>BTHU01000006.1:74790128-75535128 GCA_036184795.1 Tokudaia tokunoshimensis
GCCACAGAAATGAATAGATATGGCTTAGTGATGGATATCCCATTTCAAGATGCAAAGACCAAATCCCTCGTATACTTTTGTTATCATGGATACCAGTTCCTGGGCTGAGGATACTTTTCTTTTGAATTGAGTTGCTTCCTTGAGACAGCTTGAAACATATAGATGACACCTTGAGATTTTTTTTGAAAGACTAGAGTAGAAGACACAGGAGACACTATTGGGATTTTTATCCCAAAAAGGAATGTTTAGAAGTTGTGAAGCACATACTCTTCTTCAAGTGTGTCTTCTAGGGTTTTGACCTGCTCCTTGATGGACTTGGCCTGTTGCTGAAGCAGGCGCTTATTCCTGGGCCCCAGAGGCATCTCGGCGGCTTCCTTGACAAGGTTCTCAGCCTGGGTGGCAATACTCTCTGTCCTCTTAGAAAACTCCTAGGGAAAAATAAAACAAAGAGGGCGGAGCTGTGACATAAGCATTTTAAACTCTTAGATGGTGCACCGAAGTCAACAACATATTCCACAGAGATTGACCAAGAGATGGCCATATACTGCTCCAAATGCTAAGAGAGGCTCACATTCTGCAGGCTGGCTGAGATGGCTTGATTAAAACATTTCCACTAGTTTCGAAGGATACGTTTCCCACACTTTCCTTATTTGGGTTTCTCATTTTGAGTTCTGAGTTCTAAGATTCTTAGAGTCATTCATTTATCCTCAGAATAGGTTCATTTTCTACCAGCCAGTTCACAAAATAACCAGAAGTTCTTGTTCCTTTAAACACAGGAACAGTAGATCTCTGGGACAACTAATACATTTGTTTACCTAATAGAGGGTTAGCTTGTCTAGCACATTAGGGATTTTTCTCTGTAGGAAGACGTTACTAGTACCTCGAGAAGTAACATATTCTGTCCTTAATGCTGCAGAATCTTATTTTGTGTATATATACACAACATGATAGGAAGAAGCTCAGAACTTCTACTCTGCAACTGAGACAGAAGCTCATGTAAGCCAGTCAGGTTGCTATCTGAAATTGAACAGATCCTCCTGCCTCTGCCTCCTAAGCACTGAAATTTTAGGCATACACTACTACACTAGGCTTTCCCATGGAGGACCTCAGCCCAAGGCTTCCTGTGTGCTAGGTGGACCCTCTTCCAACTGAGCCATATCCCAGTCCTAGCAAAGCTTCTCGTTGAAAGAGTCAAGCCTGTGCTACAATCGTGAGCCACTTGTTAGCCCACTTTGGTGGATAACTTCTCAGGCTCTTTTGTGTAAGTGTGAAATGTCCATATCACATTTTCCCAGATGAGAACTCATCATCCACCAGCAGATTCCCTTTTAAGTGCCTTACACCAGCAGGTACCATTTATCACTCTTACGTCTTTCATACAGACAAAAAAACAAAACAAAAAAAACCTGGCTTATTCTACTTCCTGCTTTTAAGCAATTCTGATCTATTTTAATTCAAAAGTTTTCATTTGTATGAGTTTCTGCTATGTTTTAGATGCTACCTGGATTTTGTTGGGTAAATAATGTTGAATATTAAGTTAGAAAAGATAAACATTGGTGTGAAGAGTGAAGAGCCTTGAGTGAAGAGAATTAACATCTTATTTCTTCTCATGCACGAAAATCTGACAAGAGCCTTCAACATTCATCAGCTTCTCCCTTTAAGTAGTCAGCACAGAACTGCTATGTAAATATTTGTGAAAGGCAGCCTGACACTCCAAACACCTCCCTGAATGACTCTGCGATGCCATCTAAGACTGTACTTCCAAGGATCATTTTTGAAAGTCGTTATAATAACCATAAAAGATAAAATTGCAACACAGAATAGCTTCCCGTTTGAAAGATGTAATAGTGTCAGGTGAGCATTCACTATTATGGCCAAGAAGCTATCTGTGGCGCAGAGAAAACTAGGCGGAGCTTCCTTATGGCACAGAGATGTGCAGCAACCTGAGGTATGTGTAATGCTCGCTGATGTCATAGCACTGAGTCCCGCTTACAACCTCCTGTGAGCTCCCAGGTGTTGCTGGCCATTTTTGATGACCACAAATCTCAGTTGTGCTAATTCCTCAAGTTCCACAAATGCAATGTGTCAATTAATGTTGCTGTGCCTATATGCATATATACATACTACATACTATATATTCATATATATATATATTCATGTGTTTAATGGAACTACTACCCACAGGAAATTGCAATGCAGAAGACTTCAAAGAACAGGAGAGGGATAGTAAAAAACAAAATTAAACAAAAATAGAATGGTGTTTATCACCAAGTCCAGAGAATACGATGTATGAATGGGCATGGACACATTAGGAAAAAACTGGCTCTCACTGGGTAGAGTTATATATATATATATAGCTAAAACCAGGCTCTGCTTTTCCTCAGCCAAGCAACCTTTGGCCTCTCTGAACATTCACGTCCATGCCAGGCCACATCTGTTGCAAAATCTGACTCAACCTTGCCATGTGAACATATCACATAGCAGCACGCAGAAGAAGCCAATGTCCCTTGGCACAGCCACCCAAGGCTGCTGGGAAGAATAGGGACGTAAGAGCCGTGCAGAGTGAGCAAGTTGGTCAAAGGAGGCCAGAAGGGCCGATTCCACGTGCTCGTGCGACAGTGTCTGCAAGTACATGGCAAGGCACCGAAAGCACTTTCTGACTGTCCCCAGCACCCTAGACTCTCATCCTTTCTGGTTTGTCTGTTTGGACAATCACTATCCCGAGCCACAGCTCTGGCTGTGTGGCTTCTTAAGAACTCTCTGACCACCCAGCGCCATGGGGCCAGGAGAGTAACACTTGAGGTCTCATCACTGGCATCATTGTCCAGTTTTCTAAGTTCGTGTCCCTTTACAGTACTGAAGGATCATGTCTACCTCTCTCACGCCCCTGAGGGTGCTCCTTTCTTCCTGGACCGTCTGTCTGTCCTCCACCTCTAAACTGCTTTTACTTGACTGAGCCTTGAATATCAGTACCTCCAGAGATCCAACAGTTTATACACACCTCTGTTCAGGAACTGACACTTTAACACTTTCATGAAAATCTTAGTTCTTAAGGTGTCAATCCTTCTTACACCCTTGTTCCACAGTGTACTGGAAAGAGTGAGTTGTCAATAAATAGTAAGAACTGATTAAATGTGTAACAATAATAATAATAATAATGATGATGATGATGATGATGATAAATTACATGCCTTTGTTTGCTCCAACTCTGATGACAGGCTTTCCAGACTGTTAAAGCTCAGGAACCGTTCATGGCTGGAACCTGTCTGGAAAAGATATCTGACCACCGTCTCCTTGTTTGTCTCAAACCTCTCCCATTTCCTCAAGCTGACCTAAATTAAAAATAAGCAAACGACACATCATGCCACATTGCAAATGACCAGACTAGATCCTAATACACTGCGGCTTTCTCGTTCATTCATTCCCTGAGCTGATGATGATGGTAGGCTGTGTGACACCACACAACAACACCAATTAAAGATGATCCTCGTGTCATTGATAGCACTTCCTGCCCACGTCTAGGTCTTCAGATGACTCCTGAGTTCCCCAGCAGATGTAAAGTCGTGTGCTCCTACAGATGAAGTGATAACGTGCAGCTAAGTGATGGGGGGGGGGGATAGCTTATCAATCATTGGCAAGGAAGGGTAGAGTAGCAAGAGGGAAGAACAGAGTCGAGCAAGAGTGATACGTAGCAAAACCCTAAAATCATTTTTAGGGCAGTGTGTCAACAGTACCCCAGAGCACAGGTGGCTTAGGTGTGGCTGCTAGGATTTCCTGGATATGAGAAGCAATGTGAGCAAGTTCGTGGATTCAGATAAATGTTCTTCGCATCCTGGTTCCATCATTGAACTGTCTGTGACATGGGGACAAGCCGCTAATCTCTTTTAAGCATCGCTGTGATTCGGAGGTGAAATCTTTCCCACTGGCTCATACGTTTAATACTCAGTCCACAGCTGATGGGACAGACTGGAAAACTGTGGAAACTTTAGAGGGTGGAGCCCTGTTGGAGGAAGTGGTACACTAGTGGGCGGGCCTTGAGGTTTGGTAGCCAGTCCCAGAGAGCCCCTGCTTTTGCTTCCGTGTGTCTCTCTCACCACAATGGAATGCATCCTATTGGACAAAAGAAGCCCTTCTAACCTTACAGGGCTTCTTGTCAGGCATTTGTTTGCAGTAATGAGAAAAGCAACTGAGATACGTGTTTACGTGTGCAAAATATGCTGTTTACAAAGCATATTTGGAGGTGTCCAGACGCTTCTGCTATGACTAAAAACAATCCAGGTAAAGTACTTAAGAAAATGTCACCAGCAGCAGCAGAGGTAATGCAGGCTCTTGCTGGAGACAGGAAGTCAATCCAACCTTAGCACCACTGAGCCGGGTCCCTCCAGCCCAGCCCTACCTGGATGCGACGCTCCTGCCTCTCCCTGCTCTGCTCCAGGCCTGTGAGGGTGCTCTCCAGCTTCCGCAGCTCCTCTTGACCTGGGCCTGCCTGACCACCCTGCTGTGCCTGCTCCATCTGTTGCTGGAGGTCTCTCTTCTTCGCCGAGATCATCTTGGTCTTTTGCTAGAAGCAGTTTTCAATAGATGAATACAAACTTGATTGGTTTTGTTTTTCTGTGTAGCCCCGGCTGTCCTTGAACTCTCTGTAGTCTAGGCTGGCCTCAAATTCACAGAGATCCACCTACCTCTGCCTTCTGAATGCTGGGATTAAAGGCATGCACCAGCACCACCAGGCTTATAAACTTTATTCTCTTTGAAGCGTGCTAATATCAGAGGTGTAGAAGGCAAAGCCTTACACCGTATGGGCTTTAACAGTTAAAATATTAATAACAGGAACCATGAATTAGTCAAAGATGGGTGTTACTTAAACATAGCTTATGTTCTGAATGGTCGAGGTATAAATAATTTGACTTTAGTATTTTAATTGTGTGTAGAGTTGGAGAACATTGAGCATACGCAACACTTCAAAATTATTTTGGTAAAACAATTGATTTGATGGTTCTAAAATAATTGTTTTCTGTCTTTAAAAAGTTCCACTCCATTTTATCATCTATGATGTACAAATGCAAATAGTAAGAAATTTTCTTCCTGGGTATATATTTGAATGGTTAATCTACTGATATATATATATCAGCATATATATATACTTTTTTTGTATATATATATACAAGTTTATGTACTTATGTATATATACTTGTAAGAAAGTATAGCATATTTAAGTATACTTATATATAAGTAATATATTCCATCTGCACATATATTTTAATGTCTACCACCAGACTGTCAGAAAGCAACTAAATTAAAATAATTTATTATTGGGACTAGGGCTGTAGTTCACTGGAGAGTTGGAGTTTAATGTTAAGGTTCTGTTTTCAATCTATCACCAAAGAAAGGGGGATGATTATAAATGTGTGCATATACACATACATCTTTACATACATATTTGCATACATATATACCCATTACACATTCATACACACATACATATACACACAAGTATTCACATATATATTCATATATACATATATTCATATATACACACATACATAATAGATATATACATGCATGCATCTATAGATACATATCTATACATACACACATATGTATGTCCATATATACATATGTACGTATATTTCCTTTGTTTTTTAGTTCTAACCTTTTGCAAGAGCAAACTCTCCTGAAACGTCTGGTGTGTCAAGTTACAGTTTTTCAAGCTAAACCATCTAGGAATTTGTCCTCCAGGATACTCAGAAACATGCAATGCTTCTCAGAGAAAGCAGAACACAGAATTGCCAAGTGCTTTGAGCCATTAGACCAGTCCCTTCTCCTTTCCCCTTCTTCGTCCCCAGCCTTGGAACTTATCCTTCATCTCTGGTCCACACTGTGCATGTGGCAGACAAAGAGGGACACAGAGGGACACAGAGGGACACAGAGGGTCACAGAGGGTCACAGAGGGTCACAGAGGGTCACAGAGGGACACAGAGGGTCACAGAGGGACACAGAGGGTCACAGAGGGACACAGAGGGACACAGAGGTCTCTACCTGGTGGTGCAGGAGCAACTGTTGCGCCTCAAACAGATTTTCTGAGTCCAGGATTGTCTCAGCCTCTTCCTTGCTTTCTTCAGAGCCCGACATCAACCCCTCCAGGGAACTTTTCACGATTTCTTTGTACTGAACGCATTCTCCGAAGTTGCTTAGCATCTTTTCAATCTAAATTGTTAAAGAAGGAAAGATGTAAATCAGAAGCTATTTAGCAAAGTTTGTGGAATATCTTTCAATGGAGATGAGACAGATGAATTAACATTGCGTGCAGCTAGGCTACATGGTGATATGCTTTTTAGTACACACTGTGAAGTGGCTTGAAGTTTTAATATATTCAATTTATTTTATGTGAATATGTGATGTGCCTGAACGTATTTCAGCATTACATGCATGCCTTGTGCCTACAGAGGACAGGCGAGGGCATCAGATTCTCTGGAGCTGGAGTTCTAGATGGCTGTGTGCTGCCACACGGGTGCTGAGAACCTGACTCAGCCCTCTGCAAGAGCAGCCAGTGCGCTTAACTGCTGCCCCAGGCTCTAGCTTCAGAAACAACTTCCCTAATTAAGCTAATTAGTCCTTCAGCAACTTCATACATGCAAATTTTGTGTTTGTGAGAGACTCAGAGTCTATTGTCTTAGACAGTTTCAAATGTATAAAATAGCTCTGTTTATCACACCATACATTCCATCTCAAGAATTCATAACTTCACAGTTTATGCCTTCAATGAAATTACTCCATTTGAGATGATGAAATAGTACATATTTGAAATGTATACATAAACTATGTCTCAACAGCTAACACCATATATATATATATATATATATATATACACACACACACACAAGATGACAGAACATTTGTTGAAAATGTCCTTCTAAACTACTTTATCTTTCTATACTACGTTCCCTCTCACAAACCCTTGAGCTTTAGATTTGTTCCGTCTTGTCTTCTTAAGTTTCCTACTTGCCTACCGAGTGAGCAAAAGCAGCCCTCACAGACATAAAGTTTAAATACTTTATCCTATAATGGAATATAGCTTGTTCCATTGGAATGCATATTCAATTTAGAACAAGTTATTATTACTGGTTAGCACCTAATGAAGACTTATCTGTTGCAATACATTTCCAAGTTCTTTAACTAAAGTACTGAATTTAGTCTTTGTTACTGCCTTATTGATGTATTTTAAATCCTGCTTTAAAAGGAAGGAAATTGGGGCCTAGAGACATTGAATAAAAAGCTTAAGATCATATGGAAGATTATATATAAAGTTTAAGCTCCATTGCTGGGTTTCTCTCACTTCTAAGCATATCTCTTTTTCACTTTCTCCTCCTCCTCCTCCTCCTCCTCCGCCTCTTCCTCCCCTCCTCTTCCTTCTCCTTCTCTTCCTCCTTCCTTCTCTCTCTCTCTCTTTCTTCCCCCCCCCCAGAGAGGATCTTACTATGTCGCTTAGGCTAGTCTTGAACTTGCTATATTCAGCCCAGATCATCCTTGAACTTCCCACCTTCCTGTATCAGCTAGGATTACAGGTATGCATCTTTATACCAGGCTTCTCAAACCCTTTCCCCTAAACTTTGAAACATGTCCTTAAGTGGTCATGAAATAATGATGCTTTCGGTAAGAGCGAAAAATCATTTGGCTATCTTTGGACTTTAGACATAGGTCTTTAACTTGAACTACCCAGCCAATAGCATTTTCCTTAGCTCAAGTATCCTGCCCATCTTTCCTAACAATCTTCACATAAACAACTATGGTTTCTTTATAAAACTACTTGCTAAGCTACAACCAAAACAAAGACGGTCCTTCAGCCTTCTCCCCCAGGATGCAGTTTATCACTGTAACTGACACACCTCTGACAGTAAAGTCACAAGAGCCTTGAAAGAGCTCGATAATTCTGCTAGGTCATCCCCTCGCTTTTGGGCTTCATTCTCTGAAGAAACGTCAATCAAATGCTTAAGCCTGGATTTCAGCCAGCTGAGAATCTCTCCTTTCTTGGTAATGTCATTTCTGATCTCCTGGAATGAAAGGACACTTTTTAATAACAAAGAGTTATCACGAATTATGACTTCCTAGCAGGAAAGATCTCAACCCAAGATGGTTTGTAAAGTGACTGTGATAGTGTGAGCTAGACCCTCGATCCCAATGGACTGAGGAAAACAAGAGAGCACATGATGCTCTTCCTGCTCATGCTGAGAAAGTACCAAAAGGAAAGGCTTCCCAATGCCTATACCTATATGTGCAAAAGCCAATACCCTACTTATTTAAAAAAAAATCACCTTCAGAATTAGATGCTTATAAATATTTCCTTGTACATACCAAGCTTATTAGCATAAAACTAGCTGGCAAAGATGCACAAGGTGGAATAAGCTCTAGTTAGCAAGGAGGGATCACTAGCCATGGTGGTGGTGGGAAGATTCCAAAGCCTTAAGTCTCCAGGACTAGTGGTAGAGTGTCTTGGTTGGCCACCTGTTCTTGCTATGGTCAGCCTAGGGCAAGGGAAAATATAACAGACAGGAAGCAACTGGCTTCAAAATTGATCTGTGCATTCTAAGATAAAACTAAGAAAAACCAAAACAGCAACAAGCTAGGAGGGGGGGGTGGTTAAACATAAACCCATTTTTATGTATGTATTCAGTAATGTTATTGAGTTCACTGCTAGTACCTTGGGCAACCACATGATTTAATCAGACGGATTAAAAGGAAGCCAGGAGACAGTGGCAGAAAGACAAGGCTCTTTCATAATGGGCATGTGACTTTCAAGGATTAGAAATACTGAAGGAGAATTGTACTCTAGTCTATGTATACCAGGTGAAGGCCTTGCTAAGAGAAAAAGCTGCTGTGTGTTAGTCACAGAATAAATACAATATTCAGATCCATAGCTCTATCACCTTGGCTGGGTTTGTGACCTCTAAAGCAACTGAACTGAACCAATTCAGCCTGATGACAACATAATACTCAGGGAATTCCCTACGACCTCCGTGTCCTCAAGTCGTCTAGATAAAACTGTATTGTATGGAAACACACAGCATTCTTGTTTCCTGTGGCAATTCTTAAATCTATGCTGTATAATACATACATGTATGCTATTTCCTTCCCCAGCATTCCCCATGAGGTAAAGCTGCTTTAGACGTATCACTAAGAGTACTTAAATCTCAAAGCTATCAACAGCTTTATAGATGGGAAAAACCTACTCTTCACCACACTAATATGAAGAGATGTTGCCTTTAAAGAAATACAGAAACCTGTTTATTACAGGATGGGCATGTGTTTGCACACACAAACCAACTAACCAACCAAACCAACCAGTTACAGTATGAATATTTAGTTACTGGAAATTCTCCTCTAGCAAGGACCAGCTCCGAACTTACATCTACCACATGCTTAACCTCATCGTGGTTGCCAGTGTCAATGGGCGTATCCTTGATTTTCTTCAACCATGCCTCCTTTGCAGATACCCAAGAGGAGAACTCAGAAAACCTGAAACCACACGAGCATTTTATTAGAAAAGGGGTAAAGCCTCAGGATGGTGAGATACATTTCCTATTTTGAATCCATGGAAGTAGAACAAACGACAACCATATAGATGGCCTTTTGTGGAAACTTTTTAACATGAAGCCCAAGGCAAGAGTGTTAATATCTAAAGTCAGTAACTTAAAGGGAGCTTAGCTGAAGACAAGGATGTGTCTTAGCGCCAGAGAGGGAAGGAACCACTTGAGGTCTGGCTTCATATGTCTCACTATAGTTGCATTAACCATCAGAGGCTGACACCTTCCTGCGAGAAAAGGATATGAGAAAACCAAAAAGAAGGGGATTATTTGACCTCAAGGACAGAGGGGTTATTCTGAAATGAAATACAGACCCTGCTTTGAATGGAAACCCATTTTTTAAATTTAGATAGATAGATAGATAGATAGATAGATAGATAGATAGATAGATAGATAGATGATAGATAGATAGATAGATAGATAGATAGATAGATAGATAGATAGATAGATAGATAGACAGATAGTTTTAGAAGTGAAGTACATTTATAGAAAAGCATAGGCAAGATTAAAGCAATCTGATTTTCTTATTGCCTGAAACAAGATGTACACCATTTCCTGTTTTATAATAATCGCAGATGGAAAGAGTTAAGGTAGACTGGAGCCTTCTCTGGAGATGCCCTAGTACCTGCTAGTATAATCCTTCCACTTGTCTGGGTCATCCACGAGCATCATGTAAGTGTTGTCAATGGAAGCTTTGAGCTCTTTGAGAGCCGTGTGACAGGCTCCAGATGTGTCCCTGACTGCGTCCCGGACTGGGAGTTTCACACACAGTTCCTCTATGAGCTGTAGTCTCTTCTCACAGAGATGCTGAGGACCCTTGTCACTGAAGAAAACCTAAGGCATGATAAATAGTTTCACTACCTTCGTGAGAAGGCTTGAAACATGTATATATTCTCACAGAAAAACCAAAGTTAGATTCATAGAGAGGAGCGACGTAACACAACCATGTTCCCCAACCATCGTATCTTTAAATATCTTTATGTAGCTATGCATTTTCTATGGTGTGGCACATACCCTGTGTTCCTTGATGATCTTCTCGCTGCCTTCTTGAGGAGCCAGCCTGGTCTCTCGCTCCAGCTCAGCTCTGCACTCTTCCACAGCAGCTGAGAATCTGTCCTTCTCCACAGCAATTTTCAGATGGAGCAAATGATAAGGGGCCTCTCCCTGGAGATCCTGTACCCACACAAAGATCCAGAACACAACAATGGGTCTTCTGACTAGGCACGTGCCCTGTTGTGATGCCAAAAGGTCCTAAACTGGTCCTCTCTAACTTCCAGCTCTCTGAACTACAGAGCAGATTCCAGGACGCGAATTTCTCACATTCCCACAATTCCACACTCACCTTCCACTGTTTGTGTAGCTTTCGAACAGCCTCCTGTAGGCCTTGCTGCTCCTGCTCTGGGAGGATGTCAGTTAGCTCATCACAGGCTTTCAGGAAAGCATTGAGGACCCTCTGGTCCAGCTGGCTGAAGAATTCCTGTCACAGACAGAGGAAGCACTGTCAGGGTGTTGGGTAGAGTAACGATATCAGCAGACGTCTCAGTGAGCCTAGTGCCCTGCAGCTGCCTTCATCAGAACCTTAGGCAACTTTATCCTTTTTGGGGGAACAAGCTATAACCATCCATGGTTATGAGTTAGAAGTCATCATGTCTGACAGTTCCAAGGTGATAATGATAGGCATCCTCTTTGGTAAATTAAGCATTGTGGTACCGGATCTACTTAACTCCCCTGCTTACGTGTAACATGTGTCAAGTCATGATAGTCATTATTAATCATCCCGCACTACCTGGGTGTGTATTTTAGTCCATGTGCTAGAGATGAAATCGTGTCTCCGTGGAGATAAATGTCATAAGCCTAAGGATGCCTGGATTTGGAGCCGAGGATTCGGAAGGCTAAGGGTATTAGATTTAGGTGAAGTCACGAAGGTGGAACCTTCATAAAATTACAGGCAAAGCCTCTTTCTGACCTATGACAACATGGAAGTGGTCATCTGTAAGCCAGAGTGAGTCCTCATGGGAGCCCTTCTATCAGGGCAGCTGAGCTCAGACTAGTCTTCCAGAACTGCAAGAAAAATGGCCGCCTCCCTTCAAAGCCAGCTAGCTGCTATTTTCTCACACCTACACAAGAAACAGAAGGAGCACATCTATACCCGCACATAGTCTCAAACAGCCTCAGCTACACACATATGCACATGTATGTACATGCGCACAGAGATTTTGAAACCAGAAACAGAGCAGGCAGGTCTCAAACGTTCACAGTTATGAAATGAGTTGGATAGACGTTTTGTCACCATAGACTATGGAGGGCTCTAAAAAACAATGTCCGTTCTACATGGGACACCCCTTGGCAGTGTGGGTTACAGTCAAATACCTCGGAAATCTTAGGAACTGAAATTGAAGTCCCATTCTTAGCACACTGACCATTCCCCTACACCATTGTTTAGACTGAGGAATCTGAACAAGCAGGAGAAACATGAAGGTGGCCTCTCGATCTTACATGACTGTGTGTGACATGGCACCAGTAATATGTTGTGATGCGCCATGGTGGTTTATGAAAGGATCATGATTTAGTCACCCACCATAAGCTATTGACAAATACCTTCAGCCATGTAAATCTTTCTGCACGACATAATGGACTCACAGTCTGAGAGCCTAAATCATCTGTATTCTCTGCTACCCCAGGATCCCAAGGATGGTCTCAAATAACCCGCAAGGACTTTTCTCTTGCAAATTGTTTTGCCGCTGGTTCTGGGGTCTGATGCCCTTAAAGTCCATGCCTTTCTGGCTCCCCCAGTTTCCTACTTTAGGTCAGAATCGTCTTTTCACTTTCCTGAGATAAGTTGTCCACACACATGGGTCAGTGGTACCACACCGAGCAGACTCACCGTGTGTCTCCGAAGGAGTTCCTCAGGGTCCCCCTTCTCCTCTAGGCCCTCCTGAGCAACCCTGAGCACCTTCTCCAACTCTGCCCGAGACTCCTCAAATTTCTTCATCAAACGGCTGTTGGCTTCCACGTGCTTCTTCCAGTCTCCAGTTTTCTTGATCATATTCTTAATGAAAAAAATAGAATCGCTTCTTGATACCCTGGCACTCACTCCAGGAACTCAAAGCACAAAGCTCAGGGTTTCATTCATGAAGTGAGGTAGGGGTCGCATGTAACCTAGGCACATCATTCTGCATACTCTAAAACTAAATCATCTCTGGATGACTTAATAATGCGTCAGAAATGTTATGTAAGTACTTGTATCATTTAGAATATATTATATTAGTATATAATATGTTTATATATATGCTATATATAAGAATTATGTATTATATATTACAAACATTTAAATAGTATATACAATTATAATATAATATAATTACAATATAATTATAAGAATATAATATATTATATACAGTATATTATATATAATAATCATATTTTATATATAAAATATATTTATATGTAATAATATAACATATAATATAAATATATAATAATATATAGTATAATATATAATATAATAATAATAAAAAATATATAATGTAATAATATAATTTATATAATATATTACTATAATTTATATAATAAATATATTTATATTCATATATACTATGTATTGCATGAACATAAACAACAATATATAAAATTATTATATTATGTATAATAACTATATAATAATCATATATAATTATACATATATATGTATTATAATATACTATAATTATATGTATGTATAAAACATAATAAGAAGCTGCTTTCTCAGTATTGAGGCTTCATTTGGTCAGGTGGTATTATGATATCACTACTAATTATTACTATTACATTTGTTTGGAAAGGACTTTGAAGGGAAGGCATCTCACTATAAGGACTATTAACTGTTCTGAATAATAACGGTAGAAAGGAAGTAATGGTTTTCAAGCGTCAGAGAGGGCGCTGCTTGAGCCAGATGCGCTTTGTCCTCATTCTCTGTTTTTCAGGACGCAAACGCCTGAAGCGGGGAGAAAAACTTACCTGGAATGCGTGATGCACATCTGCTACCTGCTTCTGCAGTTTTGTGTGATCCCAGTGCTTCAACGCCTGACTCAAGGACATGAGCTTCTGAACACCTTGGCTGCCCTTCTCGATGAGTGTCAAGGACTTCTTACAGTTCTCTTGACAAGCTAACAGTTCCTACAAGGGAAGGAAAGGCACAGTGGCTTTAGTTACAAGCCAGAATCAAAGAGGAAGGAGGGGAGATGAAAGGGAGGGAGGGAGGGAGGGACAGAGGGGAGCACTGTTATAAGTACCAGCATTTACAGTTCCTAGGCTTTTGATGAACAGCCAGTGAAATCAAAAGTACAGAGAAACAGTTCTTTTCAAAAGAACTTGATTTAAGCAATCACTGAAGTCAACGCTTTTTACACAAGGCATTTAAATGTCACGGTGAGGTTTCAGACTTTATGTTTCATGCATATCTTATTAACATTAAGAAAATGGCAGAGCATAAAACGTGTCCAGCTTCTGAGTTCCTCCAACCAGCTGATAGGCAGTCCTGTGGCTTTTGAAAAGAACAATTGGAGGTAATGTAGTTATCGGGTTTTAATTACACGAAGTAAATTGAACACAGTGCACACCTCCTTTAGTGAATCCAGCTCCACAGATTTTCCACCACTTAGACACACTAGATTTGAATGAATACAGTTCCCAAGCTATGCACCTTCCTATTGAGATCTAATCAAGGCAGGAAGGAGATGACCAGGCCTGGGGAACTGCTCGCTCTTGCCCTTCCCTCTGCCTCTCCACCTTGCATCTTACCAATCATGGCAGTACACAGGGTGGACGTGATCTAGTCCACTTGGAGATAGAAGATCATTTCTGTCTTGAATACACACCATGTGCATTTCTGAATTTTCTAAGTTTTGAAAAGAATATTCAAACTGTTTATTTGTATGCCATTTTGGTCACTTAGATGCAAAATATTTAAAACAGGCCTTTTGTTTTGACAAAACAGAATTCGGGCATACCATTTCCCTTTGAACAACTGGAAGTTCAAAAAAGTAGAGATTGGAAATATTTTATAAAATATTTCTTGTAAATAATTTATGTCTTTAATGATAGAGTATTTAACCATATTTCATCGCAATTTAGGAACATAGGGTATGTCACTATTCCTCAAAATAAATATTCATCCAATGTCATGGTGTCATTAGAATAGGGTTTTCTAATAATGGTTGTGGTATACTATCCATAGTAATAATAATTTTATGAATTATTAAATATTAATCATTAGGTGTGATCACTGTTGGCTTAACATGATGCAAGTAAAGTTAATAAACATTTTGCTATTTGCTATATCAGACCTAAACTGTGACTGTCCTATAGCTCATTTTAGACACTCTGATCATCCTACTAGCTGAGGCTTCCGCCTCCATGAATTCATCTCAGGTAGCGTAGCGTAGCAGCAAAGGTTTCCTACAGTTACCCCCTTATTGAAGGACAAGCCTGTTTACAATAAGCCAAATCAAAAAAAAATGTGTAATTCACTGCATCTCTCACTAGGGGATTCTGAGCACACAGATATGCTCACTAAATCTAAATATGAAAATTCACACCAAGCATATTTCCATAATGGTTAATCAGACTTATTTCCATAGTCAAAGGAAAGAGATCATACAGCATATATTATAGACATGTGGCTGAAATGGATGATAATTTCCTAACTAATTTATATATTTAAAGAGCATATACACATGGAATCGAGGCATGGGAAATGTGTACTTTTCAAAGAAATTAACCATCTTATCAGCTGATGAGTTAACAGGTAAGGCCCAAAGATATGTATGTGTGCGGAGTATCACCGAGGGAAGCCCTAAAACAAAGTCAATCAGAAGACGGAAGACCTGAACACTTACATATTTTCTATTCTTATAAAAGCACAAATGAAAAAAAAGAAACCTTTAATTAAACTCTTTTGGAATTTTATTCATGAATTATGATGCATCGATTCACTGGAGGAAATGCAGGGTTAGATAATTTCATAGCCCCCTAGTAGAGGAGCAACAGAGGCCCTCCTATTGTGGGGACGTCCATCTTGTTTTGAGACAGAGCAGCCGGTTTGGCTCTTCTGGATATACCACTTACTCTAGAGAGCCCTCATAGAGATTCAAGCCCCTGCAGCTTGTGTTCAGAACGCCCCATCTAAGTGTACGCAGGGACAATTAGAAATGAGCTGAATATGGTCAGCCCACTTGGCAAGTTCAAAGACGCAGGAGCAGGTACTCAAAACAAACTAGCTTTCCTAAATTGTACAACATGGAACTTTCCTCCAAATGAGCAATGCAAAGTAAGAAGCCCCCATACCTCATTTTCAGACACACTTAGTTTTATAACTCCACCTTTCTGCCAGGTCCCTCCTTCCCGCATCTCCCAGGGACCTTCTCAACCCAGAGCCTGTTTGTGACCAGCTCAGCCTGATTTGGGTATCCAACCTGACTGTACCCTGCAAATGGCTCAAGTACCCATTCCTTCCACTAAGCACAGCGCAGGGTGTCTTCTCTGGAAAAGACATACACTTTGGTTTGAGTTACTAATATCCTACTGTACTGGGAAAATACCTTTTATACTAACTGGACTTCTATTACAGGAAAACATGCCCCAACCTTATTAAATCACTTTAAAATGAAGATATCTCTGAAAGGGATTTTTCTTACCTGCTGTTTTTGCTTAAAAAGAGCGCTAGATTGTGCTTCTTGCTCAAGAACTGATAGAATCTCGTTGATTTTTCCTAGTGAGTCGTAGAAGGACGTGATTTGCATCTCCAGTTCTTCCAAAGGAACAGACAGTTGCTGGGCCTCATACAACAGTGGGGAGTGACATTCTTTGACCTTTGAAAGTGTCAAGAACAGAACAAATCCCATGAGAGGCCATTAAGTCCTCAAAGCGCCAGTGCTATACTTAGTTCTAAAGAACTTGCTTCTACTGAGAAGCTTAGACATCTCTGAAGATGGCTCTCTTTTATTTTGTGCTACGTGAGTAAGCTTTGCTGTTAAAAACAATAAAATTCAAAAACACTATACCACTGAGACAAATGAGGGGCTGAAGAGTTTTCTCACGAAAATTCATCTAAATTGTCCATCTGGGTGGCACTTCCCCATGAAAACTATACGGTCAGAGAGGCAGATGGCATCAGATCCCTCTTTAAACACCAGGCTACTCACTTTAACAACATTGGCAATGAAATTTGAGACAGTCACGAATTATTACCATATTGTCTAGAGGACATGAGGCTTCTAGTTGATGCACATGGACTATGAGCCTAGGCGAACCTGCCAACCACTTCTTCCAAGATGCCCATTTCCCTTACTCTCATGAGCTCTAGACTTTGCCTTCTCTGTTTGCCAATGTCTTGCTCTTCCTGAGAACACAATACATACCAATTTATTCACAAAGGTTCTCACATCAGAGGATGTTGACTCGGTCTAAACTGCCCAGTCCTCATCTGTCTTTGTTTTTAAGATCCCTACATCTATATTATCTGATCCCTCCATCTATATTCATAGTGAGGTCCTACGTTCTTGGGACTCCATTGCTCTATAAGATCCTGCCTGCCTGCCTTTGTGTGAGCTCTAGGACCTTATAATTGTCCAGGAAATCTTCTCCCTCCTTGTTCCATCCAAAATATTATTAATACTTTCAGAAAACCAAGAACAGTAACAATAACGTCAATGACGCACTGTCTACATCAGTGATAGCCCACAGACAATAACTGGAGTAAACATTGCCTTTTGCTACGCTGTAGCAGAGGTGCGTATGCAGAAATATATTCACATTCTAGAATCTACTGTTGGAAGCTAGGCACATCAACTGGAAGCTACCATCTCTACTACA
This sequence comes from Tokudaia tokunoshimensis, assembly GCA_036184795.1. NCBI lineage: Eukaryota > Metazoa > Chordata > Mammalia > Rodentia > Muridae > Tokudaia > Tokudaia tokunoshimensis. Next base: position 74,807,561 of record BTHU01000006.1, read on the forward strand.
ATGAGATTTTTAACCATTCGCTTGAAGAAGCCCAAGATACGTCAAGATGAGTCACTGATCTGTCAAACTCCTGTTATATTGCTCTTTCCTGGGCTGGAGAGAAGGGCTGTCAACATGTTGCATGCCAAGCATCAGGAAGAGAGCATGGCTTCAGCCAGCCTGGGTAGACAATCCTATCATTCCAACACCCAGGAAACAGAGGCAGAAGGACAGAAGTGTGAGTCCAGCTTCACCTTAATGAACTCCAGGCTAGTCAGGGACACTTAAGGATGTCCTGTCTCTAAGAATAGTAATAGTATTGACAACAACAAGAGAGCCAGGGTGGGGATCTAGCTTAGATGAGCACAAGAAATCAACCTTCTCTTAACTTCTCTTCTCTCTTAACTACTGCTCCTGGACCAGCATGAGAGGCACAAACCACGAAGCCACGGATATACAGCCCAGCATGTTGGAAAGTCAAAAACAGTGGGCTTCTTTTATTGTATCTTCCTTCGAGCATATCTTTCTGGTATACAAGAGTAAAACTGTTCGGTACCATTAAGTTAAAACTACTTCCAACTAGAATGTCAGAATAAATTTAGCTGAAATGGTTGCAACGAATGCCAGGCTGACATTTTTGTCTTCGAAGCCCATTATTCGCCTATTTCCCCTCTTCTCTGCATTTGTTCATCTTTTCCATTATCGTTCAGTACTGATCTCACCCTGGACGCTAGTTCTTCTCTCTTACTTCAAAGGCACTTCATTTATCCTCTGACTCCTCCTCGTACAATACGGAGATTCCTGGGCTTATCCCTCACTTCCTTATTTGCTGGAAGGTAATTACTCGCACTTAGTGGGGAATTTTGAAAGCAATGAAATCATCTTAAAACTCACATTTAGATAAAAGTGTCTAATGGAACACTCAAAGGTCTTGTTTAAAGAGTCTCTCAACAGGAGGGGGCCATGTTAGTAGAAGAAAAGGAGCAGATAGGCTGGATTTATATTAAGTAAATCTTAACGAAAATCTCGGTGCAATAGTATAGGCTTCCCTTCTTCCTCTTCTTCTCCTTCCTCCTCCTCCTCTGCTTTGTCCTACATCTGTCTCCATCTCTCCTTCTACACCCTCTGTTTTGTAACAGTTAACAGCTCTCTCCTCCCCCAAACCAGACTTTTCTACTGAAGCAGAGCTTGGAGCACTCCTAAGGGCATCAGCATCCCATTTTGGTTTTCAAATACATATCAAAGTTTCTATATCAAGAACCTCAGGGTATCTCAAAGATGAACCACTCAAGGATGTACCCATGGGTAACCATGGAGATGGAAACCACTCAAAGGCAGTACAGTTGCTCCACAGTGTGTTGTAGCCTGAATATTTTCCCACCTTGGATAGCTGTTCTTTAAGCCTCGATGTGGATGCAAGCATTTCATTCGCTTCTTCTTGGGGACTTTCTTTGGCAATGAGATGTGCTTTCTTGGCAGTCATCTTGTACTGAGCATCCATCACAGGCATCCTCTTCTCAATATCCTGTGAGAGTCATTGAAGCAGCTCAGTTAGTGCACACATCTCCTTTTCTATTGCAGAATACCACAGAAGGAGGGACAAAAACATCTGTATGTGCTTTGTGAAATTCTATCCTCACTCCCAACTCCTTTAGGAAAAGCCATTGCTTTTGTTCTTAACTGACAGACAGGCAACATTATACTATACGCATACATTAAAATTTCTCTTGAAAATGATCAAATATTCTTAAGTCAGTGCCAGGGTTATTTGATGTAATCTTTAGACTTTCTAAAATATGTTAATATAATATTAAAATACTCATACATGTAATGCATGTAAATAATACAGGGGGAAATCCTGACTGGTGGGAATTAAACTGGTGCTCGCTTCAACAGTACGTATACTAAAATTGGAACGATACAGAGAAGATTAGCATGGCCCCTGTGTAAGGATGACATGCAGATTGGTGAAGTGTTCCATTTTTTTTTATTCGTATGGAAGAGTTGAGAGAAGGATTGAGGATTCCAAAAGAGATAGGAACTCCAAAGGAAGACCAACGGAGTCAATTAACCTGGACCCTTCATGTTCTCAGAGACTGAACCACCAACCAAAGAGCATCCATGGGCTATATCTAGCCTCCCAGCCCTACCCCTACCCCCACCCTACACTTATGTAGCAGATGTACAGCTTGGTCTTCTGCTGAATATTTTCTTCTAGCTGGGCTGCCTTGTCTGGTCTCAGTGGGAAAGGATGCACCTAGCCCCACAAAGACTTGATATACTAGGGTGAGGGGGATACAGGGGGGAGGGCTCCAACCTCTCCAACCTCTCAGAGGAAAAGGGGAGGGGGACAGCCATTGGGATGTAAATTGAATAAATAATAAAAGAGAATTAAACTGATACTTACTTTATAAAACACACATACATAGTGCCACTGGAGACAACTTAGAAATTTAGCATGGTGGAAATTTTAATTTATTATTATATCACATCATGGCAGCTAAAGTCACCAATTCACCATGGTTGCTTCTCTTTTTTTCCTATGCGTATTACTTTTTAAAATTTTTAAACTTTTTACAAAAATTAAAAAAAGGCAACACTCTGGTCTGTTTTTTTTTTTTCATTCAAGAAATTGTTCAAACTTCTCCTGTCAGTAAATAACTCCATTATTTCACTTTTGAAACTCACAGGCCCTTCAGAAAATACCAATGTCAAATTCGTGCAACCAATCCTTTTATTGTTTAGGGCATTTATTTGGAAATCCTGTCTAAAAGGGTTTTTTTTGTTTGTTTTTGTTTTCCTAATGTTTTATAATTTGTATGTAGGAAAAGGATTCCATGTTGAAAAATTATTTTGAAGTTACTTCAGGTTTTCAAAAGATACCTTCCAAAAACTCAAGTTTATTTTTTGCGCAAGTCAACAAATATGTAGGCCTGTCAAAATGATCTCTAGGATACAGAAACAGTTTCCTGTAGACCTGAGCAGCCTGGCTAGTTTTTATTTTTACGATATGTGTTTCATTTCTTTGATCCAGAAAGTCCTTACCTCCAAGTCTTGAATTAATAACTTGACATTGATAAAGGAGACTTCTAAAGGCTGAGAGAGTTTTCTGTGGGCTTCGGTTGCAAAACCAGAGAGGGTGGTAGTGATGTCTGTATATTCTTTCTTCATTCGGTCCATCTCGTCTGCTCTTGCATACTGAGGAGAGGGGAAAGAAATATTAGATAGCCATCAAAGCTGTGACTCTAGAAGCCCACAGCCTTCGCTGGGAGATAGCCTCATATACGGCAAGAAAAATTCTAATTCCTGATTCTTATTTTAGATAAGTTTGAAATAAATCCAGTTACTTTGACAGGAATAAAAAGGAACAAGCAAGGAGCCAGGATTTGAAAAGCAATTCTCTTTGCCTATGCAGGCGCCATATGTCAACATAATCCTTAAACCAAACTCTATGTTCTGTTCATGTTCCTCTACCATAAACAGACAAGAATGAATAATTAGCAATAAAACACAGGCAGTTCTAATAAAAAATTAAAAAAAAAAAACACCACAGGCAGTTTTAAACACTTCTATATTCCACCCTAATAATTCCAGTAAGATTGGCTGCCAACAAGCTGCTTCGCACACTGGTGACACATGCATTGGCAGTGAGTGTTGGTTTGAAGGACATACTTGCTTGACTTCCATGAACAGCTCCCTCCATCGACCGTTCAGCAAGAGTAATTGCTGTTTAAGATCGCGAGATACGATCTCATCACAGGTCTCAATCAGGAAGTTCCCAGCGTCATTCATGGCTGTGTGCTGCTGAATCCAGTGAGGCAAATTTCGAAAAAAATCCTAAGCAAGGAAGGACATGCACTCATAAGTCACGTACCAAATACTAATGACGAATATAACAAGAACTAAACCAAGAAGGTCTATTCAAAAGCATGTGGAAGCTTTAAGACAGATGTCAAATCTCTTTCCAAAACTCAGATTTTGATTAAGACTTCAAAATATGAGCTAGAAATGCCAGATGTCTTTGTTTTTCATTTTTCATTTGTCATGTGTACACGAACATGCAAACATGTGCATGTATGCACATTAGTGGTTTCCTGGCTACACTTGTGTGCCAGAGGACATTGGACTGCACGTATTTTCCTTCATACCTTGAGGATTCCATTATTTACCTTTTATTTTTCTGTTTTCTTTTGAGCTGGGGTCTCTTACTGGCCTGGAACTTGCCAAGTGTATTAGGCTGGCCAGCCAGTGAGTCATATAAATCCATCTGTCTTTGCCTCCCTGCACAGGAATTGGAATCATATGCCACCACACCTACGTATTTTTACCCAGATCCCAGGGACTCAAAGCAAGTCCTTACCAAGTACTTTACTACCTAGGTTGTCTCCTAAGCCCATCTTTTTGCATTTTTAACAGTCAGGCTCCAGACTGCTGCCCAGGCTAGTCCCAAACTTGCAGGCTCAAGCAATCTTTCACCCTGAGTCAAATAAACAGCTGGAAATCCAGGCACATGACAGTGCACCTGGCTGTTTGTGTTATCATGTAAGAACATCTATGACAGATTTTGTTGAAAAGAAAAATAAAGCAAGAGGCCATTCTTTTAATTCTCATTTTATATAAAAAGGAGCAGTCAATTATTCAAATGTTAGAGGCCTTTGCTTGCTGTTCAGACCCGTAAACATGACTTCAGGCAGTCTAAAATTTGAATATATATGTATACATATGTATAAACTACATTCAGATGTCAAAGGAAATCTTTTTCAGGTCAGACACTGAGGTCACAGACACTGAACACAGTAACAGTGAAATGGCTTCTATTTATTCTTTTCAGATTATGAAACCCAAAAGAAAATATCTAAAGAGATCAAGGCCGTGGTGATCCCACTATTCCATGGGTGTGTGCTGCTACAAAGATTCAGTCCTCCCCACCTGGTGTGTATGTGTGTGTGTGCGCTCACGCATGCACATGCACAGATGTAAGCCTTGTGTAGGTAACCACAGCTGTGAATAAGAAACCTAGACAGGCCTATTTATACAGATCTTAGTGTGCATATAGCAATGTCTGTTGCCCATTAGATTTAGTTACCCTTTTATGATTAGTTGATTACTATTACTTGCTGCCCTTCTGAATGAAAATGTTAGATCATTGTAAAAACAGAGAACTATCTTTACAGAGTTTTTACTAGCCAGTATCTACAGATCTAATCCCATTTATCTCAGCTAGGGGTAAATCTCTTAAGAGGGGTTCTTGAGTGACATTGCAGATATCTGGCACACCCAGTGAACTATACTGTGAGAATATCTCATTCATGAATCCGGAGCCTGCCTTCTCCTTTCCAGTGAACCATCTTACCTTCTTGGCATTTTCTGATTGGCTTAGCATCTTCTCTGCATCTTCTAGCCAGGCTTGAAGACTAGCCACGGTATCACCATAGCGATCCCAGTTGGAGATCACCTCCTCCAGCATGCTCCGTACACTCCGCACTTCCACGGACAGGTTCCTCCACTGGGCAGTGGTTTCATTCATGAATTTCATCACGTTCTCAGCTTCTTCCACTGAATCAGAAACAGCTAATCACAGTCTCCTTTCTATACATAAAACCCTCTCTCTATTCCCCTTTGTTCTTAAGCACCAGAAACAAGGGCATTGATCAGAAATACAAGATTCTATTCCCAACAATTATGGCAACATCTACAAGCTGTAAGCAAACATATCTTCCAAAGTTTATCTCCACAGTAACTTAAGCTCTCCTATCTATATTCAAATTATTCCACATTTTTTTTTTGCCTTTAATCTCCTTGGAATTGATTGCAGCTAGGCTGAAAAATTGCAACTTAGAGAAAAGAATGGTTGTTTTTGTTTTAGAAGATTACATATAGGAAAAAAAGTGTCATTATGCAAGACAGACACCTCACAGAATTACTCTAAGGGCATAGTCACAAGGAGTCTACACAGTAAAAAGTAATTGATCTGACCCCGTAGAAAGCTGGTGATTTTAAGTGCTACTTGAGTTGGCACCAGAACAAGTTACATTTCATTAGGGCATCTTCATAATGCTGTAAAAATCCTGGACCATATCCCCACCCCCCCCACCCCCGCTAATCGTCCTCACTTTTCTCCCTCCCTCCTACCCCAGCCCCCTCTGCAAGTCTCAAGTGTGCTGTGTGCTTTACCTGAGCCGTCTGCTTTGACGTACATCTCAGCTGTCTGTTTCAGGATCTGATATGTCACTTCATACTGTTCAAAGAACTTGCTGTTTTCTATAAAAGACTAGAGAGGGGTGCACACTCAGCAGAGAACAAACATTAGGCTTGTCCACAAATGACAGGGTTTAATTTGGTTTATAAGCTTATGGGTGTTTTATCCAAGTCTACCAATCTCATTCGACTGGAAAATGCAAAATTAATTCCACTGTCAAGAATTACTCGGGTTATATGCGGTCCATACACTATGCCTACAATCTCAATACCAACTCAGCACCAGACTGAGAAAACATTCTATTTCTTTACTGTGCAAAGTTTTGGGGGATTTTTTGTTTGGTTTTTTTTCCCCAAGAACAGAATTTTCTCCAGAGGATCTGGGCCTAACATTTAGAAAGTGCTAAATTTGGAGGAACATTTTAATGTCCCACTGTGTTGGAGCTATAGAAGTCTGCTGTTCTTTGAACATTAGCCCTGGGGGATGACTGAGTGCTTTGAGGAAATTCCAGTTAAAAATATACGACAGTGAAAACACTTTCGTTAAAAATAAAAAAGTGAAAAGTATAAAAATAATTGTATATGCTGCCCATATTATGGATGACTTCAAATTCCGATTACCTAGCACAAAAAGTGCAGACTAAGATACAGCTACATGTAAATCCATACACTCTACATACATAATAAAAATCAGTGTTAGTGTGTGGAGACAATAAAAGTGAGAACTCAAAAAAAAAATCTTAGGTAAATTTTGTTTTTATTAACGCTCAATTTCCCCCCATACCGTTCAAAAGATTGTACTTATTACTCCAAGTAGAAAATTAATACAATTATAGCTGGCAATGTGTCTCTAAAATGTCTTCCAGTTTTCCTACTAGCAGGATGAATTTCTAAGAGTTTAATCAGTTAAAATGGTTAAGAGGGATCATCACGACGATAAAACGCAGAGTTATGCTTTACAAGCTGGAGCCTTGCACAGTGTGCTAGTAGCCCTGTGTAATATGCTAATTGATGTTTCATGTAGAGGCAAAAACGGTTCATAAAACAGTATCAGGGACATTCCTAGATCTTTACCACTATTTACCTTTTTCCAATATAAAACCTTATATTATATATTATATGCTAACATATTATTCTAAAAATTATATATTATCTGTACACATTATATTATAAATTATATGTTGAGAATATTAAGAATATATACTACATATTGTGATATATGTATATTTTAAATTAAAATGATGTGAGTAATTTAGCTTATTAATAATGTGGCTAAAACTGGGTTATAGAATCAAATGGACTATTAGCGTGGATGATAAGAAAAGTTAAGGCACCACTTATGATATTGAAACAAAAATATTAAAAGTAAGAACATTTCTGCCTTTAATTTATAGATAAACATACTACATAAAAGCATATTAATTTCACTGAGAGAGCTAAGCCAGAAAATTATATATAAATCTTTTAAAATTTTATCAGGGTTGTCTATTTACCTTAAACATTATATATAATTGTACACATTATATAAGATGTAATTTTATATATTATATTAAATATAACTATAGTGAGGACTGTTTCATATTTACAGAACATTTATAAATTTTTCTTTCAAAACACAGTGAATACAGAAAGCTATGAATTCCATGGTCTGTGAGGCTTCTGTGATCATTTTATTGAATGACTTCAGTGGGGTTTTTGTGTGGCTGAGAGTGGAGTATGAAGATCATTGTCTAGAAAATTCCTTATTTAGTCCAAAGCCTTACTCTTACTCCCAATTTAGGGAAAAAATAATTTACTAGACCTTCAGTTGTGAACCATTCTAATCAAATAAGCAAGCCATTTTGGTTTAAAAATGGAATATTATTTTTTACACGCAAAATGGTGTTTGAGCAATTGAAGGAACCATGGCTTTTGACAGAATAAAATATGGCGTCCGTGGAGTTAATGCAAGAAGCCATGAGTGGCAAAGACTAGAGAATGGCAGCCTCAGTGCCTGCATAGCTTAAAATATCCTTTGCCTGACTAATTTGCAAATTAATTACAAGTGAATAAAAAAATGCTTATTTCTAGTTTTGTCTTGGGTCTAAAATTAGGAGGCAAGATAAGAATAAAACCAAAGAATTCATTATCATTGAACTTTCCCATGAGAACAATTAGACAATTAATTAATTTAAAAAAAAATCCTATTTGTTACTTCAAACTTTTATTGGCCCCCAGTGATTTTGGCTTTTTTTTTTTCTCTCTCCTAACTTTGGGGGAAGCCATTGAACAGTGAAGTTTGTCTAGGATAGACACTTTCATGGGAGCTCACTAAGCTTCTGTTTTACTGTGCTAGACATGTCTCTCAGGGAAATGCATATTTTAATTTAAAATGACATGGTTAATTTACTTTATTTATAATGTGGCTAAAACTGGGTTACAGAATCAAATGGACTATTAGCATTGATGATAAAAGAAAAATTAAGTTATCACTTATGATGTCGGAACCAAAATATTAGAGGTGAGAACATTTCTGCCTTCAATATACAGACATAATAAATAAAAACTCATTCGTTTCACCAAGAAAGCTAAACCAGTTAATTATAAATCCTTTAAATTTTATTAGGGCTGTCCATTTACAATAAAAATTGTTAGGAGTGATAAGGTAAGTGTTTGTGTTATTCATGTTGGACTTAAAATCCCCACAATTCCAAGACCTTGTCTTTCTTTCAGATGAAAAATTGAAACATTGAATTACTGTTTACATAGAAAAAAAATGGACATTCCATGTTTACTAGCATTTTTACTGCAAACAATTCTGACATCTAAGGCGCCTAACCAATGACCTCTACAATCACTAACATTTAAATTTTTTTAAAATTTATATTTATTTATTTATTTGTGTGTGTGCTTTGTATATTAGCATATACTTCCATAGTATGCATGTAAGAGTCAGAAGACAATTTGTGGAGTTAGTTCTCCATGTCGGCCACGTGGGATTGTACTCAGGCTTAATAGCAAGAGTTAATTAATTGCTAAGCCATTTCAGTGACCCACAGCTGGTCTAATTGTTCTCACAACAACCATAAAGGCATTTGCTTCTCAAAAATTTAAAGTCCTCATCGGCTCATAGCTCATCGAGGAAGCATAATCGGTAATTCTCCAACCCCTAAAATGTGTACTACCTTTTTCTCTGCAAGGGATTAATGTCAAGTTAAACACCGACACTAAGGAAGCTAATCTTGGAGTCTTCATAGCCCCAATATCATCTCGCTTATTATAAAATACAGTAATGTGCCATGTTTACATTTTTAAGGGAGGAAGAAAAGAGATTTAACTAACTGACTTCGTAGTTTTATCGAAAAATCTTCACGCTTTTTGAAAAGGTCTGTTCTGTCATGAGGGAGATTTTTCTGAAAGCACCAGAAAGACAAGAGACCCTCGTGCATTGTGACACAGAAGGAAGTCAGTGCACAAAGTCTGGGTTTTAGAAGAATCTCCATTATTCTACTACTACAGTTATCATGATAGAAAGGGAAAAATTCCGGAAAGACGCAGCACAGACATGTCAATCATTCGCCAAGGTTCCATGGGTAGTGACTCGCTGACGTGTGATGAGAACACACTTCCTTGTGGCAATGCACAGCCCCCCAGCGTTCTACCATGTGGCCTCACCCACAAATGAATGTCGGGGGCAACCAAATTACTGCAGTATAAATGCATAAAACATTGTTCAGTTTTAAACATGCCAAGAGGAACTAATATTTATGAGAACAACATTCCTTCACTACAGTTCAGTAGACATCAATATTTTGGTTAACGTCTGTTGGTCAATTGTGGTATTTTGGTTAATTATTTTCACACATTATGTATCTAGAGAGTAACAGTGGTGCGTGCCTATGAGAGCTTTTGATTTGGGAATGTAAAAAAATAAGTCAGCTTTTTCCTCTTTGCAGCCCCTGCTCCCAGAATGACAACTCCAAGACTATTTATTTATAAATGCCTAGGTCACAAGCTTTGCCTCATTTCCTGACGATCTATTTAACCCGTTCAAACTAGTCTATGTCTTCCACGTGGTTAGTTACCTCTTCTCAGCTTCATGCACCCAAGTCCGGGTCAAATCTCCTTTTTATTCTGTCCTGTGTTCCTCTACGTGGCTGGTTACCTCTGCCAGCTCCCACGCTTCTGACCTCTGTGTTTCTAAGCGAATCTTCACGCTGCTTCCTGTTTCCCAGAATCCTCTCTTCCTCCCAGTGTTCCATCCCCTATTTGCTGCCTCAGCTCATTGACCTTAGGCCTTTTGATTGGCATGTGTTTGCTTATAAGAGATTCGTTTTTACATGGAAATATCTAGATTCGAATTCTGACTCCGTTTCTTGCCCCTTGTATCACCTGGAACATGGGGTTGGGACATTGAACCTCCAGAGACAGCTCTACGACTTTTCGTCTGTGTTTACTGCACTGTGAGTCTTCATTGAGGTGAAAAGTAAGAACTCAGAAGCCCACAGTTATTGACGTTATTCACCAAAAAAGGGCCTTAAAGCCACTTAGAGAAGAGCTAAGTCCTCTTCACCAGTAGAGTACATGCACATTGAAACCTGCTGGGAATGTAGGATGATGGTCCGTCCATTCTACTCGTACATGAAATTTGCAGAGCAGTTTGAAATTAGCATCTCGATGAACTCTTTTAACTTTATGGAGTGGGCAGGAAGTACTGACATTAACATCAACTCTATTTATATATCTTTAGAGAAGTTCGAAGAGAATTATTAATACCATTGTTTTGGAACATCAACTTGGTAAAGCAGTCCGATTAGGTACTTAATTCTGATTGGCTGTTCCTAAGTTGCTAGAGCAAAGGATGGAGCCTATGTAATCAAGTCCTACGCTGAGTGTATCATTTGCTATTACTAACACTGAAGGTATAAATCCATTCCCCATTTAATATTTATGAGACTAAGGCAATTACTAGCATTTTAAAAACCTTACCAAAATAGCTACAAATGAATAAAGGAACACGTTCTAGCAGAGTTCACAGCTTTTGAAACAAATGTTTCCTTGACCACTTTAGTGCATCTAGAGAGAAGATGTACTAATCACAGGGTAAATGTTTACACCTTTTCAAATTCATACAGCTTACATATAAGTTAAAGAGCAAAATTAAGATGTAACAAGACTGATTATGGGTCCAAACTGGGTGCTTGCAAAAGAGACACAGTTTTAATATGAATTCAAGCACATACTCTGTACGTTAATGTGACGTGTCAGATTCTAGTAAGCTAGTCTGTTAACAGTTTGGTTTTATAGCTTAGAACCTGCGTTTAAACATATGTCAGAGAACAGAGATGCTTTGAATATGAATATTTTCAATCAAATGTTGCAAATAATTTGTGCGAGGACATGATTAGTTGACTAAGAGGAAATAAATTGATTTTATTAAACACATTGTATTGACTATATGTAAATGGAAATGTCACATTTTTTAATTAAATCAGGGCTACTGTTCTAGATAGAATTAGGATTATCTAGACCAATACCCTCAGAACATGAGATAATATTTAAAAAATTAAGTTGGCGAAGAGGTTTGTAGACAAAATTGCCCAGTGCCTGGGCATACACAGGCATAGCAAAGTCCAGTCATGCAGCAAATCTAACACACTGATGGTCCCCTGGGAGTTTCAAGGATGGGCGGGTAGCTTCTAAGTACAATAGTTCAGTTTTTAAGGACTAAATGGACTTGCAACTAAAGGGGAATATACAAAAAAAATTTTTGTAATTAATAAGCCCCCTTCACTAGAGTCCAAAGTGATTAATAATGGGTACCCTCCCAAAGTCAGGATTTGCAACAACAAATTCTGAAGAATCTAAGCTGATATTCTAGGTGCTTGGGAAAAGCTCCACACCTCATATCCAAACCACTTCACAAAGCGGTATTGCTGCGCTTAAATTCAAGGAGGACCTGTGTCAGAGCACTAGAGACTCACGATATAGCTTTGCAGCAGCAGCTCCACGGACTCTCGCCTCCCATACTTGATGATCCAAGACTTCAGCTTTGACTCAGCGAGGACCAGCAGGGACAGCAGACGGTACTTCAGTTCGAGAAACTCCATTTTCATTAAGTGCAGCTCGGATGTGGAGGACACGAAATGAAACCTAGGAATAGACAGGGAGAATTCACAGGACGTAACTAATAGTAACCGGAGGCTGGCCGAACCTGTTACACGGCGGCCTTCTAAACTCTCCCCCTGCTCGTGGGCCACGATCTGGGGAACCGATTCTTTTCTTAGCTCAGGGTTCTGAGAGAAAACAGGACCGACCTAAGGCTTTGATTTAGTTCTCTTCCCTGCTAACACATCTCTCATCTGTTTCTCTTATAAGCTGTTTTTGCAATGTTACATAATGTTCCTTACAGTATTGAATAAAAATACAGCCTATGATGAGGAAAGCGTTTCCGTGATCAGCAGGCTGTGGGAACATTCCAACTCACTCTCTCCCGTTAATAATATATTAGAATGTTGGCACTCTTATCGTCTGTGTGGGAACCCACTTTGCATTCACCAAATGCAAGCATTCCTGTTAAAATTGTACCAATTCATTTTGGGAAAGAAACATGTGCAAAAGAATACAAAAGCATCTAACATTTTTTTTTTTCAAAAAAGAGCCTTCCCAAAAAAAAAAAAAAATCAGACATTCTCTTACCTCTCAGCCATGTCCTCTAGCTGATCAGGAGGCATTGGGATTCCATTGACAGACCTGGTCCGATAGATTTCATGGAACGCTCTTTTGTGGACATCTGTATTTTGAAGCAGATCCTGATATGCAATTTAAAAAAAAAAGCAGTTTTTAAATGAGGAAATGTGTTACCAAGAGGCTGAGAAGCATAATTTTCCGTCTGTACTGATGAGTCAATGTATTCAACAATTTGTCCCTGCTGCCACCTTCACATGCAGCCAGCGCCTGTCACAGGCTTTTACCTAGAGCAGCAAATCCACGAGTGTGGAGAAGTCACTCTGCTGGAGTGCCTAACGATCACAGTCACGGCATCTTTAAACACACATGACACTTGCCCAGCAACACATTCAGACCTTTTAAAGGCGTAAGATCCAAGGACTGTAGTCACTGCTAGAAACAACCATGAGATGCATTTTCTTTTTCTTTTCTCTTTCTTTTTTTATTTCTCTGCAAACTGAACTCAACAAACTTAACCCCTTAGCGGTAACAGGGAATTAGCGTCTCAGCTGTTATTTCCAAGTTGAATGCGTGGGGGCTACTTTAAGTGCTATTGACCAATGATAATGTACTTTGAAAATACAGTTTGGGTAGAAAATTTCCCCTGAGTACAGAAAACAAGCCCCAGCTAATCGAGAGATCAAAGGTGACACTCGTCAATGCTGTTTCTCGGCAGCTTTCTGTGGCTTTAGGTTAATGTAAATCTTTCTTTGTTGTGTATTTTACCAGCCACACGCTTATTTATAAAAAAAGAATACATCTTTGCCACCACCCCAAGCCCATTTGTCACACACACAACAGGAAACAGTGGAGTGCAAGAAGCTTGTGTCAATTTGCTCACACTGAGAAAATTTCCATCTACCAGAATAAGCAATCGTGTATAAGTCATTGATATATTAACCCACCAAGGTTAATATTACTTCCATTAAGTATTATTGACTGGTACAGTGGGAAAAGAAGCAAAAATGCAAGAGACTCATATTTACCTTAGTGAACTAGTAAAAGCATTTAGGATATGAATTGAAATTAAAAGAATTTAGAATATAAATTAAAAATGAAGTAATGGAATATTATAAATTAGCAAAATGGCTCAGCAGGTAAGGGCGTTTCGCTTGCTACCAACCCTAACAACTTGTTGAAGCCCATGTGGTAATGGAAAAGGAAAGGGGACTCCCACAAGTTGTCCTAACCTCCACATGTGCCCAAGTGTGTGCATACACACGAATGAATAAATAATAAAGTAATCAATTAGTTAATTAAGTAAGAAAGGCCTTAAGGCTTATAGACGCTTAACTATATAAGAAGCATGTTGACTTTGTCCTAAGCCTTAGTCTAAACTATTTGTCCTGATATATTTTTTTTTCTACATTATATTTTGAAGTCTTTAGGTATGTAAGTAAATGCACACACACACACACACACACACACACACACACACACACACACACACACATTCACCAGTCATTCACAGCAGACAGAAGGATCTTTGACCCCCGTGAGGAAAGAGGAGACAGGGCTTTTGTGAGGACAGCTGTCAGTGTGGTCACTCCCCCGGCTTTTCCGCATGCCGACACACCTCCATGGCATATGGGCTTGGCTGAAACTGTCCTCACGTGACTTCAGAGGAATCTGTGCCTCCACGCCTACCTCTCCTTTGTTATATCTGACAGTGATAATATCCAGTACATTGGGGAAATTCTTTACACTCCACAGGTATGTGAAGGGGCATACAGCTAGCACACACCCCTTGTTCCTAGGAAGTAGCGCTGGATACTGAGCAAAACTTAACTGTTCAGCTTTCCCTGTAGCAAAATGCGATCCACAATAGATGACAAGCTGTAGGCAAGAACAAAATAAAAAAGCCGGACCATCCAGGGCAGGCATTAATTTAGCGCTTTGGGACATTGGGCTTTGGAATGTGAACAAGATGAGACACTGGAAACTGTTTTCCTTGAGGAAGGCAGAATTCCTTAAGGAGGGCTAAGACCAGCTTGTCACAAATACTCTAGGGGGGAGGGGGAGTAAGAGTCACCAACCAACATAAGGGACTAGCTATCAAGAGTGAACAGTCAGTGAAACACAGAGTCGAGATAATGCCAATACTGTTCAATAAATGACCCGTAGAGTCTGAGTAATGAGGCATATTTCTTACAGTGGTTAAAGCACTGATTTCCAATATTGGTAAAAATCTGTGGTTGAGCTTCAAGGATGACCACAGCATACCTGTAATCAATAATTTCAAGTTAATAGAGGAAAAGCTATAGAGGAAGTGGAACAAGCTATGCCGGGAGCAATGGCAGCTACCACCTAGGCCAGGACCTGGAGTTGCTGTGAGTTTGAACCTGAGCTGCAGGGTGAGACTTGTCTCAAGAAAGCTAAAAGAATAGAAGGGTGGGAGAGAGGGAGAGAGGGAAGGAGGGAGGGAGGGAGGGAGGGAGGGAAGGAGGGAAGAAGGGAAATGCCAGGAAACAAAAAGCCAATTTAAAAATCCTCCGTTGATTTATAAATAGCAAACAAAGGGTAGGTAGCAAAGAGGGCAAAAACAAAATAGCCAAATGATTTTTAAAAATCAGATACAGAATATGCTACAAATAAATACAAAGTGCATAGATTTATTAGACAAAGGACTGAGATTGCCAGATCAGAGGGACAAACAAAATCAGTTAAAAATGAAAGATAAAACAGCATATCTGTACGTGGATAGAGACAAAATGAAAAAGGGAAAGGATTTTTTTATTATTATTAGATATTTTCTTTATTTACATTTCAAACGTTTTCTTCTTTCCTCATTTCCCTCCGAAACTCCCATCCCATCCTCCTTCCTCCTGCTCACCAACAGACCCACTCCCGCTTCCCTAACCTGGCATTTCCCTATACTGGGGAATGGAGCCTTCACAGGTCCAAGGGTCTCTCCTCTCACTGATGTCTGACAAGGTCAGCCTCTGCTACATATGCGGCTGGAGCCATGGGTCCCTCCATGTGTACTCTTTGGATGGTGGTTTAGTCCCTAGGAGCTCTGGGAGTACTGGTTGGTTGATCTTGTTGTTTTTCCTACAGGGCTGCAAACCCCTTCAGCTCCTTGGGTCCTTTCTCTAGCTGCTCCATTGGGGACCCTGTGCTCAGTTCAATGGCTGGCTGAGAGCATCCCCCTCTGTATTTGTCAGATACTGGCAGAGAGTCTCAGGAGATAGCTATATCAGGCTCCTGTCAGCAAGCACTTGTTGGCATCCACAATAGTGTCTGGGTTTGGTGACTGTATATGGGATGAATCTCCAGGTGGGACAGTCTCTGGATGGTCTTTCCTTCAGTCTCTGAGGGAAAAGTTTTATAAGAGACACATCTATCCATTAGGGTAATAGAGTCTGGAATATGTAGAGGGCAAAATACATTGGGAAATGCTAACTGAAAACTTCCATAAGTACCATAAGTAGTCCCAATACGAATTCACTGAGGATCAGAGGCCCATATTAGTAGAAGATGTGTTAATCCAGAGATGGGACATACACAGTAAACTTCAAAATATGTAAGAACTGATAAAGAGCAAAGGAACAGACAAACCTAAATTGCTGTGGGAATTGTCAACACGCCTCCTTCAGTTACCAAGATGGCTCAACAGGACCAAGTGGATCCCACATGTGGGGGAGGGAGATCTAGTGAAGGCCCAGAGGATGAGGAGGAGGGAAACAGGAATATTACCTGGGAGAGAAAGTTCCTTATGGACCTCACAGGGGAATACACTTGCCTCTTTGGGGTCATCATTACAGTGAATTTTCACTGACCTCTTACTTAAAGGTAAAACATCAACATCCCCTGTCCTTTTTGACACCCCCCCCCAGTTTTATTTACTACTTGTGGTGAGGATTTTGGTTTCTTTAAAAAAGAAAGCAGTCATGTTATGTGAATATGTTTTTGTTTTAACTCCTGTTGTGGGCTTTGGGGCTACTTCAGATTGTCGACAGCAGCTGACTATGATTTGTCTTGTGCTCTGGCAGGAGCATGATTCTGCCAGCTAACGATAGTTTATGTTTGGAATTCTGGGGATTCTTGTGAGGCTATAAAAATGAGACTGGAGAAGCTTCTGCTTTCCCTGCTGCTCCCAATTCCCTTTACTGTGGTTTGTCCAGTGGTTGTGAGCAAAGAGAAATTGGGATAGAGGAAAAAATTGGATATCCTGATGACAAAGATTGGACTTGTCCCAAGGAACTCAATGCCCCTAGCAGGAAGTGGCCTCAGGAGACTGACACCCACTTTGCCCTCTAAACTTCCCTACCCAGTGTTGGGGATTGGAAGGGATTGGGGTAGAGAAGGGTGGTAGAAATAGAACCCAATAAAGTAGCCAAAAAGTATGGGTACAAGTACTTTATTCTCTCAAGACAAGTCATATAATGAACATTGGGGAACTGTGTCTGTCTTCATGCATATGGACATAACACAAATGCTCTGAACACTACTCAGAACAATGCAGGCACTCAATAAAGTTTTATTGAAAACCAAGAAAGACTACAGAGAGATAGCTGGGAGTGTAAAGAGAAAAGCAGAAAACTGAAAGAATGGAGAGTTTTGTGGACACAGGAGCACTTTGTACAAAGTGTCTGATGGATGAGGAATGAGCAGGACTAAAATCTGACTGAGTGATGAGAAGGCCAACCTTTTCAACCTGGCCTTGGACAGATGGTGGTAATGGTTCATTACAATAGTTCCCAGAAGGAACTTAGAAATCAAGAAGGAGACTGGATAATTCTTGTCAACTTGCTTGTTTTAATGGAAGAAGGGTATTTGGACAGTAGCTGGGAAGGCTATCAGGGTAAAAAGAATGACTTTGATAACATATGCATGCATGTTTGTGTACACTCGCACATGCATGTATGTGCATGTGCAAGTGTGTGTTCCTCACGTACACACGTTTGTGATAGGAGGGTACCCAACGGAAAGGGGATGTAGAAGACAATGGAACAAAAGACGTTCTTTGAGAGGAAGGGTAAGGATAGTATCTAAGGCTCATAGGAGTGGCTGGTCTTGGTTGGGAGCACAGATGGTTTATCCACAGCGACAGAAGAGAGGATCGAGTATTTGGGCACAGATGCAAGTATGTGGGTTGATGTATTTGTGGGAGCTCACGGATATTCTTTTCTGCTTCTATTTTTCTTGGAGAAAGAGGAAGCAGTGTCGTCAGCTAAGAGTGAGGACAGGGAGGAGGTGTGGAAATCTGAGGAGACAAGGTATGAAATAGATGTCCCAGAAATGGAGAGGGCTTGGGGTTGGGAATGCCTTAGACTGCTGCACAGCACTGGGAACCCAGTTGGGTTAGTCACTACCAGAGTGTGTGGGTTCTCCAGCCCTAGCAGCTGCCTGTGTGGGGGGCACAGGCTAGTAAGAAAAAGAGAGATGTGGACAATGAGATTGAGGATGTGCCCAATGTGTGAGTTTTATGTACACTCGATTGAAGCAGTATGAAGGGAAAGGATGAAAGAAACTGAAGGAAAGTAGCATCACAGAGTTGTGGGGTCCAAACGAATGGAGAAGCTTTGCTTGATTGGAGAGTGGGGTGCTTGACAAAATAGTTGTGGATGGCTTTGTTTACTGATGATGGATGATGATAGGAGAGGAGGAAGGAGAGAGAGTTGAGGATAGGACATGGCGCAGGATCACCTCAGAAGAGAAGGTGAAGGTATTGCAGGGCCACAGTAATATGAGGGCCATCTACGGGTTGGTGAACTCTCTGATTACCTTGCCAGGCATCCTCTTCAGGAAATGAAACTCAACAAGGAGAGAAAACCATTTTGATGGTTCCTTAAGACTTGAGAGCCTTGCCTTGCCCACACAATGTGACTCCTGCTGAGCTATACATGTGCAACAAATTAGCAGGTACATTTCAAGCTTGGAACTTAAGATGATTGTGTTACTTTGAGTAAGCCACTTACTTTCTCTCTGTCTGTAGTAGACCCATCCACAAAAGAGGCTGGTAATAGCTGTGTCATGTTCCTAGGTTAAATATTCAGTAAAATTAATTGCTTAGACTGAATCATGGCTAAATCCTCTATAATCACCAAGAAGGGATATTCTCTCTTTCTAGATAATGAAGCATTAAATTGAGTAGAAAGGATAGCAGCTATACTTTGCATATATTTTGTATAATTAATATAATCTGATATACACATTAGTTAACTTTAAAAATATAGTAAGAAAAGGAAACAAAGAGGTCGATTCCAGAGACTCACTGCCCTCTTCTGCCCTTCACAGGCGCCATCCCCACATTCAGATAGACACAGACACACACACACAAACAAATTACCTGTCTTTGCTGCTTAGTTTATTGTTAAGTACCGAACACGTATATTCTGAGTAAATTAAAACTAATCTCACAATTGCAATTACACTGCTACTCTAAACAACTGTAGAAATTAAGCAAAATAATCTCTAAAACCTAGACTGAAAAAAGAAAGTTCCATAGGACTGTTCATAAGTATAAAATATTGTTAAATATTTAATTAAAATTTTCATCTTATAAGGTGAATTATCTGCAGTATACATTTTTTACAGACTATCTAACTCTAACTTGTAAACAATGGCTATGTAGTGAGTGAAGGAAATGGTTTTTTTTCCATGTGTGGTGAGTTCAGAAAACAAAAATTCTAGGTTTACATACTATAAGTTTTCTGAAATCAGAATTGCTTTTTATACTGGAAAAGCAAGATAATACTTTCAATCCCCCTGGTTTTCTCAGATTACTGAAGCTCATGTAAGTCTGGGAAACCGTTCCAGGCTAGTTACATCACTTTGAGGGACTGACTTTGTGCTACCAAGAAAACTTAGAATTTTAATTCACAATGATCCATATTTCCTGTCTTTGCAGCTTTGCTTATTGTTAAGTACCTAATACATATATTTGGAATAATTTTAGACTAGATCTCATGATTGCAAGTACACTACTTTATGACTCTGTTACTCTAAACACCTGTAACAAGGTCTAATGAAGAGTCTAGCCCAATAAACAGATCATTGTGTGATTCACCCTGAACTTGGCCTTGGCATCTATGTGTCTGTTTCAGTTTGTTTTCTGTTGTCTCATTATTGAGTGCTTCAGTTTTCTCATTGTTTTCCCCCTATATTTTAGAACCTCATCTTCTCTATCAGCCATTCCTATACATTTCTCTCTATCAGCCAGTCCTATACATTTCACTCCTTCCCATGATTTCTGGGTATTATGTCTTGTTTATCATATGCAGGTAGATAGTTGGGTGGCTGGAACAGGCACATGTGGACTCTCTCTGTCTTTCTGTGCCTCCCTGTGTGTCTGTCTGTCTCCATCTTTCCATCTCTGTCTCTATCTCCCTCCCATCACAGTGGCTTATGTAGTCAATGACCCACACAGAGAAGCCTGTGAATCATTCCACTGAATACTCACCCTATGAGGTGATTAATACCTTCTGCAAAACTTCCTATACTACTCTAGCAAAAGGCACACTTGCATTTGATCTATTCTGCAACATTTAAATCCATTCTCAGTACATAAACAACAGTCACTTGGGTGTGTGTCATACCTCTAGTTTGGAGGCACCACCTTATCTACAATCTGTTTCTGTTTCCCCAGAGCTGGAAAGCTACCATCGAAGAGACCTTTCATGGACTCTTCCCCAATTAACTCACACACCCATAACTCACATACATTCAACATCACATTTAAAATTCTAAGGTAACATCCTTTGTGTCAGACAGTTACATTAAGTTCAAGTGCTTTCATTTGTTCCACATTTTACATGAAGTTACTATAGAACACACATTTAATTACTAACTTGTGAGGGCAGTAGTATTTGTGTTTAGAACTTATTTCCTATTTATGGTACTTTGAATCTCATGATACAATGGGCCTATTGCTTTTGATTTTGAACATATGATGTGTCTTGAACTCATCTGAGGTTTGAACTTTACAGCCTGTCCCCACAACTACAGAGAACAGAATCATAGACAGGACGGGCCAGACCTCATGTGCGTATTCACACAGATTGAGCAGACCTCAGAGTTACACTGTCACTTGAGAAAGCAGATGACAGGAAATCCTGCATGTCTGTTTGTGCATATGGATGGTGGCAGGGAAGAGAGGTGGAGAGAGATGATTAGCAAATCAAAAGTTGTCTGAGCACATCCACTCATGAAGTAGGACAGGGAGCCCAGAGACAAATCCACATATCTATGGCCAATTGATTTTTGGCAGAAGTGACCAAAACCACCAATCAAACATGCCAGAGAGAAGCTTAGAGTTGTGCAAGTCTTTAATCCCAGAATTTGGGAGGCGGAGGCAGGCAAATCTCTATCTCTGTAAATTTGAGGTTAGCCTGGTCTCTATATATATAGTTCTAGGCTAGCCAGGGCCTTAGAGTGAGACCCTGTCTAAAACGAAGAGAAAGAATTAAAGAAAGGAAGAAAGGAAGGACAGAAAGAAGGAGGGAAGGAAGGGAGGAAGGAAGGAAGGAAGGAAGACAGGCAAGCTTGTGACATTAGGTAAAGATTACTTAGGATCCCAAAAGCAGAGACTACAAATGCAAAAAGAGGTAATGGGATTGTGTCAAGCTAAAAGCCACCCACAGAAAAGGCAAATAGCCAACAGAGTGAAGGGAGTATCAGAGACAAGTCACTCAGAGTTAAGGGGGATTAGTAGACGTGTGTCCCTGTGACAAACTATCTGATATAAGCTAGTTAAAGAGAAAAGGGTTCTTTAGCTTGCAGTTTCACGGGCTCCCATCTCTTATGGCAGAAGGTAGTTCATGGCATGTCAGTTAGCAAGGGTTGATCGAAAGGTAGGAGAAGAGGGTTTGCTTCCTCTTCTACCCGGGCTTGCAAGCACGCAGGGAAGGGAGTTGCCACAGTCAGCGAGTCTTCTCCCTTAGTTAATACTTCATTGACCTGCCTTCACAGACCACACCCAAGATGTGCTTTACTAACAGCCTCGGTATTTCTCAAACCAATCAAGTTGATGATCAAGATCGCTCATCACAAGGGGCGAATACAGAAAAAGTACCAAGGAACTCAATCTTAAAAAAAAAAAATTAGAAAACAATACCACTATTAAAAAATAGTCAAAGGACTTGAACATTTATCAAAGAAGACAAAGAAATAGGCCATAGATGGCTAAAAGGGAGGCTCAGCGTAGCAAGTAATGTAACAGAAATCTCAATCCAAGCTACAATGAGAGATGACTGCGCGCCTGCCGGAGGAGCTATATCGAGAACATATATGCTATATATATGAAGCATTAAAAGTGCTGGTGAGGATGTGGAAAGGGGAACGCCTTATACGGCGTTGCCTGGAGCATAAATTAGTGCAGCCATTTGGGGGAAATAATAAGGAGTTTGCTGGAAAAAAAGATTGAAAATAGGAATTCCAAAGTGAGATGGAGGAAGAGAAACCTGTGCGAATCTGTGAAAGAGTCAGGATAACACGATATTCCAAACAGTAGAGTGGAGAAAGAACAATAGGGATCAAGAAAGCAGATCTATGGGACAGCAGAAAGCAGAGAGGAACTGGAAGATAACCAAAGAAGCAGCCCTCATCTCCAACCCCGACTGTGTGGGTTGGGGCAGCTGGCAAAGTCTCAGCCACAGTGTAGACCCGGCAGGATTGCCAGTCCTAGATGCAGAAGAAACCTACTGTGGCCTCAAGTGTTAAAGTCACTGTGGGGTTTGGTGTGATAGGTCAGCATGGGGTATGGGGGTGTGTGTGTGGGGGGGAATCCATATCGCTACAGCCTACCTCTGGAGACATGATGAAACAGAATTACCCTCTCAGACCTGAAAACAAGGAACAACCATCACTGAGGGAGGTTGGGGGAACATCCTGTTAAAATGGCTGGGTAGGGGATGCCAAAATCGGCTTTCATAGAGAGGAATGTGGGTGAACATGGAGCGAAGGAGAGGTGTTGGTTCCAGGGAGCTTGGGATGGAGAGTGCTCTGTGGTCAGGGTGTTGTTAGCTCTGTCCCCAGACTGCTGTGAAGGCTGAGCGCTCCAAGATGAAACAGGCAGATTGTCACGCCCAGGCCTCACCAGGTGATATGGCTTATTTAGCGCTTGGCAGGAAGACTGTGTTTGGAATAATTGCTTGATTTTCCTAGTAGGTGGTTACAGGGCATATCTCAAAGTCCTAAAACCCACAGACAAAACGCTACACAAAACACTCTCATTGCAGACTTGTGTCCTGTTTATGCTTGAATGCTTGCCTTTGCATGTTTAACCTGCGGACATTCTGGAATGTGGAATGAGTGGAACGGAACGCTGCCGAAGACACAGGCCGCGAAGGTCATTTGAGCCAAGGGCAAAAAAAAAATAAAGCATCTAAAGAAAATACAGCTTGGGGTGTCAGCTGACCCACGCCGGCTACATGCCCAACCAGCCTAAACATCATGGACTAAGAAGTTCGAGCTATGACTCACAGCACCTCTGCCTAAACATAGCAGGTTGCACTATTAGAGGAACTGGAAAATAGCTTCTTTAATCCTCTGTCTTTGAAAAAATACAAACCAAAAATTAAACCAACAAAAGCAGGCTCTCTTTCTGGTTTGTTCTTTTCGGTATTTTTTTTTTATGATTTCCTCACCTTGACTTCTGCACTTTCCTTTATTTTCAATCACACGTTGGTAGCCGATTCTTTTCGTTTTCCTCATACACTTTTCTGCTTTTCTTGACCCCTCTCTTTTTCCCTTTCCTTGTCTCAAAGACTTTTGTCACTTTTACTTTTATACATATTTAGCTCCATTCACATTTATCCTCCATTATCACTGCCATTTTCTTCTCTGTGGTTAACCTGAATGGAAACTCCTGGAAAGAAGCTGTGTCTGCAAAGAGTGCTGGGCTGGTGAGAGCTACAGTGGGTCGGAGAGGGTGGGGTGGGGATGCCCAGGGGAAGAAGGGTGAGGGGGAAGGACTGTGGAAGGGGGTGACTGGGAGGGGGCAGTGAACAGATATAAAGTGAATAAGAAAAAAAATTAAATTAAAAAAAAATAAGCAATCACAGCGACAACATTCAAGACTGTGGACACAACAAAGAGACCAAGCCTACAATGTGTGGTATTTAAGAGAAAAACCAAACTATAGATAAATTGAGTTATAGATAGATTGAGGGTCCCCCTTATAGCTCCCTGAATGGCCATTTTTTTTTTGCCACTGCTTTATAGGACATTCTGTGATTCACAGAGAAAAAGTATCTTTATCAACTTGCAGGTCACTAGCTTCTACCCACCCAAAAGCTGAGAATGTCATCAGATAGCATCTGGAACTGTAGGACAGATTTCCGCATCTTGTCAGAACTTACTTCTCTGGTATTTTCATCAACCAATGCGTTTTGTAAATGCTTATATTCATAACGTTCTTCTGTTACTATAAAAAGGCAATGAAACTGGAACACAGAACCTGGGGTAACCTAGATTCTTATGTCCCAGGCCACGGTCACGCAAATGTGCCTCTAGGCCACACTGTCCTTTATCTTCTTTGAGGTGAGAACTCTGTATTTTGTGTTGACAGTGGTATACTGTTTACCTTTAATCTATTTTTACTATATTTCTTCTGTTATTTTCCTTCCCTCCCCCCAACTTGGTCACGGAAGGACCAGAGATGGAGCCCAGAACCCCACATTTGTGAGGAACTATGCTTTCAAGCCTGATTTCAATTTTATTTCCATATTTAGTTTTTTTTGGCAATGTTGCTCTCATGGCAATTTTTTTCTTCTGGGTGGTACTGGATACTGGGTCGCCAAGGAGAAGCATCTCATTGATAAGATTCCATGTAGAGATATTCTCCACAATAAATGTGTATAAATTACAACATAGAAACATAAGAAATATGAAAGAGCAAAGTCACATGATTCCCTCAAAAGTCAATAACTCTACAAAATGGAGCCCAAAGATGTTAAAATGGAAGAAATGTCAGGAAAAGAGTACAAAAGTCTAGTGAGCAAAGACCACAGATGAGATTCAAACTAAAAAAAAAAAAAAAAAATCATGGTTAAGAAATTCAGCAAAGGGGCACCTATTCTTTAAAAATAAAAGGAAGTATTAGACATACAAAGTTCAATTAATCAATTTAGAAGAGCATTACCAATGACAGCAAGACCAGATAAAAGAGAGAAGTAATGAGGACAAAGTTGAGGAATTGTCAACTCAGATAACAATTAAAACAAAAATCACAAAAAAAAGCAATCACAAGTTGTCCTCTGAGAGGCTCCATCCAGCAGCTGACTCAGACAGATACAGACACCCACAGCCAAACAGAGGATGGAGCTTGGGGACTCTTATGAAATCCAAGAGGAAGGATTGAGGGTCCTGAAGAGGATAGGAACTCCATAGGAAGACCACAGAGTCAACTAACATGGATCTTTGGGGGCTCTCAGAGTCTGAACCACTAACCAAAGAACATATATGGACTGGACCTAGGCTTCCCTGCTCATATGTAGCACTTGTGCACTTTGACCTTCATGTAAGTCCTGAACAACTGGAGTTCTTGGCTATCCCAAAAGCTGTTGCCTGTTTGTGGGATGTGTTCTAGTAGTTGAGCTGCCTTGTCTGGCCTCAGTGAGAGAGGAAGCACTTAGCCTTGCAGAGACTTGAAGTGCCAGGGTGGGGTGGGGATGCCCAGGGAGAGAAGGGCGAGGAGGAAGGATTATGGAAGGGGGTGACTGGGAGGGAGCAGTGAACAGATATAAAGTGAACAAGTAAAAAAAAAACTAAATTAAAAAAAATAAGCAATCACAGAGACAACATTCAAGATTGTGGACACAACAAAGAGACCAAGCCTACAATGTGTGGTATTTAAGAGAAAAACCAAACTATAGATAAAGAAATGGAAAACTTATTCAATGAAACAATAGCAGAAATATCAAGGAATAAAAGGATGAACATCTGAGCATATAAGGCCTTTAGATCCTAGATGGAAAGAAACAGAAAAAGAATCTAAGTTTTACTATAAAATCATATGACTACGAAACTTATAAGAAATTTTGAGACCTTTCGGTCTGGGCTGGTTTACCTTGGGTGCGAACTCTGCAGCCAGTCCCACAATGCCCAGAGAAAGCTCCACTCCCAGGTGCTCTAACACACCCAGGACCCTGGGATCCCTGGATCCCAGGGTCCCAGGACCTTGGTCACACCAGGATCTCAGGGCTCCAGAGGCAGCTTGACTCCCAGGAGCTCTGATACACCCAGGATTTCAGGATCACAGGATCCCAGAATCACAGGACCACAAAGACAGCTGGACTCCGAGGAGTTCTGACACAACCAGGATAACAGGAAGGACAGGCTCCAGTCAGATATAACGAGGGCAGGTAGCACTAATGATAATCAGATGGCAGGAGGCAAGCGTAAGAACATAAGCAACAGAAACCAAGGTTACTTGGCATCATCAGAATCCAATTCTCCCACTATAGCAAGTCCTGGATCACACCAGAAAAGCAAGATTAGGATCTAAAATCACTTCTCATGATGATGATAGAGGACTTTAAGAAGGACATACATAACTCCCTTAAAGAAATACAGGAAAACACAGGTAAAAAGGTAGAAGTACTTAAAGAGAAAACACAAAAATCCCTTAAAGAATTAAAGGAAAACAGAATCAAACAGGCAAAGGAAAGGAACAAAACCATCCAAGTTCTAAAAATGGAAATAGAAACAATAAAGAAATCACAAAGAGAGACAAATGTGGAGTTAGAAAACCTACGAAGGAGATCAGGAGTCATAGACGCAAGCATCACCAACAGAATACAAGAGATAAAAGAGGGAATCTCAGGTGCAGAAGATACCATAGAAAACAGTGACACAACAGTCAAAGAAAATTCAAAATGCAAAAAGCTCCTAACGCAAAACATCCAGGAAATCCAGGACACAACGACAAGACCAAACCTAAGGATAATAGGTATAGAAGAGAGCGAAGATTCCCAACTTAAAGGGCCAGTAAATATCTTCAACAAAATTATAGAAGAAAACTTTCCTAACCTAAAGAAAGAGATGCACATGAACATATTAGAAGCCTACAGAACTCCAAATAGATTGGACAAGAACAGAAATTCTTCCCATCACATGATAATCAAAATACCAAATGCACTAAAGAAAGACAGAATATTAAAAGCAGTAAGGGAAAAAGGTCAAGTAACATATAAAGGTAGACCTATCAGAATTATACCAGACTTCTCACAAGAAACTATGGAAGCTAGAAGATCCTGGGCAGATGTCATACAGACCCTAAGAGAATATAAATGCCAGCCCAGGCTACTATACCCATCAAAACTCTCAATTACCATAGATGGAGAAACCAAGATATTCCATGAGAAAAACAAATTTACACAATATCTTTCAACAAACCCAGCTCTACAAAAGATAGTAGATGGAAAACACCAACACAAGGAGGGAAACTACACCCTAGAAAAAGCAAGAAGGTAATCTTTCGACAAACCCAAAAGAGGATAGCCACACATAATTCCACCTCTAACAACAAAAATAACAGGAAGTAACAATCACTTTTCCTTAATATCTCTTAACATCAATGGACTTGCTTCCCCAATTAAAAGACATAGACTAACAAATTGGATACATAAACAGGACCCAGAATTTTGCTGCATACAGGAAATGTACCTCAGTGACAAAGACAGACACTACCTCAGAGTAAAAGGTTGGAAAGCGATTTCCAAGCAAATGTTCCCAAGAAACAAGTTGGAGTGGCCATTCTAATATCGAATAAAATTTACTTTCAACCAAAAGTTACCAAAAAGATAAGTAAGGACACTGCATACTGATCAAAGGAACTCTCAATTCTGAACATCTATGCTCCAAGTGCAAGGGCACCCACATTCATAAAAGAAACTTTACTAAAGCTAAAAGCACACATCACACCCAACACAATAATAGTGGGAGACTTCAATGCCGCATTCTCAGCAATGGACAGATCATGGAAACAGAAACTAAACAGAGACACAGTAAAACTAACACAAGTTATGAACCAAATAGATCTAGCATATATATAGAACATTTCATCCTAAAGCAAAAGAATATACCTTCTTCTCAGCACCTAATGGTATCTTCTCCAAAACTGACCATATAATTGGTCGCAAAACAGGCCTGAACAGATACAAGAAGATTGAAATAATTACATGCACCATATCAGGTCACCACAGACTAAGGCTGGTCTTAAATTCCAACAAAAACAAAGGAAAACACACATACACATGGAAGCTGAACAATGCTCTATTCAATGATAACTTGGTTAAAGAAGAAATAAAGAAATTAAAGACTTTTTAGAATTTAATGGAAATGAAGACACATCATACCAAAGCTTATGGGACACAATGAAAGCAATCCTAAGAGGAAAACTCATAGCTCTAAGTGCCTCCAAAAAGAAACTGGAAAGAGCTTACACTAACAGCTTGACAGCACACCTGAAAGCTCTAGAACAAAAAGAAGCAATTATACCCAAGAGGGGTAGAAGGCAGGAAATAATCAAACTCAGGGCTGAAATCAAGCAAATAGAAACAAAAAGAACTATACAAAGAATCAACAAAACCAGGAGCTAGTTCTTTGAGAAAATCAACAAGATAGATTAAACCCTTAGCCAATCTAACCAGAGGGCACAGAAACAGTACCCAAATTAATAAAATCAGAAACAAAAAGGGAGACATAACAATAGAAACTATGGAAGTTCAAAAAAATCATCAGATCCTACTACAAAAGCTTATACTCAACAAAATTAGAAAATCTGGATGAAATGGACAATTTTCTAGACACATGCCAAGTGTCAAAGTTAAAACAGGATCAGATAAATGATCTAAACAGTCCCAGAAAGAAGAAATAGAAGCAGTCATCAATAGTCTTCCAACCAAAAAAGCCTAGAACCAGATAGGTTTAGTGGAGAATTCTATCAGACCTTCAAAGAAGACCTAATACCAATACTCTTCAAACTATTCCACAAAATAGGAACATAAGAAACACTACCCAATTCATTCTATGAAACCACAATTACATTTATACCTAAACCACACAAACACCAAATAAAGAAAGAGAGCTTCAGACCAATTTCGCTTATGAACATTGATGCAAAAATACTCAAATTCTTGACAACCAAATCCAAGAACACTTCAAAACGATCATTCACCATGATCAAGTAGGCTTCATTCCAGGGATGCAGGGATGGTTTAATATATGGAAATCCATCAATGTAATCCACTACATAAACAAACTCAAAGAAAAAAAAAACCACATGATAATTTCAGTAGATGCTGAAAAGGCATTTGACAATATTCAGCATCCCTTCATGTTAAAAGTCTTGGAAAGAACAGGAATTCAAGGCCCATATCTAAACATAGTAAAAGCAATATAGAGCAAACCAGTAGCCAACATCAAACTAAATGGAGAGAAACTTGAAGCAATCCCACTAAAATCAGGGACCAGACAAGGCTGCCCACTCTCTCCCTATCTATTCGATATAGTACTTGAAGTTCTAGCTAGAGCAACTAGACAACAAAAGGAGCTCAAAGGGATACAAATTGGAAAGGAAGAAGTCAAACTATCACTATTTGCAGATGATATGATAGTATACTTAAGAGACTCCAAAAATTCCACCAGAGAACTCCTAAAGCTGATAAAAAAAACTTCAGCAAAGTGGCTGTATATAAAATTAACTCAAACAAATCAGTAGCCTTCCTCTACTCAAAGGATAAACAGGCTGAGAAAGAAATTAGGGAAACAACACCCTTCACAATAGTCACAAATAATATTAGATACCTTTGTGTGACTCTAACCAAGCAACTGAAAGATCTGTATGACGAAAACTTAAAGGTTCTGAAGAAAGAAGTTGAAGAAGACCTCAGAAGATGGAAATATCTCCCATGATCATCGATTGGCGGAATTAATATAGTAAAAATGGCCATCTTGCCAAAAGTAATCTATAGATTCAGTGCAATCCCCATCAAAATTCCAACTCAATTCTTCATAGAGTTATAAATAACAATTTCCAAATTCATCTGGAATAACAAAAAACCCAAGATAGCAAAAACTCTTTTCAACAATAAAAGAACTTCGGGGGAATTACCATCCACAACCTCAAGCTGTATTACAGAAGAATTGTGATAAAACTGTATGGTATAAGTACAGGGACAGGCAGGAAGATCAGTGGAATAGAATTGAAGACCCAGAAATGAACCCACACACCTATGGTCACTTGATTTTTGACAAAAGAGCTAAAACCATCCAGTGGAAAAAAGACAGCATTTTTAACAACTGGTGCTGGTTCAACTGGCAGTCAGCATGTAGAAAAATGCAAATTGACCCATTCTTATCTCCTTGCACAAAGCTCAAGTCCAAGTGGATCAAGGACCTCCACATAAAACCAGATACATTGAAACTTACAGAGAAGAAAGTGGGGAAGAGCCTTGAACACATGGGCACAGGGGAAATTTTCCTGAACAGAACACCAATGTTTTATGCTCTAAGATTCAGAATCGACAAATAGGACATCATAAAATTTCAAAAGTTCTTTAAGGCAAAGGACACTGTCAATAGGACAAAACAGCAACCAACAGATTGGGAAAAGATCTTTACCAAGCCTACATCCAATAGAGGACTAATATCCAATATATACAAAGAATTCAAGAAGTTAGACTCCAGAGTATCAAATAACCCTATTAAAAATGAAGTACAGAGCTAAACAAAGAATTTTCAACTGAGGAATATTGGATGGCCGAGAAGCACCTAAAGAAATGTTTAACATCCTTAGTTATCAGGGAAATGCAAATCAAAACAACCCTGAGATTCAACCTCACACCAGTCAGAATGGCTAAAATAAAATCTCAGGTGACAGCAGATGCTGTCAAGGATGTGGAGAAAAAGGAACACTTCTCCATTGCTGGTGGGATTGCAAGGTGGCACAACCATGCTAGAAATCACTTTGGCAGTTCCTTAGAAAATTGGACATTTTACTACCTGAGGACCCAGCTATACCACTCCTGGGCATATACCCGGAAGATGCTCCAACATGTCATAAGGACACATACTCCACTCTGTTCATAGTAGCCTTATTTGTAATAGACAGAAGTGAGAAAGAACCCAGATGTTCCTCAATAGAGGAATGAACACAGAAAATATGGTACATTTACACAATGGAGTACTACTCAGTGATGGCTCTAGCATTCCCTCTATGCTGGGGCATCAAGCCTCCCTCCCCTCCCACTGATGTCAGATAAGGCCATCCTCTGCTACATATGTATCTGGAGTTCTGGCTCCCTCCACGTATAGTCTTTGGTTGGTGGTTTAGTCCTTGGAGCTCTGGGTGGTCCGGTTAGTTGATATTGCTCTTTTTACGGGATTGCAGGCCCCTTCAACTCCTTCAGTCCTTCCCCTAGCTCTTCCATTGGGTTCCCAGGCTCAGTGGAATGGTTGGCTGTAAGTATCTGCATCTGAATTGGTCAGGAGCTAGTAGAACCTTTCAGGGAACTGCTATATCAGGCTCCTGTCAGCAAGAGCTTGGCATCAGCAATAGTGTGGGGGGTTGGTGTCTGCAGATGGGATGGATCCCCAGGTGGGGCGGTGTCTGGATGGCCTTTCCTTCAGTCTCTGTTTTGGGTTAAAATTTTTGAGATGCGTGGATGACCCCATCCCTCAACTGGGGGCCATGCCTATCTCCCGGAGGTGGTCTCTACAGATTGTATCGCCCCTTTGTTGGGTATTTCAGCTAGTCATCACCATTGGCTCCAAGCCATATGCAGCTTTACAAGAAGGAAGACCAATGTGTAGATGCTTTAATCCTACATAGAAAGGGGAAGAAAATAATCACAGGAGGTAGAGGGAGAGAGGGACCTGGAAGGGAGAGAGAAGGGGGAGAGTAACAAGGGAGTGGGCAGGAAAAGGTATTAGAAGGGACAGGAGAGCAATACAGAGGGTCAGGAAGTTGAATAGAAACATGTAGCAGTAGGGAATGGGGAACTGGGGGTAGCCACTAGAAAATCCCAGACTCCAGGGAAGCACATAACTTTCAATCATTGTCCTAGAAATAGATGGTCTTAATTCCCCACTTAAAAGATTCTGTTTTAAACTCAGATCTTTAATCTATGGATTAAAAAAATAACTATCAACTATATATTATTTCCACAGTGTCAAAGAAATACGTGGACTGAATTTTAGCTAACAATGCTTCCCAAAAGAGACAAAGATTCCAGCACCAGGCATGAGAAAGCCTCCTTTGAGTCCCTTGGTCAGAGTTATCTAAAAGACTCCTAAAACACCACATTCTACTGGTATTCCCCTAGTTGTTCCTCAATGGTAGAAGGTAAGTCCCTAATGCTGAAGGCACCATGCACTTCAGACACAGGGTCGAGAGGTTCCGGAGCCGTAACTGACTTGAATACCTCCTCCCTAAAGAATAACTTTGATGGTACTAGATGCCACCCTGCAAACTTCCAAGGGAGAGAATCAGCAGTCCTACCCATCATGATGCCTATAAATTGTAACAATGACTAGCACATCACTGTCACCCTAAGGGTGCACTAGTGGCACACACACCTTGGTGGTCACTGACAACTCTAATTGGATTTAAGTCACCACTGAATAAAAGGGATACTTTACCTGGTACTGGAAATTTAGCCAACTATCTGGGACAGATGAAATCAAAGGACTTAGAAGAGGACCAACAACCTCCACTTTACTAAATCAACATAATCCCTAACTACATTCTAAAAAATTTATCCTTGTACCACAGATAAGTGTTGCTTTCTGTCCTCATTGAGGAAACTTCTCTTTGCAACAAATGGAGACCACTACAGAAAGTCACAACCAATCATGATAATGCTGACTTGAGGATTCCAGTCCTAACTGATATGGCTTTGATGCAACTCCCACATCTTAGGTTTATCATTAAATAAATAAGTAAGTAAGTAAGTAAATAAATAAATAAATAATAAAAGAGGAGCACAGAGATTTTCAAGATCCAGAAGAACCAGAAATTTGCTATGAGATTGTGTCCAGAAATAAATGCCAGAGAAGCTGTATCCATGAAGTCTCACCGGCGTGGCTGACTAAACAGGAGCTGAACAAGGGTAACAACAACAGGTATGCAGAAAGGTAAAGCAATCTTAATACAGAAGAGGAAAAACTTACAAGGCCTCAACCCTAGACAAAGCTCTACAGGCCATCAAAGGATACCGAGAGCCAGAGAAGGAGTGCTCTGAGAAAGAGCATGCCAAGTAGTTACCTAGTGCCAGATGGTCAGCTCTGAAAACATACACATACAATTAGCATTGCAAGAACTCAGCAGGCTCTATTAATATGTTTAGGAACATACATACTCACATGTGAAATAACATCTAAGGAAAAAGGGCATGAATTTGAAAGAGAGCAAGGGAAATATACATGGGAAGGTTTGGAAGGAGGAAAGGGAAGCAGGAAGTGATGTCATTATAATCCCCCAAAATACAAAGAATATTTTAAAAGAACCTAGACTGAAAGTGAAAGGAGATAAACTATTCCAGACAAATTGAATCTGAGTATCTGGCAAATCAGTATGATATAACGCAATGATTTATTAAATCTACAATGTTAAAGTCACAGGAGCAGAGAGGAGCATGCTGGTTATCAGGTGTGACCAGGACCAGATGCAGAGAATGGATAGGGACAGGAAGGTTGTATTAAAAGGGCAAAGAAGGGACAAGTTCAGGTGTCCCCATCTCGACACTATGACACACTTTCTATAATGCATACTCATAATTGTTGAAAGTGATAGAAAATAGTCACAAAGAAATTTGTAAGGTGATGGACACACTAAGCTTGGGTTGACTGTTTTGTTTTACTACCTCACAACCAGACCTGGACATATATACAATCATCACATCAATTAAAGTGAACCTAAAGAAAATTTAAAAACTTGATATGCTGCAGGTGCTGAGTGTATCCCAGGAAAACTTAAGTGTAAATGGAGGCAAGTGATGGTGACATTTGTGACTGGTTATGCAATGTGGCAATGTCAGACTGCTTGATAGGCTAGCCTTGGACTGTGTCTACTGAGTTCAAATGGCATGGACTTTATCTATGCATCAGGAATTCCAAAACCAAGGACTCAGAGGCATGAGAACAACATATCGTGAATGTATTTTTTGATTTTTCTAAAACAGATCAGAGTATATTACCTTCAGGTAATACACATCGAACATTTGGCAGAAAATATATCTTTTCACGACCTACTGAAATCTCCATGTATCAGCTTGTTTTCATATATATGCTAAAACCTAAGCGCTGACAGAACAAAGGGGATCAAGATACACCATTGCCTTAATGTTTATCATTCAAAAATAGCATGTCTAATGAGTCAAGCCTGGAGCATCACAAAATGTTTGACGACAGTCACACACTAACTACACACATAACTTGTAGGTCATTGAAGTCCTTAACTGTGTCTCGAGCCTCTACTCCCCATGCACAACCAAAGCACCAGGACTGAACACTTTTGTTTATCATCCTTTGAGGAAGAATAGGCATGTGAAACATAGAGCCAATGTTCAACCCTAATATTTTATGAATTCATGTCATATGTGAGCCTATCTGTTTTATAAAAAACAGAGCCTATAGCAGATACAAAAATCTATCCTAGAGTTATTGGGAAATATGAAATTAATGTACTGAAATTGTCAGGATAGGTATAGGCCAGGAAAAGGCAGATTAGAGTACCTCCAAGAAGGAAGTATGTGAACCACACAGGATGGATGCTTTGAGGAGAACACTGGTGCAGGTTCTGGTGAGGATACATCTGCAGGGACTCCAGGATTGTCATGCTGGAAAAGTTTCTGTGGTGGTTTGAATGAAGATGGTCCCTATAGGTTCATGTATTTGAATACTTGGTCCCTAGTTAGTGGAACTGTTTGGGAAGGATTAGGATTCCAGCCTCGTTAAAGGAGGTATGTCATTCAAAAACTCATCCCTCTCCATTAGTCCTCTGCCTCTCCCTCCTGCTGTGGATCAGATGGAAGCTCTCAGCTACTACTCCAGCACCATTCATAATCTCCTGTTGCTATTGTCCCCCTAGCATGGGCGCTGACCATTTGGAACAATGAGTGCCAAATTAAATGCTTTCTTTTGCAATTCGCCTTATTCATGATGTTTTGTCAAGATGATAGAAAGGTAATTAAGACAGTCTCTGAGCAGGCTTTTACCTTATGTTGCTCAAGTTTCCGTTGGATTGTGTTTGCCGTTTCCTCGTGGACCTGCTGAATGGTGATCTCTTCCCTCAGGGCCACCTCTGCCCTGTATAGCCAGGCACCAATAGTGCCCAGAGGTGCAGGGAGAGATTTATCCAACTGTATATGCCAGTCAAAGAGCTGAAACAGGAGAATAGAATGTCTCTGGTATCGAAGACAATTCCTAAATTTCCTCTAAATGAACTTTAAAAATCTACAAAAGACTCAAAGAGGGTCTGGGAAGACAGCTCAGAGGCAAGTGTTCACCACATAAGCACAAGGACCCGAATTCAATTCTCAGGACTGACACAAGAACCCAGGGTTGGTGGCATCTGCTTGTAATCAATCCCAGCTCGGAGGGGGTAAAGACAGGTGTATCCCTGGGCTGCATGCAAGTCACCCCCCTCCCGTCAAGTTTTAAAACGCCAGTTCTTTGAGAATTACAGATGTGCACATTCAACTTTCTTATATGGGTTCTAGTAATTGGATGTAGGCTGTCAGGCTCATGCAATAAGTGCTTTTGTTCACTAGAATTCTGGATTTCCATCCCTGTATCTGGCTTTTCATAGGGGTCCCAGGGATTGAACTCAGGTCTTTAAGCTTGTGTGCCAAGAACTTATATCAGTTGAACCAATCCCTCTTTGTCCAGAAACCTTTTTTTTTCCTCAATTTCTTCCATTTTCCCAGATTCTCAAGTACCATCTCCTGGTCTACAGAAATTCCAGCTTAGAAACCATCCTGATTTCTCCATAAAGTCTGAAGGAAACGTGACATTATCAAATTGAACAACATGGTAA
Organism: Tokudaia tokunoshimensis; assembly: GCA_036184795.1. Classification (NCBI taxonomy): domain Eukaryota; kingdom Metazoa; phylum Chordata; class Mammalia; order Rodentia; family Muridae; genus Tokudaia; species Tokudaia tokunoshimensis. The sequence continues at coordinate 74,843,430 of BTHU01000006.1, forward strand.
ATTCAAGTAAAATATTTCTGTTAATGGTAGAAGATGTTCAGAACTTAGACATCTCTGAGGTTAAGGTCTGAGGAAGGATGTTAATATTAACTAGATCAAGCAAGTTTTCTTCACATGTAGGAATGAACAGACCAGACAATCAGAGATGGCCCCAAGGACAGAACATGAGCTTGCCCCTTGGCATGGGAAGGTCCTGAGCTGCTCACAAAACAAGATTACAGATTACAAGAAATGTTGGTATTCCCGGAAGTCTCTAAGGCAAAAGTCAGCTTTTCTAAACAACTGGGGTGTAAGGTCTGGAAGGAGACAGAAGTTGAAAGTCTTTCAGTTCTGTCTGACACCCAGCTCATGGCAGTCACGTTTGGGATGGGAAGGCAAGAAAGGAACTGCCTGGGCAAGCACGCCCAGCAGTTCCCAGGGAAGCCTAACAGAGGACAGGTGTGCCCCCATGGTTAATCCTTTCAAGCCTCAGCCAGAGGCCGCAGCGTGCTTGTGCAATAACACCATGTGAAAGATGGTACACACGGCTTGGTGAAGATACACAAATCCAAATGAAACTACCTTACCCTGGACGACACTCTCTCCCAGCATTGCTTGACCAAGGCTTGGTCGAGCGTCAGTTTGTCGTCTCTTTGCAATGGCTGTATTATATGTTCCACCTGTTTTCTTTTCATTTCATATTGGACTCTGAAGTGCTTAAATGACTAAAAGAGGAAACAGAAACAGTACAGCAATGAGTCCCCATCAGCAAAAGCAAAGAAAGCATTGCTCCTGGGTAACAGTCCTTTACCTTTGGAGAGCACTCCACTATGTCGTTGGTGATGTTACCAACAGCGGTTATGACACTGACCCTGCCTAAGATCTTGACAGTGTTAGGTACTATCTACACATCCCTCTGGTTCTATCTACACACACACACACACACACACACACACACACACACACTATTAGGCATCCTGGAACTGATTTGACAGAGACAAATAGAAAAAGCAGGACTAACACCTAGAAATTATGAAGTCTGCATAGAAATAGGTGGAATTAATACTGACTGAGCTCACCAGACCCAGAAAGACAAACATGGGGAATTCTCTTGCATATGTGGATATTCCCTTTTAATACTTGGTTTTATATATTTAACCTGGAGTCCATGTGGAAGCCAGGAACCTGGAATCAGCCACTGAAGGCAGATACCTAATGGATAGGGTTAGTATGGCATGAGTAGAATGACTGTAGAGTATTGGGGGATGGTCAAGCATGGAAGGGGGTGGGAACAAGACAATGAGGTATTAGGGCAAGACTTAACTAAAGTGAAGGCTAGGCACAAAAGCTATGTGGAAGCCTATGATCTTCCACACACCTCCGATTCAATTAGAGACAGTACTCTCTAATTGAATATACTCAGGGTTAAAGGGCTACCTTGGGATAGAGGTTTTGGGGAGAGGAGAAAGTAGGGGTGATTTAGCCAAAACTAAAGATACATGATGAAGTCTTATGAAATCAGCTAGTTTGAAATATTATATATAAACATATATACACATATATAAATATATATATTATATTACATTGTATTATATTATATTATATACACACATATAAAAGGAATTTTGACCAGAAGTACCCTGCGTAGGTAGACAATGCTGTACCCAGAAGGCATAGGTTGCAAAATGAAGGTCTAAGTTGTCATGCATAAGCTACCTTCTCCATGAGTTAAGGCACCCAAAACAACACAGGCTATACCCATTGTTTTGTCTGCCATAACTAGATGGTAAGACCCTATTGCTGAAGACACCACTAACTTTGGCTACAGGAAATACAGAAATCAACCTATCACTGATCAGGAAACTACTGGCTCACTTACCCAGTGCTACTGGGTACTATGAGGGCTGCTGAGAGAAGAGACCTCAGTGGCCTTACCCAGTGCTGAGTGCTGGACGATATGATACTGGCCCACTGATGTGCCCACTGGTGTGACCTCTGATGTGCCCACTGGTGAATCCACTGATGTGTCCACTGGTGTACCTACTGGTGTGGCAGTGGCATGCTGTGGTTGTGAAGGTTGACTAAGTGCTTCCTGATTGTGTCTACTCCACAGGAGGGATCTCGTGTCTGTTACTCTAAAAGTAGTCAAACCCCTATGACTGTGGAGATTAGAGATCCTAGCTGGGGAGACTAGTATTATTTCTGCTCAATGGGACATGCTGTCAAACTGAGTTCTAAATACTCTATGTTTTTGCCTGTAGTTCTGGGCTGCTCTCCATTTTACAGAGAAGATTCTTTTTCCGGTGGGTTGTGGCTGATGGAGAGATTCATTACTCGTCACAGTGAAGGGTGTAAGCAATTCTGAGTGTTCTGCTGTGCACGGGCCATCTACATGAACAACTTTATCATCTATGTCAGCCATCCAAGGACCAGGAAACTTCCCCAAAGAGGGCAGGAGCATGTACTAGCTGGTGGGTGTGAACAGAAGCCTGTGGAGCACTCGTGTCTGGACTTACTGACCCACTGCAGCTATGGATACCTGCACAGCATCAAGCCGGTCATATTTCCAGCATGGATGGGAGATGGGCGCCTGAGCCCCACCCTTAGCCGAAGAGCTAGTGGCCAGTAATAGCTCCTAGGGGCTGGAGGGCCATCTTCCTCATGGCTGGCAGCTGGTACTTGCTTTTGCTCCAGTTTATGGTCACACACACACACACACACACACACACACACACACACACGCACACGCACACGCACACGCACACGCACACGCACACACTAGAGGTAGCACTAATTGGAGTCAAGAGGTTGTCAATAACAGTAATGAACAAAAGACGACATGAAGGTGGGGTGTGGGGCACTAGGAAAAGTTGAGGGAAGGTTGTGGTGGATGAATATATATTGTCTGATGCACAAAACTTTTAAAGAGTAAAACTGTATATTTAAAACATTAAAAAGGACTCATTCTAGTGGACTAATTTATGAACCAGTTCATGTTTGTCATGAAAGCATAGTCAAACACAAGTATGACATTATATACACTAATGACCAAAATAGTTGATTTTTCAATAAATGTTATTATTTATAGCACATCATGTTGTGCATTATAATGTTATCATATATCTCACATACCAACTAATGCTGAATTAAACATACCTAGACTTACGATTAAGCAATCCCGTGTAAAGAAGCTTACTTTGGGGCTTTATTATTTACACGAAAATCATTTAATTTTATGCCATGAAATTCTTAAGTATGCCACAGAATATTTAAAACTCATCATTTAGACCCAGCCATAGGCTTGATACAAACATAAAAATAATCACTCCGAAGTTGCACTTTTTCTTATAGTAAACTAGCTCATCTACAAAGGGATCCTATTCCTATATATGAATTGAAAATAACCATTCACCGTAAATTTGCACATCTCAGACATGACTCCACACCTAGTTTTGAATTAGACATGCCATTAAGATGTATGATTAGATTACAGAGCAGGGGGAAGGCCATACAGAGTTCAGTAGATTCTGGAAAGACTTTCAGTTACAAAACATGCAAATTCCCTTGGAGAACACTGGGGGGAGTTGAACTCTTATTTGACCATAAACTCACGAAATGCTGAAGATACCAAAATGTACAAGCTGTCTTTAATTTTGTCCTGCAGAATTCTGTGTGTGGGAAAACTGGAGCTGTATTACCTCTGATGAACTGAATGAAGAAAGTACGTATTACGTAATGTGGGTGAGACAGAGTTTTCCCTAGATGCTGCTGCTCGTGTGCGCAGGACACTTTCTCTGTATGTTTTGTTGTTTTGTTTTGTCTTTCTGATTCTCCCTTTTCCTCTCATAGAATAAGACCTGCTCCTGTTGGGAGTTTGATTTCTTGGAATTTAGCATTAATGGCTTGTGTTACAGCAAAAACTTACCAACAAACAATACAAACACATCTCCCCTGTTTCTGTACTTTATTCCCAGTTTTCCAGCTTAATTGCTTTACAATGAAGTGCATCACTGCAAATATTTGTGCATGTGGGGGGAGGAGGATAAGATTATACTGAATTTCAAAGCAAAAGGATCCATGCAAACTAGGCACAAATGTATTGCTTTTCCAAGTTAAAAAAAAATAACAAAGATGGCATGGCCATCTAAATTTAGGTATATTTATACGAGTTTATAACATCACACATTCACATCACTAAGTGTTTTATCATCTATCATCTTGAATGGCGTACGTCACAGTAACACTGTAATCTTTTGGTAGGAAGATGGGGGGAGGGGTGGAAAGAAAAATGACTGAAATGTGACAGGGTAAAGTCCGTGAGAGAATGCTGCTCGAAATGTGTTACATTTAGCTCGCCCACTAAGATGAAGTGGAATTTGAAACAGGAGGAACATGGCAACTCGGCAGGAAAGAAGTCACAACTTTTTTAATGGGAAAAACCTGCTGTTACTTGATCTAGGAAGTGTAAATTGAAAGTGGAAAGACAGCTCGAGGCTTTGTAAGGAGACTGGACACGGCTCTCTGACCTCAGCTCAAGAGCAACTGTCTTAAGCAGGACAGGTCATAGTCGAAACTCCTTCCCTCCGAGAACCCTCGGCAAATACACACGCTGCAATCCCTTCTGAAATTCCATTTCTTTCAGCAGTACGCTTTGGTTGTCCAGTCAGTTACTTATTTCAGTGAATGATTATGTCAGCTGACATCTGTAAACCCCAAAGGTCTCTGTAAACAATAGCTCCATGGTTTTGTTTTGTGATATGGATAAGACTGAGCTGTCAAAAAATGACACCTCAGTCCTCTGTACGGAGGACATAGTGTAACTTCAAACTCCCCCTGCCAGACCGCTGTCCTTTTCCAAACTTAAAATAATACGTGTTACTTATTTAGAGATTTTTCTCATCAATATATTTTGGAAGTTTAGGTGTATATTATATGACATTATCGTCATCTCTTCCTTGAAAAGCTTTAGAAAAAAATCTAAATCTCTTTTCCACACTTACCTGATATTTGTCCTGGAGATTTGACTCGGTCATCTGTGCCCTCGTCAAATCTCTCTCAAATTGTTCTATCCAAACTTTTGTTTCCTTCAGAATTAGTCTGTCATCCCTCTGGAAGCCAAGAAGCAATGGAATGTTATGAGTAACTATAAAGTTAATCCCGGCTTGCAATTAGTATTTAGCACTTACCAGGTATTGTCCATCTTTCTTCAGTGTAAGGAACAAAACTGATTCTAGATAAAACCTTTTTAAATACTAAAATTATCTTCCCCCCCCCCCCGGTTATTAAGGAAATTTAGTGTTGGCTTAAGTTACTGTACTACATTATTAATAAGGAAAAACATGCTCAGAATAGAACATCCTGCATCCAAACTATATAAAAAAAAACAGTGATATCTGGAGCAGAAGCCTGAGGGTTGCTTCCCAAAACTTGAGTGTTGGGCTGGAGAGATGGCTCAGTGGTTAAGAGCACTGACTGCTCTTCCAGAAATCCTGAGTGCAATTCTCAGCAACTACATGGTGGCTCACAGCCATCTGTAATAGGATCTGATGGACTCTTGGGTGTGTCTGAAGACAGCTACAGTGTACATAAAATAAATAAATGATTCTTAAAAAACAAAACAAAACATGGGTGTTGATAACCCAAGGGACTGCTGTGCCTCTGGTAAATTTTGGTTGTTAAAGGTTGTCTGTTGTCATGGTAACCTTAGGCAAATCGTGCATATTGCTATTTTAAGGATGCTATTACTATATTTACTATATACATAAAAAACACACCTTACTCATTTACTTACTCATATCCAAAAATAAAATCAGGGACATCCCAGTACCCATGAATTGAAAACTATAATTTTTCCTGGGATTTCATTTTCTATATGAATGCCAAGGTAAATAGAAACAGACTTCACATGACTTTTTTTTTCCTGTTCACTTGTACATGGCTTTCAACTACAGCATCTCCCTGGCTTGACTGATCGATCATACACCCTTTCTGTGGTGTTGGCAATAACTTGAGGCCACCTACTATTACACACGAAAGACAGGGATAGACACACAGCATTGATATGACCCATGACTTGGGTCATCATCAGGTTTTATAGACGAGGCTATCTTTTTCCTGAACACTTATTCCCTCCTTTCCTGAGATCTTCTCTGGCAAGTTTTTCCTGACTAGGAGTTGCCCATGCTGGTACATCTTGACATGTAAAGGGTCTCATACTCATCTGGAGGGACTGGGACAACCTGGGTGATGATCACAGACCCACTGACTCAATACTCAATACACACTTCCTGGCTCAATAGATGTGGGAAAGACCCAAGAATTTTTCTCATAGACAAATGTTCATGTGGGCCTAATGCTGCTGGTTAGCAGTCTGCAGAGCCACACAGAGGCCCCTCCTCTACAGGCCTCTAGCAAGCTCAGCCTCTCTATCCATCCAGCCCAATGTGTGACGTCATTTTCTATCTCCAGCAGCTGACAGATGAATATGGAATAACGATTACTTGATAGTATATTTATTATGAAAAGACTGAAAGAGGGCCAGACTGCAAAGCCCCTCTCTCCCCCATGATGTTCTTTTTGAAAGAGCAGGTGAATGTAGTCAAAGGTCGCCTTTTCTTATCAGGTAGCTTTCATGTTCACAAATGAACTAATGATGACTGTACAGTTGTGGCCTCACAGGGAAAATGCCCCTCGTCTGTCTCCTGGGAGGGAGAGGTCAGAGTGGCCATTCCTCTTCCCTGGCCTTTGTCACAGAGAGCTATGCATGTCACTGCTAGCCTCCTGTAGCAGGTATCTTGTCAACCTCTGCTTCTGACGCACCCCGGGGAACTGGGGTGCAAGAGCAGCTGTGGGTGACTAAATGAAATTACTTCACGAATCATCTGAGGATTGTGCTTAGAAATCACTGCCTTAGAGGCTCTCTGGCAGCCCCCTGATGGTGGTTAGGAAGAGACAAACCACTTGAAGGGAGAGATGCAGATATGTTTACACTCAACATCTCTTTTTATAAGAGGGAAATAAAGCTCAATGGAATACTGAAAGTCTCAGAAACTATTGGCTGAGTATCTTTTCTTCCAATGGCCATTTTTGCATTCATTCAAAAGACATGAAGTGTGTTTGTCTACAGAGGGTGGTACTTCACATCCAATACATCATTCCAAGCAGCTAAACTGTAAAAACTCCATGCATCTCTCTCTCTACCTCTATCTTTCAAACACAAAGTCATGTTTATATTTTTGTGTCATGTTCACATAGGCAAAAAGTTATCTTGCATGGATCAGGCATTCAAAGTAATTTAATATGTGACACAAAATTAATTACATATAGCTTTCTAATGTGTGTTGGTATAAGTCCAGGACCTAGGAGTTATATAAAGAAATATGGAAGGTTAAAAGGTAGGCTCGGTGCTCAACAACTAGCGCATGAGCAAGAATTAAAACATTTATTCGGCAAATACTTCTAAGCACTTAATACATAATATATGCTGAGCCCCATGACCCAATATTGGTGCAAGGACATATGAGGAAATGCAGACCAAAGACACACTGGATCTTTCTCTTTTTCAGTGGCTTTCTGCCTAATAGTTTAAGATATTGAAATAGTCATCTCACTTGACTTCTACTTGTCTACATCACATTGCCAAAAACCCAACATAACCAGTATACATCTCTCTCTAGTAGTACTATTAAGTCCAGCATTCGATACCATGTTGTAATTAACTGTTAGTGGGCTTAGGTTGGCACTAATGTTTAGTTGCACAGACAATATTATTTATCATGTTAGACAGTAAAGGAGTTGGCATGATGAAGATGTTAAAAGGAATGTGTGCACAAAAAAAAATACACGCAAAGGAATGATGCAGAAACTAAGGACGGGAGAGTATTTAAGACTCCTTAAATCTTACCTTAGAGTTTTGTATATAATTTGCAAAAGATGGGTAAACTGGAAATATTTCCTAACAATATGAAAATATATAGACATATAATATAAATCAGGAGCAAAATTATACAAGAAGAGATGAAAATCATTGGATAGACATCTGTTCCTTTGGTAGACAATAATTTAAGGCATAAAATCTCCTATAGTGCTTGCTTCTACCAAGCCACTGAAATTAGCTGGCCAGTGATGTTTTATTTGAGCTTGAAATATTCATGTATGGCAATGCATATAATTTGTAAACTTGCTTTAAAATAACTTCAAATACTGTAGGTGAAATATGTAAGAAAAAACCATATAGATACTTATTTTCCTCTGTAAATACACCATCAGGATATGGATATCTCTGTCGGGACCACGGTTAAGACTGTGCTTACCTTCTGAGGAAAGTCAGTAATATTCTGAGTGGGAAAAAAAAATGACTGGAAGTTTACTAGGCAGTTGATTGAGTCAACTGGCCTATTTTATTCATTTATGACTGAGGACAAATTGCCCAAGGAATATCTTACATGGAAAATTTCTTCATTGGTATTATTGGCCAAAGAATGGCATGGTAAACGAATTCTTCCAGTCAGAAAATTTATACATAAATGAATTATATTCATACAATATATTAATGTTATGTATTTATGTGTGTGAGCATGTGTGTATATGTGTCTGCATATTTACATTTTACCTACTTCATGAGTGTATAAGGATTAGGTGGGGGAGTGCATGCTTCCACGGTGTGTTTGGAGGTCAGAGGACAGTTTGCAGGAGTCAGTTCTCCCCTACCCTGTGGGTCCAGGGATGTGAGCTCACATCATCAGGCTTGGCAGGCTTCTTCACCATTGTGCCAACCCGCTGGACCAAAAAAAAAAAAAACCACATTTTAAATGCATCCATAACATATTTCATTTAATTAGCATCACAGAGGGGACATAGAAATCAAATATACAAAAATGATCTGGCGTTGTTTAAAAACAGACTAAGAAATTTACTAAGACCCAAGTACCAAAGGCCCTGAAGGGGTGCCACATGTTACTCTAATACAGACACCAGTAAAAATCTGCAAAGTTCATTCACACCATTATGCCCCTTAATATCACTGACAAATACAAGCTCTAAAATATATTTTATTATTAAAATATTCAGCTTTATAGGCTTATTTTCTTCATATAAAATCCCATAGCAAAGGACAAAGTTTATAAAACATTTTCTAAAATGCTTACAAAAACATTTTCTTTAATTTAAAGATGATCTGGGAGATGTCACCCAAGTCTTCCTGTTATAAAAACAATGAAGAAAATATTTTTTAAATAATCAAAATTTATTTGCTACATTATTGTTAATCTCTTAATATTGAGGTCTCTTTAGTGAAGCCCACTGAAAAAGTGTGTGTCCTGTGTGCGTGTTTTCTTTGTGTGTTTTCTGTGTCTGTGTATCCTTTGTGTATGTTTTCTATGTGTGCGTGTCCTGTGTACATGTGTGTACATGTGTGTGTGTGTGTGTGTGTGTGTGTGTGTATTTCTGGCCTCTAAGAATTTTTGCCTTGTACTCTTGGTCAGGTGTATCATCTTTGATCATCAGATGTCTCTAGCCCATGGAATGCCATGAAATAGGTAAGATGTAGACATATGTACAAACATACCCATATACATACATGGTCACATACATATATAATATATAACATATAAAATATAATATTTATATATTATGTAAATATAATTTATTTATAAATTTTCTAAGTGGAAGAATACATTTACCATGCCATTCTTTCTAAAAAGATAGTTCTTTTTTAAAAATTTGGATGTTTTATTTATTTACATTTCAAATGTTCCCCTTTCTGGTTTCCCCTCCACAAACCCCCTATTCCATCCTCCCTTCCCCCTGCCTCTATGAGGGTGCTCCCCCACCCACCCACTCCTGCCTCACCACCCTAGCATCCCCCTATGCTGGGGCATCAAGCCCACAGAACGAAGACCATCCTCTGCTACCTATGCAGCTGGAGCCATGTGTACTCTGGTTGGTGGCTTAGTCTCTGGGAGCTGTAGGAGATTGGGTTAGTTGATATTGTTGCTCGTCCTATGGGGTTGCAATCCACTTCAGCTCACAATTGGAGAGATAGTTCTTATCACAGACATCCCCACTGGAAAAACTGAAAACCCAGACCCCTCATAAATGCACCTGGGGAACATACAAAAGCAAGCCAGAAACCCGTGTGGTGTGGGAATCCAGCACTTTAAGTAAAATTCCTCACCCACACAGGAACTTGCAAGTCCAGGTTTACTGTCAAAACCTAGAGACCTGAGCCACCACACCCTAGGGCAGAGCTACTCTAGCAAGTGCACAGCCTTCACTTGAGGCTTTCCTGTGCTTCTTGGGGACATTTGCTTTATAATCACTATAAACGGTGCTAGTAATTGGTCTTTTCCTGGATGCTGGAAAGAACAAGAACAAAAATTCCCCTAATCTATAGTCCTAGAAAGCACAATTCTACCAACCACTCTATTAACAAGAGCATCCTGAGACAAACTGCAGCTTCTCTCCGTCCTATCCTGTATCACTGACTTGATCTTTCAACACAATACCTGTTGTTGTTGCAAACTTAAGTTCTGTTCTCTTACTGTTTCTTTCTCAGATCTGTTTATAAGCTTTTATTGTTTATTGATGCATATGTAATGAAAAATATATTTATTGTTTATTCCCTTAGAAACAATTGCATTGTATACATTCTCTTGGTATTCTCCAACAGCTCCTAAACTGCAATTGGGATCTGGGAAATGGAGACCAAGACATCTCAGAAACCCATTCATCATTTGCCCTGCATCATTTAGCCTTAAAATAAAATTGAAACTTTGTGGCAAATCCATTATGCTGTAGTTTAAAAGGATGCAATAGAAGTTTCAAGTATCAGAACATTAGAACATTGTGTCCATCACTGTTTATAGCCTCAGAAATGAGGCATCTGCTGTGTTGCATAGAATGCCAACTGGAACAGGCATTCTTCCCAGAAGAAAGCTTGAACAAGACTTCAAATGCCATTGACAATTTGAAATTCAAATGAGAATAGGAATTCCACTCCTTATCTTATAAGAAAAATTCATCCTGTTATTTGTCATAATTGGAAATTTGCAATGTTTAAATTTATACAATTAGATTATTGCCCATGTATATACAATGACATGCACAAGTTTTTTCATATTAACAAAAAAATAACTAAAATTGTATGGGTACTGTGATATTTTTTTCTAAAATGCTATGACATAGATATGGCGGGAATTAATAACAACATATTCCTTTGGTTTGCATTTCCTAGAACAGATTCTACCTAGAAGATCAAATATATTTTCTTTTTGTCCAAGATTTTAAATTTTATGACATTGCCCATTGAGCATGCTAAGAAGTGAAAATGTCATTTAAACTATTGAGAGCTGAAAAATCTAATCACAATGAGTAATTAGAATTTGTGTGAATTATGCCCTGTTGATATGATCTATTAGAATCTTAAACTGATGCCGCTCCTTAATTTCAATTTCATTATAGTGTTTATTACTGGCAATGATCTCTCTGATGCACCTGTCATAAGTACCGGGAAAATCTTTGCTAACCCCATCCTATATACTCTATTTATTCCTTACTCAGTTGCAACTATCTTTACAGCCTTGGTCTCCCACTACAGTTCAGTATGCTTAGCTTCTTAAAAGCTCTATGCAAGCATAAGTGTATGCTCTCATCATGGAGGGACCTTCAATTCAGAGACTACAAATATTTACCTCATTCTCTTGCACATCGCAGCCTGCACCATGAATATCAGGGTATTGTGTTAGGAACTGGGCCACGTAAGTCATAATAGACTTCTCATCTGGCTTGTCCACATCCACATCTGTAAATAAAACTCAAATATAAGTTAATTTACCCTTCAGATGTTTATTAATAGAAGTTTTAAAACGTAGCTGCTGTACCTCAAACTCCCATCCTGTACTAGGCAGAAAACAAAATTATTAGTAAGAACAGTTTAGTCTGGATGATACTGAGTGGAAATTTCATCTCATCTATTAGTGACATTTTTGAGAGAGAACTTTTGGGAAAGCAATACATGCTCCTTGCAGGTAATTTCAAGACAAATTAATAAATTAATCAAAGATGCTGCATGGTTTCTTAGGCATGGTTTCTTCTGTCAATAAATAAACATGCAATAACATGTCAAGCTAAAAACCTGAGTGAACATGTGAGATGAAAATGCCCACATGTGTAATACTCATGATGGTTTTCATAGTTCTAAATATTCTTGCCCATCATAAAGAAGCTGTCCTGATACCTTGTGCTGTGCCTGACCTCTCAGAAAGCTTCTTCACTGTAGGGTGTTTCAAATTATAGTGACTCAGATGGGGACTCTCTTGGGAGACAGCCTTACAGCATTTCAATCCTCATGGCTGTTGAAGCTACTGATGTTTATGCAAAACCAGCATAAGTCGGGCAAAAAAAATGTTTATATATTCAGTAATTATAAATAGGGAAGAGGAGCTCTATAAACCGTTCAAATGTAACTAACAGTATTGCAAAACAATGTCTGCAGCCAGAAGCAAACAGAACAAACTCAAAATGCCACAATCAAATACAAAACTAAGTCATTATTTTATAAAGACCTCTTTACACCTGAGATATCTTTTCTAAGGACCATTGATGTAGGACCTAAGTGACACAACTCCCATGAGTTACTAAGAGAACAAAAGATCTGGAGTTCCTGAGATGCCTTAAATGTAAATTTTACAATGTCAAGATCCCTGATGTAGAAGATACAATGTGAAGAGGGAGTAAAATTACTTCAAGAAATGTGAAGAGAGAGAAAAATCTATATTTAATGTATGACATATGCTGTGATTTAATACATTTTGGTGATTCTGTTAACATGTAATGTGTTATTTATTGATACCTAATATTCCAGTGTGTGTGTGTGTGTGTGTGTGTGTGTGTGTGTGTGTGTGTGTGTGTGTACAAACTACTATCCTGGGTATTATTCTATTTTAATTTAGCTCCTTCACTCAACCAAGGATTTTCCTGGGTCTCTCATCTCAGAGGGAGTCCATACAGGTCTCAATGAGTTCTTCTTGGAAATGCAATAAAATGTTCTGTGTTGTAGAGGTACGAGCTCAATTCTGAAATCTCATTTGTAACACATTTGTAGTCACTGTTTACATTTATACATTAATCAGTAGAAAGTCAATAATTGCCCAGCCAAATAAGAAATGATCTATAGCAGTTGGATAACCTACTTCAATGTTTTTAATTCACCGTAATAAACAACCTACTCATTTATTAACACTTATTAAACACATCAGAATTGTCTTTGGAGGCTTGAAAGAACCAAGCCTATTTCTAAAATGTCTTTAAATGGCCAACCTTCCCAATCATGTGCCGAACAACTGGAATGATGAGTATGAACCGCCCCCTTGTGAACTTTGCTGATCAATGGGCACTTATTCTAAGTGCTACCCTTTCTTTTCTGATCTTTCTTTTCTGAACTTCTATTTCTTTGAGACTTTGGTGGTCTATAGGTAATTCTTTTAACCTGTCACAGATCTCCTCCCTCACACATCTACCATGGAAACCTTTCAGCAGAGTATCATTTTTTAAAAAAAAATAATATTTGAGAATTTCATACAATATAACAATCATTTTCAAACCCCAATTCCTCCCAGATCCACTCCCACCTCCCTACCTTCAAACTTCATGTCCCTTAAAAAAATAACCTACCAAATTTGATTTGCACTGCCCATATACTCCTGATGTAGAGCTATCTGCAGGAGCATGATCGACCTAGCAGAAGGTCTACTCTTAAAAAAAAAAAAGTGATTCTCCCATCTCCAGAAGCTATCAGCTGTCCATAGCTCCTCAGTTATGAACGGCAGGTGTACATGAACTCCATCCCTCAATGCCACACTGGTGACTGATCTGATCTTGTGCAGATAACCCAAGCACAGCTGTTGTGAGTTCATGAGTACGGTGGTGTTGTCATTCTAAAGGACACTGTGCACTCCTATTCTCCCCAACAACTGACTGACGCTTACTAGCTTTCTGCCATCTCTTCTGCATGTTCTTCTTACCCCTGGTGATGTGGGAAGTATACAGATGCCTCATTTGTGTGGTGGTTGTGGGGCAGACTTTATTGACATTGATTATTGACACTTTGATCAGGTGTGCTTATGTATTAACAACCTTCCACTACTCAAAGAAACTTTGATGAGGCCCCAGAGCTGCCTGATCTTTAGGTATTTGAGAAATATGAATTTAAAGACAACAGGATATTTTAAGTTCTGTTCACGAGGCTAATATGCCAATGGCAAAGAGGTGTTTGAAGTATTGATATCGTAGTCTATTTCCCAATAGGGTGAAAAAGAGACTTTGGAAACTTGTTACATTGTGTACTCTTCAGGGCCCTGTTTCTTAACGGAATCTCGAAAGTCCTGAAATATGTGGGTCAGGTACATGCAAAGATGCTACAGCCTACATACATCACTTGAGGATCATTCCACGTACCTTCAGGATCAAGCAGTCTGGGGATGCCCAGTTGTGTTTCAGCGATCGTGAAGGCATCCTCTAGGTTTTCTCTGTTAGATCTACTCTTCACCTTCTCCAGGTCTACCAGCTCAGGCCGGATAGCGTGGATGACTGAATGAAAGGCCAACCCAGTTCTCCAACTCTTCCCGAAGTCTTTGACTTCTATTCCCATCTGCCTTATTGTGATAAACACAGAAAACAACATCACAGTCTGAACTGGTAACACCAGCCCAGCACTTTATGGTTTCAAACAAAACCCAGTCATTTTAACCAGAGATGTACCATGTCAATCAAAGACATGGCATATTAATCAAACTTTTTATAGGTTCTTAAGATGAACAAGTTTTAATGATATATTTTTCTTTCTTTTTCTTCTCTCTTTTCCTTTCTTCTTTTCTTAATTTTTCATGAGAGAGTCTTACTAAGTAGTCCAGTTTGGACCTGCCAATTCTCTTGTCTCACACTTCTGAAAGACTGGATTGGAAATAAATATTACCATGTAGTATTTTCTAAACAATATTCTTCCATTATTGTTATAGACATTTAAAAGACATTTTGTGCTTGCTTTTGTAATGCAAATAGAATTAAATTAAAATGCATGAAAAATTTTCTAAAAGGGAAAAATATTAAGATGTAAAATAGTCTCACTTTGTCCTGTGAGCACAGGTTCTAACAGAGTTTGATGATGATGATGATGATGTGTCTGAGTCATGTCAAGTACATTATAAACTGTAAGGACAAATCAATGCAGTCACACATGCAAATTAATGCAACACACATGCAAATGATACAGTATATCTACAAATTGATGCAATTGTTTATGCAAATCAATGCAAGGCAGTTACAGAGACTTCATTATAACACTTATTCTACTAATCAAATGACTTGCAGACTCTTTCTCTATTTTTTTTAATTCCCTTGAGAGAAATGTCCTAGTGGTGAATCTTTCTTCTTTGGTGGTAAATTTGATCGACACAAAACCAGTTCTAATTGATGCAGTCGTTCAAGCTCGTGATAACATTTTCTTACTGAAACTAGAAGTAGCAAAAGCTTGCAGTGAGACCCTCGTCCTGGGAGTTAACTCACCAAGTATAACAAGAGTTCAGAAAGAGAACGTCAGAGATGATACTGAGCATGGGCAAAGCCTGTGGCTCAGGGTAAAAGCCACAGACACCAAATACAATCTTTCATAGTTTCTTTTCTGGAAAAAAAAAATGGTCTCAACAGGCCAGTGAAATGGCTAAGCTGCTAAAAGCTCTTGCTCTGAAAGCCAGGCCACCAAGCTGAGTTTGATCCCACAAGGGAGAGAACCACATCCCAAGAGTTGTTCTCAGGTTTCCAAATGTATGCAGTGCCATAACCAACTCCTCTCTGCCTCAAACACACACACACACACACACAATCAATCAATCAATTAATAAATTTGAATTAAAAAAATTGTCCTGTTAACTTTATAGATGTTTCTAAATGAAACAGAAATATTATTTAGTTTTTAGCAGGTTCATGGAGTTTCCATGAAAAATGTACTCTGAAACACTCACGAGTAACTTGATAAAGTTGGGAAGTCCCCTCTAATCATAACCAGAAATATATGAACTTGGTTCTCAAACATACTGCGTCAGTGTACACTGTAAAAATGTAAGTGCTAGGTGCTAGAGAGATGGCTCAGAGTTAAGAGCACTGACTGCTCTCCCAGAGGTCCTAAGTTCAATTTCCAGCAACCACATGGTGGCTCACAACCATCTGTAATGGGATCTGATGCCCTCTTCTGGTGTGTCTGAAGACAGCAACAGTATAATCATATATAATAAATAAATAAATCTTTAAAAAAAAGTAAGTGCTAAAAATAGCACCTTGAACAACTGTTTACTATAAAATAAATATGGTAGAACTATCTGCTAAGGCTTTTGTAAATATAAGGCAGATTTGAGTAGGCGCTTAACTAATTAGGAGTTTCTACATTCCCAGTATATATGTGATTTCTTTTTCAGCAGACATCTGATATCCTCTACACCCCTTCCCTGTTTCCTGCTGATTTGAATATTACCTTTCCATCTTGCTCATTACACTCTGCCTTTGCTCTTATTTCTATTGTGAAGTGTTTGTCTCGTTAGGTGACTACAACTTAGTCTTTAACAGAATAAATGTGTAATAACAGACTATGTAAGCATGCTAATGAATATTCACCATATAATTAATTTTTTCTGAATTTCTTGGACTTACATTATCCCAATGAAACATGTATAGATTCCTTAAATATTTACTATCTTAGAGAAATTGGACTCCAATGGCAGAGTTAGGGAAAGAACTGAAGGAGCCGAAGGGGTCTTATCTGGCATCAATGGGAGGGGAGGGCCTTGGTTCTGTGAAGGCTTGATGCCCCAGTGTAGAGGAATGCTAGGGCAGTGAGGCAGGAGTGGGTGGGTGGATGGGGGAGCACCCTTATAGAAGCATGGTAAGGGGGGATGAGATAGGGGGTTTACAGAGGAGAAAAAGGGAAAGGGGATAACATTTGACATATCAACAAATAAAATATCGAATTTAAAAAAAGTCAAGGAAAGACGAAGACCCACGTTACCAGGCTGTCTTCCCTCTGTACAAAGGTACTAGCCAGAGCAATTTGAAAAAGGACAGAAACTGGCAATAGAAAAGCATCAACTTAAAACAAAAAGAAAAATATCAATGTATTTTCTTCTGTTCATTGAAAAATATATGGAAAATGCACGTGTGCATAAGAAGACATATACATCATTTTTTCATCAGACAAAACTAATATCTTGTCTCTAAAATAATTTTGGTTTTACCTTAACTTCATCATTTATGAATTTTATACAGAAACTTAGACACACAGTGACAAATGTGTCCGGTTCACAGGGTTGTTTTTTTTTTTTACCTGAACTATAAATTTACTTAGAACTTCTTTGTGTTAATCTGGATGCATACATCTTCATTTGTTTGATTATATTGTTAGTTTCTGCCCCAAAATATAACTGTTCTTAGCTTGCAGTAATACACCAGTGCTTTGATTCAATGCTTTTATTTGTGATAATAGTTGTGAAACTTGATAATATTTGTTAAAAAATTGAAGGGCTTAGTCATCTCTCGTTCTAGAAGACATTTGTCATTTACTTTTGTGTACTTTTAAAGTTTGTGTGATGACAGAGATCACAATCAGACCAGCAATTACTGACTAGATGATTTTAGGGACATTGTCATTAGTATGCTGAAAACAGGATGCAGTAATCTAAAGCTATCAGTCTATGTCTGGTAAGAAATTTAGAAACGCATATTGGGATAGCATAAAAGGAAATTATTAAAAATGACTGGCAGTTGGGCAGCACATTAATATCACATGTCCCCAATGAATTTTCACAGCACAGAAGAGTCACTTTCCATCCCTATACAGTTCATGCAGATACATGAGATAAATCTTGGTCATGAATTAATGAGTAGAGACATCTCAGGTCCCCAATTTCATATGTAAATGTGTATATGTGTATGTATATGCATATGTGTATATGTGTAGGTATATATATATATATTACATATATATGTATATATATACATATATATGTTATATATATATATACATATATATCTTTAAAGACAATGCAAGGAAAAGAAAATTTTCATTTTCATTTTCAGTATAGAAGTTGTAGGCATAACCTTGAGGTGCCACGACATCCATATTCATGCCAGCATCCATTATACAAGCAGGAGACCACCAGCCTATCTAGGCTGTGTCTGCTCCCTGTCCAGTAAGACTGCAAAAGATGCAGGGATACTCAACACATTTCCAATTAAGTAATGCAAAGCCGTGTAGGAGGGCTTCCAGATTTAAATTCTACTACAGACTGTAAAAAGAAGCAAAACTTTGCTTTTGGAAATATTTCTGACGACATCTTGAGTCATAGCCTCCCAAATTAGAAAACCACCAACATGCTTTAAAAGCTAATCAAACCCACATACATTGTTAATATTAATTACATCCTCTCTGTTCAGTTTTTCCCTGGTGAATTTTGCTCTTTGAACATTTAAAAAAAATTGAGCTCCCTATATTTAGTGCCTCAATATTTCAGAATAAGATCTTGTTTATAACTATGTTCCAGAAGTAGATAATTGGATTCAGATTGGCCTTTATGCAAGCAAACCTGGGAGAAAACGAATTAGTTTTCTGTGTCGTTGAGGAAGAAGAAATGAAAATATCACTTTTATGTGAAAAAATTTATCAGCAATATCAGCAGACCACAAAACAGTCATGACCATCAAACCCCATGAAGTCTGCTAAAAGAAGATGCTGAGATTGGTTAGTTTATATCCATGCTAATAAAAATGTAGACCTATGTAAATTTGGGTTGCATATAATAATGCTAGAGTCAATAGAGAATTCCGTGTTCCAGTTAAACACCAAAGTAGCAAAATGGGGGTATGAGGAAGTGTCTAGAAAGTTTCAGGAAATGTTATGATTTTCCCCCAGGATCTGACCCTAACCTTACATTGACATTAACTAGAACACATTAATTTAATGAAGGGATAACCACATATGAACTTTTTGCAATCTTAAATGAGAGTAGAAATTCAGAACAATGGCCTAATTAGAATTAGCCTTCATGCTATGAATCAAAGGTAGATGATAAATCAATTTTATGCATCAGGCTTAATCACATAAATGAAGAAAGAATTTTATTACAGTGTTTTCTTGGAGTAAGAGTGTGGTTTTAGGCTTGTATTCAGTTTTTACTACCCCCGGAGTGCACCCTGGTAGGCATGTGGAGGTTCAAAGACAATTCGAAGCATTTTTCTCCTTTCTATTCTCCTGGGATGTAACTCATGTCATCAGGCTTCCTACCAAGTGATTTTATTGGTTGAGCCATCGGGGTCATACGCGTGTGTCTCTAGTTTAACTAGAGGAGAGAGAAGCGATGCTTGTCTCTTTCAATTTCACAACCACGGTAAGCAATGAGAACATTAAACGGGCATCCGGACCACTACTGGGTTTCAGGCTGAGCAGACTGTTGCACTTACCTGCCTGCTGTGTGCTGGACCCACTTTAACAGAGTCTTCTTGGCATTGCCCTGGATCTTGGTGGCCACCTTACGTTTGCTGGGCGGACTGGCAGTCTCCGTGCTGACCATGCTGTCCACAGAGGAAGCACTGCTGGACAGAGACTGCAGCTGTGGTAGGTTACTGGTCAGCTCTTCTATCTGTGTTTGGGTGCAAGCAGAAAAGAGTTCAAGTGACCCTTGTCCATCTTTCCTCTGAGCTTATATCCCAATGGAGAATGATTATTCTTACCATCCTATATACCCCAGAAAAAAAAATATTAGTTTTTATAGGCTATGGTTGGTATCTTAGCCTTTTTTTCAAAAATACTTTTTTTAAAGGCTTATTTACTTTGTTTTGGGTGTATGAGTGTTTTGTCTGCATGTATGTATATGTATCATGTATGTCTGGGGGAAAACAGAGGCCATTAGCTCTCCTGAAATTGGAGTTACAGAAGGTTGTGAACAGCCATGTGAGATCTAGGAACTGAACTCTGGTCCTCTCGAGGAACAGCCAGTGCTCTGAACCACTAAGCCATATCTCCAACACTTCTAGTCTTTCTTTCTCCTCCTATTGCCTTGCTGGCTATATCTTACACACTTCTCTGTGTAAGGTATTTATTTTTCTATAATTATTCAATGTTTATTTCTATAAATTTTGACTAGCTGAGTGGGCAAGTTGAGGCTATAGTTTGAGGTGTTTCCTTAAGGTTAGGAGATTTGTCCCCCGCGTGGCGATATTGAGGGGTACCAGTGTATTCAAAGATAGATCCTTGAAGGAGCCACTGGGGGAGCCGCATTGGGAAGGAGCTGGTGAGTGTTGGGGTTAGTTCTCAGGCATGCAAGCCTTGTGCCTCTCTATGTCCTCTCTCATCATATCGCTTCTCTTTCCTGCTCATGCCCCTGCCATGATGCCACCAGCCATGGTTTGATGAAGCCAAGGAGCCCGTCCCAAAGTTGCCACATGCTATTCTATTCTTTATAAACAGAGGATCAGTTGTTTTATTATACCAATGAAAAAGAGATTGGTGTAATTAATAAAGTAAAACCTAGTGATTACTTACTCTAAAGACAAAGGTTAATTTTTCCCAGACATGTTTAATAGAACTTAGAACGGTTCTCTACCTGTAAATATAAAATGACATTTTCCTGAGCTCCTTATATGCCTCTCATATCTCCACTATGGCATGTCTACTTTTGGCTGCCTTTGCTTTTCTAAGGGTAGAGGGTTCACACATAGCACACTTGAGTGGGAGAAACAGAAATTTTTCTCTTAAAATATGAATGTGTATGTGGGGGGGGGTGGTCATACCTCTGCTGGGTCAAGGTTCAACCAAAAGGGTATGGAAAAGAGGGCATATGAACATCTGCCACCACCTCCCTCTTTGATGTTATATCAGGCAAAATACCAAATGTAATACAATACCTGGAAATACAGGATAATGGTCCACATCAGCCCCAGAACGATTGACGGCCGCCCATCAGCAATATCAGTAGCATTAATGTTGACTAATTTAATCTGTTTTTTAAAAAAAAAAAGCTGTGCTCATAATTTACCAGAATATTGTGACTCATTTAGCAATGCAATAATTAAGATGTTGTTAGATAACAGTAGCATTTGGTCATGCCTATGCACTGGCACACGAAAATAAAAAGGCTCGCTGTAGAGACAAACGGGCACATGGGTTTAAGAAAATTTCAGGAGTACATGCTAAATTTACAAACTAAAAACAAATATAAGCTAGACCTCATTTTTTAAATTTCATTTAAAGTTAGAAAAATACAACAACATAGCATCATGCAGGGAATTGCCAACAAAAAAGTCAAACAGAAATAAAAGCATTTATTCTTCATATATTTAGAAGTTGACAGAAGCAAAAGAAATCGTGGTAGATAGCATTAAAAGGTACATTTACTTTGATACTTTTTACCAAATAGCATAGAAGTTTAGGTTCTCCTTTAACTAGAAAAGTCAGCAGTTGAAAACTCTAAAATGTGTACTAACCGGTGATCCTCTGTACATGGACTGACATGGAAAACAAAAAGAGAAGATAATGTGCACACAGAAAAAACACCTACAACAATGTTCAGTTGTTAGTGGGAACAAAGGGTAGACAAGTTAGTGCAACAGTGTTCAGCTGTCAGTGGGAACAAAGGGTAGACCAGTTAGTGCAACAGTGTTCAGCTGTCAGTGGAAACAAAGGGTAGACCAGTTAGCCCGTGTGTGGCCAGGGGCTGGGACTTAAATCAGAATAGTGGAGAGTCAGGCAGCCATAAAACAAAAATCATTAGCTCCCTGCAGTGAAAATACAGAACTTGGAGAGTATAGTTGTCTGCCCATAATCGTTCCCAATTGTCCACTAGGAAGCTTTCCCAACTATTAAAAATTATTTCCCAAGGAACGCTATGAGCTTAGTGGGTGAGTCCCAGCATGCAAAGGGTGCTGCTCCTTACTCTTCCCACAATCCCTAGCAAAGACAGGAAAAGGCTGTCCACAGCATTTCAGACTCCTGGCTCAGTAACTCTCAGTCAGGGTCTCAAAGAATGTATCATTAACAAAGTTCAGACGTTTATAAATAATTTTCTTCAGTAAAAGTTTGACAGAAACTGAACTGCATTATTTTCTATGCTAAATCAATTAAATATTTAAAACATGATTCCTGTATTGTCTTAAAGTTATATAGGGTTGTATATAATAAGGCACTGCAAAGGAAGCCTTCTCTTTATAAATGATACCTTTTATAATGTGTCATTAAGGTTTTCACTCAGACATTATCAACAAGAGGAACTTGGCTCTTACAATAATAACTCACTATTCCTCAGAATGAAATATAGCACTACTGCCTGACAGCTAAATAGGACATGGAATAGCCTAAAAGCTTCTAATATCCTATCCATTCTACTTTCTGTGGAAAACCCACTGAGGGTGAGTGAGAACAGGATCACACTGACAGAGATGAGAGCTCCGAACACAGTCTCAACACTGCACAAAAGAAGCTATAGTTGTCTGCGTGCATATCCCTGTGCCTGGGGTTTTTCAGGGCATTGCATTCATAAGATCCATTGTATCACCAACTCACCAAAATGTAAACTATTTAAAGAACACAAGCTAATTTTGCTTCAGGTTTGCAAGTTCAAGAAATTATTCAATTACACATTTTTGGAGCATTGAATTTATTTACAGAATATGGATTAGGGAGAAAATGATTCAAACATCCTGACTTCCAGAAGTCTGTGGATATGCATTTATAAAGCTGGCTAGATATTGCTCCTTATGGATATTCTCTGCTTCCACAAATAAGATAGGGCTAAATCTGAGAGATATAGCCTGTTGGGAGGGAAATATGTCAATATCTAATGCATTCATATATACCTTCTAACCTAGTAGCCACATCTAGGGAACTACCTGGCTATATACCTTCATTGCTGTGCAGGCATTTTTACTCACTTTTATAAACCACATTATTATTTCTAATTGAAAATTAATCAAAACTGAGAATGATTTATAAACTATGTCTTGCCCAGGCAGAGGAATACTATACAACTGTAAGAAATGAACAAGGAAATCTATATGAATTTATTCAGGGTGATTTCTGAAATACACCTCTAAATAGAAAAGCAAAATACTATGCACAGTATTCTAACTTCATGTAAGAAAAAAAGGAGGTGCACAGAAACATACCTTACTTGTGAAAAGAGGTACAGAAAGGAAGTCAGAAACTAGAGACTGGTTACCTGAAGGTTGGGAATACGGGAAATGGACCCAGAAGAGTGGTGGGAGGTGCAGAGGGAACATACAGTATGGGTAAGCTTTTACTCTAAGAGCAATGATGATGGCTAGCATTTCCTAATAAGCAAGGAACTAAAGGCAATGTGTGTGTGTGTGTGTGTGTGTGTGTGTGTGCGTGTGTGTGTGCGCACGCAGCAGAATGGAATATAAACTAACAAATGAGCATGAGTCTTTTACATAGAGAATTTTAAACATATTTCAGTGGATAGGTATGAACAAAACTAACCTAGACCACAAAGAAAATATTTTTTGATAGATACCAACTGTAATGTTAAACATAGGAAGATGTGTGCAGAGACACCTCTTTCTAGTTGCTCAATATAGTTCCCACTGGTGCATGCATTAGCAATTCTGAAACTAGTTTGCATTTAGATTAGAGTTGAAAGGAGAGAATATGTTGCTCATGGAATCTAGGTTTCTCACTGTCAGATAAAGCTGAAACACATGAGCATAAAAGGCCAGAGGAAGCAGTTTGATGC
This sequence comes from Tokudaia tokunoshimensis, assembly GCA_036184795.1. Classification (NCBI taxonomy): domain Eukaryota; kingdom Metazoa; phylum Chordata; class Mammalia; order Rodentia; family Muridae; genus Tokudaia; species Tokudaia tokunoshimensis. The sequence goes on from BTHU01000006.1 coordinate 74,867,195, forward strand.
TGGCTTGGAATCAAAAGAATCAGCGTGAATTAATATTTTATATACATACAGACAAACAGACACACACAAAAACACACAGACACATGCATATGTAAGAAAAGTCTCTCTGCGTGTGTGTGTGTGTGTGTGTGTGTGTGTGTGTGTGTGGTGGGGGAGGGAGTTAGGAAGGGAGAAAGGGAGAAGTTTTGATAGGTGTCCACACATGGATTAGGAAAAAAAGTCACATATTTTCTAGATCTGTTTTCTAAAAGAGCCTAGCTGCATGGGCATCATAGCAGCCACACATGTATTGAGCACAGAGATCTGGCTCATAGAAACCATTCACAACTAAAAACAACAACAATAACAAAAAGAAACCTCCTTGGAGAAGGGGTCAATTTCAGACCTGTGGAAAATATGAGGAAAGCCAGAGCAAATGTGGCCATAAGATACAAAAGAGATGAGGCCCGGTCTACAGGATGCAGATACCAGCTGAAGGATTCCCAACAGCCAAAGCCACAAAAGTAACAAAAAGCCACAAAAGTAACAAAATCACACAGCACAGAAGCATAACCAACTATGACCAGAAAATAAAACAAATATATAGACTTAATACCAAAATAAATAAGTAGTAAATAAGCAGCCCATTTCTTTTTAGAATACTTTCAGTACATATATGCAATGAGATGGGCAAGTGGAACAATAACTATCTGAAGGCAGTGGGTGTTAAAATTTAAGAGTTAATAGTATGGTCTCAATTATTTTCCTAAAATTATTTCTCATCTCTAAGTGGGAAAGTAGCAACGTTATCATATGAAAATATTCAGATGCAACCTACCTCATATGAAACTATTCAAGTGCGACCTACCTCATACGAAAACATTCAGATACAACCTACTGTGATTTCAATGCATCACTGGCTTTTCATGTGAAAATATAATCTGTAAATTCATGTCAGCAGTATTTGTTGAATCTGTCTCAGATAGGTTACTAGGGTCAGATTGGGGTGTTAGCATGGGGCTTCCCAAGGTGGGAAGAATAGACCTGGACTGACACAGAGTTACTCTGTCTCACTATGCAATGCTCAACAATGCATTGTGATACAGCCAGAAGGTGGATGTTCACATCAGGCTCTTGGATGCCCCAGATTATGGAACCATGAAAAAGTGATGTTCTAGACTTTATAAGTCATCTGGTAGTAAGTATTTTGTGATAACCATGGAAAACAGACTAGGAGACTAACTTATCAAGTAATAGATGTCTATAGCATGAGAATTAAAACAGAAGCCTAGATCCATCCATGAAATGTACTGGGAAGAATGTAACATTGCTTCCCTGGAATTCTTGCAAACAATGTGGAACTACAATCTAATCAGAAGAACACAACACATAAACACAAACTGAGAGCTCCTAAAACTGACGAACTAGCAGTGTTAAAAGTATCAAAGGTCATGAAAGACTAGAGAGCATGGAGACTTGTTGTAGAGAGGGAGACAATGAGATGCATGGTATATTGGTTTGACTCCTGAGACAATGGTACATAGACCATGGTCTATACTTTCATTAATGATGTTGCACTAGCTTCAATTTTCTTATTTTGATAATAGTTCCATCATTATATATGTTCTTTATGTTTGTTTGTTACTGTGTTTTTGAGACAAGGTTTCTCTGTGTAGCCCTGGCTTCTAGAACTCACTCTGTAGATAAGGCTGGCCTTGAACTCAGAGAACTGCCTGCCTCTGCCTCCTGATTGCTGGGATTAAAGGCATGTGCCACCACTGCCAGGCTCATTTCATATGTTCTTAACCTGGAGGAGGGAGTTGAGTGATGTGAACTGTGGTCTCCTTTTTACAACATTTCTGTAAATCTAAATGATTTTCCTCCACTGCCGCATGTCTATGTAGCACAGACAGTGTGCAGTTACGGGCCCACAGACAATAGTGTGAAAACCAGTAGACCCAAGCTTTCTCTCCAGTGTTTCCATTTCATTTCTTACCTTCCTTCCTTCAAGGAACTTGAGTGCAGTGCCAATGTTAGCCACAGCGTGAATGCGCTTCACTCGGTGTCCTTGCTCACAAGGCTGGGGAAAGAAACCCGTGGCAGTGAGGACAAGTATGACCATTAAAAGACTTCAAATTCCACTCAGATGTGTTAACATGTATATTGAAGAGACTTGAAGAACCACCACCATAACTTCACCTCAGGGAGGTAAGCAAGTTTATAAAGGCGGATCATCCCAGCAGTACTTGGGAGACACATGGTTCTCAATAGAAGTTCAAGTTGAGCAGATTCCTGCAGTGTGTGTTCCTGGCTGGTTTCCAAGAGTTAAAGTTCAACAAATTCTCATGCTGTCTATAGACACAGTCTCTCTTTCATGGCAAGACATGTTTCTATGAAGAGTACTTTTGGTCAGTCACACCCTTTTCTTTAGCTATGAGGACATGCAAGGGTATTGACCATTACTAGTGACCTTTCTTGATTTGAATGACCAAAAATTTGGAGCAAATGAACCAAGAGTAAAACTTAGATTTGGAAGAATGCTTTTTTTTTCTTGTTTCTTCTTTTCTTTTCTTTTTTCTTCCTTTTCTTCCTTCCTTCGTTTCTTTCTTTCTCTCTCTTCCTTCCTTTCTTTTTTTTCTCTTTTTTTCTTTCTTTTTTGTATGTGTCTGTTCAATGCTATGTTTACATGATGAAATTCATTCTGTTCATTGTCTATCACAGCGTGAAAACCCAAAGGAATCTCAATGACGTAGATGGTTTTGTTTACTTAGACAAGCAGCATTAAGGAAATGAGGTTATTTTTCTCAAAGTTCTCTTTTAATACAGTGGTCCTCTTCCATGTGAACCTAGAGCTCTAAATAACACACCAGAGATTCCAAACACAAGCTTTATGTTTCCACTGGGTGATAATTTTAGATTGTAATTAAAAAATATTTAATAGGAGATATTTTATATGGTTGTTATTGCCCTTTCCTAGGAACTTATTAATATCAATGTATGCCTGTCTCATTACTGCTCCATGCATAGAACACGGGTTTAGCTTAGTTAGTTCATATAATTAACTATGCTTAACCTTGGCAAAAGTATTGTGAATCCATCACTTAAGACAGTCAAGACTCCTAAGTACCAATATTATGTTCTTTCATCCCACCCAGATGCAATCATACTTCCTGTCTTCCTATACCCTTGGCAAACATTTTAAAAATCCAGCCCAACACTTGCCTTTCTAGACAGATTCAATTAATTGATATGCAGTCCTAAAAGTGCTTATTTTAAGGCAGGCACAAGAGCTCACATCTGTCATTCTAGTTCATAGTTGACTAATACAGGAGGCTTACCCTGAACTCAAGGCCAGCTTGGGTTAAAGACTGAGACCATATCTCAAGAAAAAGAAATACACTAAATGTTGTTGAGCTATTGTCTTTATTTAAAGGGTGTCTCTGTACTCACCCCTCGAGTCTTTCGTCTATACCATTTCATTGACAAATATTCATTTCCCTGTTTCCTCAAAAGGTCCTCATTCATAGTCAGCCACGTATGCATGGACGTGTCTACACTCTCCTGATAGGAGCTGGATTCTTTCCAGGACATTACTTCTCAGCTTTTGTACAAGTACAGTTTCTCTTGGGCTTACTTCCTCCAAGAATTTCTGAGTCAGGGGCAATACGACTTTCAATGTTTAATGCCACACTTTCCCAGTGGGCTATGCTATGTTTTCTTTTGCAAGCATTGCAAAGATAATTGGTATAAACCCCCTTCAGCATTTGATTTGACAGATGGTTTTTGCCAAATTTTCAATTCAGCTATGTACTGTATGCACTCAAGTGCTAATCTGAATAGCCCTGATCAGCACTGGCATAAAAATGTCTTTGTCCTTAATTTAATTTTAATCCCATTAAATGAAAAAATCACACCCAGAACTTTCAATCATGTATTATTTTTTAAACTCTATTATCTAAAAGATATTCACCAATCTCCTCTAAGTATGGCAAGACCTTGAGCCATTAGATTCCGAAAGCACACAGATATGAATTGCGTTTATGTTTAAGCTCTAAAGAATAATTTTCATGTTTCTTTAATTTAAGTGTTTCTCCATTCTATTTATTGAATAATCCCTGCTTTCTCCCATATCTGACATGGACATCTAAATTATATTGTTAAATTCCACTATGCTCTTTCTATTCTCATCTCTATTATATTTATCACTATGAATACCCCATACCAACAGGACACATTCTAAGTACATCTACAAATAGGGTATCCTTGCAGAATCTGATGTCTAGTCAACAAACGCCTTCGTTCTGCATTTCTTCTTCAGATGTACACTGGATCAGTGAAGAAGAGAAAAGCATCTGTTGTATTATCCCGGCTCATATTTGCATCTGATTTTCATACAATAAGCAACCCTAGTGAGTAGCTCTTCCCAGTACTGGTTGTAACCTCTTTGTGAGCATCAGCAGAGACACAAGGTAGCAGATCTGAGAAATGTTAGCTTGCCAGTAGACAATACACATGACAGAATTCTGGTATCTTTAGTGAACCTGAAGGGTTGTTGGTGCTCAAGCTCTCCAAGTACCTACTGTTCCTGTTCATATCAGAGTGAATAATTAGGCTCCCCGATGCAAAGTGCCAAAGAGTCATCCCAAAAGCTTGCTTCCAGGTCAACCAAACAGATTAGAAAAGATTTCTCCACAGTCATTGTTAATGTGTCTGTGGTGTCGCTATTGTGGACCTCCTACCCCCAAACTTGGCAAATGCTCACATTCTGTAAAGGTCACACAATCGCTACTCAACCAAACAGGGAATCTAAGAAAAATACTTTTAAATGTTTATAATTTCCTTAAATAAAATCAAAGCCAAGGGAGCCACAGCAGGTTATTAAATGGGACTAGAATGTAGAGACCTCACCCTGGGATGCTAGCTAGCCTTAGGGAGAAAGCTAAGCCATTTGGCTACATTTCCTGAATGCATATCAGAGCCAGAAGCCTGGGCTTTGCTACTGAGATGCTCAGGGCAGTGCTCCCTACAGAGCTACATCCACCCCGGGATAATTACGGAATTCCCTGCTGTGCTGATTCTCCTAAGGACAATGCTTTGCTAACAATCTTGCTTTGAAAAGACTCTGCAAGAATTCCTATTCATTCCTTTGCACCACACTCTCCACCTCCAGGAGATGGGGATGCTGGACCACAGCACACAGGCACGCCGAAATCACACATTTATAATCTCCAAGTAACTTCAGTTTTTAGGTGCATAAGAATCTTAATGGGCTTAATATCAATACATAATGAAAAGGTCAGATCAGACGTTCTCCTTACATCCTAGTTTCTCTCTTTGCCGACAGAAGCTATGAAAATGTTTGCAACCTTTGTGGTCCTGTAATTCTAACTATACATGAATGAATAGGGCACTTAAACAGAGGAATGTTCTATCACTACTTTTTTCCCCGAGAATAATTTAACCCAGAATTTAACTGCCCATGAAAAATTTATCATAGACGATTGGTCAAAGACAATGACTGAGTTATATCTGACATTTAGAAAGGCAGGTGTACTCTTCCAACACTTATGTGAAGGATCCTTCAATCTGCAGGTAAATTTAGGAGAATTTGGATCAGGAAATCAAGGGAGTATGCTTTCAATGTGATATTCTCTTACGCTAGCGCTTGTCTGGTTTATTTAGCTGATTTATATGACTACTTGGCTGTTCACATGTGACCTATTGGGCTCATCGCACAGCACAGCATAGACAAGCATTTTGGGGTATATGGCTGATTGAAGAGGCATTCCAAGGTAGCTAAGTATTTATTTATAGATACCTTATATCTACAAGTCACTTACCCTTCTACTCTGATATGGAAAAGACATACTCTAATATTGAAACAATAGATATTTTAGTTCCAATAAAGTAATAAAAAATATATTTCACTGCTCTCTGATAATGCTGTTGGCACTCTGTTGGTTCTATGGGATGTGACAATGTCTCTCTGAGCATTCTGTTCTTGTGCCGAGGCATTGTTGATAGAGTGTGTCAGCAAGAACATGGCAAGTGCCACAGTGACTCCAAACGTAATATCCAGCAGACAGCTATATAAATACACAGGGAGAAACCAACAGTTCCTTCAAATAGGAAACAAACACAGTTATGGTTCATTTTTTGTCAATTTGACACTAAGCTGGAGTCACCTGGAAGGAGGAAGTCTCAACTGAGAAAAAGCCTCCACCAGTTCAGCCTGTGGGTGGGTCTGTGGGACATTTTCTTGACTCATGATTGACGTGGAAGGGCCCAGCTCACTGTAGGCAATGCCAACCCTGGGCAAGTGATCCTGCGTTGTGTAGCAAAGAGGCTGAGCAAGCTGTAGAAAGCAAGCCGATAAGCAACAGCCCTCGAGTTCTTGCCCTAACTTCCCTTCCGTGATGGACTATGACCTGAGAGTTTGAAAATCAAATTAATTCCTTCCTCCCCTAAGTGGTTTTGATAAGAGTTTTATCACCGCAGTAGAAAGCAAAGGATAAACAACACTTAAAGTGGAATAGTTGGTAGTTTCTAATTTATAATCCAGATGATCATTCCAGAAACCTTAGAGATGCATTGTTTACCATGCATCTGATAACTTCATTCCTCTTAATGCAACTACTGTCCTGTGCTTTTTTCCCACAGGATCAAGAAGGCTAATGTACTCTTCATTTCTTAATGGAAGAGATAGGCCAAGGTTTCCAGGTTATTAATAATGACTAAGGAAGAAGTTTCTCTCCTGTTGGTCGTACCCCCTAGTTACACAATTTAGTCATTCCAGATGGACACTATTGAGTAGATATTATGGTCAGAAACGATCCTTACCAGTTTCTGCCCAGACAGGACCTCCAGTAGAGCAAGCAACTTGATGCCATCTTTCATGTCTTCAAAAAGGTCATCCACCACCATGGGAGGCTTCCTCTGCAAGACAAAATGCCGCTCACTGGGGGGAAATTTGTGTACCTCATCATCTATTCATCTGTCCATCCATCCATTCATTTCTTATTTGTGTTCTGAGTTAAATCAATGCCATCATTATGCTAGACATATGCTTTACTACCAAGCTATACTCCAGACCCCTTGATTATTTTTTTATGCCATTATCAGTTACATGGTGAAAGCTTCCAGAAGAAAAGTAGACCAGTGTAAAGGTGGACATGTAAAAAAAAAAACTCATTATATCCTATTACTGAATGCAGAGAGTAGAGCTGGTGCCTACTTAGAGCTTTCCCACTACTGACTAGTGTTCAGGGTACTGGAAAGTAATCTACAAACTACCAGAAAAAAGAGATAAACACCAACCCAGCTATAAAACCTGAGATCTACAATGGTGGTCTGCCTTCCAGGTATACTGGTGCAGAAGTGGCAGAATTGTTATGGGAGTAACCAACTACTACCTGACAAGAATTGAGGCTTACTCTATGAGATGGAGCGCATGCCTGATGGTGACCAGATAGATGTTCAAGAGCATGAAACAAGATAGGCCATGGATCCAAGTAGGAAAAACACTACTGTCCTGCTAAAAGAACATAGAAATAAAATATATCCTAATGTCACTCTGCTATACTCATGCATCAGGGTCCTGCTCTGCCATCAATCAGAGAAATTTCTTCCTGCAGTAGATGAGATAAATACAGAGAGTCACCACTGGACAGTGTGCAGAACATAAGAGATCTTAGAACACACATCCATAAATGGGATGTTTCTGTCATATCCCTCCCCTCAGGACTCAGGGACTTCTGCAGCAGAGGAGGCAGAAGGATCTTAGAGCCAGTGAGAATGAGGACACCAGGGAAACATGGCCTTCGAGACACAACAGGACCGACATACACATGCACTCCCAAAGTTGTTGGTAGTATACAAGGGCACACACAGCTATGGGAGAGATGAGGTCCCAGAGCTGAGAAGGGAAGTAGATACAAACTCCCATCCATAACCCAGAAGTTACCTGTAACTGATAGCCACTCACATGGGAAAAATTCATTTTGTCCAATGGAGTCTCACTGGGGATGACCAACACAAAGTAGTTTTTGAGTCTCTTGCATTGATTTATCTGGGCTCCCCCCCCCCACACACACACACAGATCCTCTGCTTATCTACTACTGCTTGCCATTTTATTTTCATGTGCTTTCTGTGTGTGCAGATTTGTGTGTCTCAGTGTCTGAATGTGTCTCTTGTACTTTTTCTGTAGATCTTTTTTTTAAGAACAATTTTCATGGCACTCAGAGTTCTTTATTTTTTTTTTTAAGATTTATTTATTCATTATATGTAAGTACACTGTAGCTGTCTTCAGACACTCCAGAAGAGGGCGTCTCTCATTACAGATGGTTGTGAGCCACCATGTGGTTGCTGGGATTTGAACTCAGGACCTTCAGAAGAGCAGTCAGTGCTCTTAAGCGCTGAGCCATCTCTCCTGTCTTCTATAGATCTTTTTTTCCCTGTTTATTTTGTCCTACTATGATTTATTTGTTTATTTTGCTTGTTTTTTGTTGTTGTTTCTTTTCTCTTCTCTTCTATTATTATTGTTATTATTTGTTTATATTCTAATGAAAGAGAAAGAAAGCAAAGGTGTGGATTTAAGTGGGTAGGGAAGTGTGGAGAATTTGGAAGGAGTTGGCAAAGGGGAAACCATAATTAGAACATTTTGTATTTAAAAAAATGTATTTCTGACAAGATAAAAAAAATCAGAACTTCATTATATTTAATGTTCAGGCTCTGATGTGTATACCAGCTCCTTTCTAGAAAGGGAGTTTGTAACAAAAGGTGAGATGGTGTCAGATAAGAGAGGAAAGTACAAACTAACAGGGATTAAAGCAGATGCTGACAAAACACCCAGGCTTTCTCCTGACCAAAGGGAGCAACATGCTACTTCACAGTGATCCAGGCACCTTATGGGACTCAAGGAGCTTCAGAGTGTGAGAACATTTCCCTGAGGTTACAGGAGCACACAGGATACTCCTGAGGTAGGAGGCCTGTGCTGGGATTTACAGTCTAGTACCCCCACCATGCCTCCTCTCAGAGGAGCCTGAATCAGGAGCCATAGCCCAGTGGAGCACAGTCAGCTGAACCCTCACTAATCCTCTATGCAAATAAAGCAAAGGCCAGTTTATGCCTGAATGTCTTTAATGTTATCAGGAACATTAATTAGTTTATTAAAATTCTAAGTAGGCTCAAGTTCCGTCAGAGACCTTGGGAGAGTCAGCAGTAGATGAAGAAGCAATGACCATAGAGAGGTCCCTAGAGCCCCTCTGTCAGAATTTAAACTCCATGGCTTTCTGATTCCTACTGAACTTTGGTAAAGGCCCACTGCTTCCCTTTCAAATGATTTTCTTTTAAAATTGTGTTCTAGTTAGAGATACCGAGACGCACAGTGTTCTTCTGAGGTCTTTCTTCTCCGCCTGCGGACAGGAAGCATTTATATTTCTCTCACTGGCTGCATGGATTATGGAAGCTGAGTGCTATAGTTCTAATTTTAAATATATTTCTCTTTCTTTATGAAGTGAACAGCTGAACACATTTTATCCTCCTGCTGTGAAATGTGTGCTCAAAAATAAAAGAGTTTACATTTCCAGTCACTCCTTGGAAGATCCCACCACTCATGCAGCTTCTTAATAATATATCAAAAATTAGTATTGACTTTACGTCCTAAACACACAAATAAATCATTTAGAATAAAAAAATCCATCACAATAAAACCCAACACCCTATAAAGCAAATTATTGCATTATCCATTTATCATCATTATAAATGAAATACAGGTATCATTCAAAGTACCAACTTGTAGAAAAAATTTAAAATATATGAAATCTTTAGTGATAAAATAAAAATTGTTTTCCCTGGATACATTAGGAAAACAGGAAACTCCCACAGACTAGTAAACATTATAAGAACTTCTGAAACGAGGACATCATGAGTTCCGCAGGTAAATGGATGGAAATAGAAAGTATCATCCTGAGTGAGATAACTCAGACCCAAAAGGACATGCATGGTATATACTCACTAATAAGTGGATATTAGCCAAAAAAGTACAGGATACCTAGGATACCATCCATAGAACTTAAGAAGGTTAACAAGCTGAAGGATCCGAATGAGGATGCCTCAATCCTACTTGAGAGGGAGAAGAAAGCAATGATGGGGGGGGCGGTACAGAAGGAGGAAGGAACCTAGGTGGGAGAGGGGATGGGGGGAAGGGGAACATGATCAGGTATTGAGGGAAAACAGGACTGAAGCCTTGAGGGCCAGCAGAAAGAATGGAAACAGGCAACCTCAGGAGGTACGAGGTTGGGGGACCCTCTAGAATGTACCAGAGACCTGGGAGGTGAGAGATACTCAGAACTCAAAGGAAGGGAACCTTAGATAAAATGCCCAACAGTGAGGAGAGGGAACTTGTAGAGTCCATCTCCAGCAGAAAGACAGGGCATCAAGTGGAGGTATGGGGTTGCCACCTCACAGTCAAACACTCTGACCCAGAATAGTCCCTGTCTAAAAGAACTGCAGGGACAAAAATGGAGAAGAGCCTAAGGAAATGGAGGTCCAGTGACAGGCCCAAATTGGGATCCAGCTCAAGGGGAGGCTCCAAGTCTGGACACTATTACTGATGCTATGTTGTGCTTACAGACAGGAGCCTAGTATGGCTGCCCTCTGAGAGGCCCAACAAGCAGCTGAAAGAGTCAGATGCAGATACTTACACCCAACCAATGGACAGAAGCTGAGACCCCTGTGGTTGAATTAGGGAAAGGTTGGAAGAAGCTGAGGAAGAGGGTGACCCCATAGGAAGACCAGCTGTCTCAACTAACCTGGACACCTGAGATCTCTCAGACCCTGAGCCACCAACCAGGCAGCATATACCAGCTGATATGATCCCCCTAACATATATACAGCAGAGGACTGCCTGGTCTGGTCTCAGTGAGAGAAGATGTACCTAACCCTCAAGAGACCTGAGGCCCCAGGGAGTGGGGAGGTCTGATGGGGAAAGGAGGGTGGGACATCCTCTTGGAGACGAAGGAGGAGGTGTGGGATGAGGAACAGTCAGAAGGCAGACTGAGGGGGGTTTAACAACTGGACTGTAAAAAAAAGATTAAAGAATAATAATTAAAAAAATAAAAAGAAAACAAGAACTTTGGCATCAAAGCTATGACACTGAATAGGTAGTAATATGCATGGATTATATGTGCATGGATAACAACATACACATCTGATAGCATACATGGGCAATAGCAATGTAATCAGGTGACAACATGCAAGGATGACAACATGTATGGGTGATAACATGCATGCATGACAATATACCTGTGTGGTAACATGTATAAGTGATTACATACATGTATATTAGTATGCATGGGTGATAACATGCATGACTGATAGATGACATGCATAGATGATATTATGTGTAGATGATAGCATACATGGATGATAACATGTATAGATGATAACATACACGGCTGATGACAACATGCATGGGTGATATTATGTGTAGATTATAATAACGTGCATGATCACACACTCTGTCACTAAACACACACAGCTCTCTGCTTCCTTGGAACACAGTGCTTCATGGTGCACCTGAGACTGGCCTTTGGAATAATCGACAGTGACTGCTGGACAGGTCTTCAGGCCACTGGCCTTGCTTACATCATTCTGCCCTTGACCCTGCCCCCCCCCCAGCCTCTATGATGGCCAGCTTGATTGACAGCCTTCCTCCCTCCTCTTCTTTCCCTCTTCTTTCTTCTTTTCTCACCCTCCCTCCTCTTCCTCTCCCCATCTTCCTTTCTCTCTCTTCCCTCCTTTTGTTCCTAACTGCGGTCAAACTCAACTGGGCACCTTGCTCTTCACAAAATTGTCTGCATAGATATGACTCTTGATCCTTCCTTCCAGGAGAGAGCTCCCTTAAACATTATCAATAACATGACAGACACATCATGTATGCTTCGGGCTGCTTACTTGGATAACTCGGTGAATGAAGATAAGTCTTGTGTGAAACTAACAAAACATATATTTATCAAAATCACCCCGGAATTAAAAAGAAATACCATCTTGTATCAAGTATTATTTCCACACAACACGTGATAACTTTAATGACCACAGCACATTCGTTGTTGTTTTTTTTTTCAGGAGACACTCAGATATGAAATCTTGTAGCTGAAGCATATCTATGATTACATGTAAAAATATGGCAACAATATGACTTCTTTGGGCAGACTTGACTCCTAGGGCTGTAAGCCAATAGGCAGATGGCAATAAGGATAATTGATTGGAGCCTGACTTAGCAGGAAGACTGTGGCTTTGCACCCACTACCTTTCAAGAACTGAACAGAATGCGTCAAGCACTTTCCATGTTCGTAATTATGTTAAGCTGTGTCTTTTTGGTAGAATATTTAGAATCCTTACTCATCTGAGTTCCCTTTGGTCTTAGCAATCCATATTTAGTGGAAACAGAACATTTTTCTGCCTAGTCTGAGGTGTTCAAAATTGGACCTCTTCATTGCACCAAAAAAATGAGGTGCTTTTCCTTCTGCGTTGTTCCTTCTAGAAGTTTCCTCAAATAAGGTCTACGACCTATGATGTGGGCCTAAAAGGATTTCCTGTCCTCTAACATTTTTAGAAACCCAGAGGACATGCCTAGATCTCCGTGGCTGAGGAATAGGCACTCACTGAAGAAGGGGAGTCAGGGTGCGGTTCTCTCTGTTTCTACCTGTCTGCCTGTCTGCCTTGTTTAGCACCAGTAGCCTGAGACACTTTGTAACAAGGACTGTTGCCTTTTTCTTTGGACTGCAAGGAGATCAAATGTCTCCCTCTTTTTAAAAAGATTTGTTTTTATTTATACAAGTGTGTATGTCAGGTGTATGTGCTAGTGGCAATGTGGGAGTGTGTAGTGAGTTTGTGTATAGGGCTCTGTGTGTGTGTGTGTGTGTGTGTGTGTGTGTGTGTGTGTGTGTGTGTGTGTGAATAACTTGAATTTCTTTTAGTTTGTAGGCACCAATATATATCCATCTCTTAACTACCTTTTGCTTTGGAATGTTTTTCATGATAGGATGGTCATATTTGTTATGTCATATAAATTTATGTCCCCCGAAAAAAATTTCTTTATGAAGGGAAAGGTATAGGAGAAGAACTTGAAGAAAAACATATCAGAAACAATCATTTGCATGGCCCCAAAATGTAAAGAACTCTCACATTTTAAAGTTATATGTAAAATGAAAAATGTTGGTGCATAAAGAAAATATCACAAGGTAGCCATAGAAAATGTGTACATGATATCCAGGGCTTAGTACCCACAATTTAAATGTTTATATACTTAAACCTGCTCGAACTTTTGATAAGGAAGAGAACAGAGTATAACGGAGATGGAAGAATGAATAAGATATGGTTGAACATCCAAATATGCTCAGAACTCTGGTATGGGCTCTATATTTATCTTTCTTTTGTATTTACAAACAAGGAGTCTGAATCGGCAAGACCAAGTCCCCAGCCAAGATTACATATGCTGAGTCACTGAGACCAGAGCACCGATTGGTTGTCATGGGAGCCACATTGTTAGGCATCAAGCTTAGGAGAAAGGTGAAGGTGTTAACATTAATTTTTCAGACTCATGAGCCTGTAGATGTGACTTATTTAATATCACTATGAAAAATATTGACAGATGAGCATAACTACCATCTTACTCTACTAAAAATAATGACTTTATTAAATAACCCCAACTGCTCCATCAGGACTTGAGAAAGACTAAACTGTAGTAACGAGCATTGCTGCAGGATTTCTCCTGTCCAATCACATTAGGGCAGTGGGAGGCCTGTGATTGGACAGGAAAAGGGAGGCGAAGCTAGGAGTTGGGGGGACAGGGAGAGGTCGGGGGGGGGGCGGGGAAGGAGAATGGAGGCCAATGGTGTTATCAAAAAGTTAGAATAATTGGGGTAAAGCTTTATCATTATCAATTGCCTCTGAAGTCATTTATTGGCATCTTGTAAATTGTGATTTTATTGATATATAAATCTAATTGGTTAACTATTAAGCTTTAAGAGTCTTGATTCTACCGGGCAATTAGGTGTTGAAATGACTGACTGTGGGGTGTGTGGGCATTGTGTGGAAGCAAGAGGTTACTCTGGACCCCCACAGAGAGATGGCCTGGCCTGGTTGGGGGCAGGGGTTGTGAGTTGGCAGATGGGAGGGATAGCTGGAGAGCTGGGGTCACATGGAGCAGGACCCAGCCAGCCCCCGAGGGACCATGACCTGGAAGGGCTGAAGAGTTGACAGACCAGTTCTGCCTGAGATCTGGGGTCACATGGAGCAGGACCCCGCCTGCATATAGTGTTGTGGCCCGCCAGTGCCAGAACTAGAGCGGGACCTTGGCCCAGTGGGGCTGGAGCGTTGGCAGGACAATTTTTAATATTTCCCACAACAGAGCATCGTGGGCATTTACCATGTTTGCATACATAACAAGTCAGCCTGGATCCTATTGTGTCTCCTAACGACCACCATGCCACAGCCCATCCTGAGCACTTCCACATTCTCTGCTCTAGTAGAGATGATGGCTGAGTCCAAATTGGCTCATGGTAGCCACATAAGGATCCATCATCGGGTTCCTGCTGCTGAGGCTGCAACGCTACTCTTCCCTGTGCTCTTCTCCGTGATGGGTAACTCCGAGCATAGAGTCCTCAAAGCCATTCTTAGGGTGAGTGGAGGACTCATTGAACACGGGAAAGCTGTTCCACTGTGACAGGCGACATGGTTTGTCAACCAAAAGGATGTGTGAATTAGATCAGTGGAGGGGAAAGGCACCTGGAGGGAAGTCACAGATCTGCAAAGGGAGTCAACCGGTCTCTTCCCAAGTGGAGTCTTGTGGGCATGCGCACACACTTCAGTATTTTACTAATGGCCTGTGACAACACACATAAGTATCTACAGCCTGGAAAGCCACCCAAGTGTCTGGGGATCTTTCACCGGAGTCTGAGTGCCACCGTGACTGATTCTAGATCTTCAGAATCTGTTCTTCCTACCCTCCTCGATTTCAAGAAAAAAAAAATGATGTTTCCCCAAACCATGCTGTTTCCATGCAATGACCTGACCAAAGCAGGATAGCATGGCTGAGGCCCTGACACACACACACACACACACACACACACACACACACACACACACAAAATATATAAAGTGCAAGGTCTCAGCACAAGGTCTCAGCTCGCAGACTCTCATCAAGTACACAGCCTAGGTTTGCAGGGCTTTTCTCCCAGAAGACTTTCCTGAGCAGGGCTGGGGCAGAGCAAACCTAAGAAGTTTCCTGCCCAGTCAGCATATTTCCTTCTTAGTCTGAGACACCTGGAGGTGTTTCAATAACACCTTCTTTGGGGCAAATCTTCAAAAATCAATTTTGTTCTCTTGCTAATATATCTTGACCATGAAGCATTGTTTTGGCTGTGGCAATTTATATTTGTGGCTCTTCTCCCTCCCCTTTGGATGGTGAAATTTGAGTAAATGACTTCTATAAGACGGGACTATTTATGGTCAGAGGATCCAGATTGTGTCTTTATACTAGTTTAATTATTAAAATTATAACTATGCTAAAATATTCATAACCTAAGATTCACCACCTCAAGTGTGTAGTTCAGTCATTAGATATTTCTGCAGGCGTGCTCTATCAGTCTCCAGCTCTATCCTCATCCGGCAAAGCTGAAACTCTAAGTCCATTAAGTAACTGCAGTCTCCTTTCTTTCTCTCAGCCCCTGACATCCACCTCCAGTTCCTTTTTAGTGGTTATGACTCCTCTTGGTACCTCATATAGGCAGTGTGATAAAATATTTGTCATTTTGTGACTGCTTCTTTCACTTAGCACAGTATCCTCAAAGTTCCTTTACTTTACTTCCTGTGTGTGCCTAAGGTACGATCTCTCAGTTTCCTTCTCCAGTCACCTACTCTCATGCCTTCCTGCCATCCGGAAGCATGGGCTGAAGTAAGCTTTCCTTCTTAAGTTGCTCCTGGTCATGGTGTCTTATTACAGCCACAGAAAAGTAACAAATATAAATATCTGCGTATCTCATAGAATCTCAGAGTTCCTATTGATAAATGTCACACTGTTATAAAACAGAGTTTCAGCATTAGGAATTTAGTCTTTTACAATGTAAAGACCAATATATACATATACACATACACATACATATATATCATAAACATATACATATACATCATATACACATACACATACATACACATATATATCATAAACATATTCATATACATCATATATACATACACATACACACATACACACATACATATACACATACACATTTACATTTATATACAAACACACACATATATGTCCTGTCAACTTCCAGGTCTAATCCTGGTGGCACTTACCATCCTTGATTTGGTGATCAACTAAGGGTTTTGTTATTCATGGACCAAGAGTTGATCAAATATTTTATTATGCTATGAAATGCTATGGCCTGTCATTTTGAGATGATGAAGACATATCCTATGGTTAATACTAATAACTATTGGATACTTAGTGACGTCAGTAAAGCTGGACTAGAACATGTCTAAGGGGGAGCTCATGTCACATATACCCACCTTCTTTAGGTGGCACACATACTATAAACAGAGTCAAGGGTTGCTAAGCATGGCACAGGTCATGGCCTGGTGTGTTCACAGCTCTGCCTTCTGCACAGGGTGTTGGATGGTCTTAAGAAAAGGGATGACTCTAGTCTCATTCTGTATATCCCTGATTCATCTGTGCAGAACATGGTCCCTCGGACCCAGAAACAGACAAGCTACTCTGGATGACTTATATGTGGCTTAGGTAGGGATATAAACTAAGGGAGCACATGATCAGGAGTGTTTCCCATCTCAGAGCCAGCACAGGGCGCTCTCCTTTCCTGATGGTTATCTGCAGGGTGGGACAACATCTAAAACAACAGGAACAAAGAGAAAGGGCGGAAAGGGAAGAGAGGTTGACCAGCAGATGTCCGGTGAGTTACCTCTGGAAGGGTCGGCCAAGAGCCCACTACACCACAATTTAACAAAGTGTCAAGCTAGTCTTGGCCCAGATTAATCAAGACTGTGATGATCCCCCACAGGCAGAACTGACTAAAATTAGCATACTATCTAAAAGACCTTGCCATTTCACTCTGAAAATAAAATAGACTTCCTGATAGCTCCACGAACAAGGTGAAATAATTCAAATACTTTGTTGCTTTACAGAAGGATTCCTGCTGTTATTTCTCACCATTCTTTGGCACAAGTGGGAAGCTACTTCCATTCTATTTCATTTCCTCTCGTGGAGAGCAATAACCATTTCCACTTCCTTGATTATTTCATTCAACATCAAACACAGGTCACAGAGGCAACATCCCCCCTCCTGCACAGACTCATGTGTGCCAGAGAAAGCTCTGCTAAGTAATGATTTTTTTTTGGTACAACAAAATGTTTTCTACACATTTTGCACAGAGCCAGCACACGCCCTTATTTATTTCCTCTCTATAGTATGTAGGGTTGTACTTGACGCCTCTCTATTGTGCATATCCGGTTGCTCATCCAGCCACAAGTTGTACTAGCTTAATTTTAAAAACTCACCCAGAATCCAGCCACCTGTAGCTACCCACAACTTCAGACAGAAAATATTTTTCTCTTTCGTTAATAGTTTTCATCTTCAGGGCCTAGAATATCATCTCAGCTGTTAAATAACATCCCAAAATACCTGTCGATATGTGAACAGGACACCGTTTTAAGAAGAAATGGTGCCAAATTTTGTCAAAGTATTTACTAATCTCCATTAACCTTGTGAGCTTTGCACCCTCATTATCCAAACCCTAACAGTTCTCAAGTTAATGATGCAGCTTGAAATGGGTGTCTTTTGTGATCACTTAATTACATGTTAGAAAATAACTCATTTCAATTTAACTCCCCTAAATTTATGAAGGTATAATTAACAGCTAAAGGTTGAATATATTTACAGTGTATGAGGTGATATTTTGATTTGTGCAAGCATTGCAGAAGTATTAAAAACAGTCTACTTAACATATTCATGACCTTATGCAGCTATTGTAGCTTTAAGAAAGCAAGTGAAGAGTTGGGTGGATTTTGGCATTCTCTTGACCCCCTTTTGTCAGTTTCTTGTATTAGTTCATGAATAGGTCCA
The DNA here is from genome assembly GCA_036184795.1 of Tokudaia tokunoshimensis. Taxonomy (NCBI): domain Eukaryota; kingdom Metazoa; phylum Chordata; class Mammalia; order Rodentia; family Muridae; genus Tokudaia; species Tokudaia tokunoshimensis. Next base: position 74,885,320 of record BTHU01000006.1, read on the forward strand.
CAAGGGTGTGTGCAAGGAGAGGGATTAAAGTCAATTAGGAAAGCATTTTCAGGTAACATGCTTTTGGCGAGAAGGTAAATGGGAAAATTAAAGCATCCCTTAAAGCAATTTTTATATAGTGAAAACATCACTTAACTAGCATACATCTATAGAGCTTTAACCTGGAAATAAATCCTGTTTCCTTCAAAGTAATAACTGAGTTAAACTTGGTGTAAAACCAAAAATGTGCTCTTAATAGATTCCCTCTGCATAACATTGCTGTTCCTTACAATGCACTTCAAAACCTTAACTCCCACTACCTTAGAATGCTGCTGTATTTGGAAATAGGGTATTTACCAAGCTCATCAAGTCACAATGTGGTCATTAGTGTGAATCTTACATCCAGTGTGATTGGTGTCTTCAGGTGAAGAGAGAATGGCTGCACAGACCGTGCTAAGCACAGAGGCAGAGACTGCGGTGTTGCAAGTCCTGACATTCACCATCAAAAATTAGACAGAGGCAAGGACGATTCTCTCCAGCGTCTCAGGGAGTGCTGGAGCTTCTGGATCCAGAACTCACAGAATGCATTTCTCGGTTGCTCTGTGAACAAGTGTGTGTGTGTTGGGGGTTGTGGAGGTGGTGGTGGTGGTGTGTTTTCTCTGTGTGTGTGTGTGTGTGTGTGTGTGTGCACATGCTTAGCTTGCATGTGTGCACAGGTGTATGCAGGTGTGTGTGTATACCAGAGATTGATACCAGTCTCTTTGCTCATTTTCCATCTTCCTAATTTTTGAAACAGGTCTCTTGGTAAAACTGAAGCTCACTGAATGAGGTAGTGACGTTACAGTCATTAAGTGTGATCAGCTTTTTAACACAGGGTGTGAACTCAGGTCTTCATATTGGCATGCACTTCCCTGACTGCCCTCACGTGTCCCTAGACCCCATCCACATTTGACTGCAGTTATCTGTCCATCCTGTTATTAGGTCCATACCACTGTATTTCTAATTCTTAGTCTTAATCGATGCCTAATGCATACAGCACAGTGGTCACTGCTTGTCAAAGACTAGACTCTGTGCTACAGCTTGACTCTTCCATGCGGAAGCAGGCGGGGGTGGAGTTCTGGGAGATGATGAAGATGAGATCATGGAGGGAGGAGGAGCCCTTGGAGGAGACTGAGGAGCATCATTAGAATGGGAGGAAGAGGGACCAAAGCTCATTGTCTGTCCAATGAAGACAAAAGAACAGCAGCCCCATAAGCTAGGAAAATGGCAGTCTTAGAGACTGAGTCTCCCAGCACTTTGACCTTGGGCTTGGGGGATTCAGTAGTATCTGTTGGGCAAGCCGTTCTCCCTATGGTGTTTCCTTACCAGAACTAACCTAACCAATGGCATTCACATTTAGGAGTCATGGGATTATACCCCAGCTTTGTCATTTCCTGACTTGCTAAGATTATTAATTAATGTTAAGTTTCAAGTACTTGGCCTGTAAATTAATGGAAATAGCACACTTGGTTGCTGTGAGAATGAAGTACAATAAAATATAAATTGGTTGAGTCCATTATCAGCAGTGTGTGCTCAGCAGGCCGAATTACTACAGTGTGAAATCGGAAATCGCAATGCATGCTAAGAAGCTAAATGCAAATCTGAAACCTGGGCTTGAATATATTAACTGTAGAAATGACTATCTGTGTAATGATGACAAAATCCACTTCTTTCAGTTAGAATTAGAGAATAGAGTGACACAAGCATTTTTATCTTATAAAAAGAGAATTACAGTTTTCTCACTTAAAACAGGAGTCTCACCTTGGAGAGAAACAGTTTCATGAAACCACTTGCTAGTGTATCTTAAGACTATCCTACATGACACTGACCATTTGTGATTCCCAATGGTTCAGATAATTGCAGAAGCATAGAGCCCAAAGCAAACAAAAGAAATGTGTAATTGTACATAAAAATTTGAATAATTTATAGCTATGTTCTCAAAATGGCATAAAATTCTACACAGAAAATTCTTAGATTTTTTCCCCTCTATTTCATTAAGATATATGGGTTAGTAAAATTATATTTCCAAAAGCCATATTGCACCCTTGTATACATGCCATATCTTCATAACTCCTGTCATAATATCGATAAAAACTTGTCACAGCAGAATGGAATGCCTGCCATCAGTAACAGAATCGGTTATTTAATTATGAGTCATTTCTAGGATTGCAACTGAAGAAATCAGGCAAAAATACAAATAAAATATTTCCGACGAAAACCCTCTTCGAGCAGGGCAGTGGTGGGCACAGCACTTGGGAGGCAGAGGCAGGCAGATTTCTGAGTTCGAGGCTAGCCTGGTCTACAGAGTGAGTTCCAGGACAGCCAGGGCTACACAGAGAAACTCTTGTCTTGAAAAATCAAAAACAAAAACAAAAAAACCCTCTTCCTGGTACAGAGGGACTCAGCATGTAAGGTACTGGCCTCATGATCATGAGAACCTGAGTTGGACCCTTAACAGGCGTGGCCGAGCACAGCTTTAAACAGAGATGGGTTCTCGGAGTTCACAGGACAGCCGGAAATAAAATAAAGCCTAGGTCCTTCCCATAACATAGTCTGAACCAGGGAACTCCAGGAGTGGTGAGAGGTCCTGTCTGAAAAATCACAGGGAGAGTGATGGAGGAAGGGCCACATCAGCTTCTGATCTCCAGATGTACACAGACACTCATGTACATACAGATATACCACACACAGACAGACACACCACACACACAGACAGATACACACATACCCCACAGACATACCACAGACAGACAGATAAACACACATACACACACATACCACATACCACACACACACACACACACATACACACACACCACACAGAGACAGACACACACATACACCACAGACATACCACAGACAGACAAACAAACACACAGACCACACACACACCACATACCACACACACACACACACACGCACACACACCACAGAGACAGATACACACATACCCTATAGACATACCACAGACAGACAGACAAACACACACACTACACACACACACCACACACACACACACCACAGAGACAGATACACACATACCCTACAGATATACCACAGACAGACAGACAAACACACCACACACACACACACACACACACACACACCACAGAGACAGACACACACATACACCACAGACATATCACAGACACCACACACACACAGACACACTACATAACACACACACACACACACACACACACACCATAGAGATAGATACACACATACACCACAAACATATCATAGACAACACACACACAGACCCACAGACACACACACACACACAGTCAGTGACAAGATGGGTCTCTGTAAAGACACTAACAGATCCTTCTAGAAAGAAGAGAGATCAGAGCTCTTTCCCTTTCATTTGTGTGAGGATACCAGAAGAAGGCAGCATACAGCAAGCCAGAAAGACCCTTATGAAAACAAAACCAGAAACGAACAAAAAAGCCCACAAAACTGAACCTTCTGACTTTGATCCCTGAAACTGTTGGACAGTAACACTTACTGTTGAAGCCACTGAACCTTTGAGAAATATTTGAGACTTAAACCACAACAGAAGAAATCTCCCAGGAAGAGTTGCCTTGTGTACTTTGGACACCACTCTCCAGAGAAAATCATTAGCTGGATTCTGACAATTGAATATGTGTGTGTGTGTGTGTGTGTGTGTGTGTGTGTGTGTGTGTGTGTGTGTGTGTAATGCTTCTTTGTTTTTTTGTTAGTCAGCATAGGGGAATAATTTTACTGTGAAACACTAAGGTTGAAAGTCATTTCATACTAGTATTTACATTCAAAGTACCGCATATGGACTCATGGTCACCTACCAATCTAATGTAGACACTCATTGAGGATTTCACTGTTTCTAGTGTCCTGCTACCCAGGTTACATTTCCATCAAATCCCCCAGGGGAAGCAGAGTTGGACCTCCTCAGATAAAGCTCCTTGCACGGTACAGACCATTCCTTGCTCCTCTCTATACTAACCGAATGGGCACAACCAAACAAAAACGCACATGAACACAACACACAGTACTGTATAAGCAACAACTGGAGTGGATCATTTTGTCAAGGTTCATACAAATTACATAAAATAAACATCTCTTGACCAACTGTTAACCCATCTCCTTCCAGAGGTGGTAATCCAACACTATAATTAGGGTGCATCCAGCCAACCCATAATACTACCAACACCACTGATCAATAGTGGTGGCAGCTGCCTTCCTTTTTAATGAGGTCTTAGGGAGCCTCATTAAGACAGAGCTCCATATGGTTGTGCCAATTGTATGAACCTCTAACTCTAGGTCATTGTCGTTACCTTGGCCAGGTGGGAATTGATCCATTTTGTGAAGGTGCGTTTCTGTACAATCTCTTGTTCATCTAGAAGGAAAAAAAATTGGTTAGATAATCTGATAGGTTACAAAGTTATATCACCAAATGTTGGTTATACACCTCTAGAAGAGATCATGAAACTATTTTATCTTCTAACTCAACTATTATTGTCTTGAACGTTCAACACAACTCTCTCTCTCTATAAACAATTAGACACATCATTTAGAAGTTATTAGAAAGCTCAAGCCAGAGAAAATTCCATCATGGAGTGGAAGCAGTGGGCATGAAGTCCCATGCCTTAAGTAAAGAGCTATTGACATTTGACAAATGCAGGGAAAGAGTCTGTTTTCTTTCAGGGTAAATTCCCTACTAGGTTGGCCTTGCTCTAGGGCAACTCTTCCCTAAGAGAATTTGAACATCACCAATTAGACTTAGGGAGGTGGAGCAAATCTGAAAGACTTGATAGAGGTGTATATAAAGTACATTGTATGAAATTCTCAAGTCACCACTAAAATATTATTTTAAAAATTATCAGCAAATGCCTTAGAGGTGTGTAGGCTAGCCCTATGTTTAGCCTCATTTACTCATGGAAAGTTTATATATGAGTTACCCTCAACAAATCTGTTAGAAGTAAAATTCATTGAGATCAACTAAGTACCAAATTCTCTGCTAGGGGATACAGTCAAAGCAAGGTGAGGAGGAAAAGGATAGAAAGCCATAGATGAATAAAGTGTCTGGTGGGAGATAGAGGTGGAGATGGACAGGCAGAGCAAATGTATAGAGAAAGTCACCCAGGAAAGCACTCAGATAAACTGTATATGGGACTCTGTCGCCCCCCCGCCCCAACCCCTGCAGTTCACACTTAAGTGTGAGCAGAGCGTGTGACTTGTATCTAGCTCACAAAGTATGACAGAGTGGTGGCATTCCAATCTTATAATGCTACTTTAAAAGTTGCTGGCTGGAGGGAGGGATTTTACTGAAGGTTTTGGAGACCCACAGGCCACACTATGAACTCTATGTAGAGTAGGGTGATAGCAGGGAACTGAACCCCGCTTTAGGAATGGAGCCACCAACATGTGAGAACGTGAGCCCCCAGGCTTACAAACGTAAGGGAATGAATAGAGCTAAGGAGACCAACAATGTTTAAAGTGGATCCTTCCTGGAAGGGTCTTTGGATGAGAATGACTCCCAGTAGACATCCTGTAGCTTGGGTGACCTGGACCCAATGCCAGTGAGCTGTGTGTGTGGTGATTTGTTATGCAATGAAAAACTAATATAGGAGGGAACGACCAAGGTCAAGGGAGGCATTAATGAAAGGTTTGGAGATGACGACCCTCTGAGAGAGGGCACATCATAACCCTCTAGAAAGAAAGATTACCTCAGCTCACTGTGCCTAATCCCCATGTGCCAGCTTTGTAAACCACTATACTAGGTGTTGTGTGGCAGAGCACAGATGGACACACACAATCTTAGCCCCCACTGCTACCATCCCCTGTTTGAAGGCTGATGCTCAGAGCTACATCTCTGCATCTGACCATCCTTGGCTTGAACATCTCAGAATGGTGGGTTGTGCACTAGAACCTAAACATTGTCAAATGTTAGAAGAAACGAGTCTGGAAGAAAGGAGCAAGACAATATGGAAGCAGGTAATAAAACCTCTTAACATGGAGAAACTTTGGATATATCTGTAATATTTACAGACACAACTATAGTTAATGTATTTTCAAAATTTTTTTTTGTTTTAACTTTGAAGCTCATTATATAACCATTATTGCAGTACATAATATCCCTATGTATCAGACATTGATATATATTTATATGATTTAACATATATAGTTGTCATATATAATATATAATAAATGAATGACTTCACTCATTGAAAGAGTGTGTTTGATGTATATGTGTGGTTTAATGCGCTTATGGAGGACATATATATCCATGTGTGCATTCTAAAGTTAGAGAATGATGTCACATGTCCTTCCCCTTCACTCTCTGTCTTATTTTCTGTGACAAGGTCACTCAGACAAGATTCACAAGGAAGCCTGAAGTTCACCCTTTTGTCTTAACTGGCTGGTCAGCGAACTTCTGGGATGCCACTGTCTTTGAGTCCCAATCGTGGGTTACAGGGGCACCAGGCCATACCTGGCTTCTACATGGGTGTTGGGGATTAGAACTCAAGTCCTCCCGCTTGCACGCAGGAGTTCTGAGTCATCTCCCTACCCCCAGTTCACTCAGTCCTTACAGCCAACATGTAACCACAAATCACCATGATTCTTAGTTTACAGAACAGAATGTTGAAGTGCATAGCGCGAGGTATTTTTGCCCAAGTTGCTCCGTGGCAGAGTCATGTTTTAGACTCCAGAGAAGTCAAGTCTCCCAATCTCTTATGGATCCTCAAGGATAATATAAAAACTAAACTATTAGTTTCACCCAATGTGATCACCTGAAAGATAAATTCATGGCTGAGTAGCTTTTAGTCTGACCTCCAACCTGTGGACTCTAGGAACAAATATTATATAGCAGCAAAGTCACCTGACCATGCAAGTTTGATACAGTTCAGAGCTTCATAATACATAGAAACTACTATTCTAAATCTCCGACTATACACGTAGAACATCTGCGACATTTTTCACTTTGCTGAGGGTGTGTAGCATTTTACAAACCATGATAGCATAGCTTTAAAATGATGTTGCAAAATCAGCATAATAGGCTTGTGTGGAGCATCATAAAATGAGAGACGCCCAACAGAGCTGCAGTCCTGGGTTGTATCGGTCTCAAAGGAGGTTAAATCACTAGGTTTGTAAATCTAAGGCACAGATGTTTTGAGCACAGATTTTTTTGATCCTGGTGTATACCCAATTACCAAATTATCTGCAAGATCCCCTTTACCTTGTGCACACAAAGACAGACTTTATTGAGTCCCTAAAGTCCACATTTATGTGTATCAACACGCAACCAGCTGAATCCTAAGTAAACAATTTCTAATTTTATTTCCATTTCCCTAAAAGAAAAAAAAACATTTAAACCTTTCCCTTTCATCAAATTCTCAGTTTTAAATATAAAAATGAAATATAACATAGTCACTTCCAGACCTGGTTATTAAATCTCCTAGTAAGACCCTAAAAGGTTTGCAGAAGAAGTAACATCCTTGCCGAGAAACTCAAACCTGTCCAAAGCATAGGGTGTTTCTATATTGCTCTTGACAAGGACTTAGACAAACAGTGACACAGTCGGCAAGGTCCCTGCATGCGCTGCTTAAACGCGTTTAGTAGGGTACTGTGGGTGACAGTGTTCTGTCGTTTGCGCTTCAGAACGACATGATGTGGCCTTCAGGGTTACTATGCAGGCATGCCACCTCACCGAGATGCCTTCTGCACACTGTGCCCAGCATCTGTGTGTTCTGAACACAGTGAACTTTCTCCCATAACTAAATTCAACTCCCTCCAGTTTACTTCCCTATTTCTTTTCTTTGCAGCACTGGCTTTTGTTTCTTTATTTTTGTGTTTTTGAAACTAATGCTTGACATGTCAGATACCATTAGAACATTTTGGAAGAGAGTATTTTGTTCTTCTCCGCTGACCACCCCCTACTCCCTTTTCCCCCCTGGTGGCCTCCCTCACCACAGATTCTTGTTGTCTCTCATGTCCCACGTGTCCTTTGGACCCTCTAGTCCTTCTCCTCATTCAGTATTACCCTCTCTCAGTCTCCTTTCTAGATGTTTAGACTTCACTCCCACTTACACATGGATACACACGCAGCATAAGCTAGCGTGCACATTTGCCTATACACAATGAAACATCAGTAAGCTGTGCAGAAAAGTACAGCCAATTTATAGGGAAACAAATGGACTCAGAAACTCTGGTATTAAGGGACGCAAACTGAGAAAGACGGAAGCTATATGCCCTCCGCCATGCGTGGACCTTAATTCCTTTCAGTGAAGCGGACTGCTCTCCCCATCAGACGGCTCCCCCATCATTCAGCCCGCCTCCCCGAGGTCATTCTTGGTTCTTTGCTCCTCCACACTCTGTAAATAATTTCTGTTTTTCACTTACTTGATTCGACATTGTGTGATCCGAAAGAGACAAATAAATGAATGATCTGGGGGTGTAGCTCAGGTTTACTCAACATGCCCTAGGTTCCACCTTTACCTCCCCCTTGCTCCCACCACCAAAGGAACAAAGCAACAGACAGACTGCCAGAGAAAGGTTCTGCTTCCCCTTGGGGCAAGCTGGTAATGCAGTGGGACAGACAGATGAAGCCCCAGAACTCCGAATCGACTCTCAGGGAGCATAAAGGAGTGTAGACAGCTGCTATATCCCACAGTGTGTGTTTTATAATGTTACAGACTTATTACAATTACACCACGTTGAACGAATTCTTTAAGAACCTCTTTCTGAGTCATAAAGAACTGAATATGTGCTTATGCACAGTAGGCATCACAAAGTCTATCAGAATCATAAAAAATTATAAGAGGCCTAGTAGTAAATTTCTAAGTGGGTCTAGCTTTAATCGCTGTCATAGTTATTATTGAGAGCACCAAAAAGAGGTTAAAAAAAGCATTATATAAGTAGACAGACATGTTTTGGGTTGAGGTTGTCATGCTTCATAAAAGGAATATAATATTAAGAGTATTAAAGACTATTCAAAAGATCAAATATTGATGCATTCAGAGGGGCTCTAAATATCCTTATTTAGATAAGGATTCATGGCGTTCCCATCTGGCAGCTGGCGCTATGCCCTGCAAGTATCTTTAATACAAAGATGCTTGTATAACACACCTAGGCATTTTATTTACCTGAAAGCAGAGATGTGGATTTAGAAAAAAAATGACGTATTTGAAGATATTTTGTGGGTCAAGAATTAGCTCAACAGTTAATGCTTGATACACAGTCATGAAGGCCAGAGCTTTGTCTCAGAACCAAGGTAATGAGCAGGCACTCTGCTCTGCCCCCATGTGTGAACAGTGTGCACCCTACCCCCATGCGTGTTCATACATCCATATGCACACACTTATAGCCAGACGCAGTCTCACACACACACACACACACACACACACACACACACACACACACACACTATCCTTTCAAAAATTAAGGAACTCCATTCCTACCACAGCTAATTAATGTTTAGGCTCATTTAAAAATCTATATTGATTTATTGTATACATCCATGTGTGCATGCACACCACAGTGCCTGTGTGGAAATCAGAGGACAACTTGAAATGATTGTTTCTCTTCTTTTACCATGTAGGTCCTGGGAATAGAACTCAGATTGCCAGGCTTGGCAGCAAGCCCCTTTACCTGTTGAGACATCTCACTAGCCCTTGAATCATTTTTCACAATGATGGATTCATTGTGATGAAAACCTTAGAGTGAACTGTTTTTAAACCAAAACATGCAGACTGAATTTGTCATCACAACAACAACAAAAAATGTAGCTACAACAGAAAAAACAAACCCAGCAACAAAAGCATCAGATGTTGAGATGATGGTCACAGCCACCATTGAAGGATCCAAGGTACGGTGGTTAGGATGAGAATGACCCCTGTAGACTCGCACATTTGAATGCTTGCTTTCACAAGTTGGTTGGACTGTTAAGGAAGGATAGGACAGTGGTTCTCAACCTTCCTATGTTGTGACTCTTTAATACAGTTCTTCATGTTGTGGTGACACCAAAAAAAAAAAACAAAAAAAAAAAAACAAAAAAACAAACCATTTTGTTGTTACTTCATAACTAATTTTGCCATTGCAATGAATCAGAATGTAAATATCTTCTATGCAGAATATCCAATATGTGAGCTCCGAATGGGTCATGACCCATGGTTGCTTCTCTAAGTCTCTAGAGTTGGGTGATGGCACAAACTGAAGTGGAAACTGCTGTGAAGAGTGTGGCATTGGCCTTGGGACCAGATGAGGGGAGAAGACAGGCAGGATGAGATGGGGTTCTGCTGAAGACAGATGTGCCCTGTGTATCTGTTCTGCTACTCAGAGTGTCTCTAATTGGTTTGTCTAGCTACTGTTCCCTGAAGAACTCTGGAAATGTCAAGTGGCTTCTTCTGACTTCATTTTACAAAACACTAGAAGAAAGATAGACAGACCTAAGAAGGAACTGATTTGGTTGCAAGCATGGGCTAGAAACAAAGAAGACCCAAGCTATACTGGGTTGTGAAATACGATGGTTAATTATTCTTAATCTTCCCAGGAAAATAATGAGCAAAGAAAGAGCTTCAGGTATGACAAAGCAAGGGCGTGTCTATAGTTCTCGTGGCTAAGAACATAAGAGTCCAAAGTTTTTAGACTCCTCATAAATGAGATCACACAGGTTCTTTCTTTCTGTGTCTGACTCATTTTATTTGAAATACTGTCCTTTAGGATAATCTTTGTAGCAAATAGCGGGATTTCTTTATTTTTATGATAAAATAATATTCCCTTGTTGTCTTAGGGTTACTATTGCTGTGATGAAACACCATGGCCAAAGTAACTTGGGTAGGAAAAGGCATATTTGGCTTATGTTTCCATATCACAGTTCATTAACAAAGAAGACAGGAATTCAAATAGGGGCTGGAGTTCATGCAGAGGCCATGGAAGGGTGTAAGGGTGTTGCTTACAGTTTTGCTTCTCATGGCTTGCTTCTCAGCCTGCTTTCTTATAGAATCTAGGACCACCAGCCCAGGGATAGCACCACCCACAATGGGCTCAGCCCTCCCCCATCAATCACTAATTAAGAAAATGTTCTACATCACACTTGTGGTTCCCATCTCTCAAATGACTCTAGCCTGTGTCAAGTTGTCATACAACTAGCCAACACACCAATAGATCTCCTTTATCTACTCATGAATGTATTTCTTTTTATTTTGGTATGATTTTGCATATAATTTTATCAAGTCACCATACCATGTACACACACACACACACACACACACACACACACACACACACACACAAATAATATTTCAACAATACTGGAAAGCAAAAGGGAGATGTCAAAGGATTTTAGGTACCATTGACTTGGCCATGATCTCACCAGACAAACCAGTTTCTGGGAATCTTCAAGGTATTCATCTACGCTCAAAGTTTCCTTCAAACTTTACCTTTGGGTGGGGTATATAATGAATTGCAACTATAGTTTTAGTACACCAACTTACATTGAAGAGACAGGACAGCTCAAATGAACAGAAGACATCAGATTCATGACTTTGTTCTAGGATAAAGGCTAAGAAGACATGAGTTACAGCCAAGAGCCACTACTAAGCAAGAATATAAGGAATGTCCTTGCCTGTGGGTTACAATGGTCGCATGCACATTAGTGGAATTCAAAAGGATTTCAAACCTGATGTCTACCTCCTCTCCACTCTGTCCATTCTAGAACAGAAATATGTACTGCAATATCTTGTTCCATCATTGTGCATGATACAGATGGGGGTAGATTACCATGATTTTGTTGCTGTTGTTTTTTTTTAGCTCTCAGGTCTATACAAGAGAAGGAATTGGCACATAGCCTTGTCTGAAACTGAACCAGATTATAGATGGCATAATCTAAAAATTAGAGCTTGATACCAAGACTAATGATAGATAAGACTTTTGGCATCTTGAAAAAAACTTGTATTTTGCATGTAGAAAAATACAAATAATAGTAACTCAAAAATCATGTTTAAATTTTAAGCCACAATATCCCCTGACTCCTGTATGCATCCACATCTTGTGAATTTGTACTCCTCCCATCAGTGGGTAGAATTGATTTTTTTTTCTTCCCTTAAGTTGATCTCTTGTTGTCTTGGTGGGATTAATAATGCAGCAAACATGAATTTATGTTCTGACTCCTCCAGGCTTTAGGAGATCAGCCATTTCACATTAGTATCCAGGATGACTGTCGGAGAATTACTGTATAAGAAGGGAGTCTATTGCAGAGGACTAAGAACTAAATGTCACATCTCATAGTCAGAACCAACTGTCAGATGAGTCATCTTGGATGCTAGAGTTCAGCAAACGCCGTAGGTGAGTTTAACCTCATGGGAATCCAGGGAAGCCAGCAAGCCTAAGCATCTGATATCCACTCTCTCCCACACCCTGACTAACCTGAGTGTGTGGTCCTCATGGGAAGAAAGACTTCTAGAGTCATTTCCTAAGCAACTAGCTCACTTCTTGTTGCATTATATTACATAAGTAGTCTTTGTAAGTCTATTCATAGTGGCTTAAAATTAACAATCCAAGTATACTCTGGTCCAGATGTGAATGATTTTTTATTTTAATTTGCTTACTTACAGATTTATTTTTAGACAGAGACTCATTGTATATCCCTACACAACTGGCTTGGAACTCACTATGTAGACCAGGTTGGCCTCAAATTGAAAGACCCATATGTCTCTGCCTCCTGAATGCTCACCTGAAGGCTTGTGCCTCCAGATCCAACTGATCACTGTTTTAAGCCATAGAGTTCTGAAAGAGTTTTATACACAACACAGACAAACTGAAATGTTTTACTTATGTAATAGATCTATTAATATACAAGTGTAGTGTGTGTATGTGTGTGTATGCATATGTGTGTGTGTGTGTGTGTGTGTGTGTGTGTTCTTTCCATGATGAAAAGATTCCAAGTTTACTTGTTTACTTGCTTGGGTTTATCCTTCAGGATTTTGGTGTTCTGGTGAATTAATAATGAAGGAAAGTATGCCAAGGAACAGGACATCCAAGCTGGCACCAGCACAAGCTGGTGGCAAAGTCAGACAGAAAAAAGAGGGAGCAAGGATCAGTAGACTTTCGGAAAGAGTGGCGCCCTTGAGGGGAAAGGGATCAAAGCATGTTTGAAAGGCATCGTGGCTCTGATTACTGCTGCTATTCCTTTTCAAATAAATGTCAGTAAAGGCAGACTTTCTTAAGACTTTGGGAATTAGAGCTGTATTTATTCGGTATGCAAAGCCGGTTACTAGATCAAAAGATTCTGGTTGTATTAAAATCACATTGCAAGATATAGTGGTACCCATCACTTTAAATGTAGTGCTCAAAAGGTGAGAGAGATACAATCATTTGAGTCTCTAATATAAGGCTTCTTAGCACCAGCACTGTTGACATTATCAGCCAGATAGAATTGTTATGGCAGGTTGTCCTTGCCGCTACAGATGTTGATGGCATCCCTGCTCTCTGCCCTTTAGATGTCAGCAACACCCCAACCCCATCCTGGTAATTAGAGATGTCTACAAGTACTGACAACATCTACTGGATGTCAGAATCATCCCACCTGACAACCATCTGAACTATGCCCTGCCCATCTACCTGGGCATGGACCAGCACAAATCCTGACTGCTATTGTTAGGATATATATATTTTTTTGAGACAGAGACTCATGGTGTAAGTTTTTCAGTTCAGTTTATTTTGTGTCCAAACTATCATATTGGGCTATTTCTACAATAAATTTGCTTATTTTGGTTAGAAATCATTGATCTTATAACAAGTTGTTTGTAAAATGCCAAAATTCAGTGAGCCAAAGTACGTTGGTGGTAGTTATATACAGAACTTTCACAACTCTATCCAATCTAATTTAAATTTTATATGACAGCTCTTGAGGAAGCACAATAGCTAGAATCTGAATCAAAACTACTTGTAATTTTATTTTTATCTGATTTAATGTGGATACTTTTCTCAGAAGTCTAAGTGTCTTTGATTGTCAATGGCTACCACAGCTCTGGTTGAGGGCCACACACAAGTGACTTGGGTACCATGTGACAATTCTAATATCCTAACAATTCTGGCATTGAAAACAGGCCTGCTTGCTTAGGTATCTTCACAAAGAACTATGTATAGAACAGTGGTAGAGATGTCAGCCCAGAAGAAATGGTCATAGTACAGAGACAGAACCAAAACACATAAGGAGAGGCAGACAGCAGTATCTTCTGTGGCAGTCCCTACTGGTAGCTCCTTTAATGCCATTTGGGTCTGATAATAATAACAAATTGAAGTTGTTTCAGCAAAAATTTTTATACTTTGGATATCCTTTATTTATGGATACAGTTGTTGTGCTGGACCTTTTGTAAAGAAAAAAAATGTCCACACAGTGACACAATCTGGACGTTTTGTATCTACAGGACAGGTGAAGTGACACATTCCTGAATGTGATCTCTTTTGATTTCACAAGCAAACCACTGAGCCCAGCAGAGTAGGTCCCATGAACCCGGATGTAAACAAGGAAAACTCAAGCAAAATGGAGGTTAAACAACAGAGATGCCACCAGGGAACTGAAGGGACTGTGATGAATGAAATAAGAAGAAAAACCCTATGTGAGCTCACTCACATGGGATATAAAGAAGCCGGCTTTGTAGAACTAAGGAGTAGAATGGTGGTTATCCCAGGCTAGGAAATGGAGTGGGGAGAAGGGGTCAGAGGTTAGCAGGTCCATAGGTCATAGACAGTATAAATGAGTTCCAGTGTTCTATGGCACTATAGGGTAACATACTTGGTAATAATGTCCTAAAGAAGTCCAGTGGTACATTTGAATGTAAGGAAATGACTAAAGTCTAAAGTGGTGTATGTGTTAATTACCCCAAATTAGCCAGTACCCAATATAGACATACACCAAAAACATTGCTTTGTAAATGTGCAAAAATCGTATACCAGTCAAAAATAAAATGAACTTTAAAAGAGGAATCTTTAGATAAATATTATAGATATAAGAAAATTATAAATACAGATATTTATAAAACGCGATGAAGTCTAAAGAATACCTGGATTTAGAGAAATCAGTATTCAGGTACTGAGTCCATTTGAGCTAGATGCATAACGGATCCTTTGGTTTCCTTACCTGTCAAATTTCCCTGAACCCATCTTGTTTGGGACAAATTGAAAGGATGGGTTTGGGTTCCTGAAATTTAAGATGGGAGACAGAAATCAAAAGCCCAGGCAACTCTGCAATAAGCTCGTATGGAAACTGGGGGGGGGGGGAGATGCCACCCCTACAGCTGACTCTTTTCCTGTTGAACTCAACAAGACTGCCATGAAGACATCCATCATTTCTGGTTAGCACCAAGGTCACAAAAGAGTTGGGCCATCTTGCCACATTTAAAAAAAAAATGAGTCATTTTGCAAGCGGATGAATGAAGCCTCATTTGGCAAGAAAGATACCACAACTGTGGAACCCCTGTTTTATAGTTGCAAGCTCTCAGATAAACCAGTACAGTGGAAGATATGAACTATTGAAAGCTTCCTGAAATATCTTTGTATTATCACTTATATCAGCATTAATAGACTAATGTGCTACAAATTGGGCTAGTGAGATGGCTCAGTGGGTAAGACACTTGCTGCCAAGTTCAATCTTAAGGTCTACAGCCTTTACACATATGCGGTGCTATAGGTGCCCACTATAGGTGCCCCCATACATACATACATACATACATACATACCCAAACATGCAAAATAAATAATATACAAGAAACTATCTGAGAATCAGAATACAGTGTGTAAGCAAGACAGGGAGAGTAGTGGATTGCACTGTCAAGAAATTTAGTACCTTAAAATCAGTGTAGGTTTAAAAAAACAAATGGGATTGCCCCAAGTAAACACAGCTTTTTGCTACTGGGCATGTTTAATATTTGGCTTTTATTATTTTTTTCATTAAACTTAATCTTTTATATTGATCAGATTCAAGATGGTAATCCCACATTTTCATCTTTTGAGACTCCTCATTTTACATTATTGCTAATATTATTTCTTGTTCTCACCTTGTGCCAAACTTTTTTTTAACCTGTCAACATCTTAATGTTGTTATTAATTTACAATAATAAAATAACTTCATACAATTTGGCTTTTATTTTATGGTGCCCATCTGGTTAATATATAAAATAAATTACAGTTTTAACACAGACTGGGGATGAGGTGAGGTGAAAAAGTTTAGAGTCAAAAGAGTAAAATTAAAATATAATAGTCAAACTGTGGCTTAAAGAGAGATGTTGGAAACTTTTTTCCTTCTATGGATTTTTATTGATTTGAGTCTATTATAATAAATGCAAAGTATCTTTTGGTGGTGGTAATCATTAGTCAAAATAATTTTTATATTCTTCAGAAGCAGTGTTTATCACATAGAATTTTAGACCACACAAAGTTACACTGGTCTTGAATTTGTAAACATACATGCATCATACCATTCTATGGACTACACAGGTTACATTTAGGAATATGTAAGAATAAGCATATACATACATATATTCAATAACAATTAATGAAAAGAAGTATTGAATTTGAAGAAGGGGAGAAGGTTATATGGAAGAGCTTGGAGGAAAGAAATGGAAGCAAGAAATGTAATTAAATTTTAATCGCAAAAATTAAATATGAAAAATAAAAATATAGAGGAATCACAAATGTCTGAGAAGAATAGAATCACAGCTTTGGATATATGCTCTTGTTATTTTTAATTTCACTTCAATATGTTTTATAATATTTCTCTGCATATTAGTAATATGTTATTATCTATTCTCTTACAGAATGTTTGTTCTATGTATAAAATTATTAAGAAAAATTTGTGGGCTGTATATATTATACAGTCTTTGTAATTAAATACTATCTGAATTCCTATCTTACCTAGAAATTTCAATAACAATTCCAGCCGGGCTTGTATAGTCAGGACATCCCTGGTTGGTCAATCATGTAATGGCCACCAGAGGGCACTGTAGCTCCCAGCTGCTTCAGGATTGTGGTGACATCCTGACTCAATAGGGAAGTCATCCTGAGTCAATAGGGAAGATTCAGATTTCCAGGACCCTATACCACTTCGGCTCGCAGGGACTTCCCTGACAGGTAGCATCTGCTATCACTAGTGGATCCCGACTCAACGACGGACTTACATAAGCTTATTTGTAATGTACTTACGTTTTGTTTGTTTGTTTTTTTAAATATAATGGTACCAACTAGTGAGAACCTATGTGGCTGGCTTAACATTGCCACTTCCGTTCTTCACTTCCGTTATCCAATTTAAATATTGTATCAACTCCACGAGGCTGTATCCGTACCAGGCTCTCCCAATCAATCAACCACAGATTTCTAAGAGGAAATGGCATTCCTTACCTCTAAGCCTTTTCCTACTAGATTATGAGTAAAGGAACGTGTTTAAAGATATAGTGAGGACAACTGAGCCCTTCCTATCCCCAGCCTAATTGCCATACTGGGGCTGTCAAGATCAATCAACCTGCCCGAGGTGGCGCCACCAGAGGGCACTGTAGCTCGCAGATGCTTCAGGATTTTGGTGACATCCTGACCCTGTCAATAAGGAAGATCCACAGATTCCCAGGACCCTATGCCACTTCTGCTCGCATATGACAAGCCATACACATTTGTCTACCACCCACAGCTGGGTCTCCAATCTCTTCATTCCATTCTCATGCACAAATTGACAAGAGTAGTCTCCAAAATATTTTGAGCCAGTAATAGACAAAGTAGATACTACTCGAAGCCTAGAGACAGGGGGTCCAAAATAGTGTCCCATCAAGTAAATGCATAGGTCACGTGAGATCCTTCTAGCACTCTGTCCCTCTTTCCCACGTTAGCAATGGTTTTGTCTAGAAACCAGCTGACTGGTAGATTTGACTGCTTAGCTAGGCCAGATATATCCCACCATCTTTCTGAGCTACAGAGTGTCCCACCCGGTGACATTTTGACCCCTGTTTTTAGTTCTCTAGCGTTTTTCCATCCTAATTCTCAGGCATTGTTGCTCTGGGTCCGTCAACGGGAAACACAATGCAACCAGATGTTCTTGGAAGTGGCTCCCATGGAAGTTCATGGTGTCATTTCCGTTCCACACAGTCACCTTTGCAGCTGCTTCATAATCACGTGTGCCTGTGGAAACAGTATGTGTTGGGGGGGCAGAGGGAGGAGGTTGCGAGTTGTGCTCTCAAGTAGCAACTTCCGGGGTATGAGAGAAGCAGCTCTGGGGTGGAGGGAGACGCCAAAGCAGGTCACAATTTTATCCCGGAAGCTGGGGTAGTCTAGAGTGATGTTCTCAATAGAAGCAAGAAACAGAGCTGTTAGAACTACTGATCAGCAGCAAGATATGGGCTGGTCCCTGAGAGGGGCGCTAGATTCCTCAAAGGCTGCCGGTAAGTCCCGAGGACGGACCAATCTGGTAGCTTCGGCAAGAAGGAGAATAAGTGACTCCCTGCTGAAGGACATACCCAGTCTGTACAGCAGGGCACCAACTTGTTAGTCCCAGTATAAGTTACTAAGTCCAAAGGAAGAAGAGAAATGCAGCTCTGGTCTGGTTTGTTACTTGTCACATTAGAGACGTTACATTCAGAGCATCGCCCCCCAGGTATCCTTGACACCGGAGCCAAGCCTTTAACGTTAGGAGATGCTGCTGGTTCTACGTATTTCAAAGAGAACAGCGTGTCTAAGGCCCTCTCTGTGAGCCTTGGATCCAAATGAGTGCGCACACACACACTGGGTAGTGCAAGAAAAAAGAGAGGAACGCACCTCTCAGGAGGCTGGCATTCACAGCAAGTTATCCAAATAGACCAAGTCCTTTAGCTCATTCACTACTGGGAATCTTTCCTTGTCAATCTATACACTTCCCAAGCCTAACCAGCCATGGCTGATGTGCTTTTCCGTACTGAGAGCCAACAAGTGTACCCTTCCTATGTCTCCTACCACAGGATACCAGCAACTGCTATCTGCTTTTGCTTTCTTCCTGGCTTCCATATTGCTACCCATCCATGCTTGATGTTTCTGTGTCGGTGATGCCGCTCTCTCAGCTTAGAAATGTGGTCATCCAGGAGCCCATGGAAATAAGAACCGAGGAGTTGCAAAGGAGCAACATGAAGGCAGAATCTCAACCAAAAAAAAAAAAAAAAGAAAGAAAGAAAAAGAAAAGAAAATGG
This sequence comes from Tokudaia tokunoshimensis, assembly GCA_036184795.1. Classification (NCBI taxonomy): domain Eukaryota; kingdom Metazoa; phylum Chordata; class Mammalia; order Rodentia; family Muridae; genus Tokudaia; species Tokudaia tokunoshimensis. The sequence continues at coordinate 74,904,516 of BTHU01000006.1, forward strand.
ATATTTTAAAAAAAGTGTGTGTGTGTGTGTGTATGTGTGTGTGTGTGTGTGTGTGTGTGTGTAGGTATGTGCATGTGAGTGCAGGTGACCTGCTGAGGTCAGAGATATTGGATCCCCTTGAGCTGGAATTATTCACAGTTGTGAGCGTACATGTGGGTTCAGGAAAGCACCAAATGCAGAGCCATCTTGTATCTCCAATCAGCCAACCTGCCTGCTTGCTTGCTTGCTTGCTTGCTTTCTTTCTTTCTTTCTTTCTTTCTTTCTTTCTTTCTTTCTTTCTTTCTTTCTTCCTTCCTTCCTTCCTTCCTTCCTTCCTTCCTTCCCCTTCCCTCCCTCCCTCCCATCTTTCTTTCTAGCTGTTGTTTTTTTGAGACAAGTTCTCACTGTATAACCTTGATTGACACAAACTAGCTACATAAAGCAAGCTGACCTCCAACTCATAAAGATCATCCTGTTTCTATCTCCCATGTACTAGGATGTCCACCACACCCCCAGCCTCCAGCCCTACTTCTATTATTTTTAATTCCATGTATGTGAGTTTATCTGCATGTAGGTTTGTGGGCATGAGTGAACATGTGCATGAGGCCAGAGGTGAGGGATCCTTCTATATTTAGAGTTACTGGTAATTGTAAACCACTTCACCCATGTGAGTGCTGAGAACTGAATTCTGATCCTCTGCAAGAGTAACTGTCTTTATTAATCACCGAGCGATCCTTTTAGGTCCCTAAGAAGACTACTTAATGAGTACATGTATTTTTGCCTGCAACTTACTTTCTCTAGCTTTCTACAGAGCTATCGATCTCTGTCTTAAATCAGCTACTTTTAAAATCACTGGAGCATAGGGAATAGGTTTAAGAGAGTTTACTAGAAGACAGATTTCATCAGTGCAGGCAGGAGGGAGGAGAAGAAAGCAACAGAATAAGAAATCACAGATAGGGGTTATTAGCTAAATAATCATTTCTTAACAAAGAAACTGAGTTGAGGTTTTTGTTATGGAACTTGACTGTACTTTTTGTTATGGTATTTATATCTATGTTACTCCCTTTGCAAAAGGTAAAAGGGGGTTTTAAAATCACAGTCTTATATTCTCACCCCCACCCCAGTATTTTAATTCTATGAATTTAAAAGACACATTATGCTTCCAGTTTCCATTTGCGCCCCAGAGCTGAACTGTGTCACAGCTCTCCATACCCAAATCCCGCTGGGAGAGAGCTGGTTTCCCAGGAGTACTGACACACAGGCTTACAGGAGGGAGAAGCCACAGTCAGAGACAGTAAGACTAGGTAACACCAGAGATAACCAGATGGCAAGTGGCAAGGGCAAGAACATAAGCAACAGAAACCAAGGCTACTTGGCATCATCAGAACCCAGTTCTCCCACCACAGCAAGCCTTGGATATCCTAACACACTTGAAAAGCAAGACTCTGATTTTAAAATCACACTTCATGATAATGATAGAGGTCTTTAAAAAAGACATAAATAACTCCCTTAAAGAAATATAGGAGAACAGAGATAAACAGGTAGAAGTCCTTAAAGAGAGAACACAAAAATCCCTTAAAGAATTACAGGAAAACACAACAAAAGAGGTGAAGGAATTGAACAAAACCATACAGGATCTAAAAATGGAAAGAGAAACAATAAAGAAATCACAAAGGGAGACAACCCTGGAGATAAAATCCTAGGAAAGAGATCAGGAGTCATAGACAAAAGCATCATCAACAGAATACAAGAGATAGAAGAGAGAATCTCAGGAGCAGAAGATACCACAGAACACTGACACAACAATCAAAGAAAATGCAAAAGACAAAAAGCTCCTAACTCAAAACATCTAGGAAATCCAGGACCAAACCCAAGGATAATAGGTATAGAAGAGAGCAAAGATTCCCAACTTAAAGGGTCAGTAAATATCTTCAACAAAATTATAGAAGAAAACTTCCCTAACCTAAAAAAAGAGATGTCCATGAACATACAAAAAACCTACAGAACTCCAAATAGACTGGACCAGAAAAGAAATTCCTCCCATCACAAAATACTCGAAACACTAAATGCACAAAACAAAGAATATTAAAAGCAGTAAGGGAAAAAGGTCAAGTAACATATAAAGGTAGACCTATAATAATTACACAAGACTTCTCACCAGAGACTATGAAAGCTAGAAGATCCTAGGCAGATGTCATATAAACCCTAAGAGAACACAAATGCCAGCCCAGACTACTATACCCAGCAAACTCTCAATTACCATAGATGGAGAAACCAAGATATTCCATGACAAAAACCAAGTTTACACAATATCTCTTCACAAATCCAGCCCTACAAAAGATAATAGTTGGAAAACAGCAATACAAGGAGGGAAACTACACCCTAGAAAAAGCAAGAAAGTAACCTTCTCTCAACAATCCCAAAAGAAGATAGACACACAAACATAATTCTACCTCTAACAACAAAAATAACAGGAAGCAGCAATCACTATTCCTTAATATTTCTTAACATCAGTGGACTCAATAAAAAGGCATAGATTAACAGACTGGATATGTAAACAGGACCCAGCATTTTGCTGCATACAGAAAATACACCTCAGTGACAAAGACAGATACTACCTCAGAGTAAAAGGCTGTAAAACAATTTTCCAAGGCAATGGTCCCAAGAACCAAGCTGGAGTAGCCATTCTAACATTGAATAAAATTGACTTTCAACCAAAAGTTATTAACCAATCCTATATCCGATAGAGGGCTAGTATCCAATATATACAAAGAACTCAACAAGTTAGACTCCAGAGAACCAAATAACCGTATCAAAAAATGGGGAACAGATCTAAACAGAGAATTCTCAACTGAAGAAACTTGAATGGCCAAGAAGCACCTAAGGAAATGTTCAACATCCTTAGTCATCCAGGAAATGCAAATCAAAACTACCCTGAGATTCCACCTCACACCAGTCAGAATGGCTAATATTAAAAAGTCAGGTGACAGCAGATGCTGGCAAGGATGTGGAGAAAGAGGAACATTCCTCCATTGCTGGTGGGCTTACAAGCTGATACAACCACTCTGGAAATCAGTCTGGTGGTTCCTCAGAGAACTGGACATAGAACTACCTGGACTTAGCCAAAGGCTACTGTAGTTCCAGGACAGCTGGTGTGGACTCCGGTATCAGAATACTTTCTGTAGACATTGCCATGTTTACCAAAGTAGATAATAGTTTAAGTCTACCTCAATGATGTAAGGTGCTGAGAATGTCCCTGATGCCCAGGCAATGGATCCATATGTTCCATGACCCAACCATTAGTCCATCCTGCTTTAAGACACCAGATTATCAAGTTGCTATGACTTGATGTCTTAGGGCAGGGTGGTACCCAAGGGCAGTTCACCTTCTCTGAGGAGGAGGGAAAAGCGTCATGGGGGGGGGCAGGAGGTTATAAGGGTGGAACTGGGAGAAAAAGAGAGGGGGCTGTGATAAATAAATTAATAGGAAAAAAAGACACCAAAAAACCCTTTAGCTGGCTTGCCTACAATCTATGGACAGGCTGACTCATGGGTGAACGGCTTTGCCTGTGAAGACTCAAAGAGGTACCAATGACTTCAGTTTCTCAGGCACCAAGAGAAACCCAGAAGGTTTGCAAATAATCACATGACACCATCAAAAAAGCAAAATGAACCACTAGTAATCAACTCTAAAAGGAGATCAACAAACTTGACTGACAAATAATTCGATGTGTTTTTAAGTAACGGGTCAGAACATTTCCAGATGAAAGATGAGGGAGTTCATCACTTCAAGGTCCAACTTACAAGAAATGCTAAAAGGAGTTGTTCAGATAGAAACAGAAAAAGTCTAATAGGATGAAAATATGAAGTAAGAAAATCATTCTAAAGCTAACAGAAATCAAATTTAGAACACTCTGTACTGTGGTGGCCAGGTAAAACTTTTAAGTAAGGCAAAAAACTAAATAAGTATTCAAGATTAGCTATGATTATAATAAGGTCTTAAGAGTTAAATAAAAAGATGTGAACTGTGACATCAATAACAAATGTGGGAAGAAAAGTTAAAGCATATATTTTTTCTAATATAGCCAAAGTTACAATGATAGAATGCTTCCTATAAATCTCATGATAACCATGAAAGAAAAGATGTGTTGAACTTTTTTGTTTTACACAAAATATAAAGGTGAAAGCAAGCATGCCAAGCAATCATTAAGTCCCAAGAGCGAGAAGACAGAAAGAGCAGAAGTGGGGAATGGCAAGGCATTCAGGAAACATGGAAGAAATGTCCTTATTTACTGATAACTTTAAATATATATATATATATATATATATATATATATATATATATATATATATATATATATATGCTAACATCTCTAATTAAAATACATAAATATTCTGGGGGTGTAATCAAGATATTCTACACTAGATGAACTTAAGAGTACATACAGGCTTCAAGTGAAGGGATGGATTAACCAATTCCATGGGAATTGTGAAAAAAAAAATCAAGGGTTACTATCTATGTATCAAGCAACATATACTTTAAGTGCAAAATGTCACATAGTATATAATGACAATAAAGTCTGTTCGTTAATAAACTATAACATATTAGATATCTATGTATACATACTTTAACATTTGGAGTACTTAATTATATACAATGAGTACTAACAAAAATGAAGGTTAACATAGACTTATAGTACGATGATAGTAGCAGAATTCGATATTTCATTTTCAGAAATAAACAGGTTGTTGTGACAGAAAAAATAAAGAAATGACAACTTTGGAGAACATCTTAAACCATAAACAAAGAAACAATTAGATACAAAGAACAATTGCATAAATAACAATCGAGAAAAATGCAAAACTGGATGAATCATTTTTATTAATTTCACATTATCTTACTACAATAATCAAATTGTATAATACCTGAATAGACACTGAAATAAACAAGGGACAGAATCGAAAACCCAGAGAAAAATGTCATGAAGAACACAGTGAGTTAATCTTTTGACAAGGCTCCAAGAATACACAATGGAGAGGGGCTCTCTTCCATCAAAGGTTCTATGCGAACATGGTATATATGTGGGAGAATTAAGTTGACTTGTATATTTAATTACACAGAGAAATCAAATTAAAATGGAACAGGGATTGAAACATTTCTAGTCCCGAAGTCATAAAGCTACCAGAGGAACACGTAAAGTAAAAAGCTTTTTGACATTGGTCTGAACAGTGATCATCTGAAAACCATTCCCCACAGAAAAGTCTAAATGAAATTATATCAAACCATAAAGTTCCAAAATGTGTGTTCAGCAAAGTACACAACATGTAGACTGAGGAGTCTTGTTGACAAGGAGAAGACATCCACAAACCATACAGCTGATAAGGGGTTAATATCCAACACATGCAAGAAGCACACCATTTCATATAACAGGGACAAGGAACCTGCACAAATATTATTCAAAAAAAGACATGTAGGTAGAGAACGAGGAAATGAGAAACATTCACCATCAAACTATTAAAGTGTGCAAATCAAAGACACAATGTAATATTGACCTGACAGGTGGGATGATGGTGGTTACCAAATAACTGAAGAGAAGGGTCAACAAAGATAGAGAGGAAAGAAAACACCTGCTCTCTTATGACTGGGAATAAGTTTAGTGCAGCCATTATGGAGAACGGTGTAGAAGCTCCTCATGAAGTCGATCATTGAGCTTGATACGATTGGACAACCTCAGCTCTAAGAAACCTCCTCAGGTCATGAAATCAGTGTTAAAGAAATGCTATCTATATCTATTCTTGATGTACATGCAGTATTGCTTACATTATGCAGATTTGTAATAAATTTAAATGTCTATCATGGAATAAATGGATAGATAAAAGACCTAGATAGATGATAGATATATTACCAATAGATAGATATAAATAGATAACTAGTAGAGTAATAGACAGAAAGACAGATAGATTCAATATTATTCCAGTTTCACAAAAGGGTAAACTATATTGTTTGTGACATGACGAGAGAGCCACGTTATGGCGAGTGAAATAAGTCAAATACAAAAAAAAAAGGCTACATAATTTCACTTATGCTTAGAATCTGAAGGAGTCAGATTCAAAAGGAGCAAAGAGATGACTACAGGCTGTTAAAACTGAGTTTTGAGGAAAATGGGGATATGTTGCTATGCCCAAAGGATGAACAAAACCTGCCGATTTACTGTACAAATGGTGAGGACAGTTAGTAATTAGTATTAGATGCTTGAAATTGGCAAAAGGAGATTTTAAATATTTGCAGCGCATACCCAGTAACTTTGTGAAGTGATGACATATTGATTATGTTGATATTGATGATCGTTGTGTACGCTGATCCAAACATTAAGTTGTATACATCAAATATATATAATTTATTTGCCCATTATTACTCAATAAATCTATTAAAAGTCAGGAAAAAAAACCAAAGATATAATGAAATAAATTCCGTTACTTCACATGAAGACATAAAATATGTAAAACACTTACGAGTTAGAATTTTTAAAGCTATTATATAAGAAATAAAAAGAAAATAGACCCACAAAGAGACAGTGACAATTCTTGTGCTGTAACTCGGGTTTCAGCATCTTCATTTAGTTTAAGGTATTCCTCCGCTCTGCCAAAATGTCCAACCGTCATGCACTAATGGCTTAAGTTTTAGATACTAATGAAGAATCATGGACATTTTTTTGCTATTTAGGTTTTCATTATATATAGTTTCCTTTTTAAGTTTTTCCAAAGTTATCAATACAATTAATACCATTCACTTCTATTCATTTTAGATTCAGATACAATAAAAAGAAAAAAAATACCTTAAACTTTCCGAGTTATTTTAAAGTCTATTCCAAGCACTTTTTACAGGTTTTTGGGACCCTGGCTCACATTAGAGGTGGAAACAGGCCACTCGCACACCCCCAACACTGGCAGCAAACGGTACCTTTGATCACACCTGGAGTCCTGTAGATCCCTTTCCTCATAGTCCACCTATTTTTACTGATATTGGGAAGTCGGATATTGGGAAGTCGCCTCAACTCAATTCCTTTCTAAACCAAACACAGTTTTCACTAAGGGAACATCAGCTCTCTTTGCAGCCCTCTCCTTCAAGAGTCACTATAGCAACACGTCCGTGCAGGCATCCCAGTCCTTAGTTCCTCAGCCTTACCCCCTGCGGCCAGACCAAATGCACAGCTCCTGTGCCAGTCCTTCTGTAGGAGCTGTGTGCACATCAATTTATGAAAAATGCTTTAGTGGCATTTTCAGAGTCGGACAAAAAAAAAGCCAGTTTCCATTGTATAATTCAGAACTAGGTTTTTTTTTTTATGTTACGCTCTTATTGCTAATTCGATTATGCAGTCGTTTCACAGTTTGTACAAACAACAAATCTCCACACTGTTCACCTTGGAGCACACAGTTTTGTCCATTAAATTCTAACAAAGCAAGAGGGGAAAATAAAAACCCCACCAATAACTTTTAAAGGTTTGGTTAGTTTCTTTAAAAAAATCATTTGGGTTCAATAAAATTACCCAGAATATTTACTTTAGAAATATGTTCTCAGTTTTAATTTTATGCCATAGGAGAAGAGACCACATGAATCTTTCTGGACCGATATCCCAGTGCTGTTTGTTTGATTTGTGTTTACATGGGTATAACAGTGTTTGTTCTTAAAATGTTAAGTCAACTTCCTGAGTTTTCTACAAATGTCTAATATTGACATATGCATTAAATTTATGATTAAAATATTTGCTATGAAAATTGGCACGGTAAAAATATCATAGAGTTTTAAAATATATTAGGACAATAATAGAGAGGTTTTTACATTATTCAAGCACAGAAAGTGTTGGTTAGGAAAAGCTCATATAAGAGGCTAGAGTTTGGAGACTGAAAGTGTGTTTTAAAGTTCCATATAAGACTGCCCTAGGGGCCGGAGAGTTGGCTCAGTGGTTAAGAGCACTGACTACTCTTTTGGAGGTCCTGAGTTCAAATCCCAGCAACCGCACGGTGGCTCACAACCATCTGTAATGAGATCTGATACCCTCTTCTGATGTGTCAGTGTACTTACATATAATAAATAAGTCTTAAAAAAAAAAGAAGTTACATATAAGACTGCCCAAGGCAGTTCAAGTCCACCTCACCAAACAAGAGATGTTCACAGATGTGTTGATCTTTCTAGGACTCAAATAAAATAATTCCTTGGCTTGAACTTCCATACAAAACAGAAATCAAACAGAACCATACTCATGGTTGTTAATCCAAAAAAAACAAGATGAATCCAATTTATTTTCTTTTTCCTCTTATAATAGTGATGTTTATTGTTAATATTAAATCTGTAGGTTCCCTGGAGTTCTTAGAAAAAAATGTTGACTCCTCCAATGACTTACAGGAAGGCAGAAGAAAATGTACATTTTCTCAGCAGTAGATCTGGGGCTTTGGGAAGGCCACACGTCTGACTCAGACTTGTAGCAATCTTATTTACTACGAGACTTTAAGAAGCTGAATAGCCTCTCCATGACCCAGTTTACCCATTTAGAAGAGAGACGTGCAAATGATATCACAAGTCTCAGAGAACCATTACAAAGCTTTCATTTGATGATTTAGCCATTTAATTGAGATTTGTTTATTTTTTGTTTTATGCATATGAATCATTTGCCTGCAGATATATCTGTTCAACCTGTGCATGCAGTTCTTGTGGAAAGCAGATGAGCATGTAAGAGGCCCTTAGAACTGGAGTGCCGATGGTTAGCAGCCAACATCTGTGACCTGGGGTTGAACCTGGGTCCTCTGAAAGCAGCAAGTGCTCTCAACTGCGGGCCATCTCTCCAGCCCCTCACTGGATGCTTAATAAAAATGCTTTAATACAGAAGTGGATGCTCACAGCCAACCATTGAACTGAGCACAGGGTACCCAATGGAGGAGCTAGAGAAAGGACCCAAGGAGCTAAAGGGGTTTGCAGCCCTGTGGGAGGAACAATAATATGAACCACCCAGTACTCCCAGAGCTCCCAGGGACTAAACCACCAACCAAAGAGTACACATGGAGGGACCCGTGGCTCCAGCCACATATGTAGCAGAGGATGGCCTTGTTGGATGCCAATGAGAGGAGAGGCCCTTGGTCCTGAGAAGGCTCCATGCCCCAATATAGGAATGCCAGGACAGGGAAGCAGGAGTGGGTGGGTTAGTGAGCAGGGGGAGGGGAGATGGGATAGGGAGGTTTCGGAGGGGAAACGAGGAAAGGGGATAACATTTGAAATGTAAATAAAGAAAATATCTAATAAAAATAAAAATACTTTGTCCTGTTTTGCACCTTGATTTTGTTCATTATTCATTGTTCTTCATTGTTATTCTAGACTTCAATTTATCCACTTAGCGTCTGTGTCAGAAGCAGCGCACCGACTCCTGCCTTTCAGAACTTGTTAGCAGAAATAAACTTGAGCAAAGTCAGGCAAGCTCCGCCATTTCGGCAGTACAGGAAAAACCAGAGACTTTAATTCACATGGCCCTTTCTCCTTTACTTTCTCAATAACACCAAGAATCAAGGCATCGCGGGAGGTTTAGACATTTGAGCATTTATCTTCTGAGCAACTCTGGACCATTATGCTTCCTTTATCTCAGTATGTTCAGAGCAACAAAGCAGAGCAATCATAAAATCATCCTGAACCCTTAAAGGCAAGGTACCGTCTCACCGCCAGGGGGCAGCATTTGTGCTCTGGACTAGCCAGCTTAAAGTCAGTGAAAAGATGGGACCTGGGACACTTCCACGTTCGCCCTCACGGTTAGTTCATCCTTTTTATCTACTGAGAGTCTCCCTGCCCAGTGCCAACATCATCAACGCTAGCTCTTCAACCTTACTGTACATACACCAGTCTCACTCGTATAACCAAGACCCATCCCATCCCAAACGATGCAGAACTTTAAATCGTTCTTCGTTGCCCCAGTGAGGATGCGCCTGAGAAACCCGATACAATATCTGGGAGATTTTCCACTCCTTTCAAATTTCTCATAAGCTTCATCGTCATTTGGGAAGCAGCTACTTAGCAGCTAGATAAGGGCTGTGGAGATGAAAAGTTGCGTTTAAAAGGGTCGCTGTCTAGGTGTCCTGGAAACTTTCCGGTGGGAAGGGGCAAGCAGGTAAGGAGAAAAAGGGACGATTCAGAATCCGTACTCGGTATCCTTAAATGTCTAGTCTTTCAAAAGCTCTAGAAAGGCTTTCTTTAGTTTCTGTTGGTTTTGTTGTTGTTGTTGTTGTTTGTTTGTTTGTCTTAGTTTTGTTTTCTGCTTGTGTTTTGTTTTCATCACAACCAAAAACAAAACAAAACAAAACAAACAACAGTACACTAAGTGTGAAGGGGGAAATGATTCTTTGTTAAACGGAGCCCAGTCCCTCACCGTCTTCCTTTCCGACACTGAACACTGAAGCACATATGTTAACTACAAACTGAGCCCCTCTACATAAGACGAAAAGGAGTGAAAACGAACTTGGAAAGGCACAGGGTTGGAGGAGGCTGCTGGCTTACTTTATCATAACCAGTTCTCGCTTTTTAAACTCTAGGGAGCAACCAACTTGTCTTTTTATTTTCGGTTTGCTGGGCTTCAAGGGCGGCATTTCCTTTTGGCGAGAAAGAATAGCAACTTCAACCCACGGGAACCACTTAGAAAGTAGCTGCACAGCACGGTAGGCAGGGCTGGAAGGAGGTACAAGGGGAAGCAGGAAGATTCCGCAGCAGCAGAATATAGATTCCGAAGCAATTTCTGTCCAACCTACCACCTTTCAAATGGCACAAAAGCGTGGTTAAAGTAGAATCTTGGCACCAAATCACAGGTTTCTGATGCTGTCAGAGAAGCTTAGTGGAGTCCTTCAGGGCTGTGTGTATGCCAAAGGGACATCAGGCCGGAAGAGAAACCACAAATGAGCTTACAGCAAGGTGTCTTTGGGGCGTCACTCCAAGATGAATCTCACTAACAATGGTGGCCACAGGAGGGGCTCCCATCAACTAAGGGTATAATTTCAGAGGTCAAAAAACGCTGCCCCAACTCTGTGTGTGTGTGTCTCACAAGAAGGTATCTTTTAATTTTTCAACACGCTATTTTAAACATTGACTTTTTAATGCTATTTTTAGGATACCATTTTGATTCATACACTCATATATAGTGTGAAATGATCCATAAAGTCAAACATTATTTACCTTTTATGTATGTTAATAAGGCCTAAAATGTTTGGTGTATTAATTAATATTTATTATCATTATTATTATTATTATTATTATTATTATTATTATTATTATTTTGTTTTCTGAGACAATGTTCTCTGTGTACCCCTGACTGTCCTAGAACTCACTCTGTAGACCAGGCTGGCCTCAAACACACAGATATCAGCCAGTCTGCCTTTCCCCCCAAAATACAGGGATTAAAGGTATGCACCACCACTGCCTGGCTGCATTAATATGTATTTTCAATTGTCAAGAAACTGGACCTTCTCTTTTTAGATCATGCTGCCCTGCTGGCCCACATAATTGCAATTTAGCACCGTATGGCCCAAGTCTTCCTGTGTTACCTTCTCCACAAGTACCTGTAACCACTGTTCTAGAACTGGTTATTAATTAGGCTTCAGAAATGTATGTGATAATTTTTTCCTTGTTTAGCAATGTCACTTAGCATAATAATGTTCTTCAGGTTCACATGTTCTCAAAAGTAGCTGATTCTCTTTTATAAATCATGACTAATACTAGTGTGTGTGTGTGTGTGTGTGTGTGCACATATATGTGCATATATAATGTCATGACACTCTCATTCATTAGTCCATATGGATGGATGGTTTGCCATTAACTCTCCAATCATGCTATTAAAAGAAGCATAGTTCCTTTTTTTCAAAATAGTCTAAATTTAACACAATTTCCTTAACCTATTACTGTCAGATTTTTTACAATCTTAACAGCAAAGAGCTTAACTGAGTAACTCTACCAGCCTCTCAGTCTGATGTTGGCGCACAGGGGAGATCATTTGAAAGCTTCTATGGACCCGTTTGTCTCCGTTCTTATTCAAATGTGATTATTAAAGCTCAGAGACGGTTTTTGGTGCTCTATGAAGATAAGAAGAGAGGAAAAGCCTCTTCTCTCGATGGTTGTCTGAGATCTAAAAGATGAACTGGGGATGGCTACACCACATTGCTTCTACCAAATTTTAAAATACTTGAAAATGTTTATTTATTCCTAAGCACTTTGTAAGAACAGAGGAAAGACATGGCCGAGATTGAAATGGAGTAGAGAGCCCAGAGTGACATTCTGGTCCATCTTAACATTGGAGGTTATTAAAGATCGATTCTGGGAATCAATCCAAATGGTTTGGATAATTAAAGAATATATATGTGTGTGTGTGTGTGTGTGTGTGTGTGTGTGTGTGTGTGTGTGTGTGTATCAGCAATTCAGCTACCAGCTAGGCCACTTCACAAACCACGTTGATATATGTGGCCCATGTTACCACTGAAACACTTGCAGATGTGTGGAGTCTGGACTGCGCTGCTATCTCAAGCCATAGTGATGACTGGTTATACGCCCCTGCTAAAAGCCACATCTGGGTCCAAGGTCTTACAGCAGCCAGGGTCTGTGTTGATGTCCAAGACCCATGTTACCACTGAAAGCTATGTGGATGTCTGTGATCCAAACTAATGTTGATGTCCAAGGGCCATGTTGCCATCAGGAGACCATATCAATGTTGGTAGCCTGGGTTGCCATCTGAGGCCAGGATGATATCCAGGGTCCTACTGCAGCTGGGGTCTGTGTAGATGTCCATCCATGGCCTCTGTTGCTGTTAAAGCCTATGATTTATGTTGATGTCTGTGTGCCATACTACTGCTGGGGCCATATTGGTCAGAGCGTCCTGCACTTCGCTCCCCGATCCAGGGCCGCAATGATGCCCATGGTCTGAGCTGCTTCTGGGAACCTTGTCTGGGTCAGTGGTCCTGCAGCAAAGAGTTAGGAGTTGTATCTGTGATCCATGTTGTCACCAGAAACCATGTGGCGGCCCATGAACCATACTCCCACTGACTGAGGAGAGCAAAGAGGCTACATTTGCTATGACATGGATAACTCCAGATGCACAGTTGAGAGGGAGTCACGTGGAAGTCTTCTGCAACCCCTTCTGGCAACCCTGTTCCAAACTCCAACCCTTAAAAGTGATGGCCCACATCGGAAGTCACCGAGGAGAACTCTTTAAAGGTGTGATGGGAATGCTGAGGTGTAGCTCTCCACGAGTGATGGCTTCAGCCCACTGAGGATTTGCCCATGTTCCAGCGTGTTTATAGACCCTACAAAATGAACTGTTGGAAATTATTCTTATTTTTATTTCTGTTTATCTGGGGGGAGGCTGAGAGGTGGGGTTGTAGACACGGAAGGAATGGGAAGTGAGATTGCTGGTCAGGGTGAAGGATATGAAAGTCCCAGAGAACCAATAAGAATGTTGTGTTTAACCAGCAATTCACAAAATGGATTTTAAAATTTGTGAAATAAAGTTTGACATTACTGAAGTTCAAAATGGAGACCAAAACAGGAAATACTCATAGTATCACAGGATGTTTGAACATAGAGAGTTTTGAACATCTAAGAGTACCTATTTCTAAAATCTAGATTTTCTTTCTTTTTTTTTTTTTGGTCTAACGGTGGTTTTCAAAATACTTAGGCCAGCATCATCGGCCTCACCAGGAAACCTGTGGTAGAAATCTCTGGTGTCAAAGTAGCCCTCCAACATCAGACATGCCATCCCCAGTGAAAAGACCCCAGAGTGATGGACTGGGGAGATAGCTATATCAGTAGAAAGCTTGCTCTGCAAGCTTTAGGACCCAAGTTCAAATCCCCAGAGTAGGATGTGAGTCTGCGTAACTCTAATCCTAGTGTGTGTAAAGAGGGAGACAAGAGGATCGCTGATGTTCTTTGCCTAGCCAGTCTAAAACTAGGTTTAGTGAGAGACCCTGACTCATACCTACAAGGGATAGCAATTGAGAATGCCTGACATTACCTTCTGGTCCCCATGTGCTCATGCACATACATGCATTAGAGAGAGAGAGAGAGAGAGAGAGAGAGAGAGAGAGAGAGAGAGAGAGAGAGAGGGCGCACACAAGCACGCACACACACACAGGAACACACCTCTCAAGTGATTTTATGCATAATAAAGTTTGTAGACCATGCACAATAGAAAGTTCTATAAATTTAACAGCTGGTATCAAACTCTTTATTTTTTTTCCTCTGCTCCTTGGGCATTAATACAGACCCGGCTTCTCCATGCAAAATGTGAATACTGACAGCATCTGCCTCACAATGCCATCGGAAGCCTGGGGTTAATAATTGAAATGCACACAAAAGGCTGCTAGGTGTCTAGCCCTGTTTGTTATTAAACAAAACAACAACCGCTTTTAATCCAAAATGTCAAAGACTCTGTTAAAAGCTGTTACTAACAATGTTAAAGGCACACTGTGAAAAACATAAATGGCTTCATATATCTATAACAGGAAGGGAAAAATAGTTCAGAATGGGGTTTGATTCCGTTGAAATGACGAGGGGAAATAAAGCAAGGTGGTTTTAAAAAAATATACAGAGATTGCATGCAGTGTATCCTCAAGTAAATCTGACAATTTAGAGCCACACACCCAGTGCACACAGAGATCTTTGGGGAGAAAACTCTGGAAGTGTGATCTCTTACACTCATCCAAACTGAGTTTGAATAGGAGTTACCAATTTTTGAGAGAAATCTTGTGTTTATTTGACCTAGATATGCTGATAAACCATCTACAAGAAACAGCAAAAAGTCAGCTGGAAGACAGCTTCAAGGAAATAAACAGGCCCTCATTAAGTAACCTGTAATCCCAATGTGATCTTAGCCTGTCAAAGAGACATAGTCTTAGTTGTTTTAGTCTAATTAATGACTTGTTGGATTTATACTTTACTGAACAAGATGCTTCTAAAAATCAAAAAAAAAAACCCCACAAGTCTAGAAATTACCTCACTGTTGTCTAGACTGTCTGACAGCTTCCTTGAAATTCTTCACTGGGTTAAGACATTAATAACATCTAAATAAATTACCATAAAGCCAAAGCAAAATAAATGGAAAAACACAATCATACGTCCGACTTTATTCTTCTGTTCAATACCGAATAATAACGAAGTTAAAGTTGTTACTTTGCCTGAGTTGTGTAAGTACTTGATGGTTGAAAACACATCAAAATATTTTTGATATACTTTCAAACACTCCTCTGAGGCTCTTACCTCTACCCCCAAGTATCACATCCAAGTGTTTACCCAGTCTAACCTGTACCTTTGGAGTCTGATAGATAGGAAGTTACTGAGGCCCATGAATGGCACTAGAGGTTGCCAAGAACCAAAGTAGATAGCTTAGCCCATGTGGAGATGCCCAGCCAGTTTCCTATCACTAGGGATAGGGCTCATGGAGGCCATCATCCGTCTCCAGCTTCACAGTGCTTGATTTTCACGTCCTTTAGCCTGAATAACCAGGGAATGTGTGCTCTTTGCCTCCTCTCACTGGGAAGTCAGACTTGCTCTAGTAATCTTCCACAGGAGCAGCTGAAACACCGGACATGTGCTCCTTCTACAGGCCTACAGGGAGTTGTCCAGGAAGAGACAGAAAAGTACCAATAGGCTCTGTATGGTCACTACCCTTGGTGAAGAGAAGAAAATGGTGCAATCTATGTCCACAGAATCATGAAGAGTCGGAGGAAGGTGAGAGTTCATCCTGGACCTTTTCCTCCAAAGACTCATGTTACACTACCACTTGATGGAAATTCAAGAAGAGGTTGGACAAAAGAAGTTCTGTCTCTCATCGGAAAGCAAGATCGGAAGGGACTTAGCTCAGAAGTAAAACTGCTACTTCTGTCGAACGTTTACTCTGGCTGTTTATTTATTTTTCATCCAGGCAGGAGTACAGAGATGTTTTCCATTTGACAATTTTCTATCTCAGTAACCTAATTTCAGTCAATACAACACTAAACACTACCCTCCAATATTCCCCTGGGGGTTCCTGCAAACCGAGGAAGTAGAAACAGTCTCTGCTGCTTTGGTTTTTGGTTTCTTTGTTTGATTGATTGATTTTGTTCTCTGGGGCTGCTTAAAGCCAGGAAACACAGCACACGTGACTAGTCTCGCTTTTTAAAAAGAACACCTTGGCAATGACCTCTCCCCGAGAAGCGCTGTTCTTCAGTTGTATTAGGGTATTCATTAAAAACAAAAAATCAAGCAACAAAATATAACAGGTAGTAACCAAAAGAGCTAAGAGATTCCTTAGAGAGTGGGAACAAATATCTATATAGAATCCTGGGGTGGCAGCAACCCTGAGCTCCACATCTACAATGCTTGGGAGGCATTTCCAGATGAAGGATGGAATATGCATGTACTCCAATCCCATCTGAAAGGAGTAACACTGGTCAGAGAGTCAGCTCAGCAGCTAATGACACTTCCTGCCAAGCTTGATCACATAAGTTCGATCTTTGGATCCACATGACAGAAGGAGAGAATTGCTCTCTGAGCTACAAGTTCATGCCATGAAATGTACATTATGCATGTGTGCAGGCGCATGCATATACACTTATGCTAAATAGGTGGACGAAAATTTACAAAAGGAAGAACGCTTATTTACCTTCTTGTCATGCAAGATGCAAACACTTGACAGTTTTGCAAAGCCCATAGCTGTCCACACAGATGAGGAAAGGGGCTCTCAAGTACAAAACTGGCTTACCGTGGCTGTGTTTGTATTGGACCCAACACTGGGAGAGAGGGGGCAATTTCTCTAGCAGAAGAAATATCAATTTATTGTCTTAGATTATCAGCAGGGAAGGGTAGCACATGTCTAGGCTTTGTTTTAAATTGTTGCCTGTTTTCTGGCAATATGCAACTTGTTTGTCATTTAGAATGGATTTTTTAAAAGGTGAGGACGCTTATCTATTCATTCCCATCGGTTGTCTGTCTTTGCCAAGAGATCAGCCTGCTTGCAGGACTGAACTTTCCTGTCACTTTTTCAGTTAAAGGAGGGGTGGGGCAGCTTCCTAACCATACGTGGCCTGTTCCTTTGCTTGAGCATTTGAGAAGATAAGTAGAACCTTTATTTGTATGTCACACCTATACCTAATGACTAAAGGTGTTGGCTGATATTTTTTCTCTTTATCTTTTTCGGTGTGTATATGCATAATGAAATATATATATATATATATATATATATATATATATAATGAAATATATATATAATGAAATATATATATATATATATATATATATATATATATATATATATATATATAAACATGTATATTTGTATGTGCTGGTATTCATCTCATGAACCCATGGAGGCCAGAAGTCAACATCTTGTATCATCTATCACTTCCGTCTTACTTTGGGGGAAGGTTTTCTCTTTGAATCTGATGCTCACTGTTTGGCTGGAGTGGCTTACCACAAACCCTCTGAGCCTCCTCTCTCTGCTCCCACTGTTGGGATGACAGACATGAAACATCCCACCCAGCTTTTTAAGTCAGTGCTGAGATCTGAGCTTAAATCGCCATGTTTACGCCACCAGAACTTTACCCTGGTCCTGGCTGGTATTTCTATTGTCATTACTTAACACTTGATATTTCGGGGCCATAGTAACTAAGCTGATCCTTCTTACAAATTTATGTAAATGGAAACATCTACAAATGAAAATGTGCTTCTACCTCTGCCCACATTGTCCTCCGATTTGTTCCATGATCTTGTTTAACGGTGAAGCTCCACCCTTGAGAAACTTCTTTTGTGAAAATGCTCATTTCCTATTCTTACTAGGAGAGATTCAAATTGGAAGGACTTCAAGGGAAATAAACCGAATAAAAGAAGTATCCCCCACTGAATTAAAAACTATAGTGCTTTTGTGGATTAAGAACTAATTCCAGGGTTCATGATCTGCCCAATGTCATAAAACCAATTCGTCACAGAAAACCATAAACGAAGCCCATCACTGCCCACACCCAAAAGTTCCTTCCTCTGAAGTTGGAAATATTTACCATGGAAAAAGTTTGTCGAGAAAGAACTTATCTTCTGCTAGGGAAGGATGAGACATGAATGGGAGAGATGGAAGTAAAGAAAGTTAGTTAATGCAAAGCCCAAAACTGTAGAATAAAACTGGCTACTGGGATTTTTGCTTTCTGATATTTTATGCTAAGTAGATGATGTCTTTGGTGTTTTCTTATCCTGTAAGTCACTAGATAGAGGGCACAGGAGTGTAAAAACTGTTTCAGTCACAAGTGCTGGAACCGGAAGCTGCTTCTGGTCCAATAAACATTTGGGACCCAGCCCTGAGTAGAGAGGGCAGGTCTGTGAGTCATTCACACAACACTGCCAATTCCTCTAATTAGGCAACGCCTCCTGATTCCCAGGGGCTATGGAAGACAAAGTATAAACCACAGAGGGAGATGGAATATTTTCTAGGGATGAGGCTCTTTGAAACAGACTACTGGTAGAATATTTGGTTAGATTTCCTATAGAGGAAAAAGACGAGCATCCCTAAGAGATGGAAAAGGAATGGATTCTTTATTATAACTTCTTGCCACTGGCCCCTATTAGTCTCTAATTTTCATTTAGTGATGAAAGCTAGAGAAGCTTCCAGAACTCATCCTTGAGAAATGCTGACAATCTCACTTTAGTAATTCTCCTGTCTCTCCTGCCCCACCTCCTCAGGTCTGAAACTACAAGTGTGTGTGACCTTGCCTAGCATCTTACATGGGTTCTAGAAATTTGACCCTAGGCCCTCAACACTGGCATAGCAGAAGTTCTACCCACTGATCCATCTTCCCAGCTCAGAAATAAAACTTTTGAAAAAGTCAAAGCCCTGAAGTTGGAAGAGAGTAGCTCAGTAGTTACTATTACTGGCTTCTGTTGTGTCAAAACTTGGTTCTGATCTCACATGGTATTTCACACTTGTTCTAGAGGATTTGATGGCCTTCGTTGACCTCTGGGGACACCAGGCACAAACACAAATGATACAATCAAGCATTCAGTACACATGAAATAAAAATGAATTTTTTTTTAAAGAAAAAGCAATAGAAATACTCCACCAAGCTCCAAGTGAACCTTCTTAGTAGTACATTCCACAAAACAAATTACAGGAGGCTCAGATGTGTAAGGCCCAAGTGTGTAAAAAACCTCTTGACTCCAGCCATGGAATCAGACACTGACATCACTTAATTACCATTTAATGATTACGTTTGAACTTCAGTATGAAAGAACAAAGAAGACAGGAGGCAATCAAGCTGGCACTGAGCTGGAACATCCATCCCTACTGACTAGCTCCCATGATGCTGAAAGGTGCTATCTATGCATACCACTGGAAGACAAGAGCATCACCAGTCCCACCCAGCTGTGAACCCTAAAATCTACAAACATTACCAGACTGGCACAGAGGCATAAATGTTATGGCAGTAACCAACCACTTTCTGATTGGATTTAAGGCTCACTCTGCACATTGAAACCCATACCAGGCACTGTCATAGGCACAAAGGACCTGTGGCTGGATAGGTCATAGGCTCTCAGAGAGAAACTACTCTGAGACAAATGGGCATACTCTTCAACCAAAACAGACTGCTAATGACTTGATATTATATGATAGGTCAATGCACCTGTCAACCTTCACCAGATACACTTCCTTTTGCAGTAGATGATCATTAAGTTAGAGACCCACAGCTGATCAAGATATAGAGAATAAGAGATTGTAAGTTACTCAGCCATAAATGAGACATCTGTATCACCACCTTTCTCCCAAGGGTAGTACATCATTGTAGAAGTTGAGGAAGGAAGATCACTAGGGCCATTCACAGATGAGCATGCACACCTACACACAAGCATGTGTGTACAACACACACATACACACACACACACCATAAAATAGGTAGGTAGGTAGGTAGATAGATAGATGATAGATAGATAGATAAATAGATAGATAGATAGATAGATAGATAGATAGATAGATAGATAGATAGACCTCTTTGCAGTGCAACATCAGTAAAGCTTTTATCAGGTCAGTCTCCTTTAGAAGATTCAGCTAGACTGGTACCCAGCAACCCTTGGGCTCTGTCTGTCTCCATCCCCCTAGCCACTATATTGTAGGCATCCATGCCTGACTTTTTCCATGGATGCAGGAAATCTATTCTCAGGGTCTCACACTTGCACAGCAAGCACTTTACCCACTGAGCCATCCTCCCTCTCAGCCCAGAGGAAAAAGTTTAAGAGGCACATGCTTTTAATGTTTTGGGCTGAATCATATTTCTCTAGATTTACATCTACAAAAGGTGGTTCTGGGCTAGTGAGATGGTTCTTCAATTAATTGGGCTTATCGTTCTTGCAAAAGACCAGAGTTCAATTCCAAGCACCTACTTCAGGAGGCTTACAACAACCTATACAAGTCCAACTCCAGGGCATCCAATGTCTGCTTTTGGCCTCCATGTACACCCACACACATATGCATAAACTCACATGACCCTCCCACAAAATTGACAACCATTCATTTTTAAATAATGGTATTTCAGCCAGTAGTACCATCAGAATGTCCTGCTGTGAATGGTGTTGACTCTGTAATGCCCAAAATTAACCTGTAAGCTTCACCTTCCCAGGAACCAGGTAACTTTCTGGGATGCTGGGAGTTGTAGTTCTTTGGAAATGACAAAACCTCATGGAAAAAGTAAGGTGACCTATAGGTTTGTCCTTATAAACCCTGCAACTCTGTGGCTTGAGGTGATTCTCAGGAGGGAAATTCCAGGGAATGGTCCTGACCAAAGTCCACCTCTTGGTCAGTATTTCCTCTTTAATAAAGCTTGCTTCAAAATTGGCCCAAAATGGTTTTTCTTTGGAATCTCAGGATTAATGGACTCCTGGGTGTGGCTTCTCAGTTTCTGCTTGAGAGAACTGCAGCACCAGGCTGAGAAGTCTGTACTGGAACACTCCTCATGCAAGTCCTAAGCAAACAGAAGCTAAGACAAACCACTGCCTTCCATCCTAAACATGTTAGGGTGACAGTGTGTGCTATGGTAGAAGTGGATAAACATCTTGAACTCTGGCTTTCCCTACACTAAATTACTCAATATGGTACAAAATGGTTTTCCAGGCTGTGCCTTGCCCTGAGTGACTCCATTTTACAAGGAGCTTCTGGTTCCATTTGAAGGTGGAGGAGGATTGAGACCCTAAGATAGAAGAAGTAAATCATGTAGGTAACACAGCCCACAGAGAACAAACTGACAAATGACTTATTCCTCAGAGTAGAAAGAATATTATATACATCTATAGAGTGAATTAAGACTGCAGTGGATCATGGATGTATTACAGTCCTATCGGGAATAGCCTCAAGAAGTTAGCAGACACATCAGACTGAGCAAAGGTTATCGCTCTGTCTTAGGGTTTCTATTGCTGTGATGAAACACCATGACAGAAAAGCAAGCTGGGGAAGAAAGGGTTTATTTGGCTTACAGTTCCACACAGCTGTTCATCCTCAGAGGAAGTCAGGACAAGAATTCAAACAGGGCAGGAACCTGGAGACAGGAGCTGATGCAGAGGTCATGGAGGAGTGCTGCTTACTGGCTTGTTTACATTGGCTCTCTCAGCCTGCTTTCTTA
Source organism: Tokudaia tokunoshimensis (assembly GCA_036184795.1). NCBI lineage: Eukaryota > Metazoa > Chordata > Mammalia > Rodentia > Muridae > Tokudaia > Tokudaia tokunoshimensis. The sequence goes on from BTHU01000006.1 coordinate 74,926,136, forward strand.
TAGAACCCAGGACCCCCAGCCCAGGGTTAGCACCATCCGCAGTGGGATGGGCCCTCCCCCACTGATCACTAATCTCCTGGAGGCATTTCCTCAGCTTAGGCACCTTCCTCTCTGAGAACTCTAGCTTGTGGCAAGTTGACATACAAAAGTAGCCAGTACAAGCTTCCCCCTCTGTGACCCACAAACTGGTGGATGCCCAACACTGTGATGGCAACAACCTCACCCTAACCTATCCCCTAATGCCTGGTGTGAGCATCAAAGACCCGCAAGCACAGCGCTTCTGACTCTCCCGGAGGCTTCAGCTTGGCTCTGCTCGGCATCCACTGTTCACATTGCCTACTAGACTCCCATCTGTCATCTACCTGCTTGCTTGTCTGAACCTGAACCACAGATTTCCTGCACTAACGTCACCTTTCACCCTCCCCCCCAGCTCGATCCATCTACCTTTTTAACCCTGACTCCCTTATGACTTCTGCAGCATCCTGTCCCCAGCATCAGTCCTAAGTTTGTCTTATCAATACAGATTATATATGTAAGTCTACCCTGTCTCTTTGGAAGCCTCTTGAACTCTGATGTAACTTGCTAAATTTGTATTCATTCTGTAAGATTCGTATGGGTGGATAGGTAGATAGGTAGATAGATAGATAGATGGATGGATGGATGGATGGATGAATGGATGGATGCATGGATGGATGGATGGATGCATGGATAGATAGATAGATAGATAGATAGATAGATAGATAGATAGATAGATAGATAGATAGATAGATAGATACATACATACTTAGATAGATACATAGATTTATTGTGGGTTGTATATCATAAGAGGTAATGATTCGTAATTAGTATTGGAACAAAAGAACCTGCATTTTCCTTAGCCAGATCAACAAGTTAGGTGAGATTACCTGTCAAACTGCTGGCACTGAAATCACTGCAAGGAATTTATTGCTAGTCAGTAAATTCTGATACTGTAGGAAGACGCAAATGTGTTTCTCACCTCTGGCATGGCATACTTGTGATCCTTAAGATTGTGCTCTGACCTCTCCATGAATACTGGCTTACACACACACACACACACACACACACACACACACACACACACACACAGAGTTGAGATCAGGGTGTGCCTTACTCCAGGCTACTCCATATTGTGTAAAACACAGGAGATTCAAATTCACAAGCAGCTTTCGACTCCATCTTGAGGGCGGAGAATGACTGCCGACCTTGGGCGGACTGTGACGGCAGGATTCCACGCTGAGCTATCAGCTGATATGACTCAAGCGATGAAGGCTCCCAGACGGTTCCATCCCTCATGGACACAGCCTATGGGACGCCTGCTTCTCCACCTGTTTGCCATCTGGACCTGGAGCTGACTGACTGACTGCTCTCTCCTGCTCTGGGCCCTGCTCGGTCTTTTTATCTAACAGCTGGATTTTGCAGTTTTACTTTCAAATCTGACACCTGCAGCTCCAGCAGCACCCCAACCCCAACCTGTCTAGGAGGCTAGGAGTTTTGGATCCTAAGGAACTAGAATTTCAGACAGTTGTTAACCACCATGTGGGTGAACCTGGGTGCTCTGGAAGAGCAGCCAATGCTCTTAACCACTGAGCCATCTCTCCAGGCCCCATGTCTTTCACTTGTATTCATTCATAACCAATAGGTATGTAGAGGTACATAAATGTATTTACTGTGTGCCCTGTGAGATGTTATATAAGAGTAAATGTTGGCAGTTAAGACTAGACTAAGGAACTTGTGTTCACTTTAGCCAAGTTCCTGAGGCAGGTGGGTTTATGACAAATCAATGCCATTGAAACTGCTAAAACCTGTGAGTTTGTCGTTAACCAGTACATTCTGATAGAATGGAATAACACCAATGTGATTTACCCATGTCTTCGGCACATACACATAACAGTAGCAATAAAGTTAAATAAAAAAATAAAATAAAACAAGCTTTAAATAAAATGGGAACACTCTCCATAACTGCCTTCAGGATGATAGCGGTCTAAGTTGTCCTTACAGAACAGTGTCAGAGCCCCATCTCTCACTGGGTGCACTCTACATATCATTATTACTATCCCTGTCTTAGCAGCTTGCTATGGCTACAGTCATGTTAAAATATCTGCTTTGAATGAAGTTTCTCCTGTAACTCTTGGATACCGGTCAGCAACCTTCTGAGAAACAACCTTTATAATCAGCCAAGTAAGGACAAAGTAGACCATGAGACAGCAGCCAGCATGCCCATGCATGCCTTTCTGGTGACCTTTCTGGCATCCGTTCACACCTACTGTGGTTTGTGTTTGGTTTCAATGTGTACAGAGGCATCTTTCTTCACAGATGCTGCTGACTGTAATCCCCATTAACCCTTTGCCTCCCATGCTCGTTCCTGTGTTTTCACACTCTGTCTCCAAAGGACTGGTCCAAAAATTAAACATGAAACTGCATGAACAGGTTCTTGAGTGATCCAGCCCAGAATAATAAATTCACCCTGCGGCATGATGAGGAAGGATGGGAGTAGCTCAGGAACTAATGCAAGAACATTTATAGCTGAAATACCAGTGGGCATTAATATCTTGATGTTTAAGTCCTGTTACATATGCCTTGCAATACTCCCATGCATATGAATTGCCCAAGAAAAGAAAAGCACACTTACAGTAAAGATTTTGCAAGGTTGGATGGCTGAGGAGAACTTCGTGATTCTGGGGACCTGGAATACTGCAGACCCAGAGTCAAATCATCAGTAGTTATCTCTGGTCCCTTGCTAGCTCTCCGTTGTCTACCAGTGTCTTACAAAATATCCTTCAGTTTTAGGGCAGAACAGTTCCTATGTATTAGCTTGTCAGAGGACCAATTTCTACCAATCCAAGAGCTAAGCTTATCATTAGATAATATCACAAACCCACTGCAGAGTCTGCCTTCTTTATACTGTGTGTGACCCACCTGCATGATGCTTTCTCGAATGCATTTGAAAAAATGTCTTGACTTTACAACCTTGCTATAGTTCTGTAGCGTATAACTATTTCCACATTTGAACCTGAGTCTGAGGAAAATGGTCACTCAGACTTTGTTCAGAGTAGATTATCTCTTACTCTGAGGTGGAGGATTGTGTTTTGTGTTGGCATCAAATTGCTTTGGTTTGAGTCAGTTTCCAAGAGTGCATCTTACCCAAATTTCTTAATGTGAACCCTGATGCAAGATACAAAGTTTAGCTTTCAAAACCTACTTGATTTTTTTGTTTGTTTGTTTGTTTGGGTTCTTTTTTTTTTTTTTTTGGTTTTTGGTTTATAGACTGGCTTTTCATAGTTTTTGTTTCTAGAAATATCTAAGACAGAGGTCACTGGAGAGTTACACTGAAAGAATGGCTTTCCCAAAGGACAAAGGGATTTCCAGTTAAGAGTGATATACACCAACCAAAGGGCTTTCCAAAATAATATATATTGGGTTGTGGCAGATGCAAGGAAGGACAGACAGTGGTTTTTTTTTTTTTTTGTTTGTTTGTTTTTTTAAAGTCTTTCTGTTAAAGTCAGCCAGGGAAAAAGCAGACTTTGATTTACATCCTCATCCCTAAAGTGAAAGTCAAGAATCATTGGGAAAATCTAGTTTCATCTCTGAGCTTTCTTGCTCCCAGTCACAGAAAAGCAGACAGTTCTGGAAGCAAGCCCTAGGGACGAGATGCAATTCGACTTAATGATCGGACTCTGGCCACTCTCTATAAAAAGTAGATTGTGAACCCAAGCAAATAGGATTTGAAGTCATTATCTTCATACAAAAGAGCTTTTTAGAAACAAGTCGAAGCATGCAGAAAATGGCAGCTTTTACTGTCAGACAATCAAAATGTTCCATACTTAAGAAGAGACTTTTGTGTCATTTTTTAAAGAATTAAATAGAATCAATATTGGAGGGGGTGCCAATTTTTAATCACTAGAGCTACTGAAGTGATTTTTTTTTGCTACTTGCCAAAAATAAACTGGTTACCATTGGCTCCATGCTAGGAAGAGTTTTCTCCGGAATCATAATTAGGAGTCCCCCAAAGAGGCTGTATTTTAAGACATAAATATATTTTCTCTCATTAGAAGTATTTCTAAACAATTTTTCCAGACAAGATTTGGAGTGAACTCATGTTCACTAAACTGATCTCACATCTTGTTGTCATGGGCTGGGGCATTCTTTATTTGCATATGCCTTTCACTTTCTTAGCTTAGTAGGTAATGTGCTAATAAAACACTTTAGGTTATATTCTTTATCACCCGGCTACAAGGGCTTATACTATATGGAAGAGGCCTTGCATAGTCAGAAGCTCAGAGTAAGCAGCTCCTTTGATCTCACCCCTGTACTGCTGCGATGTATCACAAGTTCCTGGAAGGTGAGTGTAATGTGTACGGCTCTGGATATCTGTAAATGTCTCTGTCACTACCACATACGCGAATTAGATGGCAGAACAGTTCCTCTCCATGATGGACAAGGAACAACAGGGAAGAGTGGAGAGACTGCAGATGAAAATCACACCCTTCAGATTACCATCGTCTTTAAGCCCAGTATTCTGACTTTGCTATCAAGGAGCCCACTTTGAGAGGCATTAAACCTTTTGGCCCCTGTGAGTGCTACGGAGTTGTCCCCTAGTTTCCATGTGTAATACTTTTGACCTCTTCAGGTTCCCTACTCCCATGGCTATGAGTCTCAGTTAAAGTCACCCCCATAAACTCCTGGGAGCCTCCCCCATTCCAGGTCTCGGGCATGTCCTAGAGATGCCCCCCATTCCCCATCCCCCCAACAGCTGCAGATGAAGTGGTCACCTCCTGCAGCCAGGCAGGACTCCCAACAGAGGGATAAGGACACTAACCCACCCACAAAGCTTTCAATCTAAAATCTGTCCTGTCTACAAGGGACAGAGATGGAGCAGAGACTGAGGGAAGAGACAACCAAAAACTGGCTCAATTTGAGACCCATCCCAAGGACAAGCACCAATCCCTGACACGCAATGATACTCTGCTATGCTTGCAGACAGGAGCCTAGCGTAACTGTCCTCTGAGAGGCTCTACCCAGCAGCCGACTGAGACAGAGCAGAGACCCACATTGGATGGGGGTAGAGGAGTCTTACAGAAGAGCTGGGGGAAGGACTGAGGGACCCGGAGAGAGTAAGAACTCCACAGGAAGACCTACAGAGTCAACTAATCTAGACCCTTGAGGCCTCTCCGAGACTGAGCCACCAAGCAAAGAGCATACACAGGCTGGAACTAGGTCCCATGCACATATGTAGCTGGGTCTTCATGCGGGTCTCCCAACACCTGGAGCAGGGGCTGTCCCTAAAGCTGTTGCCTGTTTGTGGACCCTGTTCTCTTAACTGGGCTGCCTTGTTTGGCCTCAGTGAGAATGTCCCTAGCCCGGCAGAGACTTGATGCGCCAGGATAGAGGACTACCCGGGGTACAGAGGGAGGGGGAGTGGGGGAGGGTGGAGGTTAGGTGGGTTCCGCCCTCTCAGAGGTGGAGGGAGAGCCTGTGTGAGGACAGGAACAGGGAACAGCAGGGACAGCAATCGGGATGTAAAGTGAATAAACAAATAAATCAATGGGGAAAAGAAGACTTTTGACCTCTCTAATTTCTACCCAGATGTCTATTATATGGATGCATGTTAATATTTTATACAGCTCTGAGTTCCTTGTCCGTATCCCTTTTAGCAGTGAGAGTCACACAACGTTTTAAGACTTCGTTGATCTTTCCTTATGTGTATGTGCGGCACTGGATGTGCGGGGGAAAAGCTGTGGGGTCCAGAAAAGGGTGTCAGATCCTCTAGCATTGCCACTTAGAAGATGCTGGATGCAGATTCTAAGAAAGGAACTCACCCCTGAGTCACCACGGCTGTCTTTAAGATCCAGCTCTTATTTCTAAGTCTTCTACTTCAAAATCTCCCATCTCAGTACATGATGGTAATCGGATATTGTCGATCATTTCGAAAGACATTTGATTTCATAGACCTACTCGAGGAATACAATGCAAAGCTTCAAAGACTACAATGAAACTTACCTACAACTTCTCACTTAAAATACTTCGTTGTTTCAAATTTAACAACAAGGATATCTCAGGGTTGTTTTTTTATTTTTTTTTAATTATTATCATTTTGCTCCCTAAGTAAGTAAATAATTCCTAACTAGCTCTAAGTGCCCAGTTAAACTCAAGGAGAAATCATAGTATAGCGCCTTCTTCAAATGATATCCAGCTTCAACAAGATTTTTGAAATGTAAATATCTATCTTCAATAGCTTTCTATATTTGTTTCTAAGAAATTATATGGTTGGACAAAGTAAGTGATGGTTCATAATGGATGTAATTATGAAGAACGTGAGTCACGGAGCGTGCGTTTTATTTGATCTCAGTTCTTCATTTTCACAGTTTGGCCACTTTGGATCACTTTAAACCACAGCCTTTTAAATGTCTGCTGCTATTCATAGTTGTATCATGAAAATACATTTTGTAGTTTTAAAGTGCTTTGTGAAAAGTTTCAATCATAGTTCAATCGAGATATTCTATTAAATCTAGCTCTTAGGCTGTCTGATTTTTGTTTTTGTTTTTGTTTGTTTGTTCTTTTGGCTTGGGTTGGGTTTGAAGACAGTGTCTTCCTAAGTAGTTCAGGCTAGCCTCCCACTTACAGTCCTCCTGCCTCAGTCTCCCAAATGTTGGGTTAAGTATTTCATCAGATCCTTACGTGTAGCATTTGCTGTCTATAAACATGGACAAAGTCTTGAAGTGCTATGAAAGTTTTGTCTGTCATACGGACTGCATAAATATTAACAGTGGGTAGTAACAAGCTGGCCCTCAGTAATATAGAGTTTATTTTGCAACAAAGGAAATATATGAATATATATTCTGCATTATCCTTATTCATATTCTACTCAGCCAGTTCCCTTTATTAAGAAATCAATTGCTGTCCAACTGGGCCTCAAGGGGTATGAGCTAGAATTAAGAAAGCTTGGGGTTCCCATAGGAGGAACAACAATATGAAACAATTAGTGCCCCCAGAGCTCCCAGGGACTAAACCACCAACCAAAGAGTACACATGGAGGGACCCATGGCTCCAGCTGCATGGGTAGCAGAGGACGGCCTTGTCAGGCATCAGTGAGAGGAGAGGCCCTTGGTCCTGTGACGGCTTGATGCCCCAGTATAGGGGAATGACAGGACAGGGAAGCAGGAGTGGATGGATTGATGAACAGGGGGAGAGGGGATGGGATAGGGGGTTTTCGGAGGGGGGAACATTTGAAATGTAAATAAAGAAAAGGTCTAATAAAAAATTAGAAAATTTGGGGCAGAGCTGTCTTAAGAACCACAACTTTGGAACCACACATAGGCATTACTTTCTTACAGCCCAGCCCACAGATATTTCCCTGAGAGTGTGGATATTTAATGCCATCTCTAGCATTACCAGCTGAACATCCTTGAGCAAGCTACCATGATGCTTGCTCTAAGCTCCACTTTGTGACTCATGAGGATGCCACTATGTCTGCCAGCATCCTAAAGTTCTTCTAAGGATTATAGAGAACTGTGAGAAATGTATACTTGTCATCCATCCTAACAGCTCCAATGTGTGTTGTTTAAAAAGTCTAATCAGAAAATCTTAAAGAAGCAGGGAACTCCCCATCTCTCGAGGTTGGCAAGCAGGCCCTATCTGTATTGACAGACTTCAAAAGTTCCCGTGCCTTGAGTAACCTCTATCAGCCTCCAGTCTAGCTCTGTGTGGAGCCTCCGAGGCTAGAGAGTGACAAAGGCTGGTATTTGGAGAAGAGTGCATATTAGCCTGGGAGTGCTCTAGATCGGTGGTTCTCAGCCTTGCTAGGTAAAGGGGTCGTTCTACCCTTGACAAATACATTTTCCTAACTCTCTTTTCCTATCTTCTCTTTGTTCACTTGCACACTTCTAGTGAACACTTATTTCATTCCCATTTAGCCTCTTTGATCGACATCTAACAATTGCATCTATTTATGTATTGTGTGGTAATTCAGTTCCTACCTACAGTGTGTGGTGATTGAATAAGGGGCATTAGCACCTCTAATTTCTAAGTGTTTATCATTTTGTTGTATTAGGAAACTTCAAGCTCTTCCTTGCTTCTCCTCCTCTTCCTCTTTCTCCTCTTCCTCTTCCTCCTCCTCCTCTTCCTCCTCCTCCTCTCCTCCTCCTCTCCTCCTCCTCCTCCTCCTCCTCGTCCTCCTCTTCCTTCATAAACTATATAGTAAAGTGTTGTGAACTCCAGTCATCCTATGCTTCTGCATATTTGAGCCATTTTTTCTCTGTACCTACATTTTAATGCTTAGCATCCAACCAGCCTCTGTCCTGCCTCCTTTACCTCTTGATACTCTCTAGTGGACATACTTGCGTTCTCCGGTTAGATAAGGTTGGCTTATGAGTGTGAACATGTGCAGGTATATGTATGTATTCAAATGTCCTAATCAGTTTCTTCTCTGTTCTGTACTTTTATCAAATGGGGAAAAGAAGTTTCCTCTAGTAGTCTATAAAGGACAAACCTTTCTCCCACACCTTCTTTGAATAATTCTGTGATTCCACTTTTAAAAAATGCTTTCATGATGTGTGTCTATATATGCCTGGGGGGAGGTATGTACATGTCGGTGCAGTGCCTGTGGAGGCCAGCAGAGGGCACCAAATCCCTTGGAGCTGGAGAGAGAGGTTGTTGAGAGCTACCACTTGTGGGTGTTGGGAACTGAATTCTTAGCCTCTGGCAAAAGAAGTGTGTGCTCTTAACTGATGAGCCATCACTCCAGACCCTATGGTTTTTCTTTTAAAATGTAAGTTTGCCTGCAAAATGTCAATTTCAGGTGTGTGTGTGTGTGTGTGTGTGTGTGTGTGTGTGTATATATATATATATATATATATATATATATATATATATATACAAACTTTGTTCCACTTAAAAGTTCTCTTTGTATCTTAGCATGAGAGTACACATAAATGAGATCTGAAGACACGTCCTTCCTCATGCTTCCAAATTATTTTCTTTCAAGTTGGAGCCTATTTTAGACTATATACTCTATCTCAGGAATACCTTTGAATTATGGAAACTGTCAAATACATCTCAATTCCTGGCAGATCTAGTTTCCCTCAGAATTCTTCTTTCATGTGTGTTACATAATATTTATTTTGCCAAATGAAGACAACCCAAAAGAATTGTCTAAATTCTAAGAAATCTATCTCTAGGATATAATCTGAGCTTAATTCTAGGAAATATGGCATAGCCCTAGTGAGATTCTTGCCCAAGAGCAAAATATGTCTCTCAGTCTAATTGCCGTTTTACATCTTTCTCAAGCATGTTTGAATGTTTCTTTGAATGATTTTTCCACATTTGAAACCTGCCATATGGTCAAATTTTCTTAACAGTGTTAATAGTTATTCTTTTAATGTCACTATTATGAGAATGGTTATGATTATTTTGTGCTACTGGGGATCAAACTCTTTCATTTACATGTGAATATTATATGTAATTAGAGATGCTACATATTGCTATCTCAAAATATAAATACATATATAAATTTCATATGACTAATTTTATACTTGGACAGGTGTATGATTTTTCTCTTTTAATTAATTATTAGGTTATGTTAATAAAACTTACAACATTGAAATAGTCTTATTTTCCTAGAAGAAATTTCTTGTGAGTGTTTTAATACTGTTATTATTATCATTATTATTTATAACCTATATTATTAGTTTGCTTTCTGGATTCTATTTATTCCATGCCAAAAAAGAATAAAAATCTATCAACCGTCTTCACTCCGCTCTAGCTAATCTCAAGTCCTGGGAGAACGTCCTGTTTAGAGGCCGTAGCTGTAATACATGATACTGTAGATCTACAGCTACCATGGCTACAATCTCATTCATTGGGAAGGAGTGCAGAGCACCACCATGCTTGCTTTCAAAGTGGTCGGTCGTCCGTGTTTCGTGTTTTTTCGTGTTTCCCTTGAGTTCTCTGCGCTTTAGATCCTGCCCTTGATCTGTTCCAAACGTCTCCATGCTTTGACATACATTCTTTGGGGGTCAGATTATGGCTATTTTCAAGCTTGCTGGCATGACAATTTACACTTTGATTTGTTGGGTATGTTTCTAAGACTGGGAAATGATAAAGGCTTCGCTCTTCACCGCCCTCTACTGGCCCCCCTCCTCTATTGCTCTAAAGGCTGACCTTCCACTCCCTTGGGGTTCTTTACTTAACCAGCTAACCTCCTACTTTTAGATATTTAGGTTGCTCCAAATTTTTACTGTGACTAATGTCCCTGAATAGAAAAAAGAAGAAAAAAAAAAGAACAATTAACTAGACCAGGATTGGAGAAAATCCAGTTCAGCCACACAAAATAATGACTAGCAAGGAAGCGGAGGATGCCGAGATAACGAGGGGGCAGTTAATGGGAGAGGTTGCCTTTATGGGGTGAGCTACGCTCGCAGGGCCGAACAGTAAGGGAAAGAATCTCTGTGGCAAGTTCCTCTTGTTTAATTCCCTCTTTTACTTTTGCTCCCCACATCCTCTTGCAAGCAGCATTGTCTGTGGAAATAGCCTAGAACATCGTCTCAACTTGTGGGCCGCTACCCCGGACCCTTTTTCACAGGGGCTGGATATCAGATATCCCGCATGTTGGATATTTACATTACAATTTATAACTGCAGCAAAATTACAGTTATGAAACAGCAACAAAATAATTTTATGGTAAGGGGGGGGGTGTCACCACATCATGAGGAACTGTATTAAAGGATCACAGCGTTGGGAACACGGAGCAAACACTGGCCTGAAAGGTGCTAAGCTAAGACTTGGAAGCTGGTAATACTTTGTTTCCATTTCCCATCTAGATTCTTTGAAAATCCAGGTTGTCCTCAGTCATCACGGGAATGGTTTATAGGAGAGATAGCTGCATGGAGGAAGCTTCTATCTGGAGATATGGAAGTCAAGTGCCCTCCACCATGACTGTGAGATAGTCGGTGGCCTTAGCTGGTGGTGCATCTTCTCGGATTCTTTTAGAGGACATGAGCAGGTGTTCTAAGAACACTGGTAACAGTGTAGTTCCCTGCTGCCTGGTGGTAACAAGCTTTTAAGATTGTTCGCTCCTCTTTTTCCCTTCTCTGAAAAACCTATAGAGGGAGAGTCTCGCTGGTCTTACAACTCTTGGGAGCCTCTGCCACACCTCAGATACAGATCTCTCAAATCAGAGTCCTAGACCAGCAGCTGCTAATAAATAAATGTGAACAGACGCCCAACACCACAGAGCCTTCTTCTAAATGCCTGCACTGTCAAGTCAGTGGGAACAGGAAGGCATGGCATGTGTACGGAGCTCTGCCTTGTGTCTCACACACCGGGTAAAAGAAAACGTTCAGATGGGTCACAGCATTCGACGTGTGAAATATTCAGAGACTGGTGGAATAGCAGAAAGATGAGTCTGGCTCTCTGGGTGCTTCTGTCTGAATTCTTTGTTATTTACTTGAGCAGCTGGGAGCCAGACAGAGAAGGAGAAGAAGGTTGACTATTCGCGCGCGGTTACCAGACTGTGGAGCGAGACCCAGAGAAGTGGGGATGCGTCCTCTTAGAGGGCCAAGTTCGCCCTACACTACAAATAGCACTGGCTGGGGGAGGAAGGGGCAACGAGAGAAGGGCAGCCGGAGAGGGAGGGGAAGGCGGAAGTGGCCAAGGAAGAGAAGAGGGAGGGAACGGAGGGAGGGAGAGAGGTGAGAAAGAGGGGGAGGGGAGGGAGAGGAGGAAGAGAGGAAAGGAGGGGGAGGGGTTGTGTAAGACTTTGCAGATAAGCTCTTTTGAAACGCATGCCTGGTTTCCTCCTTCTGCAGCTCTGATAAAGCGTTATGGACAAAGAAGCACGAAGGTTTTCAAAGATGTTCCTGAGATGACTCACTTTTCTCCTTCCTTCCCTGTTCTTCATCTACAAAAGTCGAGTAGGGCTACTGATGCGCACAAAAGATGGGACCTCTCCTGTTTAAAGACTGCATCACCCTGGACCCCTGGGAGGCACCCTGTCTCTACAGCACCCTCAGGCCAACCAGACCCTCTGCAAGCTAGGAGCTATTGGGATAGGAGACTGCAAGATGAAAACCAGGAAATTACACGGAGATTCAGATGTGCGCATTTCAGTCCTTTCAGGAGAGATTATAGGCATTTTGAACCGTTTCATAGGATTATGGGATACATGCAGAATAAAGAAACTATTAATAGATTGGGTTATCTGGGAAGAAAACTAATAACCTAAAAAAAAATTAGTGTATACCAGGGCATTTACCATGATCCTGTTTATTTTACAGTTTTATCTTCTGTGATAGTAAGAAGAGATTAAGTAAAAAGAGATTAAAGTGAAAAATTCTTCATCCACTTATTAGAAAATAATTTCCATTAGCATTTTAAATGTAAATGAAGATTATATTCAATAAAAAAATGAAAAAGAAAATAAAAAAATAATTTCCAAAAGAATGGAAATACAGGTCAATCAACTACTATGCTAACAGGCACAAAAGTAGTACTGAATGGGTGTTTGTGTTTTGTGTTCTGTTTTTAGTCCAAGAAGACTACAGTGACATTTTTAGGCATCTGTTCATTTCACCATTAATATTTGATACTTTGTGTTTATTCACTTACATAATAAAGATATGTATGTGATTGTGTTTATCGATGTGTGTGTGTGTGGTGTGTCAACTTTGGGAGCTCTAAACCTTATTTTTTGAGACAACAGTCCGTCACTTCGGACTTGGGACTCTTGTTGATTCAGCTAGACCGACTACTGAGCCTTTCATGGGCATCCCCCTGCCTCTTCCTTCCCAGCTCTGCTTACAAGCAAGTGCCACCAGGTACAGCTTTTTACTGTGGGCCTGAAGATCAAACTCAGGTGCTCACAGTTGTGTCACAAACTCTCCACAAACTGAGCATCTTGCCAGCCCCGATGCCTGACACTTTGAGTGAAACAAAAATCCTATTCCCATGTCACCGTTGCTGAGGGACATTCAGAGATGCAGAAGGGCGCGTGGGATGACAGTCTCCTAGGGCATTCTCAGCAACCACGAATTACAAGGTCCACTTGAAACATCAGCTCAGATTGCTGTGGACCATTCACCAGTCTTGGTAGAAGCATTGTTTGTAGTATGTCTTCGTTCAGATTGCTTCCATCTGCTGGCTTACTAGTTTGAGCACACAATAGAGTATGTAAATACATCCTTCATTTAATAGAGGGTTAGGGACACGTTTCCTTTGGCACTGATTTCTTATTCCTAGCAACTTTATAAGCGGTGATTATTTTTGTGACCCAGCTACTCAAGGCATCTGATAAAACCTCAGAGATGAAATCTATCTTCTCCTGAAACATCCAGCATAGTACAGGGCACACCTGCTGTCACACTTTAAATGCTTTCGTGCATTTCACAAAAAGTCAAAATAAAAGTTTGTTTAACTGACATTTCACAACCCTCCTGCGTGTTCTGAAATCATTCTGGTTTTGCTTTTGTCTTCTTCCTTTATGGAACGAGACAAAGCTTTGTTACAGGCGAAGACTAATTTTGTCCATGTGATGCTGCTTCTCGTAACTTCCCATTACAGAATGCTAACATGCGTTCCTTCTTCCAGTTAACTGAGTACCAGAGATCTTTCCCACGGTACTTTGGTGTTTCTTACTACTGCCTTATTGCTTAGGTTTGGTAGACGTGGTACAGGCATTGCCAGAGACAGTCCCATTCACTCAGCCCTTGCAGCGTGTCCTCTGTCTCAGTTTATTTATATGGAATGTCCTTGTCACTGTCGCATTGAGAATCTAGATGCCTCTAGAAGTCTCTCTTTAGAAGTCTCTCTCATGTCAAGCCTTCCATAGACAGCCCTTTGGTTCTGAGAATTCCATATGACAAGGCTCAATCAATCATCGATCAATAACGTTCAATCATGGCTGACTTGTGTCATGTGGTTCTGTGTACATGTATCTTTTATCCTCCTGATTTAATTGTCATCTCAGAGGCTTACTGCCTCCGTCTGCTAGCCTAGGCCTAGTCCTGGTAGCTTCTAGCCTCAGTACAATCTCATCTAGGCCTAGAATGTTTTCAGTCTCTGAGACTTGCTGCTGAATAAGCTCACTCTTTCTTGTTCTTTCTGAACTCTGGCTGGATGAATGAACTCAGCTGTTCTGGCTCAAAACTTCTCTCCGCTCTGATTCAATCTGACTTCTCTTGGCTCCTCCTGAATCGCTCTGCTTGGCCTCATACTAACTTTGGCAATATGTTCTAATCTTGTAGCTCTTCTACGTTCTCTGGCTTGTTCTGTTTCTGTGTCTAGCTTGTTCTTTCTCTGCAACCTATTTCTGTACAACTGTCCCAGTGAAATTGCCCTCTCTCCCCCTCTCTCTGCACTGCCAGAGGTGTTAAAACTGTGTGCTAAGGCTGAGCTACATCACAACTAGAAACAAGTGTTTCCAATAAACAACACAATCAGGGGTTCACAGTATGATCAAACATCCTGTAACAGTTATGCATATGGGGTTGCATCTGTAAAGGACACATATTATTTGTTTTTGTCTTTATTCCCTAAGCAATGTGGTCCAACCACTATTCACACAACACTGGCATTTCACAAGGTCTCACAAGTAATCTGAGGGTGATTTAAAGTATATAGGAAGATCTGCATAGTTGTATGCAGATATTATGCGATTTTGTACATTAGGAGTTGCAGTTTGACTTTATTATCTGCAAATTAAGGTGTGTGCATGGGGAGCTGAAAGCAATTCTGTATAGATATCAAAGGACAATGGTATTATTAATCGTGTGTTTGGTATCTTTATTAAAGAACCAATCAGCCTTTTCAGGTATATCCCCCAATGTTTCAGATTAGGAAAATATTCACTCCTCCTCACCCCCATTTTGTTCAATTTTTATTTAGTTGGATTCTGGAGAGACTGAAGCAAAGTGAAGAATCATTGTCCAAAGCATAAGTTCTAGGAAATCTACTGTGTATTCCATTTGATTGAAATGGAATTTACGAGAAAACCATAATTATCATTATGTCGGTGTGCAGAGTTGGAACCATTTCATATAAAGAGTAGACGGCAGTCAGGAGAGAGCACACATCTATTCAGGAGCAGTTCTGAGCAGTCCAGGGTCACCTATTAACCAGTGTGGTCAGACAGACTTTGAGCAACCCAATGGGGTAAAGCAAGACACAGCCAAAAAAGCAACAAAGATAAAGATCTCTATTTAAGATGTGCGAAGAGCCTCCCTTTGATTCTCCCTCTTTTGAGAGACGGTTTAGAATGAAAGTCAGACCCTATAAACCTGGTATCCAATAAATTCATGAAACCCCTAGAGAACATTCTGTGTTTGATGCTACAAAAGATTCCATTTACTGTAAACGAGGGGCTATTTAAATTGTGGAACTTTGCAGAAAATTTGTTGTAAATTGTCTTTCAATTATCTATTAAAACTAACCACCCTCCATGGCCTGTGTCAATCTAGACCGTTACTTTCTTTCAGTTCTTGTATATAAAGATCTTCCAAGAAATTCCCATTCAAGCCTTGGACAGAACATTACCTTCAAACAGGTCTCTTGTGACAACCCCATCTTGAGTAGCATTGGAAAAGTTTAATAAACAGTTGGTGCTTGACTAAATGAGCAGTGTATGCTGTTTTCATTATAATGCCCCCAAATCCTGCTGCTAACTATTCCAAACTGCCTTGCCAGAATCTATATATTCTCTCTCAAATTTGGAAACACATGAAAAGAAGTCTGTCGACAGAGCTATTGCAGGAAAATGCAGTTGGTGCTGTATCTGCCCACTGTGGTAGCTCTGTGAACTATACCAGGTGATAAGGGCAGCTGAGTAGGGTCCAGGATCTAATGAGGCATTAAAATTCAACTCGTAGTGCCTCAGAAAGATGCAGTTGGTGGGGGGAGTGCTTTCCACCCCAATCTAAGATTCTATGTTTTTATGCTTCAGATACCTACAGCTCAATTAATTGATTGGACGAGTTGGCTTCCCATGTACTTGTACATAGTAATGACTTGAAACATCAAGCCAGCTTCCCTAATGAGACCCATCCTTGGTGGAGAGCCGAGAGCGGAGGGGGCTGGTCCAGCATGCTTCTTCACTAATCCTTGACTTTATCTTCCAAGAGTGTGCTTGTCCCAAAGGATGTTTCCTGTATGGAACTTTCTTTTCTTTTTTTTTCTTTTAATAATTATTTTATTGAATATATTCTTCATTTACATTTCAAATGCTAAAACCTTTCCCAGTTTTCCCCCTCCCCAAAAACCCCCAACCTCTCCTCCCATCCCCTGCCTCCAAGTATATGCCCCTCCACCCGCCCCACTCCCAACTAATCCCCCTCTCGATTTCCCTATGCTGGGGCATATATTGAGCCTTCACAGGACCAAGGACCACTCCTCCCATGGATGCCCAACAAGGCATTCTTCTGCCACACTTTTGGCTGGAACCATGTGTACCCCTTGGTTGATGGTTTAGTCCCTGGGAGTCCTGGGGCATCTGGGTGGCCGATATCATTGTTCTTCCCATGGGACTGTAAACCCCTTCAGTTCCTCCAGTCCACCCTCCAACTCCTCCACTGGGGACCCCACACTCAGTCCAATGGTTGGCTGCTAGCATCTCCCTCTGTATCTGTAAGGCTCTTGCAGAGCCCCTCCGGAGACAACCGTAACAGGCTCCTTTCGGTACGACTTCTTGTCGTCCATAATAGTGTCAGGGTTTGGTGACTGTTTATAGGATGAATCCGCAGGTAGGGCAGTCTCTGGGTGGCCTTTACTTCAATCTCTGCTCCACACTTTGTTTCCATAATTGCTCCTGTGAGTATTTTGTTCACTTTCTCAGAGGAACCAAAGCATCCCCACTTTAGGCCTCCTTCTTCTTGAGCTTCCTGTGGTCTGTGAATTGTAACTTGTTTATTTTGAGCTTTTGGGATAACATCCACTTATCAGTGAGTGCTGTATGGAACTTTCTTTGAAGAGAATAATGAATGGTGTATACCTAATTTCTCGTGATGGGTTTTGTGTTTTGTTCTTTTTAATTTTAAGCATGTTTAAGAGTCCTATGGCCTGAGGAGTGAGCTTGGTTGGTGGCATGCTTGTCCAGTATACACAAGGGATAACTTTGATCCTTTGGTACCTTTTAAACTGGGTGTGGTGACTCACATCTTCCCATTACTTGGGTAATAAAGGCAGGAGGACAAGGAATCCAAGGTCAAGACAGGCTGAGATACGTGAGACTTTATCTCTCTCTTTTTTTTAACGTTTAAATAGCTTTAAAAGAAGATATAAAATAAATTAAAATGGTTATGGTTCTAGTTTTCTCTCCAGTCCAGATCTATTATGTTCATGTTCACCTCTGAGACTTCCAATACCTGCAGAGAATGAAATACTCCATCCAGTTACATGTGTTATTTATAAGCCCAGGCAAAGGAAGAGGATTCAGAAAACATGATTGTGTGGGGCACTTGACTTGCATCATTACAGCCCTGACAGCCATAAAACAATGATTAAAAGTGATGCAGAAAAAAAAAATCTGTTCTCTTCCCTTCTGGTTGGATCGGACAGTCTGGCATACAGACTTTCTCGTTCATGTTGGAGCTTGGCTTATGTCGCAAAACACTGGAGCTCTGTGTGGCTCAGAAATGGTACAAGCTAAAACTCCCCCTATGCCAGGAACCTGAGTGTCTCCATATGTGTGTGGGGGAAATGTGAGCATCATATTGGTGGGGGAAAACAAACAAACAAGACCATTGACTCTCTTCTTCAAACACAGTTTATTTTAGCCAGATATATGCCTTTAATCCCAGCACTCAGGAGGCAGAGGCAGGTGGATCTCTGAGTTCAAGTCCAGCCTGATCTACAGAGTGAATTCCAGGACAGTCAGAACTACACAGAGAAACCCTGTTTCAAAACACCACCCTCCCCCAAAAAACCACACCCACAGGTATTTTTAATGACATAATTTTTTTTTCATTGCTATGAAAGGGCCTGGCTATCTTAGCAAACCAACAGATCCTCAAGTTTTAAAATCAAGATGGATTCCATTAAGCACACATGGGGAGTTAACTTTGAAATATTAAGCAGACAGATAGACATAATACGGCCTCTCTGCCACACATATGAAAGCACTGGACAGGGAACTCAGTGGTCCAGACATGTGCCATGTTCTGAGTTAGTACAGGCATAAAAACTCCAACGACTACACAGATTTACCCTAACTGTCAAGGGTTTCCACCCGAGGAAAGAGCTTTGTGTGAAGAATTTTATCTTTTGTCATAACTGTTATAAGCATAGCTAGACTATAGGATATGCTCTCAAAGTGCAGCTTTAGTATATAGTCAGATGAAAGCTCTTCCTCTGCTTAAAATGCCCCTTCTTTCTTTCAAACAACAATGATGCACTATTTGCTTTTTATATTATCACAGTCCATATGCGCCTTCTTCATATTTCCTTTTGAGTGTGGATGTGTTTGGGGCATGTACACATGTGTGGATACATCCATGTGGGGATCAGAGAGAAATCACAGCCATCTCTCCTCAAATGAATTCCTCCTTTAGTTTGAGATGGGGTCTCTGATTGACCTGCAGGCTCAACTATTGAGCTAGGTGGGCTGGCCAGAGAGCCAGCGAGGGATGCACCTGTATCTGTCTCCAAGCTTCCTGTTTCTGGGCTAACAAGCCATGCTTTGCTTCTTTGTATTGTAAGTTTCAGGGATCTGAATTCAGGTTGTCATTCCTGTAAGGAAAGTACTTTATGGACTGAGCCTTCTTCCCAGCCCTACTGTCTTCATATTTCTGAGGCTAGAAACTGACCCATGAACTCCATCTAATTTGGCTGTAGAACCAGGATCAAGGCATGGATGTAGCAGACACAGATAAATGGACCTCTCACTCCATTTAAACAGAAGAATGGATGATTTCCTGAAGCTGACAGAGGGAAAAGATGAGTATGTATGTATTCACATACATACTAAAAGATTAATATGTATGTATTCACATACATACTAAGAGATTGAAATGGTTCTTTAAATAATTTAATTAAAACCATCTCTGAGCTCCTCCTGGAACTCAGAATTAACAATATCTATTAACAATCTTTCTTGTGGTAAGAATGGTTTCGGTTCCAGGGATTTCAATGTAACCCATTGTAAGCAGGCAACAGTCTTAGTTTTCTAGATTAATTAAAGCATGTTCTATTTGTAGAGCACAAAAGAAAGAGATGGCATGAAATTAGACATTACTCATCGCTGAGAACAACCCTTACGGCCACTGAAAGTCTGGGCGAGTCTTTTCTTCTTCTGCAGGAAGGAAACCAGGTAGGTCTAGCATCAGTGACTTGAGAACACACATTCAATATCTGATCTCTCTCTGATAGGTCATCTGGCGGCCAATCAGAGGGATGTACAACATCATGGACAATGTTCCTTATCATCAGGCCGTATCTCCCCACATCTTGCTGCCGTGTATTCACATCTCATAGAGAAGGGACCTGACAACAAACCCAAGTGAGACCATTCTCTTTTGTAAAAGGTCATAGGCCTCTTCCAAGTCTTCTGCAATAATCAAACCAAAAACAGGAGAGGACATCTGGGTTTAATCTGACCCTTCATAGAAGCTAAGTAAACAACAAAATCCAAGCAAATTTACTAGGTTAAAAAAATAACCTCAATAACAAAAACGCACAGGAAGGGAAAGTCACCATGCTAAACAGCTATAATTCCCTAAATGCAAACTCTGTGGGTGCTTCACATTTTCACCACCCTCTGACTAATTAAGTCTATCCTTGACTGCCAAGAAAAACGTGGCTACAGGCTGCTTTCAAATGCTCTCAGAACACGGGAGGAGTGCTTTTATGCAGTCCTTTTTGGACCTCCTTATCTGATGGCATTCGGTTATCACCCTCCCACAGGGCTTTCTAGACTTCCCCCAACTTCCCTCACTAGACAAGCTGAGAAATCCAACCTCCCTAATTTCATCAGATCAAAGAACTAAAAATGTCTTTCATTCCCTAAGGAACCGTGGCAAACAATCATGATTCTTGGACTCTGTGCTCCGAACATGTTGTATCTACTCTGCCAGGGTTCTGGTTTCGTTTCTGTTGCTGGGACAAAATACTGTGACAAAGAGCAACTTAGCTTATAGGAGGCAGGGGTTTACTTCAGTCCATAATTCCAGATTATAGTCCATCATTCAAGGCGGGACCTTTAAACAGTTAGTCACAGCATATCCAGAGTCAAATGCAGGGGAATATAAACACATACAGGCTTGCTTTTTTGTTCTCAGCTTGACTTCAGGAGCTCAAGAGCCCCTGAATAGGGAATGGGATGCCCACAGTGGGATAGGGCTTCTTACATCAGTTCACTTGATTAGCACAATCCCCAACAGATAAGCCCACAATGCAACACAATATAAATAGCCTCTCATTGAGACTCTCTTCCCAAGTGATTCTAGGTTGTGTCTAGTTGACAATTAGAGCTAACTAGCCAGGTAGATCAGTGATTTTCAAGAGTAAATGAATATGTTGCAGAAAGCTACATGAGACTTGGTCAATTCCTTCACCAAAAAGCCGTAAACCAGTAGCTACAAAATGGATCACTTATCAAATTAGATTTCTCTATATGTGTATCTCTCTCTCTCTCTCTGTAAGTGTGTGTGTGTGTGTGTGTGTGTGTGTATGTGTGTGTGTGAAGGCCAAAGTCACTATCCACCTTATCTTTTGAGGCAAGGTCTCTCACTGAACCTGGACTGTGATTGGCTTCTCAGCAAGCTTCAGGGATCCACCTGCCTCCACTTGTCCAGCAGTGGGTTGCAGGCACGAACCACTGCAGCTGGCTTTTTATGTGGATGCTGGAGATCTGAACTCTGGTTCTCACACCTATGCAGTCAGTGTTTTCCCAACTGTCCCCATCTCCACAGCCCCATGTAACTAAAGCCCGTTGACTTTCAGTGATATGTAGAATCCATTATCTAGATCCGTTTGAATTGAGCTTATTCTAGGATATCACTTCTTTTACTTCCCTGTGTCTTCTCCTGGCTACCGAAATCAATGCCTCATATTAAACTCAGCATTTTCAAAACTATGCTTAAGTTTTTAAAAAAAGCTTGACAGCACAGTGGTCAGCGAAGGGGCTACAAGTTGACACTTGAGCATTAAATTCATGGATAGGTGGAAGACAGACAGCTGTGCACGTTGAAGCAAAAGTAATGTGGGGATTGAGATGAGTCACAAATTTCCTTGCACCTTCCGTTTTGCTGCTAACAAAAAGTCAGGCACATCAATAATGTTGATCAAGACTGAGCATTTTCTGAGCTGTACTATCAAGTAAAGAGTCTTAAGACTTCACATATGGTAATAAAGATTAACAGCTTGACAGGCAGAGAACGGTGGTGATGTGGGAAAAGCCATTGGAGAGATAATAAAGCAAGACACCAGGCTGAGAGTCCCCAAGGAGCAGGTGATACTGCCCAGGCAAGAAGCAATCAGCCCCCAATATTCCTTCTGCATTATTCTCTCTAGACAATGGGAGTCTAAATATGTACCATACAAGAATAAGTGTTTTTGTTCTGGTGGGCCGTAAATGTGATGATTATGTTTGTAAACACTTCCTGTAGAAGAGAACACAAAAACCTTTTCGCTGTCTCTTTCACTGTGTGTGGAGAATTTAAAGCAGGATATTGAAAGTGGTCCTGCCTGGATACGGTTCCTCGTGCTGTGGAGACCTCCCCCAACCAAAAAATTATTTTCATTACTACCTCATAACTGCTTTGCTACTATTATGAATTGTAATGTAAATATGTTTTCTGATGGTCTCAGGTGGCTCCTGTGAAGGAGTCATGACCCATAGGTTGAGAACCACTGTAAGGAAGGCCAGACAAGTCTCAGCTCCAATTTCTATTATTAAGGGTCCCTGTGCTTTCTGATAGTGCCACGTGGTCTCTACATTTCCCTGAAGGTCAAAGTAAATTGGAAAGAATTGGAGTGGCTGCAGAAACATTTTTCTCTTCATTTCATAGAGGAAAGGGGACTCTGGAAAGTTCCAAATATGCAAAAAATGCATCTATGCGTGATGAGATTAAATACAGCTATGGTAAAAATCTCACTAAGGAACTAAAGGAACAAACTGTTTTCATCTTCCTTTTATATTTATTTATTTTTATATGTATGAGTGCTTTGCCTGAATATACGTCTCTGTACCACTCATATGCCCGGTACCCAGGAAGGCCAGAGGAGAGGGTTGGATCCCCTGTGACTTGAATTACAGATGGCTGTGAACTACCTGTGGTGGGAGTTGAACCCATGTCCTCTGGAAGAGCAAGTCAGCACTCCTAAATGCAGAATCATCTCTCCCATTCCCCCTCTCATCTTTTCTTGGGGGAACTCATGCTGTAAGTCTTCCTATGTATTTTTTCTTTTACTGAAAATCGTTTTTTCCCTCATGTAATGCATCCTGATTATGGTTTCTTCCCCCCCCCCGCCCCATATATCCCTCCCAGCTCCTCCTCCTGTCCCCTCTCATCTGGATCCACCCCCTTTCTGTCTCTTATTAGAAAACAAATAGGCTTCTATGGGATAATAATAAAATATAATAAAACAAGAAGACACAAATACAAACTAACCCATCAGAATTCGATAAAACAAACTGAAGGAAAATCCCAAGAGAAGGCCCAAGAAACAGAGACCCACTCATTGGCACACACTGAACCCATCAAAACACTAGACTTGAAGCTAAAATACATACACAAAGAACCTTTAGGGTAAAACGAAAGTAGAATATATATGTATATTATATGTATATATATATATATTATATATATATAGTCTACATATATTCTACTATTTTATATTTTATTAATATAAAATAATACGGTGTTATATATGCAAATACGATAAAACATTTTTAAAGAAGAAAAAAAGGAAGAGCCCTTTCATTACGAGACAAGGAAGTTCTAGAGATACCATAGCGTTTATTTTCAGCTGGCCTTATACTGCTGAGGATGTAGCCTACCCTTAAGAGTAGCTTGTTTCCCCAGTAAGATTTTCTTGGAAGAAACTAAATTTTCATTTGCAAGTGGTTACCAATCAGAAATTGCTTCTGGATTAGGGATAAAGGCATCTGTCTATTTCTCCTTTCAGCTCTGGGGCCCCATCTGGTCTAGACTGAGTCAGCAGGTCCTGTGCCTGCTGCCTCAGACTCTGTGAGTTCATATATGCACAGATCCTGTTGATTCTTCCCATATATTATGTCGACTTATTGCTGTAGGCTTAAAGTGGGGTAATTTGGGGAGACAGATCACTGTCCAAATCTCAGAGGACATCCCAGATACGTGAAAACGAGAATAATAGCATTGCTTTGCCATTGTCTGGCTTGAGGAAGCCTTGCTCTGTCAAGTGAGGAGAGGGTATATGCTAACGATGTACTCCAAAATAGGTAGAGCTATTCCTGTCGAAAGTACAAACCTTGATAGAAAGTCACCAGGGAGTTACCTGCCTACAGTATAAAGAAGATGAGCATTTGATGCCTGTTTCAAGAGAACAGCAGTCGAGGACGGAGACAGGGGTCAGACCCACAAACAGGAAAAGACATAGATAGATAGCATCCCAATTTCATTAAAGAAACTGAAGCTCATTGATCTGGATTTGGCCTTAAGCATGGGATAATGAGTGCACTTTATAAATGACAGAGGGAAGGGGGACTAACAATGACGCTGGTGCTGACGATGAGAAATGATGTTGAGACACGTCGTAGGGAAACAGAAACAAATAAGTCTGTCCATGGTAGCTGTAGTGGCTCTTCCTCGTTGTCAGTTTGACTGTATCTGGAATGAACTGCAATCCAGCATTGGAAGGCTCACCTGTGATCCTAATCTGGAGGCTGGGAGATACAAGTTTCTGACCTGGATCTCGACCGTGGAGATCTTGAGGCATTGTGGGTATAAATCGCAGAAGATTAAGACAGGGAGATCTCTGAGGTCAAGGTCATCTGGGACAAAGCAAGTCCCAGATCCAGGTGTGGTGGCACACACCTTTAATCTGGGCCACACCTTCTGCTGTAGACCTACATAAGGACATTGGAAGAAGGAAGATTCTCTCTCTCTCTTCTTCGCCTGCCTGCCTTGTGGGACTAAGCAACTGCTTGATCCTTAGACTTCCATCCACGGCTACTGCTGACCATTGTTGGGGAGCTGGACTACAGACTGTGAGTCATCAACAAATTCCCTTACTATATAGAGATAACCCATAAGTTCTGCGACTCTAGAGAACCCTGACTAATACAGAAGTCCATGGGAGATGGGGGAGACGGGGGAGACGGGCAGTAGGGTAAGATGTAAGTGCCTTATTTTCTCAAAGGATGAAGACGTCAGGGGGCTGGTGGTTCTGTGGTTAGCTAAG
The DNA here is from genome assembly GCA_036184795.1 of Tokudaia tokunoshimensis. NCBI lineage: Eukaryota > Metazoa > Chordata > Mammalia > Rodentia > Muridae > Tokudaia > Tokudaia tokunoshimensis. The sequence goes on from BTHU01000006.1 coordinate 74,950,520, forward strand.
GAGAAACTGAAGAGGTTCAAACTGAAGGCACAAGGATTACCTCAAACCTTCACAGAAAGGATAGCAAGTCATTCCAAACAACTTTGGAATCATTACATCTAGCAATGCCTCCTATGAGAATCTTCCTTGGGTATAAGTGCAACCGTGGCAGATACATCTGTGGACTTCAGGCTAAAATAAGGAGTCTGACAGTAAAATAATAACATGTGGGGCTGTTTGGACTGCTCGGCCACCAGGAGCACTTTGCTGCTCATGCAGAGGATCCAGGTTTCGTTCTCAGCACCCACACAATAGCTCAGTCCCAGGGGATCTGAGCCCTCTTCCGGTCTCCATGTTAGGACCCGCGGGCAAAACACTCATGCATATAAACTATAAATAAATAAACCTTTTACAACTATGATATGCTTGCCAGAAGTAAGAAGTGGTGTCAGCATCTTTTCTCTGTCTATTCGAGACTCCATATAACTTCTTACTTCCATTCACAGAAGGGCTGGGAGCTGAGGTGGCGGGATGCGGAGAGGTCTAGGTAATCTCGAGTGCCAGAAAATGAAAGTCATTTACTTCACTTGCCTACATAGTACACAGTATTTAGGGGCCATTTTCACGTCTGTATCTTGATCTGGGTGCCGTATTTTGCGTAATGACTCAATTCAGCTTTATGGTATTACGAGTGGTAGTGATCCTGTTGAACCGTATTTGCGCGTTTTAAACTATAGGTTTCTGGGTGCTGACCTCAGACACAGAAGCCTCAGTCTGAGGAAAAGAAGATCCAAATCCTAGCAGACTTTCCCTTCGGCCCGACACGGAGTTTAGGCACTGATGACTGGAGTCTCTGTACTTCTGGGTTTAGTAGTCTGAACACTTGAGGGAAAGGGTTGGGGACCTGATGGGGACAACAGTCTGCAATAATGCAAGTTTTTAAGCCACTAACATTACCATGGATGGGCTACCATGACCAGCAGGTTTTGCTTACCTGTTGACATGATTATAAAACTAATTGTCAAAAAAAATATGAAAATATATTTCTTAAAGAAAAAAACTGAATCAGAAAGAAAATATGTTAAAAGATGGCTAGATTTATTTATAATAGTAAACACAGTTGAAATCCAAACAAAACATCACATTATAAGATGGAATACTATTTAATATTCAGTTACTTAATGACAATATAAATTTATATTTATGGGCGCATAAAGTTGTTTATAAGTATTGCTTTCTACAAATGCCCCAGACTATAATGTAGGATTCATACCATAAATTAATTTTTATATATAAACATTAGAGACAATATTCAACAAAATATATTTACCTGTCTTTGCATCTAGTCACGTTGTGGTGGGGATGGGGGAATTTATCATCTTTTTATATTATCTTCTATGTTGATTGGATCTTAAGAAATTTGAGTTAGAAGAAATGTTTTTTTTTTTAATGGATTCATTTCCCCTCTTAAATCATAAAGGACAGCAAAGTGGCATTGCAGAGTACTGGTTGTCCTTGAAGCAGAGGGTGTGGCTATGTTCTGCACCAATAATCTGACCCACATCAGGAGCTATTTTGGATAACAGGAAATAGTTATATTTATCAAACATCTAAAGGCTCACATTAGTGAGTGGCCGGTTACAAAGTGGCTTTGCTGAGAATTACATTTGGGTTCTTTAGTAGCTACTTAGGCTTGGCTGGTGCTTCCACTGAAACGCTCCAGTTTCGAGTATCAACAATTAAGCCACTTAAAAGCCAATTTCTCACTAAAACTCTGAACATAGCTTTCCAGGAAGAAAGTCACTGCAGACTGTGAAGCAGAGAAACAATTTTACTTTTCTGAGGACAGGTCCGCACATTTATCTTCATAGCTGTGATTAAGGAGTGACACTTTTATAAGTTTTAAAAGATCATCCCACCCACATATATATTGTATAATAATATTTATTACTGTGCTATCTTGTTAAAATTAAATGAGCAAGGCATGCTATTTAGTAGCTCATGTCTTCCCAAGTCAAAAGGTAAATATTATAAGTAATACCTACTAATTGTTATTCTCAAAGGCTGTACACATGGACTAAAAGCCAGCATTCCCTTGCATCATGAAGACTAGGCTAACATCATAAATCTGTAGTATAAATATCCCACTGTGATGCCTCAGGGAAGGAAGTGAGAAGCCTTCCTCCTCCACATTCACAGTCTATGGCTTGGTGGGGCTTGGGCGGGGCGGGGGAGAGAACAAGCCAGCTTGGTGCCTTCAACCCTGTGGCCATCTGGTGTGTAACAGGGAAGGAGCTCATTGGTAGTTCTGTCAGACTGTGGCCTAGTTCCTAAAACCTGGCATGAGAGTTAAAATAGGAAGAGCCAGGACCTACACAGGAGGTCAGCTCAGCACAGTGGAGAAACATTGAACTCACAAGGATCTTGGACCAGCTTCCAGAAGTCCTCTGATGCTTGCATATAACACCTTTGGGGGAGACTTCTCAAAAGCAAAATAGTGGTTACAGTCTCCCCAGTAGCCAAGGTCTGGAGGGGCCAGAACACAGCTAGCAGTGTCAGAGTTGGAGCCCCAGGGTTGGATAAACACTGGGGCTTTTCCATCTGTGGCGTAAAGCAGGGAAACTGTTAGACAGCCTTACATAGCTACGTTTTATAAGCCAAGATCACACAGGCAGAAAGAAATGAATCAGACACGTAGCAAAGCTTTCCAGGGGGAAGGTGCTTGTTAAACTCTAGACAATAGTTAATAACAACTAGTTCAAGCTGCAAAGAGAATGGGAGTTCTACAGACACTTCTCACTTTGCACAGCCCTACTGCAACCTGTAATTACAAACCAGTAATAAGTTAAAGATTTGATCTCTTCGCTCCCCTCTCTCTCTCACAATCTTGGTCTGTCTCATCCTCTACCTCTATTCTACTTCTGGTAACCTTTAAAGGCACACAGTGAATGAGATGAGTTGGCTAATCTCAGTTAGTGTTCAGGAGGCTGGAGAGATTGGTCAACAGATACCATGGATGGACCACCAGACTTTAGTCCCCAGGATCCATGGGATGGGAGGAGAGAACTGACCCCTGAAAGTTGTCCTCTAATTTCCACATGCATGCCGTGATATATGCTTTTGCATGTGCAATATATGAAACATTTGCCCTACTTTGCTAATTGAAAAAAGATTCTAGGTATGGCTGAATTATGATAAAATTATGATAAAAATCTATAATCTCAGCCCTGGCAAGGCTGAAGCAAAGGCATCATGTGTTCAAGACTAGCTTGGTTGAGCAATATTGAAAAAAAAGTAAATGAAACAAACAAACAAAGCATATCAGGTGAACAGATCCTTATAAAGGTACTGGCTGCGTCCTAAAGTATCTGTGACATGTCCTTATTACTAGTTACTTGGAGGTTGCTTGGTCTCCAAACGCCCCTGTGTTTAAAGGTTTGGTCTCGGGTAGCATCACTGGGAGAGATGTTTATCTCATAGAATATGGGCATTTGGAAGGTTTCTGTGACATGACAGTACGTCCTCAGATGTCATTGTAAGAGTCTAGTCAGTCCCATTTTTCTTTGCTGTCTGATCATAGCATAACCATATGTGCTGCCACCTTCATCAGAGTCCCATTGTAGTGGGACTACTTGACCTTGTAGTGGAATCTCCCAAACCATGAGCACAAATAAATCTTTCCTCTCTAAAATGTTATTATTCCAGGTATTTCTATGTAGTGACGGAAAACTAGTATGATGGGTAAAATTCATAACTTTACATAAACGAACCACATCCTACCAGTCTTGCTTTTCAACTATATAATTAGCACAAATGTATTTGGAAGCAGGGAGAGTACTTGCTCATTTATCATCAATGATTAATCTGTTTGACCTAAATGTTTTGGTAGGAAACCGGATATTAAAATAATTAACATTCAAAAGCTAAACAGGATGTTTTTCTTAAAGAGAAGTATGTAATTATGATCATTGGCAAATTTGTAGCTATAGAAACAGACTATCTAGGTTCTAGTTTTGTTTTGCCTTAACTGAATACATGGTTTTGCATTAGGCAGTCTCAGAAACCTAAACTATTTATCTTTACAACATGAGAGTTAGACAAGCTACTCTTTATCTCTCCAAATTATGAAACTGTATACCCCTCAAAACAACTGCATTTCAATGGTGGCCTCCAATTAATTTTAAAAATAAAATGCCCATCATATTTCTAAATCAGGCTGAATGCTCAAAGTCTGGTTTTTAATATAATGACTCAACCTCTAACATCTCACTGTCTGCCTCACTCTTGACTCAAATCTGTGAGCTCAAGTGACCCCTCCCTAGCCTCCTGAGTAGGTATGACCAAAGGAATCATGTCTCATTTCAAATATGTATAATACTAAAAAGGGTATGATGTGATTACTGCCATCATCATAAACCTATGGAGCAGTCTACAGGGCACTAAGGAATGCTTCTATGAAGACCGTGACTCCCAAATGTACATGGAGGCCGATGCCCTTTAACACCCAGTTATGGCCTTGGTCCTTCATGTCCCTAGAAATTAGTTATTTCATCTCAAACATAAAAACACGAAACTGTGAACTCTGAGATTCTATTTAAAAGCACAAAATAAAAAGAGAAGAAAATACATAAAGTTTTAAAACACGCCGAAACTGGCACTCCTTTGTTTGCACAGGATCACAGGGTTGGCAATTAGTTTGCAAAGACGTCACCACACAAACAGGACGCAAGCACTTCATAGAACAAACTCATCAAATCAAGTAGGTGTTCAGGAGCACGTGTTGCAGTCTGAAAACTCCATGCTTCCTGATAAGCAGGAGCCCTCAGTCATGATGCGAATGAATCAACCACATCACTGGTGTATGGTGCAGAGTAATTCCAGGGCATCTCCTTACAACTGTGCGAGAAACATAAACTTGCCAATGATTCCTCAACTAAATATTTCCTTGCCTTTTGATTTGCAAATTTGAGAGTCATGTACTCCATACGAATTTTTCACAACTTTGCCAAATGAGATAAAGTCAGAAAAAAAAAATACCAACACTTTTTTTTTTGACGCAAGATGTCATGTGACTCAAGCTGACCTGGAACATACTATGTAACTGAAGATGACATTTGACTCTTAATTCTCCTGCTCCTGCTTCCTGAGTGCTGATATTAGAGGCATTGGCTACCTTGCTCAGTTTATGTAATGCCAGGGACCCATCCCAGGGCTACCTTCATGCGGAATCAGGACTCTATCAAGTGAGCTACATCCCCTACCCAACGTATCTTTTTAATATTCAATTGTTACAAAACTGACTACAGTATTACTAATTTTAGGAACTAATACAAGGGGTATATATAGTTAGTCTATATATGTCTAGAGATAAAAATAATTGCTGCTTTATAATAATTCATCGTGGTCATTGAATATAACCTAAATATTTTGGGTTAAAACAATATAAATAACATTTAATTTTATTTTTGTTTCTGAAAAAAAAAGACAATGATCATTTTCAACTGACAATGGGATCCTGAATTTCCTTTCATGGTAGGTCATTCTTGTACACAGAAAGATAAGGCCTTCAGTAATCCCAGGGACTGTTTAACCCTTGGCGAGTTTGGCTCACCTTGCTCAAGAAGAAGTTGGGAGCTCAGCCAAGAGCTGAGACGAAGCTGAGAGACATTCCCTTTGTTTCCCTTTCATACAAAACAAACTGAAGTCACACTTTCGAAATATCTAGACCTAAGCAGCTCTTTACAGTTCATTTCTCCTCCTCATTTTTTTTTAACACTTATTCTTCTAGACCAGCAGTTCTCAACCTATAGGTGGTGATCCCACAAGGGTCATATAAAATATCTTGCGTATCATAGATTTACACTATGATTCATGACACTAGCAAAATTACTGTTATGAAGTAGCAACAAAAGTAATTTTATGGCTGTGGGGTCACCATAACATGAAGAACTGTATTAAAGGGTCACAGCATTAGTAATGTTGAGAACTAGTGGTCTGGACCCTGAAAATTTTATAACTAGACTTGTCTGCCATCTTTGAAGACCCCAGGGTCACTAGCAACTATGTAACCTCAAAGCAGTATGCACTGCTGTAAGGATATCTTACTTTCTTACAGTTCCTCAAACACTATCTTGTTGATAGCTGTTGATACATTGGTTTATCAGTTCATAGCTCTAGAATTCTATTCACTCTTCCTCAAAAATTTTTAAGTTCACTTTCCATCTAAGTAACCAGAATATCGTATGTAGAAGTAGGAAGCTGTGCTTTATAAGAGCAAGACATTTTCAGGAAGCTAGATCAGATGATCACCACAAATTCAAGACAAGTTTAGTTACAACAATAATAAATTAAAAAAAACAAGGACAAAAAATGAGTAATCCTCAACTCTGAATAAAAAAACACACTTAAGAAAATAATTTAGGTAGTTTTCCCACTTGCTAAATTTGTACAATTATTCCTATCCATTTTTGTGGAAATGTATTGACTCATTCATTCATCAAATTCATACTTACCTTTCATCATATCTATCACTATTAACCAATTCTAGGATAACTGTCTTCTCACTGCTGGGCCTGCTGGGCCTGAAGCATGGGGGCTCTTAGCTATGTGTCCAAAGCATAGGTTCTCTGAGCTATTTCCATGTCTGTATTGAAAGGATCTGAGCTCAATGGATATCCATAAAATATTTGTTTTCAATTCAATTCAGTTCAATTCAAGCCCTCAATAAACAGCGTATTTGTGGTCAAAACTGATTTGAAAGGCTGAACGGTCCACTCTGGAGTTTCTAAAATTCTAAACAAACACAGATAAAGGAGCAAGGCCACGCAGATTGGTGCATCAGATGCTTTAATGTAAAAGTTGTCTTAAGTAGAGCATGAAAAGAAAATGACTTATTCTAACTGGCCATGCCCCATATTTACATTTCCTGGAGGGATGTTCAAGTTGAGCCTTGAAGCCTGGGAAAGAAAGATTGATTGGGAAGGAGAATGATGTGATGAGACAAGTGAGTTTTGAGCCTAGAAAGGACCCAGAACTGGAGCATCACAGTATACAGCGATGACAAACATGCAGGTAGGTGATGAGTAGGACCAGATGAGGAAGATCTGCTTTATCATGATGAATAGACCTTAGGGCTTACAGCAAACTGGTCCAGGCTTTCAGATAAGGAATGGAACAGAATGGAAGTGAGCTGGGAAATAGCCATTGTTACAGTATCCCAGGTAGAGCCTAACCAAGCTCTCTGGCTCCGCCAGGACTGTCCAAGCTCCACTTTTCTCCTGACTCTCCAAGCAGTGCACTTCCATCTTGCTCGAATCTGAGTCAAATGCAATCCTATGGGAGAAGTCTAGAAAAAGCAGAAGCAGAGGATGTGGAGGTGCCGCCTGCCAATGTGTGATTAGAGAAAGTCTCTGCCAAATGAGTGCTGTGGCTCACAACGTGTCAGAGCATAGACAGCCACAAACAATACCAACAGCAGAGGCAGCTGAGACACACACTGCAAACTGCAGGATTCTTCCCAAGGCAGTGAACAGGTCAACCCAGCAAGAACTAGTAAGAGGGACTCAAACGTCATGTGAACAACTTTGGTGAGTCCTGCGATATGAAAGGAAGCGAATGCTTGTGGGTGGTTTACGGAATTCGAGGTAAATACTCTTTTTAATGTGGGTGGAGACTAGTGTTTACTAAACATGAAAGATTAATATCAGAAGAGGAAGGAATTGTTTTTAATCCAAGAGGTCACTGTGAACAATAGGAGAAGAAAAAAAAAAGCACAAACACAAATTACAATAGAAACCACTTTTAAAATAGTTACGCAAACTTCACTACACCCAAATATTCCCATACATAGACCAAGGCCATACACAGATCATCAGATTGAGCACATGCCTTGGATGTCAGCAACTTCTTTTATGTTTCTGTTTATTTATTTGAAAAAACAAAATCATAATGTTGGCCTAGCTTCAGCATTTTTTGCATGTCTTCTGTCTATATTCCTACCATAATTTCTCAACTATTTAAAATAAAATAGTGCACATTTAATTAATTAAATCCCTACAAATAGTAATTGCTTAAGCTATGGGCTATCATTCAAAGAATGGGGAAAAGATATTTTTGTATTTAGATGTGAATATGCACAGGAAAAAGATGTTTAATTCTTCATCAACCTCAATCTGAAAGAAAAAAGGAGACAATACCCTGGGGGTAAATTTTTTTCTATTGTTTTAAAGTTTCATAAAGCATATAAAAGATCTAACATAAGAAATTGAGTCTTTTTTTCTCTTTATAGCTAGCTAATCCTTTATATTATACATTTTTGAAAATCTAAAAATCTATGGTCACCTCTAGGGTCTTAGTCCATCATACAGAGGACAACCCAAGGTTCAGGTCAGACCCATGACAGCCAGGCTTGAGGGGATACCTCCATAGTGACTGATAGAGCTGTCCAAGCGACAAACAGAATTCTGACATTGCTTCTGAGGAGGGGAATTCCTGTAGTTCAGACAGTGTGTCAGATATTCCAAAGGCACAGGACGTCACACATTCTCTCCCTGTCCATGAGGCTGACCCTGGAGGAGCCAAATAAACAATGACAGATTCTAAGAAAGCAATGCCATCAACTCCATCTAGAAAAGTAAGGAGGGCAAGTGAAAATTTATGAAAGGGAGATGCAGAAGGACAGACATAGTAGAAGAAATGTAACTGTCCTATGAAGATGTCCAAAATACATCAAGAGCAGTCCTGGTCTCTTGAAGACCATGTCAGCTCCAAGCAGGAAACCTAACTCTACAAGGATGAAGACTGCTTAAGGTCCAATTAAGAGAACCTAGATTTTGGGTCCCAATTCCACTTAAGCACTACAGAAAGTGAGGAATTATTTTTAACGAGAGTTTAAGGAATTCCTCTTATTCAACAACTTCTGAGAATCTTGAAACTCCTTGCAGCCTTGGGCAGAGCAATTCTTTGTTTTTCTAGAAATGTTTTTGGATCTTGAGGCTCCTGAACGTGTACCTACTCGGGCCAGTATGTAACGCATACACAGACCTTTATGTAGTGAATTTACAGAAAGGGACAGACATAAACATCAGTGACAGTAAGCACCATCAATTGCTTCCTCTCTGACACATCCCCTCAGCTTCCTTATCTCCCATCTCCCGTCTCTCATCTTCCTTCAACACTGGCTGTGGTATTTCAGTCTCCTGTGTTGAATTCTTATCATCTCTACCTTCAAAATCTTAAATATGCTACTATTGAACTATCTTTTCTTTCCCACCCAGCCATATCTCCTGGATGATGTCAGTGAATTCCAACTCTTTAATTGAGTTCTCTCTCTCTCTCCCTCCCTCTCTCTCTCCCTCTCTCTCTCTCTCTCTCTCTCTCTCTCTCTCTCTCTCTCTCTCTCTCACACACACACACACACACACACACACATACACACAATGTCCAAGCATTTTCTCTACCTATGTCTTCTACAATGCATGGTCATGTGTACTCAGTTCCTTCCTATGAAATGTGGGAGGCCTCTAATCTATAAGATGTCCAAAATGAGCTTTCAGAATGAAAAAAAAATCAGAGAACCCACTTGCCTGCCTCTCTCCTGAAGCACCTTCTAACGTATTGGCAAAACCATTGACTCTTCTGCCCATGCTTTCAAAATTGCAAAGCAATGAACTGTACGGCTACCATGGCACTCTTATGTGCTAGAGGAGCCAAGAGCAAGGAGTTAGAATGTCTTATCACAAGGATGAGAAAGTTCTTCCTGGACACATCTGTATTTAAGTTGGGCTTCAAAGGATTCAGTAACCAAGATTCGGGAGCTCTGAGCTAAACAAATCTTTAGGGAGTGCTGCAGGGAGTCAGCATACCTTCAGGGCGTGGCTGAAGTATAGGATGTATAAGGAACCTAAAACAACAGATTGTTAAATGTGTTAGAACAGGGAGACCGTGCAGTTGGCTGAGACTTCAGTTGGGAGGTTAAGGAGGTGTTTTTGTTGTAGGTAGGAAGCTTAAAGTAGTCTATTGGCGATAATTCATATAAAGATACATTTGGGATGTGTTATTTCATAGGCTGTGGACACTGAAGACATTTAAACTATCTCAAGTGTGATAAAGTATACCTTTACCCTGTATAGAATTTATTTACACACACAAATAAATTATGATTTGATTTGATTTCTATTTGACTAGCCACCATAACAACATTTGGAATTAAACTTTTTTTTTCTATTTGATAGTCAATGTTCTGAAGATCAGTAGAGACCTTGAAGGCCTGTGGCCTTCATATAGCTGGATAGATCAAATAGTTCTACAAAAGGAAAGGCTACAGGACAGAGCATTATGTAAGTATAGACACATTAAAACTTATGGAAGTAATATGGGCACACAAATATGCCTGCCCAACATCATAATCCCCAAACAACCCACACATTTAAATGACAACAAAATATAGTCACTCTTTTGAGGAAGATGCATTTTTTTATGTTCAAGACATTCTTATAAGTGAAAACTAGTTCTGATTTTTTTAAAGGGTATCCTTTAAAAATGGAAAGATAAATGAGTATCCAATTTAAATGGTTTCTTTCTTTGCTTTTAAACACCTTAACCAATTTTATCTTAAGTTCATCATTTAAGAAGTCACCAGTCATTGCTTTTGTTATCAAATATCCATTTAACTATGACTTTACAAAACATAGAGGAAATACTCAAGTCTGTTTCAGTTTGAGATATTGTCACCTAACACTCATATAGGAAAAGACAGGGAGTCTAAAGAAAACTTCCAGTCTCTATAGAATAATTTGGGTTTGGGTATTGCTTTGTAGTCAATTGTATACGATGGGACATTAGGTCAGAGTAATAAAGGGTACAATTTAATGCCTGAAGGAATTATAAAAGAATTAGAAATGCCCCAGGGTATCAAGCTCCTTAGTACCTATGTTATTCTCACATTTCCTCATTTTAAATAGCAAGAAAGTAAGGTTTTTTCTTTTTTATTATTCTTTTCTACTTTTCAATCAAGTGTTTTGTTGGTTTGATGCTTTCTTTCAATGGACTTAGAGAAAACACAGCTTTAAATTATTCACAATTTTTGTTTGATTTTTTTTCAAGACAGGGTTTCTCTGTGTAGCCCTGGCCAATCTGGAACTCATTCTGTAGACCAGGTTGGTCTCAAACTCAGAGATATGCCTGCCTCTCCCTAACAACTACTGGGACTGTGTGAGTCACAATCACCCAGCTACTCATAGAAAACGTTGAAGAAAAAGGCCCTGATAACTATATACTAACCAATCAGCAGATACCAATGATATATCTACAGGGGTAAGTAAAATCAAGCCCTTTTGCTCCTCTTTGAAACTATAGGGTTCACACATAAAATGTTGAAAAAGAAAAGAATTATTCTACTTTTTGAAAACTCTTTTTCTTCCTTTTATCAAACATGGTCTAATTTTCTAGTCCAGCTCATCTTCAATCCTCCTGCCTCAGCATCCTAAATGTTGGCTCTCGGGGTCGCCAATGCTGGCTAAACATCACACACTTTTTGAGGCTACTTTCTGTATATGATTCAGCATGCTGATTCCCATCTGTTCTGGTAATTAACACTTGTTCTGTGAGATTACACGGATGCCACCCTGTCAGTGACGATATTCATCTGGAAATCCATGAGATTTTACATTTTCAAACAGAAGAGAAGTAGTTGGGAAGAGTCAACACGTATTCTAAGTAAATGTGACTGAGAGGCACTATGAAAAGATCTTTAAAATATAGTCACTGCCTGTAAAAATAGTTGTAAACAGAAGCATTGAGACATTTTGGAAGTCTACCCAAAGTAACCCCAGGAACCTCTATTATGTGTGTCTCCTCAGCATTCAAAATATATACAGACATATATATTATACATGCTAATTCCATGCATTTACAGTGTTTAGACATCTATATTATATAACATCTTTCCATGTTTTCCTTTAAGTTTATATCGAAATTGATTGGCTAAGCTATAGAACATTTATTTTCTGAAGAGCAAATGAACTCAGCAGTGCCGTACAACTGCTTATCCATAATTCAGGATTGCAGCCTAAAACATTATGCTCAGACAAGCACAAATATTGGCAAAGGTGAAAGATTGAACTGCTACAGTAGCAGCAGAATTATGCCGCAATCTGTGTGTGCACTCGAATTTGGAGAGCTGGGACTACAAATTAAAAGACAGAATAGTCAACAATGCAGCTGCAGATAAAATAAGCCAGATAGTAAAGCCAGCTAGAAGTTGTTGAAAGGACCCTCTTTATTAGTTATTCATGGTTCTCAAGTGCACATAAACTCTGATAGGAGGGATTTAAAAAATGTGTGTTACCTACCTAGGCAATGAAAATGGAAGTTCTAGAAAATGTTCTTAAGAATTTTTTTTTAACTTTGAAAATAGCAAACCTGGCTCTATTTAAATTACTATAAATTCATCTCTCCTCAAATGAATTTCTTTGTTTGTCTTAATGTTCTGCCCAGTGATGCCAGTCCTCTGTTTATGAATCTTGGTCCTGTGTCAGCAGGTTCCGAGGAGTGAGCAAGGCTTCCACATTCCCCTGACAAAATAACTTTTCTCCTTTGCCTGAAGGACTCACCCCTGGGGATACAGAACATCTTAAGGATGCACAATGAGAATGGAGAATGAGCGTTGGTGGCTGAATCAGCAGAATTAACCCAGCAGATCAATGTGGGAACAGACACCAGGGTGATCACTTTCACTGTCCGCCCTCTCTTTCTTCCACTGATGCCGCTGAAGGTGACATTGTGCAGCAGATCAATCACCCCTGCTCATCAATCAGCTACCTATGCAGGATGATCTATGCTTACCAACATTCTCTTCCCAAATATCAGCGTTCAATGTTCTAACTTTGTCTGATATCCTTCTGACTTTCTTTTTATAAGATTTGTTTATTTATTATATGTAAGTATACTGTAGCTGTCTTCAGACACACCAGAAGAGGGAGTCAGATCTCATTATGGATGGTTGTGAGCCACCATGTGGTTGCTGGGATTTGAGCTCAGGACCTTCGGAAGAGCAGTCAGTGCTCTTAACTGTTGAGCCATCTCTCCAGCCCCTCCTTCTGACTTTCTATAATGTTGACAAAAAGGAATAATGACTTACACAAGTATAGTCACTCAATTATGCAATAAAATCACCAGCTTTATATGGCACTGAATGCGTACAACCACTAACCATCCTCTAAGAATCTGAACAATCAGAAAAACAAACGTGGTACGTTATTCTTCTGTGACTATCTGAATAATTCACCATGCCGCTGCTCTTATAGATTATATCACAAATTCCATTTCATATATTATATCCTTGAACTTCATAACATAGCCCTGAAGGGGGTATGGTCCAGGAGTTGGGGACTGGTCTGTGTTTTGCAAATGGGACCACATAAATGCATAGACATCCAGCAGGGGGAGTGGAGATGGGGCCTCAGCTCCCTCATCCACCTTGTTCTCAAAGCCATTTATGAAAAGTAACAAAATAACTTTAAAGCATAAATACTTTTCGGTCTCACTCATCCCCAATCAAAGCCTCCGTAATTAGAACTGCCATTCACCAAGGACAAGATAAAGAAGATGGGGTAGGACTGTATTCTGACCCTGCAGGAGTCCCTTCTGATCTTCCCATATCTGAGTTTTACTGCTAGCATTTAGCTTATTCTAGAGAATTTCACCTTTAACAAGCTCATAGGCAAGTCCTCCATGACCAAAACAACATCTTGCACATTTTGACAGCGGTCTTATAGGTTTCCTTTCCATCATTTCTAAATGATGCCACCGGGGCACGATATGATTCAACATTTCCCCCCAGGGATACAGCAAAGGCATGTAGTCAGAGGCAACCGTCTCATCTACACAGATCAGGATGTACAACTTAAAGTCGGAGACCATTGGTGCTGAAGGAAACCAATCAGAATTTTCAGTCTTTGGTGTGGGAGGGGAGGGAAAGAGGGGAATCCGTGTCCTATTTTCAACACAGATCTGTTGTTTTATTGAATAAGCCAGAGAGAAGTCCAACTAAAACTGATGTCACAAATCAATGCAGACTGATAGGCACAAGGTGAGGGCCCTTGACTGTGCACATTCTCAGAGAACCTGGGTCTCTGATTACACATGGAGCTCTTTGTATAACATAGTTATGGCGACCCTATCGGGACAGAAAAGCAGACGTGCAATCACAAGGAGCTGTATCTTTTCTCATGAAGTGTAGGACATCTCAAGACAGCATGGACTTATTAAAAATACTAAAGCAAAATGGCACCAGTCCAGTCTCTTCTTTGCTATAACCCCATAAATTTGAATGAAAAGACCAAGAACATAGAAAATATTCTGAGATAAAATGATACTTGTAATGGAGCATATTTTAAAACTGCAATCCTCACTCACCTTGTAGTCTCTGCATCACATTGGCGATGTCCCGATGGGACCTGGAAGATGCCCTGGAGGTTGCCATGGTCCTTCTTGTAGCATGGAACCAGCGCCAAGTGAAGTATCTCAGTGCAGGGGGGGATATTATGCTGCTTCAGAGAGCACACACAGTCTTGTGTACACACATGGAGTCTCAGGCAAATCTCAGGCACTCATGGTGATCAGCGAGGAGATGCTGTAAATCCTGTGAACCTCACACTCTTCTCCTTTTCTTAAGTTTTCTCTTCAAGAACCTGAAGAGCAAACGAAACCAAACCAAAATACAATATGAAAAACATCTTCCTTAGTGTAAAAGGAGAATGTCCCTCCTCCTCTCCAAGGTCTGACTCACTGCCAAGGGATATGCAACTAATATATGAACAACTGTTGTGTATAATACACATACACAACTAATATATAAAACACCAGACAGGTTAAAGCACTGATATAGCTTTAGAATTCCTATGATATGCACGGTGGTTTGAATGAGAAATGCATTGCACAGGCTCCTGTATTTAGCACCCTTGACTCAGTTGGTGGTGCCATCTGGGAGATTATGGAACCTTTAAGAGGAGGAGCCTCACTGGAGGAAAAGCATCACTCAGGATGGACTTTGAGGGTTAATAGCTTGAGTCCACTTTCTGGTCCCTCTCTCTGCTTCCTTTTGTGGATAGACTTGACCTCTCTGTTCTCTGTTCCTTGACTCCATCCCTGCCTAAAAGAAGTCAGACAGTAACCTCTTGACATCAAGAAATGTAATCTGAACAGGAAATGCTCACTTGTATTGTTTTCTTTGGTAAACTATAAATTTACTGACATAACTTACAATCAAAATGCTGGACTTCGCTTCTTGATGCTTAGGTACCCCCTTACCTAGGCCATTTTAATTGCTTTACTAACATTTTTCGTATCACTTCATTGCATACTTTCCAAGAACAACATCATGTCCTAGCTCCTGATGAAGGAACATGGTACAGAGAGGGCTGAGTAGAAAGTTTCATTGGGCTTCACTGGTGGAGTACTCGTCTGTACATGAACAGCCTGAGGGTCAGTTCCCAGCAACGCGTAACCCAGCCATAGTGTCTCAGGCTTGTAATTCCAAAGCTCAGGATATGGAAGCAGAAGAACCAAGCACCCAAGGTCATCATCGCCTCTGTATTTCTCTATGCCAAGATTTCACCATCTGACTTATTTCAGGCAACCTACTTTTTACTTTATTTTATGACATACTGCTGTTTCTTTCGCTGTGATGAAACAGAATGATTAAAAGAAACTTTGGGGGGAAAGATACTTATTTTAGTTTCTGGCTCCAGAGTCATAAGCTCGAATGCATTGTGGTGGGGAAGGGAAGGCATGGTGGCAGGTACAGGGAGTTGAGAGTTCACATTCCATCCACACAAAGAAGAAGAGAGAGGGTGGCAAGGTAGATTTCCAGGCCAGCCTGGGATATATGATATCATCTCAAAAAGTAAAACAAATAAGAAACCATATACATATATAGATTATTTCATTCTAAATATGATTTCCAGATATTCTCATTTTAGAAGGTAAAATTGGACCTGAGTTAGTTTCCAACCCCCACCCCCTCGAATCATTCTCAGACTCTGGTCTGCCAGTTATAGTAGCTCTTGCATATAGGCAGTTGGAATGCTTTTCTCAAGAGATACAGGCTGCTATTAGGTAAAGGTATAGGTCATGACACATGGCTATATATAGTTATTTCTCCCCTGCCCCCACATCTCTTAAAGATGTGCAGATTTACAGAAAGGTTCTAATGTAAGTAGTAAGACTGGGATGGGGTGAGCTAATCGGATGGGACATTGTCTTTCTAACCCTCTCCTTGTTCTCTGCTTTGCTGGTGCAACTGATCACTCTCATTCTGTGGGGTAAAAAAGAGGTAGGCATGTAATAAGTGAAAGCCTGACATTGAGAAATGTGCTGTGGACAAGGCTTTCCTAACCCTGGGGTAAGCCGAACAGAGTCCTGCTATGAACAAGATAATTAGAAAGAAGCGTGATGCCTCCAGAGACAAACACTCAATGAAGGGATACATGGAGGCCTGTGCACAGCCGATCTTTATGGCAAGTCCCTTTGCATCTTCAAGGGATGATGCCGATGGCGGAGAAAATAGGAATTCGGCTGGGAGACAAAGGCTAAAGGCCAAATTAAAAGTCTAAAGCGAGCACAACACAAACATGTGGGATGTTCCACTTGACCGAAGGAAAAAAGTAAAGAGGAGTGTTTTTATTAATATGTGTTACACAAAAAAATATAGGTGAATAAAGGGTTGGTTACACATTCAAACATAATAGCACATTGTTATTGATTTTAACTGACATCATAAATATGCATACATATTGGTTTCTGGTTGGAATGCATCAATGTGAAACTGGAGACTACCATCTGTGAAAGGGTGGAAGTCATTGACCATGTGGTCACATGCCATAGGGTTTACTAAAGCAGAAGGCCTCATTAACTGCTCACTTCGGTTCAGGTGACAGTGACCCACCAAGCAGTCTCAAGTGTTAGGGAGGCAGAAGCTAGTGGAAGGGACATGTATGGGAAGTGGGACTCAGCACTTGGCATTTTGTGGGTAGGAAATAAGCTATTCAGTGGGTGGAGCTTCAAGAGATGGGAACAGGGGAGAAATAACTATATATAACCATTCGTCATGATCTATACCTTTACCTAATAGCAGCCTGTATCTCCTGAGAACACATTTCTCCTGCCTGCATATGAGAGCTACTGTAACTGGCAGGCCAGAGTCAGAGAAGGATTCAAGGGATCTCATAATAATTCACCCCTTGCAGTGTTAGAAAGTTGGGTTCCTCAAAGTCAAGAATATAGCTTCTCCATCCATGTCAACTTACCTATCTAGAATCTGCCTACCGTGTCTGTTATCTATTGACATCACTTGTACATAACACACAGGAGAGGTAAAGGAAAAAATTGGGCTGGAATATAACTCAGTACTAGGGCACTTGACTAGCATCTGCAACCTTCTCCTAGACAGTGGGGAAAAAATTAAAGCAGAAACTTGTTGCAACCCAGGTACCTCAAACTAGTCCATGACTGCCCCTGGAGTTCATAGACGATTAAGACAGCCCCATACATTCTACCCAGAATTGCAGTATTAAGAAGTTTCTCTCTGGAAGTCACTGTATGAACCCATGTCTCCTTGTTCATACCCATGCCTCAAAAAGACTACTCAATTGCTCCCACTTTCCTCTCTACATTCAACTACAATTTCTCTGCTTCTGTTCACATGGTCTCAGTTTTACTGCCGCTGCAGAGCTCACACATTCTGAAAGGCTGACATCAGAGTGAAGACTACATAGATAAATGTGGCGCAGAACCTATTTTTGAAGAGTATAGGACATAGTGAGAGAAGCATGTAGAAGAGATAATTTAAGAAAAAAAAATTCCCAGGAATCAGTATGGATGTAAAACTAGGGGGGGTACAGAAGATGAGGGCTATGCTAGTCTTGGGGTTTTGGAATGATGTCCTGAGAAGGCTTTAACATCTAAACTGAGTTTGCAGGGATGGATCAGGTGAGAAAGGAGAGCTGCTTTCCAGCCTTAGGGAAAGGCATTAGCATGAGGAACAACAGGGTACCCTGACACTGACGTTCTGTGCTGCTCATGAGAAGGCAGAGGGATGGAAAGCCCTGGACCTTACACTCATCAGGGTGACTCTGCTTCCCTAAGAGTCACCAAGGAGCCAATAAGGGACTCTGGACCAGGAATGAGAAGACAGTTTAGAATTGTCTGTCTGAGATTGGATTTTGTAGAGCCGAAAGCTGGCCTTGAACTTCTTATCTTTCTGCTTCTAACTCTTCAGTGCTGGGATTATGCTTTGTTTATGCAATAATAGGGATCAAAACTTTAGCTTTGTCTGCATTAGGCGAGCACTTTACTAACTCAGCTACATTGACCACCTGGCTACTGTTTTCAAGGTTCTTTTTGAAGTGGATGAGGTTGGACGATCCAGGAAGCTAAGTAAGGAAGACATCTCTGGGATGAAGGTGGGATCTGGATGGAGGAGACACTGAAGAGAAGGCCAAGTTGAAGAAATGCGTAGGAAGCGAACTTTGTAATACTTGGTGACAGGGCAGCTAGGGATGGGGAGGTCTGGGATAGCCAAGAGAATAGGAGTTAAGAAGGTGCATTTCCAGGGTGGAGAGAGGGGAGTAAGAGGTCTTGGGAGACACTCGGATTCATGGTATAATTAGGGATACTCCGGGGGGGGGAGGTCTTCAGTGTCCCGTCATATCACCCCTCTGTGAAAACTCCAAGCTGGAGAAAGCAATAGCATCACTAATTACATAACCTCATATGTCCAACATCTTCCCTGGCTGCCCCAGTGCCTATTATTTTTGCAGTAATGATCCACATGGGGGTCAGTATGTGTTGGTTTATATTTATCACATTGTAAGCTCACTTTACTGTGAATGCCACTGGTATAGGGACTGTGACATGTTTTGTTTTCTTTCTGTAGTTCCAGGGATGGGACCTAGGGCTTGTGCATGTTTGAAAACTACACCCCAGTCTTGGGACTTTAACTTTTCTTGCCTTCCTCTTTCAGCCATTGGTACCAACTACATCCATAGGCACATGCTGAACATCCAATGTTGAATTTTTAAATTATTTAATTAAGCGCATACTATTCTGTGTCTATGAGACAATACCCCTCACCGAACCTCTTCCTCTCTAACCCAAGAGTTGGTGCAATATCCTTCCTTTTTGGAGGGCTAAGATACACTATTTCAATTTCATCATTTGCCTACGCACATGCACGCGATATTATGAGACCATGCTTTTCTTGCTTTCGACTGATAGGATGAGATCATGCAATTAATAAGAGATTTCAAATATATAAATAAATAAAAAGAAACTGGTAATTTCGGAAATATGAGTTCAAAGCTTCACTTTGTGCCAGTTAGTAGGATAGTATTGTGATGATCTTGTATGTGAGACTTTTCAACAAGAGCTTGTCAGAGAAAGTGAAGTTTCAAAAAATTCACAGTCTGGCAAAGGAAGGCCTAGAGATGACTTTGGTATTGTTCAGATGATCTCTGGTGTGTTCATGTGTATGTGCCTCTGTGCATGCTAAAGAAAACTTGTGCGTGCGTTCATGTGTGTGTGAGTATGTCTGTATGTCTGTGAGTGTGTGTGAGTATATGTGTGTGTATGTAAGTGTGTGCATGTGTGTAAGTATGTGAGAGTGTGTGTGTGAATGTGTGAGGATATGTGTGTGTATGTATGTGTATGTGAGTGTGTGTGTAAGTGTGTATGTGTGTGAGTGTGTGTATGTGTGTTAGTGTGTGCATATGTGAGTGTGTGTGTATGTAAGTGTGTGCATGTGTGTAAGTGTGTGAGAGTGTGTGTGTGAGTGTGTGAGGATATGTTTGTGTATGTATGTGTGTATGAGTGTATGTGTGAGTGGATGTGTGTGAATCTGTGTGTGTGTGTGTTAGTGTGTGCATGTGTGAGTGTGTGTGTATGTGTGTGTCCCTCAATCACTCTCCACCTTATTTCTGTGATGCCATCAATCACTGAACCTGGAGCTCATTAGGGAAACAAGGGATTGGGGCTATGAATCTCTTTGACAGGCCATTTGCCTGCCACATGTAAGACCTTGGTTCATTCCCAGCAGGTAAATATGCAACATTTGGCAGGTAGTTTCAGCAAATCACTGGCTTCTCTTTTCTTTCCCTTTGCCTCATTTTCTCCACCCTAGACTAGGAAGAAGCTCCCAAGTGAGCTTGCTAAAGGTAATATAAGTGTCAGCCAGGTGATGAGGGACTCATGGTCCTAGGCTGACGAAGAGACTGGTCCTGAGGCAACAGACATGTACATGAACTGCCTAAGAACATCATCAAGAACTTCATGGGGGTCAGATACAGAATCCCCATGATCTCACTCTACCAGTGTCTTAAAGGTAGTTTTTAATAGATGCAGGGAATTATGGGGTGAAAGATAGGAGGATGGACTAAGTAAGTTATTGGGATGGACAGGAAGGACATCAATGAGTTATATGCCAATTGACAGGTTGCCCCTTCCCCATCTCAGAAACCACTGACCATTGGTGTGGCTAAGTATACCTACCATAATACACAGAAGAGAGAGTCCTGTGTTTATTAATTAACAGAAAATATATAACAAACTGTTTGTGAGGAACCATAGTATAACATCTAGGGAGTCCACATGGTGACCAAGGCAGATAAACCCCTCTTATTGCTATGGTAACAGAAAAGAAGCCCACATAAACAACAAGCAGGGTGACTTTGCACAGTTGCTGCCCAGGTCAGCTCGGGAACAGCCACCATCTGCTGTACGCAGGGGAAGAGCGAGGGCAGGGGCACTTCAGCCTCCGTTATTTGGATTCTCCTGGCTGAGTGAGTCTCTCCTCTCAACACACACGCACACTCTGAAACGCCCAGCGGCGCCCAGCGGCAAGATGTCAAGATGCCACTTTTCCTGTCTCTACGCAAAACGTACAATCGGTTACTCCAGCACTTTCTTGTTTGTGTGACTAAAGAGGAAAGCAATGGGGGAAATAGTTCTGGGGGACAGGGATTCACCTCAGGGCAACACAAACAGGAGACTGTAGCAAAAAAAAAAAAAAAAGCCCAACTGTGCATTAACCAGGCATAATGTCACTAATTTATAAACATATATCAGGATCTGAGACCCACAAGCACTTAACTGAGTTTATAATAATAAAATATGGCTATTAATTTAATGTCTAAGCATGTGGAGAAATCCAAGATTAAGACTAAAGTCATCTAGCTGTCCTTTCTTAATATAGTCTGTTACCAGAATAAGTTCAAAATATTGCACAGTTTTAAGTCCAGTCATTTTGCTCTGCCCTCCCATTAGTACTGGAGTGAGTAAATCAAGGTTAAAATGGTTAAAACAGGACTCCCTTGGGTTAATACAAGTGTATTACTAATGTGTGCATGAAGGTTGTCAGGAAAGCACTCTTCATATTCACCATTAAGAATCACTAGGGATAATAGCAATAAATAATAATAATAATAAATGATACCTTTCATAGAAAGATAAGAATATAAAAACATAATCACAAGGCAGTCCAGCTGAAAGCCAGTGTCATGATTCAAACTCTATGACTCAGAGTCTAGAGTGTAAAGTCACTCATGATTTCTGCTATCCTTGCTCCTCGCTTTGGGGTAAGCCTGTGCTGCCGCCGTTGCTCAACCTTAATTCTCATTAGGCTCAACCACAAGCAAGCATCGTGTTTAAGAGGAAGATGTCCACACAGACCAGTCTTGAGCCCTGCATGCCAGTCACAGGCTGGCTACCGGGTGAGGCAGAGGTTGGGAGCTGGGAGCGGAGCGTGCCTTCCACCTTGCCTGGTGATAGGCTTCTCAGGGATCTTCTCAGTCACACCTCCTCCATGTCAGAAGCTATGCATACCCAGTAATTATGTAGGACCCAGCAAGGCAACGAGCTGGAAGCAGCAAACAGCTCTGGATGATCTTGAAACAGCAAACTAGCTTTTCCTGAACCTCACTTCCTGGGAGTAAAAGGAAAGTTTTTTATCAGGGGGGAGGGGACAGACACTAAGACAGCTTGTACAGAATCCTTAGTTTAAAAAGATACAAATGAGGCACTAAGCAAATGTTTCTTAAAGACTAACACCGTAACAATCAGCCTGGAGATTTCCTTTATCTTCAACATGAAACATATTAAGTTAGTCATGACTGGGCACATTTTATTCTTCATCTGCCACAAAGTAATATAAACAGATATTAAGCACAAGAAAAATAGATGTGTATTTTAGTTGAGTGTTCTGGTGTCAAGAACGTTTTAATCCATATTATTAATTTTTTATCCTGGAGAATAAAGGGCTTTTCGCAGAGCACAAGTCTGGTGATTCACAATTAAATCAGCATTTCATAGAGATGTAGGTCAGATTAATAGCCTTTGCTTGCTTGAAAATCGTGTTTTCTACTTGCATAGGTCTGACTCCTACATCAAATGACTTGCATGTAGTTCGAAGGTCAAGAGTGAAAACTAAGTAAGCCTGAAAAAATAATTTATTTGGGGGTAGATTTTGTAACATTCACAGATATACAAAATATTTTGTAATATTTTCAGATACATAAAAGTTTTCCACCCCAAACTGAAAAGCTCAGAAAACCACGATCCAGGGAGCTAGGGTTGCTCAGCTGATATTTTTCTTTTGGATGCACCTGACTCTCTGAACCGGACCTGAACTTGCAGCATCAAAGAGTTAGGTCAAACCAGCAAGCCCAACCTCTTTTCTCTTTTCCTAGCGGTGTTTCTTTGCTATTAGCTGCTACATTTTGAGCTTTAGACTTGCCCTTTGCGGTGCACCTGCCTCCTTGTGAACCACCATTTCCCAGGTCTCTCCCCTCACGGGGGCAAAACCTCTCTAGACACCGTCTTTTTTTGGAGAGTAGATGAAAGTTATCTTGTCCTCTAGTGTAGGCTCCGCCTGAAAGCAATTACACCAGGGGAGACTCCTGGGCCTCTGCGCAGTCTTCAAGCCTTAGGCTCTGGTACCCAACTTCCCTCCCCCAACCCTTCCTAAAATAGTCTGGGGGTGGAGGAAGGGAGGATCCTCGAATTTATTCAACGCCGTACATCTCGCATCTGATAGTAGCAACAGTGCAGTGTGGACCATCATTGGAGAGTGGCTGTCTTTCACTCGGGCATCTCCTGGCGCCCAGGATATGTGCAGCAAGCGGAAATGACAACTCAGAGAGCGGGTATTAATAGGAATATGTACGTACGAGATGCAAAGAGGCTAGCCAACCTCCCTATCGCCTTCCCCAGGAGTGTCACACACGTACACACGTACACACACCGCCGCCACCCCCCGCCCCTGTGGTTCGCGGCGCGTCAGCGTGCAAGCACAAACTTGCTGCAGTGTGTTGCCTTGCACCTGTCATTCCTCCATCTCTCTCCTCTCTGCCTCTACCTCTGCTATTTACCTTGATCCGGCCTTGTTCAGGTTCCAAGCAGGGAGGTGACGCTAGCGAACGCCTCTTCCCGGCTGCGTGCGGCTCCGGGTGTGCGCTGCAACCCTGGCCTTGTAGCCGGGTCTCCTCTGTCCGCAGGGCTGCAGGAGCCAGGATGCCCGGGTGACAGAGTACAACAATCCCAGCCCGGTGTGGGCCGGTGCCGGGGTTGGCGCACACGCGCTGCTCTGCGCTGACTGCTGGTGGCTATGCCCTCCCTCCCTGCCTAGAGGATGTGTCCCTCCTCCAGGCTGCACACCAGGGGGTTAGGCCTCCCCCCTCCCGCCCCCTGCAGCTGCTGCTCCAGCCGCCAGCGGAGGTCGCCCCAGCGGATTCTGCCTCGCTGCACCCGCCCAGCACCTCCCACTGCCCGCCACACCCCCTCCCCAACCCCAGGATATGCGGGTCACCACACAGAGCTAGGGGCGGAGACCTGGAGGCTCTTTGCAGTCTCCCCCCTCCCCCAGCCTCCCCTCCCCTCTCCACCTCTTAGTGGCTTGTGGCCACTTCTCTGACAGCCAGAGTCCTTCTGCCAACCATTCTCTGCCCTATCCTCTGCCAAGGGGTCCCATTCCTGGGGGGTATGGTTGTCTTAGCAGCTTAGAGTTGCTGTATCGTGCTTTATTGCCTGCTAACTTTTGCCCCACGTTTCTCCACAGCACGGTTGGCTTCTGAACAGAACTCTGGAATGGCCTGGAGATTCCTGATCCTCTCAGGAAAGACATGATGTTTCAGGAGCACAGGTGCCGAGGGTTCTTTCTTAATCTGCCTCCTAAAGCATCCTAAAGCATCCTAATGCTGGCATCTGGGCTGTCAGCCTAAGGGACGATGGGAGACTAGGCAGGCTTTCTATTTATTTTGCTTCTATATATAAAACTTAGATTTCTTGAAAAGACGCTTGATATGATCCCGTTGATTCTTGATTATTCACAATGATGTTTTTGAGAGCACCCTTAGGTCCTTTGGACCCCGCTGTTCACAGGGTGGAGCCATTATAGTCCTCCGCAAGCCCTTCTTCCTGGTGCAAGAGAGCCCATGTTGCCTAGGAGCCTGGAGAGATTTGTTTTGTTGTGGTGTGAAGGTTTCCAGGCAAAGTCAAACACGGCCTTTTCCCCCAACAATGAAGCATAGAGTCTAAAAGGATTATGGAAGCTGATTGAAACTCTGTTGCAAGAATCTTAGAGATAAGAATCCTCTAAATTGTCTACAGAAACAAAGTCATGTTTATTCTCTAAATTCACTGAATGGAAGGATTACTTTATAAAGCGGATGCAGTTTCTCCTGGCCTCCATCTCTCCATCACCTGCAACCATCTTCCCCACTATTTGCCTTCCATTTAAAAAAAAAAAGATCTCTCCTTTTCTAGATCCCATCAAAAGAACAACACCTGTGATGGTTACTTCTAAAGGTCAACTTTAGAATTCTGAAGATCAGGTTGGCCTGTGGGTATGACTGTGTGGGATTGATTTGATTTTCACTTTACCCAGATAGGGGAGACTACCATTCCCCAGGTTTGGCCCTGAACTCTATAAAATAGAGAAATATAGCTGAGTTAATGAAAGGCCGCATGAGTATGTTTATTTCTCTTTCTCTCTGCTCTTAACGGTGGATATGGTGTGACCAATGCTCACAAACTCTGATCCCCGCCCCCCTGCAATGTAGGATTGTAACCTGGAGTTGTTTCCTAAACAAACCCTTTTCTGCCCCATGCTGCTTTTTGTCAGCTTATTTGACACAGCAACAGAAATAAAACTGGAGGGGCTGGAGAGAGAGATGGCTCAGAGGTTAAGAACGTTGACTGCTTTTACAGAAGACCCCGGGGTTAATTCCCAGAAATCATACTCCTGATCAGGGTATCTGATGCCCTTTTTCTGAACTCCATAGGGACAAGGCACACACATGTCGAGCAGACATACATGTAGGTGAAATATTAATACACTAAAAATGAATAAAGAAATAAATTTAAAAAGAAAACTAGATCAAAACTCTGGCGGGGGGGAGGGAGTGGGGAATCAGCTACCAGGGTTATCTTTCCTTGAGTGTTGCTTTCGAAGCAAAGCTATAAACACTTTCTAGCACAATAGATTTTTATGTTTGTTTATTTATTTATTTGGCAATAGTTTGCTATAAACCACATCCTTCTCACATAAATAAACTCTAATTGTAGAACCTTGTGTTTCAGGGTGCTTGGGTTGAGTCTGGTATGACAACCAATGCCTTGCCTGCCTCTCCCTCTCCCTGTCACTCCCTGGAGCAGTCTTGTGGGGATAGCCACCAGAGCCTAGTAGTTGTTCCTGGCCAGTATACTGTCCTCCCCAGTGACCAGCAGACTGCAAGCTTTCCCCTTAAAAACACCAAATAATCGTGGCTCTCTCTCTCTCTCTCTCTCTCTCTCTCTCTCTCTCTCTCACCATAGTCACAGAATCAGTTTGCCTTGCTCGTCATGAAGATGGACTGAGACCAGCTACAAAGGAGATTCTGTGTATTTCAAGCTGGAGTTACCTGATAAAGAAGGCATTTAAATGGGAATCTGAAACATAGCTCTAAGTAAGAGAAAGTCCTTGCTTACCCTTCACCCTCTCTTCTGCCAGAGTCAACAGGAATAGTACCCATGTAGGGCCATTACTGACTCCCTGATTCATTGAACCACGACCAACTTGATTCTCCACGGAAGTAACAAACTCATTTTAGACTTCTTTAAAGGGCTTGTCCTTTTCACTAAATTCGGGAAGGTTGTTAAGCTCTATTCATCCAAGAACTATAGCTTAAATGCCCAGCATCTTCTTAAAAGTGTGCTGAGCACTATAGAATTAGTGGAAAGCCAAGCCTAATCTGGCTCTTGCCTTACTAGACTGTATTCTATAACCAGGGACATGGCAATGTTCGTTGACTGTATGTACCTACAGAGTCCCATTCTCCAAGGAAAGGCAGGCGTTGTTGTGTGAGATTCCATTCGATTTATTTCAGAGATCAGCATGACTTTGCTAGTGAGATAAAATAGAACCAAGACTTACAAGGGAATGTTACTACCAAGATGCAAGAGAACTTGGAGCTGGGGAGCGGGGCACTTCAAGGTTCATAACATCTAACGATAGACACATCGCCCTTCGAAATGACAAGGGATGGGTATACACCATAAGCTGTTAGAGCCTTTTCAGCAGCTAACTAGCACAGCAGAACTAGATTTGTGCTTTGAACTTCTCCTTTCAACTACAGCATGGAACAGGAATTACAAGTGGGACCAGATTCATGAGTGGGAACCCTTGAGGACAGTCTGGCAGCCACCCTTTCAAGAATGTCACCGTGGTTTCTTCCTCATAGAATGATGGTGGTAGGAAAAGCAGATGGATGGATTTAATAGAGTGTATGGAGCACATGGCTATAGGTGCTGCTTTTGACCAAATGCTTCTGTAGCCTCCGCTGCCCCAAATCATAGCTCCTATGAGTGCTTGGAGTTGGTGGTGAGATTTAATGTCCTTATAAAAGAGTCATGGCAATTATTGTGCCCATTCTGTCACACAAGAACACAGCAAAAGGACAGTTCCCCGTGAACCAGACAATGAGTTTTCTGGATCCGTTATCTTATCCCAGCCTCCAGAACTATAAGGGAGGATGCTGTATATAAGTCTCCAGACTACACTAATACAGAAAAGCCCCAGTGTTGATGTAAGGCATCAACCCAAAGACGTTGGAAAAGTTGTCTTTGTGTTTAACAGCTTGGATTTTGAGAAGGGACAGCCTGCTCCCAACCCCACCATTAACTGCCTGTGTGCTGTCAAGCTGGTAATTGCCTCTCAAAGATCCAGATTTTACAAACCTTTGATTCAGCATCACAATAGATCCTCAATTAGGGAGCACTTGTGGGACCTCGATGAGCTAATACCTGGACACTTATTAGTTCTTCAGTGTCCATGTAGTAGGTGAGTGCAAGATGTAATTAGGAGCATTATCACCAGTATAGTTATTACTATTGTTGGTGAATTAAGGCAAAATGATCAGTCTTCCCTTTTGTGATAGCCTGACTGAGCTAAGAAATCTATTCCCCAGAATAGAAAAATATCTTCCTCAGTCATCGCAATATGACCAGCAACTGCCTAGGCAGGCGCCTGAGCCTCTCCTTCCAACTCAGGCATCCTTCATCCTGCTTTCTTCCCACTGTGTGTAGAATGCTCCTCACACACTAAAGTTGCAGTTGGACCTAAAGGTAAAGACCATTTTCAGTCAAGCTGTATTCTGACGCCTGCATCTTCCTGCCCTAGACATTATAAAATACAAGTCACCTCCTGTGTTGACATGAGCTCATCAAGTAACGGTTTCTGTTTCTGTCATGTCTGTTTTATGTAATTGGGCAGGTGCCATGGGCATCTTGCTACAGTTTAAAAAGATACTATTTATCTTAGTCAGGGTTTCTATTCCTGCACAAGTATCATGACCAAGAAGCAAGTTGGGGAGGAAAGGGTCCAAAGGAAGTCAGGACTGGAACTCAAGCAGGTCAGGAAGCAGGAGCTGATGCAGAGGTCATGGAGGGATATTCCTTACTGGCTTGTTTCCCCTGGCTTGCTCAGTTTGCTTTCTTATAGAACCCAAGACTACCAGCCCAGGGATGGCACCACCCACAAGGGGCCCTCTCTCCTTGGTCACTAATTGAGAAAATGCCTTACAGTTGGGTCTCGTGGGGGCATTTCCTTACCTACAGCTCCTTTCACTGTGATAACTCCAACCTGTGTCAAGTTGACACACAAAACCAGCCAATACACTATTTATCAGAAGTCCTACCACTGATGAGTCTCTGCCCATGTGAGCACATGTATTCTGTAACAAGTAGTCTCCTCCTCACTCCCCTCTTGTTCTTAACAGTGTTCAAAACTGGTTTGTTTAAAAGTACAGTGAAACTCAATGGAACAGATCTGTAGTGTTTTAAAGGTAAAGGGGTAGAGCATCATATCAGTCAGAAGGTAGACACAGTTAGCAGCAGTCTTAATCTGCTTCAAGAAACTGGGGTTCCTCTTTCAAGATGGTGGCCTCAAGGGGAGTCACAGCCATTGAGAATGAGACTGAAAATAAAGCCTTGAGCAGTATGGTTCTCAACCTGTGTGGCACGACCCCATTTGGGGAGGATCCAATGACCCTTTCCCAGGGGTCACCTAAATCATCTAAAACCTCAGATATTTACATTATGATTCATAACAGTAGCAAAATTACAATTATGAAGTAGCAATGAAAATAATGTTATAGTTAGGGTCACCACAACATGAGGAACTGTTTTAAAGAGTCACAGCATTAAGAAGATTGAGAACCTCTGCTCTAGAGGTTCTCTGGATCTCACTCAGATAATGCCATGATGCTTCTGAGCTTGTTATCTGGGCCACGGTCAGGAAGAACTCCAGCATCCCATAACTCTCTTCCTTTTTCTTCCACAGGATAGCACAACCACGGCCAACTTGATCTCCTAAATTATTTTCTTTAATAAGCCTTAAAAAAAAACTTCAGGTAATTAAGGTACTGATCTTAGAAATCTAAAGAGGTCATTACCATAGTGGAATACAAGCAAATCCAATGACAAGTACCCCACCTTTGAAGGTCTAGAACTAATCTGGCATGAACCATGTGTCAGTCAGGAATCATGAAGGAAGACACAAAACAAGTTGAGGATGTGATGCAGGGATATGATGCCGAGTGGCTGCTGCCACCCAGAGGTCAGCACAAGGCAGCTAATGCCTGCATTACACAGCTATGCTCTGAGCTGATCCTGCTGTGTGAATCGCATTGAAGCTGGAGGGAGAAATTCTCAGCGTCTTCTTTGCCTTCTGAATCTTTCATGAAAGCATGACAGAATGTGAATTTCATCCAAACCCCGAGGGATAGGGAGAGGCTGAGGAAATGTAATCCCCAGACTTCTGGCTTCTGGGATACAGGAAAGAGAAGAGAGCTTATAAAGAGAGCACCTTCCAATAAACAAACAAATAAACCACTAACTACCCTGCCAGACACAACCTTGAGTTCAACAGGTTCTTCAAATGTTAAAGTTAAAACTGAGACATTTCTCTTTCAAAAGATAGATCTCTTTAATATGCTATATAAGTTTATTAAAGTTACTTTTCAGTTTTAAATTAGGACTTTACGGTTAATTTTAAAATGGATTCAAAGCATGCTGTCACTCCTCTGCTCAATGCCCTTCAAAGCATTCTGTCTCAGTGATCCCTGTATAATCTATATGATATCCCACCCTCCCCATCAAGCCATCTTCAGCGATGAGTCTCCCCTCTCTCTGCGGCAACCACACACATGCTTCAATGTTTCTGAAGATCACGGAGTAAGTTCCTGCCTCAAGATATTCTCATAGATTGTTCCCTCTGCAATTAAACTCTGAGAATTACCCATAGCTTATACACTTACATTTCCCAAGTCTTTTTAGCAATCTCCATATCAGTGAAGACATTCCTGAAGACCTTAGACATTTTAAACATTTAAAAATATTCTCCACTCTGTTTTTTGACAATTTTGTTTTGTTCGTTTGTTTGTTTTGTAGCCTTGGCTGTCTTGGAGCTTGCTTTGTAGACCAGGCTGGCCTTAAACTCACAGAGATCTGCCAGCCTCTGTTTCCCGAGTGCTGGGATGAAAGGTGTGCACCACCACTGCCCAGCTGCAGTATTTGGTTCTTAGTACTAACAAGTCCTAAGTCTATACCCACTTATCTAGTTTATTATCTGATCGGTAGATCTAAAATATGAGTTACACCAGGGCAGATACTATTTTCTGTTAACTCTTATGTTTTCAGTACTTAAAACACTCAACACATAAAAATTACTTAAAAACATTTGTGGGATAAGAGCGCTGATTTATATTTGTTGAAAAAGAGACTTATCACTATATGCATATCCTAATATGAGCTCATGTATGCTCATACACAAGTAATGTGCCAGGTTTACCATGTATATGGAATTATGCTGCCATCAATTAGACACCATTAGATTAATAAGGAACCCACATATCTCTGGGAAGTCCTGATCCTCAATGGATGGTCCACACAAGAGAATCGTATGTTTTCCGATGGCAAGAGATAGAAAATGCTGTTTTCTTTTCCTTTTAGTTTTCTTTTCATTGAGACGGTTTCCAATCTTGGAACTATGTCTGAGATGCAAAATTGCACAGCCACATAACTGCAAATGTGCTTCCGGGAGTACACTGGGATGTGTCATTTTGTGACTGAAGTGGGCCCTGAGAAGTTAACGGCTTTGCGAAGTCACTTGATAAGCGCCCTTCTGAGACCACAGGATGCTGGGCATGTTCCCCTCTGGTTGGTGTCTCTGCCTAAATTGATTGGGATCCTTTTTTCTGTCCGTACCTATCTTAACACCATCTACCTTTTCTCTTTTTTCAAAGGGTTACAACATTTTCAACATATCTCTAACAGTAATTTCATAGGCCACCAGCACTCTTGTCTAGTCTTGTGAATGACAAATTTTCTAAAAACTGTATATAGCTGAACATTCGCTTATAAGACAATGGTGCCAGTAATGAGATCAGGCCACAGATGGTTTGGCAAAGGGAAGAGATTGTGTGGCTTGGAGAACTTCTTAACTGCATCCCTTCAAAGCTTGCTCCAGGACGGCTGAATAAGCTCACTGGCACAAGGATTATGGGCCACTGGAAACACTTCCTGGAATCTCTGAGAGGGAGATACGATTTGGCGAGTTCCTTCTTCCTGGCAGATCTGCACACCCATTCTTGATAAGCTAGACAAAAATTGAGAATTATCAAATTAAGTTTCGGTTCAGACCTACGATGACTCAATGAGAGAAAAAATGGTTGACGCTGGCGAAAGCAAGCCCAAGGAATGACTAGCTCCTGAAGCACACTCTGAAAGGTATGCTTCAAGACTCACTGACACCCTCCCCCAAGATCTCCTCTTGACACCATCTCTTCTGCTGTCCACACGCTGTGACTCATATCTGTAGGATGCCTATTAGTAATAAGGGGGACACAACATCCTTGGTTTATCCATTGAGAAAAGAAATGTGTAAAAGTTCCAGGTCTTACCTGAAGTGGATGTTACACTAGACAGGGCTCGAGCGCTTGGCACCTCAAAGCCTGTTCCCACGGTGACACACTTCCTCCAACAAAGCCACACCCACTCCAACAAGGCCACACCCATTCCTACAAGGCCACACCTTCTCCAACAAGGCCATGCCTCTGAATAGTGCCACTCCCTATGGACCTATAGGGCCATATTCTTTCAAAACATTATACTATTAATGGGAAATATTGTTTGCCTTTTCAGAAAGCTTCCAAATCCCAAGTTTTCTCCATGTAAGAAGTTATGACATGGATTCTTGCACATGGACAGTGATACTGATGTGAACGGTTCTGACATGTCTAGTCATACAGGAATAGAATCCACATATGTGTAGTATGCAATGCCTCATTGTGATAATTAGTGACAAGTTACTTGTCTATGTATTGACTATCTATGCTTTTTAATTATTAATCTAATGTGTGCCCACCTGCTTATAAGAAAGAGTTTCGAGGCCAAGGAAATGGCTCAGTGCCTAAGAACCCATAATGCATTTGCAAAGGATCCAAGTTTGGTTCCCAGCACCCACATTAGGTAACTAACTCTCAACCATCTACAACTCCAGCTCTAGGGTATTTAACACCCTCTTTTAGCCTCTTTCAGCACTGCATTCACATGAATAAAACCATTCACAGACACATATACACACATAATTAAAAAAAAACCTTCAGAGTGAAAGTTTGCAACTGTAAGCTGTGTTCACTGGCTGACACTCCACACTTTCCCAGTTTGCAAAGTTTCTCTTGACCGTATCAACAGGTTACTGTGGGTGTCTGACTTAGCACTGCTGTTGCTTGATTAGGGTCTGTGGTGGTTCATACAAAAACATGTCTGCTGTAGGTTCACATATCTGAACACATGGTCCCTGGTTGGTGGTGATGTTTGGGGTAGCTATATGTACATGTATGTGGCATCTTGCTAGAGGAAGTAGGTCAGTAAGACAGGCTTTGGGGGTTTATAAGCCTTCCCTCATATGCAGTTCACTTCTTGTTTGTCAGTGATGATGATCTCTTGGCTTCCTGCTCTTGCCACCGGCTATCATGTCTCCCAAGTCATCATGGACTCTCTTGCTGTAATTATAAGATCAAATAAACTCTTCCTTCTGGAAGTTGCTTCTGGTTATGTTGTTTCATCAGAATAATAACTAACATAGCCTCCATCTTTAGAAGCTCACATGTCCTTAATTATCCCTTCAAAGACCCTGTCACCAAGTACAGTCATTTTAGGGTTAGGGCTTAATATTGCGAGCCAGGAAGGAGGCATCATTCAGTCCAAAAAGGATGGACACAAAGGACATGCAAAGGTATCATTGAGTTCCTAGAAGAGGGACAGTGAGCTCTGAAATAAGCTGGTGGCAATCAGAAGGCTAAGGAGGTGATCGTGGACAGCGTTTTCACAGGTAAAAACTGTAGCCACTGAGGGACAGATCTATGCTGAAGCATCCCTGTCAAACTTCCAGGGCTGAGGCTGGGGAACAAAGAAAATGATGCTGGGTTAAGGAAAAGATGGGGCTGTGTTCATATGCACTTCTGTGTTTCCTCTCGATACGCACTCCACCCCTCTCTGTTTCTGCTTCTTCTATCTCCTCCAAACTGCTAAGTTAGCAGAAAGTTTGATCTTCATGTCTTCCTTAAGACAATCCCAGGAAACAAATTCCCCTGTCACCCTGGTCACCCCTCCCCCGCCCTCTGCTGTCCCTTCTGTCACTTTCTGCATGGCCACTGCAGTTGTTCTTTATCTGCTTACTGGTTCCTCAGGATTTCTTGGTTAATGTTCCTCCCTCCAGTAACTGCTGTCTTGTCTTATTCTGTCTGTTACTGTCCTTAGGAATACTTATGTCTGGACCAGCAGGTAAAAGCGTTTACTACCATACCTGATGAATTACATTTGATTTTTGGGACCCACAAGATAAAAATAAAGAATTGATTCCAACAGTTTGCCCTCTGACCTCCATGTAGATACCCACAGAAACACACACACACACACAGAGACAGAGAGACAGCCACATACACTCACAGACATACACATATACAGACACACACATACACACACTCAGAGACATATACATACACACAGAGAGAGATACACATATACACAGAAAGACATACACACAGAGACACACACAGAGACATACACACACTCAGACATACACATACACACACATACAGGCACAACACACACATATGTTTTAAGAATCCTTATGTCCAACTTTTGCTTAAAGATTTACATGAGAATAATTTTTAAGGCATCTGTTTTGTAAGGAGGGAACACAAAGATGTACTGATTTACAAACTCTGCGTGCATTGTGCCCTCGGAACACTTTTCTCCCAAGGAGTCATTAAATTATGAGTAAATTAATACAAATTCAAGAATGGGGAATCCACAAGAGTCATTAAATATGAATAAATGAACACAAATGCAAGAATGAGGTCATCCACATAAAGTACTGTGATAAAGAGGACTTAGATACAGTATGAATAGCTGTCATGATGTAGATTATGGTTTAAGGTGTATGATTTGACAGTCTTTTTACCAAATCTGAGATGTTTACACAAAAGCAACATTTTCTACAGGGCACTTCTGAATTATCCAAAGATCTTGATACATTTTCCCCCTAAGCCAGCATCCCACATTCTAAGTCTCCTGAGCTGGGACAAGGTTTTAAACCCTCACTGTGGGTGACCTCTACAGGCAGTTCAGACACAATGTTACTCGGAAACTGGATACAAAGAAAACTCTATACCCTGTAGCCAACACCCTGAGTCATGCTACTTTGTACTCTGGCAACTTTAGCCATATTTTAATTTCTCTTAAGAGCAGAGAGAGTCTGTTGACCTTGCCTGTAGAGTTGATGAAACTGAGCTGTATCAGAGGGAATTTGGGAAAGAGGCATATTCTCCACCGTGAAGTATCTCACGTCCCTCCTCCCCAGTAAACAAATCAAATTAAAGCAGACAACAAGACAAATCAGCAGCTAAAAAGAACTGTGGAGTGTTAGTACAAATGGCGTCTGCTTAGATTTTAAACACCAAGGCCCCAGTAGACATAAAGAAAAAGCCAACTTGTTTGCTATTGTTTGTCAGATGCTGAAATACTCACCTGTTGTCTGTGCCCCGGACTATTCGATGCTAACCCTATCTGCCTTTGGGGGTGAAACCTGTTGAGCTCATCTGAATGCTGCTGCAAGCTCCTTTGATACCCTCCGCCTATGCCCATTGGTCCCAAGAAAGCATCTCTTCTAAACAGCGTTTCCCGATTGGCTGGCATTGTTAGCGTCAGCAATCCTTGATCTTTCAGGTAGTCTCGTCCTCCTACAGGAGATGCCTTTGTGGCTGTGTGGCCCCAGGCGTTTATGTAGAGGTGGCCACTGCTCTTCCTCCTACATTTCCCCCTCAAATTCATCTCCAACAGCAGCGGCTCACTTGCACTCAAGAGGCTTATGTGTAGATATTTCCAGTAATATTAGAAATATTTTCACTTATTTGCTTCAGGCAAGCCAATCTACTAAAACTGGCAAGACATAAACACAGTGTATGGATGGATATTGTGGACTGATTTAAAAAAATTATCAAGCATTCACAAAAAATAAACTACATAATTACAATTAACCTAATTAAAATTGTCTAACTCCCTATGAACCATAACTACGATGCTGTATTCTCTTATGTGGGCATGTTTGTGTTAATGTGTGTGTCCGTGTGTGTGTTGTGTGTATGTGCACCCGTGTGCGTGCATGTGCATGTGCATGCATGCAGAAGCCAGAGGTAAAGGTGGGCAGTCTTTCTCTTTTGTTCTCCGCCATATTTTTGAGACAGGGTCTCTCACTGACGGTGGAGCTTATGGTTTCAGCTAGGCTGATTGGTCAGTGGGCTCCAGGTATTCTAGGCTGATTGGTCAATGGGCTCCAAGTATTCTCCTGCCTCTGCTTCCCTAGTTGTGGGATGATAGACATAGACTGCCACACCTAGCTTTTAAGTGAATGCTAAAGATCCAAATTGAGGTCCTTATGATCGCCCAGCAAACCCTTTACTGATAGACTATGTCCTCGGGCCTCGTGCTTTTTCCTCTTCAATGCGTAGCTCATCACCTTCATCACCTTACAGCTTACTAGAAAAAACTCTGTTTTCTACTTAATTTCTATTTGTTCTTCAAATTAAAAACAAAAACAAAACCAATATATAGAACAGTGGTGAAAAGTTAAATAGACGATAGCATCATTTTAGGCAGCAATACAATAATACTCATCCTTGGGGAAGCTCAATTTTAAAAATTATTTCTCCTTACCTGGAAGAGAGTAAAAAGAAAATTAGACTCTTTAGCTATTGATTTTTGTCTCTTCCAGAGCTCCTAAGTTATTTTTAGTTTGAATTGTTGTATATTTTCAAAATATTTACCAAAATGTACACTGTAAAATTTTTTTTTAAAAAAAAATAAAATGATTATAGATTTTTGGTATGAAAAAGAGTAATCCTTCATCCTTACTTCTCCTATTTCTTCTTCTCTTGGGGTATGATATCAGAAAAAAATAGCAATGTTAAATTTATATTTACCTTCCCCTCTGCAAACAAGCTCATGATGTTCATTCTTGAAGTTTAGAAACATTTATCTATGTATTTTGCCTGGGTGCATATTTGTGTGTCACATGCATGTCAGTGGAAGGTCAGAATAGGCCATTGGATGTCCCAGAACTCAAGTTACACGCAGACAGATGTGAGCTGCTGTATCGGTGCTGTGACCAAACCCAGGCCCTCTGGAAGAGCATCCAGTATTTTTAATGACCAAGGCACATCTCCTGCCCCAAATTCTTGATTTTGCTATCTCAGGCATCATCTATTAAGTTCTCATCATAGAAGTTGAGCAGTTAATTCTAGCCCCAGGCTCTTGTCTGTCTCCCCTGTACAGTTATACTTCCTGGGCTTATGATAGGTCTAGTCTGATGAAAGCCCCGGGTTTGATGTAATCTCAGCAGGAGGAGTTCATATGCAATGACATCTCAGCACAAGTCTTTGTCTTGGAGCTAACAGTTCTCTATTATTTGTTCTTTTTAATGAAATGTTGAAGTTCTAGATTGATTCTTATATTTCCATCCACTCATCTAGGTAGTCCATATTTGACAAGTGTGATACCAGGACAAAGGTTCTGCTATCACATGAGCAAGTGTGCTATGATGTCAGTTGAGTCACACTCCTTGAAAACTACAATTTAATCAGATGTGTACTCTTTATAAAAGATGTCTGGAAGATGGGGGAATGGCTCCGTAAATAAAGCACTTGTCATACAATCATGAGGACATGAATTCAAATTTCAGAACCCATGTGCAATTGGGCATGGAAATACTCAACTCTGATCTCTTGCCCTAGCATTACTAGGGCAAGATGGAAGGTGGACACAGAAAAATCCCCAGAAAGTCAATGGTTGGCTAGCCTGGAGTCAACAGCAGTGAACATAAGAGAGCTTGTCTCAAACAATGTAGAAGACAAGAATGGAGAGTCAACATAGTTGACTACACAAGCTATACCACATATATATCATACATGTACATACATGTCATACATGAACATATAAGCCACATAGATACACACATGTCACACACATACATGTCACACATGTATATACATATCAAGCTGTAGCACATACATGTCACAGTACAGGTGACATACATGTACACATATGCCACGCATGCACATTCATGTCATATACACATGCAAGTCAAGCTGCACCACATGCATGTCATGCATGTCACATACATGTACACACATGGCACCTCTATACATACATGTCACACACATACATGGCACACACATACATGTCATGCATGTCATATGCATACATATGTGTCAATAACCAAAAATAAGTAAAATAAAAGGAGGTATCCACTGGTCTGTCTTCCGAATGCTATCTGCGGAGATCTGTGGGGCTCTGGGCCATCTGGAGTCAGAGTTGTTCTCTCTAAAGGTGGAGTTGGATCAAGGTAGACACTGCTTTCTTCTGCAGCCGCTGCTGCTGCTGCTGCTACTCTGAAGCCCGTATTGTGTGCAACAGGACAGGACACTGCGTGGAGCAGGCGGGAGAGGTGGGGGTCACTCTTCTGAGGTCATTACTGCTCTGGCATGGCACTGCAAGCGGAGACATTACAGGGAGCCAGCAGGAGGGGCTCTGCTAGTGAGCCCTGAACAGCTTCCTTTCTCAGGAGAGGACTCTCTTCCCAAGAGTGTTACAGCTCTTATGTGACAGATGCTACCAGACACATCTCACACACAACTTTATTCCTCGTGGACAAGGTCTTATGTACATTTTGGGGTGGGGTGGGACCTAAAAGCAAATGCCTTCTATTGGCTTGTTCTGAGATGCTAGGGATATCTCATCTCCATGTGGAGGTGTTTCGGGGTGCTGTCCCTATATAACTGATTGTCAGGATCCTCTCCATGGGGTGCTGTGGTCACAGGACAGGGGCCTGGTTGGGAGTAGGTGAAATGCCTACTGTCCTCAAGTCTGAGGATTGGGTGTTTTTGAACCCACTCAACTTTACCAAGTTTCCTGGCACGGTCCACTGTCCCACAGGTATCTAGAACATAAATGGAGAAAACTATAAATAACAGGAATAACTCCCACAACCATGAGCCTAAAGCTGCTTCTCCATACTGGCGGCTTCAGCACACAAGACTTCTCACTTAGTGGCTGGTCCTAGTGGACAGCCTGCTGGCTTAGAAGTCTTGTCTTTGACGTTGCTGCAGTGATTAATTCAAGAATACTAAGCATTAGCAGATAAAGACGCCCTAGTAAATTGATACCACCAATTCTTTATGACACACTGGCTAACAAAAACCCAACTGTCCCTGGGACTGTAAGAAACACGTTTAAGTCTCAGATGGGGGGTGCTTATACTGGGTGTCCCCAAGTGTTCATGTCTGCATTCTGCTTACCGTTCCAAGAGAACCTAGGGGGTGTCCAGCCAGGTTCAGTTTCCAGGGTGTTCAGTCTGTTCTTCCTACCAGATTCATTCTTACTCTTCATGAGAAAATCAGCAGAAATGTTGCTGGGCGCTGGCTATATTGTTTCTCCTGGTCATTCAGAACATTGGGTTTCAATATGTTGGTAGGCAATATCTTAAACACATACAGAAAGTGAGAGAACTATAGTTCCCGTGTTATGCCAGACAACAAATAGGTCTGGATGAAGAACATCACTGATGCTGAGGCGTCCATAATCAAAGCAGCCACTCCCTTCTGGGAACATTGGGTATTTATTTCCATTTCCCCAGGAATCTTGGCCACAGCCTTAGCTCCTCTTGAGAAGGTTCTAGATAAGACAATTTTCAGTGTGACCAATGTTTAGAACCCTTCTTCAGTGGTACCTGGCTTTTCTTCTAAAAGCCATTGAATATCCAATGGAGTTAGATCTGCAAACAAAAGCTGTATATCCTCACTTTGCCTGTTTGAATTTTTCTGCTGAATACGCCTAGCCTTTCTCCCATAAATATCACTTCCTACACTACTGTACTGAAAACCAAGCCTCCAGCACAGAGACAAATAAGGATTGCTGTTAAACAAATCAGGACACACGTCTGAAAGACACAAATGGACCTCAATTCTTTGTAGATGCTCCTTTTCCTTTGTAATAGCAGTGTAAATGTTTTTCTTCGATAGTCTGAAATTTCAACACATGATGAGACTCCTTCTGGCTCATCCTAAAGTTTCTGTTTTAAGTGTGTTGGGTGTGTCCACTCTGAGACCTCCTCTTCTCCTCCTTAGCGACAGTGATCTCAGCTCTGTTCTTTGAAGAGTGTTTACTGGATGCTGGATTTTGAGAGTTGGTTTCCCCCCTCTTTTTCTCCTCTCATTTTTCAAATCTGTTATTCATTCCAGAGCTTGACTTCTCCTATTTTTAAGTTGTTAAGATTTCTTTTAAAAATTATCATCTTCACCTTGAAATGACCTTTCTCACATTGTGCTGTCGAGTCTATTTTATTTCTGGCTCTAGCAAATTCCGAAACAACACTCAGAGTGTTAATCTGAGCACCTGAAATAGCTCAGTTTCCTCTGAGAACATTTTTTATTTATTGTTCCTCTTTATCTTTTACTATGGCCATTCTTCTCTTGTAGCTGCTGATCCTTGGATCTCCTGGATGTTTCAGAAGGAACAGGAGAGGTTTTCTCCCTGTCACATATAAACCAGACTTTTAAAATTCATTTTCTAGACCTGTAAGTACATAGCTGGAAGTTACATGCCAAAGAGTGGGCTGTTGCTTAATAAGTATCTCAATGGAAGCTCCCACTTGCAGGCAACTCGCTTATCAGGAGGACGAGTGCTTTATTCTTGGGCACTAATATTTGCAAGAGAAGCCTTGGCTTTTCTACCAAACCAATTCCAATTTGCTTCTCCTCACCCTACTCACTCAGTCAAAGCTGGGACTGTCAATCATTCTAGTGTTACATAGGCACAGTGGAACAGGATGGAGCAGGGTGGGGCAAGGTGGGGCAGGGTGGGGTAGAATGGAGCAGGGTGGGGCAGGGTGGGGCAGGATGGGGCAGGGGTAGAGCCTGCTTGGTCTATGCCTACTCATATCTTCAGTTAAGCCCCTTTCAGCTCTGAGCCTCCAAGGCATTCTGCTGTGTGCTACCTGGCCTTCTTCGCTGGTTTCATAATGAACACACAGAGGCACACATGCTTCAATCTGTCTTCATAATTCTGTAAATGTTTCATATTTAGTAAAATACCTCACTTCTAGTTTCTCTGCTATCTATCTATCTATCTATCTATCTATCTATCTATCTATCTATCTATCTATCTATCTATCATCTATTTGAAGAGATTTAATGTGAAGTATTCACTAGAAATACTTTGCCATCTTGAAGGCTAGAAATCTCACCATCAGCTGTCTGTAAGCTAAAGATTTAGAAGCTAACTGCTGTTGCAGTCATAGCCCACATCTGAAGACCCAGGAACCAGAGAACCCAACCCCACAACCATACAACCACACAGCCACATAACCACACAGTCATATGTATGTATGTATATATATATGCACTGACTTTGCTAGGATATTTCACTTTATAGT
The DNA here is from genome assembly GCA_036184795.1 of Tokudaia tokunoshimensis. NCBI lineage: Eukaryota > Metazoa > Chordata > Mammalia > Rodentia > Muridae > Tokudaia > Tokudaia tokunoshimensis. Next base: position 74,991,078 of record BTHU01000006.1, read on the forward strand.
CCCAAATTTTGCTATTGTTGAGTCCTGTATATTGTCAAAAATAAGGACAGGGTGAAAGGCAAGATCACAGGATAGTTTCCTATGGGCTTCAGATTTGAGAATTTCTTAACATTTTCTAACAGCGTAACATTGGTTAAAAACAAAGCAAAACAGTGTCTGACACTGACCACACTGCCTGGTGGCAGAGTGTGCAGAACATGCCTTGTGTGCATGGCGGAAGTGAGGAAGTGTCCATGGTGGTGATGGAGGAGCTGTGCACTGAGAAAGGTTGGTAGCAATGGTAGAGTATGTTGCCATCTTCTGGTGAGACTGGGCCATTCCTTTGTTGCAGCCACAGGAAGGTATGAGGATAGAATGTGTATGACTGGCTTTTGGAGTGCATACATCCATGCAAGTGTCTGTGGGAGGTCAAAGGTGGTGTCAAGCATTTTCTATCGCTCTCTACCTTATTTTGTTGACACTGAGTCTTTCACAGAACCTGGAACAATCTGTTTTCTGTCAGATTGTCCAGTCAGTGAGCCTCTAGAACCTGTCTGTCGCCGTGCCCACCCCTCCTCTGGGATTGCAGACACATGCTGACACACATGTGGAGATTTGAACTTAGGTCCTCATGCTAACCCAATTCACTGTCATCTTCACCAACCAATAAAAATTGACTTTCTAACTGCCGTTAAAAGCCTCGACTTTACATTCCAGGATCAAATGGAAACTCAGTCCTCTGTCTGAGGCGTCTGAATTATCTCAACATTTTCTACCCAAGTTCTCAGCCCCACGCTTTGCTCCATGCCACTTATCCCAAGACTTCTGGAGTCTGTGCAAGTTACCATTTCATGGAAAAGGTTTGACTGGTTCGACTCTTCAAGCCTCTGGTTTCTCCCAGTGTTGAAGTTCATTTCAGAGAGCTGATGTTCTCCCCATGGGTTAGACACACAAGGCCAGAGAGGTACCCCGCTCTGAAGCATTATCGAATCAATTCCTTCATCATCCATGATGTCAGGTGGGGATATAGTCACACATGTATGTCTCTGCACTTTTTCACAGATGCTCCCCCTGCCAGTGTGGCTGCCTTGACTGTACTGTCTCTTTGTGTGGCAACATCCACAAAGCTCCACTTTCCGACTGGCAGAGCCAAGCTAGTTATGGAAAGGAACAGATATGAAATCCAGATGGCCACCATCTAGCCCAGCAAGCTCGTTTTTCATAATACAATACAGCAGCCAGCGATTTGAAGACTTGCTGAGCCCTACGACGCCCAGGACACACGTGGGTTCTCTACTTGGATCTTTTTGTCTCTGCTTTTCCGACAAAGGCATTTCTCCCATGGCCTTACAGTGAGACGTTGCTTCTCCTTCCCTATCCCTCATGGTCTTGCTCTGTCTGTCGCATGCTTGCTGGTCCTTTTCCAGGAGGAAATCTGCCTGAGATTGGCTCTTCCTCGTCTGCAGTTGTGCTCTTGGACGTCTTTATAATCTCTGTCTCTCTGCTCCACACCATCTCTTGGTCCTTTCCCAGATATGCAGACTCCTTTGTGGCTATACTTTCCTGGCATAGCTCAGTCATTTCCTTACTGTCATTAAGATGGTCGCAAATATTTTTAGTGTCATAGTTCAGAAAGGAACTAAGGCCTTGTAAGATAAACAGGGATTTTTGTTTGTTTGTTTGTTTTTTAAATATCAGGGCCTGAAAGATGGCTTAGTCAATAAACCACTTCTCACGCAAGCATGAGTGCCTAACTTCAATCCGAAGGACCCAGTAGAAAGTCTAGCATTGTGGTGGTGCATGCTTACAATCTCTGCACTGGGGAGGTAGAGACAGCCAGTGAGATAACTCAAAAAAAAAAAAGGTGGATGACTTTAAGGAATGACGTCAAAGTTGTTCTGTTCTCTGGCCTCTGCAAGAGCACACACACACACACACACACACACACACACACACACACACACAAAAAGAATTCATACCCTATTTTAAAATGATAATATTTACGTGTGTGCCTGTGAGCCTTCACTTTTTATTATGTTATCTGTCAACTAAACCAGTGGTTACTCTATATCAGATGGCATGGGACACATTTTACATATTTTAATTGCAGTATGAATCCATGGTGATTTTTACTTTACTTTATAAATAAAGGCACAAAGGATCAGAAGCCAGAAGATCAGAAACCAGAAGTAATAATAATTCCCTGGTCACTCAGGTGAGGATGCAGAAATACCTCAGCCCAAACTCCATTTTCCTGTCTAAACATGACATCATCTTTTAACTAGAGAGTTACATTTATTATATATGATTTGAATAAACCCAAAGACACGATATATCATTTATATTCTCAAAATATGGTGATTATAAACCAGCACTGGCCAATATGTTTTTGGTCCTGATGAGAACCTATGTCTTTGATGTGCCTGTGATGGTGGTGGGCTAGGTCAGATGACTGAGAAGGAAACATGACTGGCCTGACAGGTGTCCTGGCTAGGCTTCTTGTGATTTTAAGGCATCATGACCACACGCAACTTGGGGAGGAAGGAGGTTATTGCATCTTATACTTCCAGTTAACAGTTCATCACTGAGGGCAGGATCTCAAGCAGTTCGGGAGACAGGCACGAAAGTGAGAGCATGAAGGTACACTGCTTACTGGCTCACTCCTCACAAGTTGCTCAGCTTGCTTTCTTACACCATCCAGGATCTCCTGCCCAGTGGTGATAACCGCCCACATGGGCTGGGTCCTTCCATATCAATCATCAACAAATAACACCTCCTTCAGATTTATCTACAGACCAGTCCAAGGGGACGTTTTTTTCAATTAAGATATTTTCCTCTTTCCAAATGACACTAGCTTGTTTCAAGTAAATAAAACATGAGCCAACACAACAAGAAAGGGAGAGGTTTTAATATGGTGTTTTGTTTTGTTTTGTTTTTCAGATAGCCCAAACTTAAATGAAAATCACCAACTGCAGACAACGTGTTGAAAAGTGGCCACCCAAGATCTCCTGAGATTGTGCCTCATGATGCTGGTATTAAGACATCACCTACTTGCTTTCTGGTCCTCTGCCATGCTCCACTGTGAGGACAGAAGAAACACGGATCATTACCATAGGAGTGCTAGGAGCAGTCTCTGTCTCTCTTAAATATTATATTCAAGCACAGTCTTTTTGCATAGCAGAGTCTCCTGCTCTCGTTAAGACCTCAACACCTTTGTCTTTAATTTGGACTTAATTAGCCTCAGAGTGTAATGTAAAGGTTTTCCTTTAACACCACTAATTCACAGCTTCTTCATTAATTTACAGCTCAGTGTCACTTCCTATTCTCCCCAGCTTCCTAAGTTCTTTTCCTGTTTACAGTGCAAAGATGAAAGGTCTTATCAGGCCCATTTTGGGGCCTCACTTATGTTAGAAATCACTCCTTTTAAAAACACTTCATTTTAATGTGGGTGTGCATGTGTGTGTTTGTGCATGTGTGTGTTTGCACATTTGCATGTATGTACAGTCAGAGGCCAGAGAGACTGTCAGACTCCCCTTGGGACTGGACTTACAGGTGTTTGTAAGCTGTCCAGCATGGATGCTACGGACAGAACTCAGGCCTTTTGCAAGAGTAGCAAATGCTCTTAACCACTGAGCCCTCTCTGAAGCTCTTAGAGATCCCTCTTACATATAAACATTAAGGGCAGAAAAGCCCATAGTCAATGGAGGGATCTTACTCATAAATAATTTGAAATGTACTTTGCAAACTATTCAGTAAACAAAAAAAGTAATAAAATCTCTTCGAGTCAAAGAAAAATTAGAGATATGTAAAACTAAAAAAGACATAGCACATATTATGTGTTTCTCTATTATGATTTTAAACTAATTTTTTACTGAAAATATTCTTTCATTATGACGTGTTTCCCCCACCCCCACCCCCATCCAACTTGTTGAAGTATCATTTATTTGATTTTGTGTTATCGTGACCATCTTCTCCAGAGAGATGATGTATGATGTAAGAGAAATTAGTATCCTTACCTTTGGCTACCAGACTACAGGGACAAAGGGCCCCAGGAATTAAATCTCTCCAGGACGCTCAGATGGAGGATGAGAAAGCTTGGACCCCTAGGGCTAGTCAGAGCAGGAACTTCTCTTCCTGGAAGAGATTTCAGACAAATCTGACAACTTATCTGACCCCATTGCAGATGAAGTTGGAGCTAAGACAAGATGGATCCATGAGGGCCAGTACTGTGTCTGGAGTAGACCCTTACACACCTCTTGCTGTCTATTTACACTAAGTATCATCTCGGCATCCGGAAGGACTTGTCCTGGGTGAGTGTTAATTGGCCCTCTTTATTTACTCCTCTTTCCCAATATGGTCACATGGAATAAAATTTTCTGTTTTTAGGTACTGTTTGTCTCCTCGATTAATGAATTTAGCATAGGTGGCTGAGCCTGGATTATTAGGCTTCCAAAATTCTAAGATCTCAATTAATATGCAACAGATTTTACCACAATAATGCTCTAAAATTTCCATCAAATCATGAGCTCACATATATTATTAAATAATTTATAGGAAGGCTCAGCTGTAAAGAATACTTGCTGCTCTTCCCGTGGACAGGAATTCTGTTCCCAGCATCAATAACAAGTAGCTCCCAATTACCTGTAACTCCAGGTTCAGGGAATCTGGCGCCCCCTTCTGTTCCCCACAGGTACCTGAACTCACATGTCCAACAAGTTTAAATTAAATACATTATTTTCTTTCTGAGAGTATATTTAATGCTGATATATAATACATCTAAAATTATTTTTGATAAAGGCCACTTTGGAATAAATAATAAACTAGTCATTTCAAGTTAATATTTGTAGTAAAAGACCACATCAGAATATTTCAGTGCCAGATGAAAAATGTTCATATTTTGTATACTTTGCATGAACTAACCATAAATGTAAACTGTGTATGGTGAAAAAAAACACTCCCAGCAAAATACTATTCTACTGACTATACACAGAGTTTCTGGAATGCTGTCTATTGTGATCTGTGCTGAAATTATCCATTGAGGGTATGAACAATGTAAGAGAAAAGGAGCCTTTCACATGACTTAAAGACAATGACTTCAGAGCTAACAGGCTTTCTGCTTTCAAATTTTTTAATGACCTGTGAGGGTCATGATAGGTAAAATAATGGATGAAAACCAGGAAAATTTAGAGCTGTGTATTTCTTTTAATGTAGCAGCTCCATTCTAACTCTTAGAATGTGTTCTATTTATAACAAAAAAAAAGTACATCAGGTTGAAAACACAACTGGGACTATTTTGTTTGTGGGAAATGTACCTGAACTTGTATCAGGCACGTAGAAGCTGGGTCTGTGATGGTTTGCATATACTTGGCTCAGGGAGTGGTGCTATTAGGAGGTGTGGCCTTGTTGGAGTGGGTGTGTCACTGTGGGTGTGGGCTTAAGACCCTCATCTTACCTCCCTGGAAGTCAGTCTTCCACTAGCAGCCTTCAGATGAAGATAGAGAACTCTCAGCTCCTCCTGCACTATACCTGTTGGATGCTGCCATGCTCCTGCCTTGATGATAATGGACTGAACCTCTGAACCTTAGACTTGCCTTGGTGTCTGTTCACAGCAGTAAAACCCTCTCTCTCTCTCTCTCTCTCTCTCTCTCTCTCTCTCTCTCTCTCTCTCTCTCTCTCTCTCTCTCTCGGCTCAGCTTCCTGCTTACCAGCACAATGCAGGGTAACCATCAAGGAATGTCTATCTGTGACTTATCTCATGTTCCTTCAAGGCCTGAGGCTCAGAAATAAGTCTCTGTCCTTAGCCTTTTCCCGGAAATCACCTTAGATTCCAGGAACACAGAACACAATTAGATCCTTAAAGCGTCTTTGTGACAAGGAACTGCATCTACCTCCAAGGTCAGATAAGACTGCAAGGCAAGTACTTTCGGAAAGTGTTATCTAGAATGGAGCTGTTACTCCTGGTAGGAACTGAATTGGTTCTCTTTCCTGTGATGGCTTGACTAACAGCTTAATGATTTATTGGACCACCTAGGAACACCCAACCAGAGACAGTGATGAGTCGGACCACACCCTGACCAGGACTAGCCAGCTGTTCAAAGCTCATGGCAGCCCCTAAAAGGTGGGCTCACTGACCCTGCCCATTGGGAGTTCTTCCCAATGTGGACACACTGATTACGCACCCCATCTCTCTACTTTACCTCAGTCATTCACCTTGTTAACTGTTGTCGCGGAATGCGTGTCTGAGCCTAATCCATTGAGCTTCAGAATTCTACGCATGCAAGTGCGTGCGCGCACACACAGTCGCTCAGATAAGTAAATAAATGTAAGGTGCTTGTTCAGTTACCCTGTGTGATTTTTTACTCACAGACACCTTGCTGTCTTAATTATGGTGGCTATCCTAAGAACCTTAATACTGAGAAGATAGAGGCTTCTAACTAGAGTCTATAGCAACTAGCATTCTGGATAAATTTACAGGAAACTTGTTTATATATACAAGAAACTTTGCCAGGAATTTAATGTGAATTTTATTCCATCAATAGACCGTCTTTGGGTGAATTAGAATCTTTGACACACTGTTTTCCTCCATTTCAATTCATTTATTCTCATAATTTTTGCATGCATATAATGTTCTTTCTTTAAAGTTGTACATATTGTTTTGATTTTATGTCAATGAGTGGTTTGCTTACATGTATGTCACTGTATGTACCTGTACCTATATGTACCGTGTATTTGTCTGCTACCCATGGAGGGCAAAAAATAGCATCAGATTCTCTGGAAGCAGAGTTATAAACACTTTTATGCTGTCCTGTGGGTGCTGGGAATTGAACCCCATCCTCTAGAGCAGCAGTATGTGTTCTTAACCATTGAACCATCTCTCCTCCCACCCATCGTACAGATATAATGTTCTTTAATAATAGCCCCCCTATTGGCTTATTTAATTCCTTTCATCTCCCATCAACTCTTCTTCTTCCCCTACCCAAGTCTTCATGTCTTTTGTATGTGTGTGACTCAAGGCATTTAACAAGGGTTGCCTCGGTGTACACAGGTGAGGGTTCCAACCTTGACTGAGGGCAGTGTGTGGGTCTTATGAGCCCTCCTCCACCAATGATGTAATGCTGATGGGCCCAGTCTTGCAAAGGGATCAAGTGAGTGAGTGATCTGAGCACTCAGTCTTACATAGGTCCTCTGTACATATCCGGGACTCTGAAAACATCAAAAAAGCAAAGAATGTAAAAGCCGGAAATGGGAAGGCACAGTCCTAAAGGCTCTCTTCTGACAGGACACTGCTCTTGCACCCAAGGTTCTGTCCTTTTTCGGGCATTCTTTCTTCTTATCTTATCCTTCTGGGCCTTTTTCTCTGGTTGCTAACTTTCCTATCTTTCATCTGCTTTTACCTGACTGTTAAATAGAGTGCTTCTTAAAGTTCAAGGGAACATCTCAACACCATCTCTTCGAGAACTCCAAAGGACAAACAACAATAATAACCTCCTTCCCCAGAGACCTAAAGGGGTTCATGTGCTCAGGATACCACTTCCTTTTAGACAGGTGCACAGCCTACCACTTCCCTTTAGAAATCTAGACATTCCATTCATTCAGCTGCTAAATTAAAATCTTTATTTGAACACCACCACCACCCCAGACACTTTAAACAGGACCTGTTTCAGTCTCAGGTGACCTCTCTAGGCATCTCTTTGTGCACCATTCATATAGGCTACATGCTGTTCTTTCAACTCTGATCTCAACAGCAGATACTCAGTGTATCTCCTAAATGTTTCTTAAGTCTGGGAGTTTTCTACAGCTGTACTGCCACAGTTTTAGAAACCCCACTTCAGTCAAATAGGGACCCCCCTGCACCAGGTTTCCATTCTGGGGATAAAATAAAATCTATCTGAAGTGAACCTGTGCCTTCTCCACCACACCCGTTCATTCTCTCCACGCCTCTTCCTCTAAATCAGTTACTATTTCTCATAGGATTCAAGGTAAAATTAATACTTATAAATGCATTTTGAAACTCTCTGGGAAGTAAGAGACCTGTCTAAAAGCAAACAAAAACATAAAAAAATACAAACGCAAGACATAATCACAAACAACAAACTAAGTCACAAAAACAGGATTAAAAAAAAAACTGAAATTCAAGTCATTTAAGAACAAAATGCTGGAAGTTGCTTACGAGCAAATAAACACTGAATTCCCAACCCTAAGGTTAGAATTTAACAAGAGAAATCAAGAGACAAAAACATAACACTAGGCCTCTAGCACACTTAGTCTGAAACACAAAAAGCTGTAATGTTTAAAAGGATTCCACTTTAGTGAAAAGATTTTTTTTTGAAGGAAAAGCTTCTAGTAGACAGAGAGTGAAGAAAAGAATGTATCCTTTGCCGAAGCCCAAGGCTTCTGAAGACGCATTTAACTGGAGAATTCTGGAGAATTGACAGTCATTGACTGTCCCCAGGCAAATGTGGGCTTGAATTGACACCACTTGTAGAGAAACTCTAAACCATAATAAGGGGTTCCATCCCAAGACAGAAGTGTGTTCACTGCCCAGCACAGAGAAATATGCAAGTCTATTCAAGAAGAAAATGGTCCAGCCCTGCCTCTCAAAATTCCCATGGCTTAGGGCTGGGAGAGATTTCCCTCCGTTCACACAGCATGCCCTGACTGCCACCCAAAGCTACACATAACACACACAACTGGCTATGGTGCTGTATGCCTAGAACCCTGCCACTTAGAATGTAGAGGGTCAGAAGTTCAAAGTCACCATCAGCTACATGCCAAATCAAAGTAACCTGACACATACCTACATACGATGCTTATTTTAAAAAAGAAGTCCTATAGATTATCTCCAGCCAAATATAAATTCATAATAAAAGCATCACTTAGTATGTGAAAGAGTGAATGAAATTTAATTGAAAATGAATGAAAACCATATAAGATTTTAAGGATTGGACTAATCAAAACTAAAATATTCAGTAATTAGGTAAAATAGTTAAAGAAATAACAAAAATCGGGTAGGGAATAAATGACTTGTAAGTATAACCTAGTACACAGTAATGAGGGCTAATGTATTTTCTTCTTGAATAAGTAAAAGACTATGTTGTTTTTTGCTATTATATTATATAATATATAATTACTATGGTATATTAACTATAATGCATGAAATGCTTTCTAACAGACCATATATTCATACCTGGAGAGAATTAGAAATCAACTCTGTGTGGAAGTCAAAAGCAGAATGGGGTGCAGAAAAAAAGCTGTGATTATGAAAAATGTGGGCACTCCTGTTCTGGACCTGTTTTTCACGGACCCACCTAAATAACAATATTTGGGTCTGGATATTATGATTCAGTCTTTAAAAGTAGCACTTCTCTTACAGAGGACACAAGTTCAGTTCCCAGTACCCTTGTCATGTGAGTCACAACCACCTACAAGTCCTCCAACTCCTGGGGATCTTCTGCCATGTTCTTATCTCCACAGAAGTCACACACGCTCGTGCGCGCAAACACACACACACACACACACACACACACACACGCACATGTATATGCACACACATACACACATGCACACGTGCGCACGCATGCATGCACACATGTACACGTGCACGCGTGAACACACACATGCACATGCTCACACACACATGCACACGCTCACACACGCGTGCATGCAAATAATGATTCCAAGTAAGATGGGAATTAAAGGCAATAGGAATAGTTATCACTCTATTTGTTAATTTCCCATGGTCTGGCGTCAACCAGATCAACAATTCAACAAACCTCTTCTAGACTCTGACCAAAGAACTTTCTCTAGGGTTGGACTGGACTTGCCCGGGTGACAGCCACTGTTGACACCTCAGTAACTACCGCTGGGTGGAGTTTGCTTCAGCATCCACAGCTTACAGAAAGGGTCACGATACCCCATGCCCAAGAGGGACTGGGAGCCCACAAACAAGAACAGAATGGGGCCATTGGATAGCATTGCAGTGCACAGTCAGACCGAGGAACAAGGAAAAACAGCAGTGATCGGCCAGATGAGGAGGTCCACATGCAGGCCAGTGACCTCATTCCTTTTATTTCCATTTCGCTTTCCATGCCACTCCAGCTGTTCTACATCTGCCAGAGATTCCATTATCTTGTGTCTCCACCCAGCATAACCATAACCTACCTACCTCTTACCTATATAGTAAGGGGAGCATGGGGGCAGGCAACACTGCCCCCTATCGGTTGTGCTTTTTACTGTTTTATGCTCTCCGGCACTCCATTTTGCTGTCATTTAGTTCCTTTCTCCATTCCTGTACCCATTTCTTTTACTGTTAGCATCCCCCAAACCCTGAGGAGGACCAGGTTTGCATCTCTTTACTTCTTCTTAGTTCACCATTAAGCAAACCTTCAGTATATTAACCTTACCTTTTCCTTTGCCTCTTCTTACGACGTAGTACTCTTGAAGTTAGAATCTCTCTGTCTGTTAATACAGTTCTCAGACCTCATCTGAGAGGGGAGGTTCTTTGCACATAGAGGGTGGTGAACACGGAAACTCACGATTGGTCGAATTCAGAGAAGAAACTCAGTAACAAATGGGCATCTATATTACACACATACCCCCTCTTAAGGCTAAGAGACTGTTGCAGGGTGTGGGGGCGTGGTTAAGAATACTTTAAAGTGACAGGCTGGGGAAGGACAGAACAAAAGACCACTGCGGACACATGGCGGTTGTGGTTGGCCATACAAGCTCTGCATCAGATCAAGTCGGTCAACATTCTAGCATGGAGTGAAAAGAGGTTCATGAGCCCCATCATCTAAAACTGGGGCGCTGTGGACGGCTTTTGAGGGTGGAAAATTTGGCTTTCTTTAAGGGTATGATTCCTGGTAGATTTGATATCATGTTATAGTGCATGGCCAGGAGTATATGGGCAGCCCAGACTGGAATCTAGGTTGTGTGTGTCTGTATGTCTCTGTGAGTGTGTGTATGTGTGTATTTGTGGTGAGAGGTGGTGGGTGGAGGGGAGTGGGGGGGGCGTGTTGAGGGGAAGAACAAAGTTGAAAGGGATAGGGAAGAAGGGATGGATCTGGAAGGAGTTGATGAACATGATCAAAATATGTCATAAGAAATTCTAAAATAATTAATAAAAATTTACAGTACTCTACTCTATATGTGAAACTTGCTAAGAGGATAGAGCTTAAGAATTCTTACCAAATGCAGGGGGGATATTTAACTCTTGAGGTAATAGATAAATTACTTATATTTTCAATCAAAGATTCATCCATTTTACTTTATGTGCATGAGTGTTTTGACTCTATCTATGTGTGTACATTAATCACATTTGTGCATGTTAGAGCCTCTGAAACTGGAGTTACAGATGGTTGGGAACTAACATATGGGTGCTAGGAATTGAACCTGGTTCTCTGCAACAGTAACAAGTGCTTTCAACTGTTTAGCCATCTCTCCAGCTCCCCATAAAGGTAAATTGGTTATCTTCATTACAGTGACCACTAAATCCCTATAATTTTATTTATTACTTGTATCTCATTAAATTTAAAGAAACATCCCTAGAGTTGATATTTATGCCAAAGATGGCTGACAGACAATAAAATAGAATCTAGGAAAGACATAGGTCTGCAAGAGAGTCTCTCGACTTTCCTTGTCTCCTGGAGATGAAGGATATAAACAAGGCTTCTGTGAAATTCCCAGTGGGCAGGCTGCACTCCCAGTGTCAGGAGCCTGTGCTCAACTCTATAGCCCCACAGTCCCAGCAGACATTAAGATCCAGGTTAATGTAGTCAGCTGAGTTAGCTGTGACCAGCACGATGAAGGAAGACATTTTCCAAAGGAAAACACAAAGTACTCCACAAATTCCCAGCCATAAAATTCTATAAATCACGAGGTATACCTAAACTCTTCTAAAATTGGAAGTTTACTTTAAATATGACTATAAATTTCAGAAGAGGCCACCTTCTTTCTATCCTGAAGTTGCCTCATGTAAGATCACCCTCCGACTTTTACTAAGGGTTTTCTTCTCTGGAGAAGAATAAAACAACAGCAGCAACAACGAAAACTGTCTATGAAAGAGCAAGGAGAGAAAGAGGCAGAGGAGTGCAGGAGGAAGAAGAGGAAGAGGAGAAAAAGAAGAAAAATGCATTCTACATCCATGGAATTCCTTGAATTTGCAGATGATCCGAGAAGACAGAGATTACAGTAATATCCTTCTAATTAATGAACACAGTATATTTTTTTGCACTTTCCTGGATTTTCTTTACCAATGTTTTATTTCAAATGTATAAATTTCAATTGTATGAACCCAATCTCAATAAATTCCAAATGTATGAATATTCAATTTTTTGCCAAATTTATTACTGGGTATTTTTTATTGCTATTGTGATGATTTTATTAATTTCCTTTTTGGATTATTTATATTTATATATAGAAAACCACTGCTTTAGAATGACCTTGTCAGACATCAATGAGAGAAGAGGTTATTGGCCCTGTGAAGGCTGGATGCTCCAGTGTAGGGGAATGCCAGGTCAGGAAAGTGGGAGGGAGGGGTTGATAAGCAGGGGGAGGGAGGATGGGATAGGGGGTTTTCAGAGGGGTAATAAGGAAAGGGGATACCATTTGAAATATAAATAAAGCAAATATCTAATAAAAGAAAAAAGAAAAAAGAAAACAGCTGCTTTTTGCATATTGATTTTTATATCCTGTTAACTTATTCAATTTACACACTCAAAAATATACTACTAATATTTTAAAAATTCTCCCCCAAAATGGAATAGGCTTTTCCAAAACCATTTTATGAATATAGTTGAGTTACATAAACATTTTATGAATAAAAACTGAATTTCCTCTAGGATCAGGAGCAAAGCGAAGGTATCCTTTCGGGCCAAGCACTTCCCTAGTACATGGTAGACCCTAACTTCAGTCTCTAGTGCTGTGAAACAAACAAATTCATTTTATGAGGCCAGCATCAATCTCCTACCAAAGCCAAAGTACCCAAAAGAAAAGAAATTTACAAGTTAATGTCTCACTTTGAATAATACAGATATGAAAATCCTAGGACACAAACCCCACAGTATGCAGAGTGAGTTAGACACCGTGACCAGGAGTGACTTATTCTAGGGATGCAATAATTCTTCAACCTATGAAAAAGAAATCAATATGATGTATCATTTTAACAGAAACAAATATAAAATGCACAAGACCACCTCACTAATTACAGAACTAACAAAATGCAATGGTCATTCACTATATAGAACAACAAAATACACGGAGAAGGAACTTACTTCAACATAATCTCGTACGTAACTAACATCCCATCACGGGTGTGAGAATTCATAGCAGAAACTAGATTTCTTCTAAGATTGGGAAAAAGGCTCTTTCTGGTCAGCGCAATACCAGATATTCTAGCCAGAGTGACTGAAGCAGAAAAAATAAAGGGATTCTCAATTAGAAAGAAAGAAGTAAAACTGTCTCCGCAGATAACGTGATAGTGGAAAAAGAGAGTCCTAAGACTCGGGTAGAACTTGGAATCTGACTTCTGGGGCGGGCTCCTGAGCTCTATCCACCTCCTCTTCAACTGTAGTTCATGCCTCACTTCAATCCAGTCACCTCTCACCACAGCCCCACTCAGCCGCTCACAAAGGCAAATGCACTGTGAAATGTAACACAGACTGAGGAGCCATTTTTAAAACGATTATTATTATTATAATCCGCCCCCAACCAGAGAGAGTAAGTTTAAGGATAAGAAGACAAACTTTCAGACATCTAAAGTGGGGGGGGGGCACAGTCTGTTTCCATTTACCTTTAGCCTTCAGATGACTTCTTTTAAAAGTTGTAGACTTTTTTTTAAAACTTTTAGAAGTGTTCTTGTGTGTTCTAGGAACACTCCGGCTCCCTGCTCGGAGACCTCATCTGGGTCAGTTTAGCCTGAGAGTCAATAAACCCACGGTAGATTTGAAAGACACATGCTGAACAGGACACCGTGCATGTTCTCTCAAACACGTGATGATGCTCTTTTCTATAACTCTGCTCTATCAAGTTCTGTCAAAACTTTAAAATAACGAGGTCTATGAAGAGCATTTTCCATTTTGTGTTTTGAAACATTAAGTGGCATATTTACTAATGTCTGACCAGGAATGTCAGAAGTATTTCCATGTTAAGTATCTTCAAATTATTATATTCTTGTTTAATAATTATTTATTAAAGTTCTACTATGTTGCTGTTGTTATTTTTTTTTTTTTGGCCAGTGGAAATAGAAAACCAGTGTCAAGATCAAATATGTTTCCTCAGCTGGCCCATTTTGTGTTGCTATAACAATGTATCTAAGTCTGGATACATTATAAATAGGAGGCTGATTTAGCTCACGGTTCTGGAGATTGAAGGGCACAGCACCAGATCACACAGGAGCAAGACTCGGAAGAAGGACTAACTCCCACGTTCTAAACCTTCCTGTTACTGTTATTACTGTTCCATACAGGAAGGGTGATGGCTTTAGGAGGAGGGGCCTGAGACAAGGCCCAGGGAGTGAGGTAAGTTCCTTTAGGAGAGAAACCAGTGGCAAGTCTTCTCACCTACAAGCTTATGAGGTGAGAAGACTCCGCTTTTAAGTGGAACTGCCCTTAATAGACACCAAAGTAGCAAATGCCAATTCCAGACTTTGAGATTTTCAGACTCTGAAAGAGATGTTCTTGCTGCTTTAAAGCCTCCTTCCCCAGGTGTGTGGTATTTTGCTGGAGCAACTAGAGCAGACAGAAGCAGATAGACAGTGTGGTGGTTTGAATAAGAATGACCCCCTTACGCTCATATATGTTTAAATACTTGGTCACTAGGGAGTACCACTACTTGAGAAAGATTAGGAGGTGTGGCCTGGCTGGGGTACAAGTGGTCTTTTGGAGGAAGTGTGTCACTGGGAGTGGGCTTTTGAGTATGAAAAGACCAAGTCTCTCTCTCTCTCTCTCTCTCTCTCTCTCTCTCTCTCTCTCTCTCTCTCTCGTTCTCCCTCTCTCTCCCTCTCTCTCCCGTCCCTCCCCCTGCCCCTTCTCTTCTCCTGCTGCATGCCAATCTGATCTGGATCCAGATGTAGAACTCTCAGCTACTTCTCCAGCACCAAGTTTGCCTGCACATTGCTGTGCTTCTTGCTGTGATGATAATGGACTGAACCTCTGACACTGTAAGCCTTCCCCTTTAACCGCCTTCTTTTATAGGAGTTGCCATGGTCATAGTGTCTCTTCACAGCGATAGAACACTGACTACATATGCAGCACACAGCTGGGAGGTGGAAAGTGTCCTAAATGAAATAGTCATAGAGGGTCAGGGGTAAGAGCATGGCTAGGGACAGCCATTGAGGCACTGACTTCTGGTGGAAGCCTAAATGAAGACAGCAAGTGATTCCTGGACGATTTGAGGCGAGAATATTCATCCCAATTCATTTTATGACTCGTGGAAAACACAGGTCTAAGGACCCAAGGTGGGAAACAATGAAAAGCAGAAAGGCAGACCTGACACTTTTGTAAAGGGGGAAAAAAATCAACTTCCTGTTATGACAGGGTAAGTCATGGGACCTGAAAATCACACAGACACAAACACTCACTTGTGTGGATCTGTGCCAGGGAAAAATACAAATCTTTACCAAGCAACGTATAAGTAGGGGTACGAGCCAACACTTCAGGCAAGCTTTTAATGCAAGAGAAATGGATCCCCGGGTCACAGAGGGCCAGAAAGCAGGCTTTCTTCTGAGCTCTGACCATCTGCAAAAGTGAAAAAGTACTGGCAGAAAATCTGGATAGCTAACCACAAAACAATGGCAGGAAGTCTCAGCCTTCATCCCAACCCTGAGACAGAATGAGCTTCATTCCACACAGACAAAAACAGAGTCCTCCCTTCCACTCCCAGATCAGTCAGAATAGATCTGACGAAGCTAGGAATACTTGAGTATGATTTATTTGACATTAAGTAGCCTTTGGTTATATAAGACACATACTTAAAGTATGTTCAGCAACTGAGGAACCCTATCTTATGCTTAGACAAGTGGGGAGTATCTCAATACAGTTGGCTCTAGACACAGCAAGTTTATATGAGGTACTGTCTTGATACACACATTGTCAGCAGTCCTAGAACTTAAAGGGAACCATTGAAATTCAAGTCCTCTTGTCTTTCTGGAGCAGTGGCGTGATTATTTTATTATTATTATTATTATTATTATTATTATTATTATTGTGTTATATATATTATTATATTATTTACTGGAGAGTGTAGAAATAAACATTGGCCAAAATATCATAAAAATGTGTCCTGTTTGCTCACGAGATTCAAGTTTTCTGTAAATGCCTCATTCTCTTTGAGATGGGTGGCTGTGTATATTTTAATCTCCGGCAAATTTGTAGTTAACTTAAATCTATGAAAATTGATTTAAAAAAAAAAAAGAGCAGAAACCACCGCAGTTTTGGAGAGTCAGGGCTGTAAAGTGAGTGGTCATGTTGTCTTCCCCCACCCTTCTCAGGAATGTGTCACAGACTTCAGAAGAGTGACAGTTACCTCAGCTGACCACACCTCAACATCCCAGAGATCTTGCAAGGGTTCTCAAGAGTGCACGCTACAGATTTCCAACCTAGAGATGAATTTTACTGGGCAGAAGTGACATTTAGCACCTCCTTTCCCCACTTTCAATGTCTCCCCGATCGATGCACAGAGCACCTACCCTGTCATGATGAAGGTAGGAAAGGCACTCACTATAACTTTCCCTCGCCATAGGATCATAGCATCCCTGGCCAGGCACTAAAACACTGAAGGCTGTAACTGAACGTCTCGCATTCCCGTTCCCCCTGCATGCTCACAGAGAAATGATCTTGACTTCCCACATTTGAGTCCCAAAGAAAACGGTAACGAAATCCCAGATAAACATATTTAAATACGTATAAATAAATGGAACGGATACATTTTTCAAATTTAATATACCAGATACAGAGAGATATCACCTAGGAATTTTATTATCTGAGATTTATAAACAAAAGATATTAGGTAAAGAATGTAATTGAATATGGGCTTCTGAAAAAAATCCCTCTCTGACTGTGTGACAAGGTTTCCAACATCGGAACACCGTCTATGGCACAGTATTATTACACTCAGGTGAAGTTAAGAACCTTGCTTTCTTCCTCTGCAAATGGAGGACCTGGACTTAAGAAAATGCCCCCAGACAGCTCTGGATGTGACTGGAAGGAGGGCTCTTAGAAACGAGGGAGGAAATGACGGGAAGGAAATAGTTTTGTGTCTGGAAGCCATGTGGAATTCCAAGATAAGAAAAACAGTTGCTAATTCGAGTATAAAAGCAGGAAACATGATACACTTGCTTCCTTTTATGTAAACACAAAAGTATACGTGGGGCTGCTGCATGAAAATTATTTTTCTCTTGTTCAACCACAAAGGCATAGAATCAAACTGCTCGTTGTGGACACACTGGCTTCTTTTCCTTGTGGACATTATGGCTAATAACACAACGAGTTTAGGGAGTCCTTGGCCAGAAAACTTTTGGGGTAAGCTACCTTTCCTTCACTGCTTTTAACTTAAGATGCACAGAAATACTCTTTATTGCAATGCTGGGAATCTCTAAGACAGTTTGCGTTGCCATAACTATCTGGTGATGGTTTTTATAAATTTATTTCAAGAAATATACTCAGAAAATGTCATCAGAATAAGCTACAGAAACTTTAAAGAAGAATCAGGCATATAAAGTTCAGCAGGTGTTAACAAAACTGTTTAGAAAATGAGATTTTCTTTAAAGTGAAAATTAAAAAAAAACAAATATGAAGTAGACATCATTGTTAAATGAAATATAACACGTGGTGAATTTTATTGGAATGTTACATTTTATTTGTCTGAAGGTGACGGATTCCTGTGTCAAAGATATGTGTTACTGCTCCTTTCTCCTGGTATGTAGATATGGTTCAGTGTTAAATATTTTAGTTCATGAAACCAAGATTTGAAGTCTGTGTTTTTGTCAATGTTATTCTTTTTAATTTTCAAAGTAATTTTAAACAACAAACCTATTCGTGAATGGCTTTAGAGCATGGTGACACAGATAATATGGAATTAACACCACGAAATTATAAATCCAGAAAAGATGAAGCAGAAATAACATATACTATTACAACGGGAGCCTGTTACAAGAGGAAGAGAGACACCACCAGAGCACATTTTTGGCTCAGGCTGCTCAGCTTTAGGTCTCAGAGCAGGGAGGTGCTGAAATCAAACTCACTGTCCACTCCAAGCCAGATTTAGGAGTCAGGTGCTGGGATGTGCACAGAGATGGCCATGTCTCTGTGGTTTGAAGAAATGTATAAGTAAGGGGAATAATTTAAGTTAAAACCAGAAGGAACTTTAAAGGAGAACTGGAGTTTATTAAGAGATCTATACCCCTATTATGTGAAGGATGGATACATTTTTAATCATCTCAGAAAACTGTATCAGGTTCCCTGCTGTGCCTGGAAGCAGGGCTCTGGAAACTCTCTGGTAAATACTGAGCATTTATGGCCACCTGGCCCTGGCGATCAATTGCCACAGGTATTTGCATGAAGAGAATTAACTAATTTATTGGGTTTTTTGTTTTGTTTTGTTTTTTGTTTTATTTTTTTAACTAATTAATGTGCTTGTTTCAAGCTTTAAGAGATTTAGCATAGTAAGATTAGTGACAAATAAGCTATCCCTGTCTCAAATAAGTCTCAAATCAGGAGAAAAGAAACTTTGAATTCTGAATGGTTTAATGGTATATTTGCGAAAATATCATTTACTGTCCTCATTTATATTAAATGAGGAGCACAACTAGGGTGCATCTAAGTAAATTTATCATCACAAAACAATTGTAAATTATTCCAAAGCAAGTCATCCCAAGAGTAAAGACTAACACAGAAAAGCCAGTTCAAACTATTCAAGTTAATCTCCAGGTTCATTTAGGAAAAATAATCCATTGGGCACTGGTTGGAGCACAGGTGACTCTCATTAAAATAAATCTTACACTCTCAGTTCATTCCTTTATCCTAGCATTTAGACGCCTTAATAAGGATACCCATCTGTGCTTAAGAAGGAATTCAAGATTCCTGTGTCAAAGATATGTGTTACTGGTCCTTTCTCTTGGCATGTAGATATGGTTCAGGGAAAACAAAAACGGTGAACCAAAAATACGTTTGATGTTTTGTGTGAGACAGGTAAAAGATGGCATTATCCTTTCTGGGGTAAAACTGTGAAGTTCAAAATGTAATTATAACTTTAGCATATGAAATATAAATATTTCCTGACATATAAATGCCAGTCTTTTCTATCTTCATTCTGTTTTGCGTCTAAGCTGACATCTGTCTTGATCACCTGTCCCCTTGAAATACTACTTTAGAAATCACGCACAGTGTGGTGGAATTTGCTTCCAAGAGGACTCTTTGTGTGGCTCTTTGAATTAAAGAATTAAACCAAAACAAAACACACATGGCATAGACCATAACAACTCAGAGGAACGTCTCAAACTTAACATATTGACATGAATTAAAAAATTAAAAATATAACTTTCTGGCTTACTTAAGGAATGCAAAAAAAAAAAGTAATGATAATCAGTTGCCACAAATGATGACAGCCTGAATTTTTTCAAAGTGATCAGTCAGACCTACTAAACATGGTGCAAGCGCTAAAGCCATTGGTGCTAGCCAGTAGCCACAGTGGCTTGAGAGCAAGCATCAAGGCAGATAATTCCACCTTGTTCCTCCACCTCTCCTCTATACAATGCACGCCCCTTCTCTGGAAACCATCCCAGAAAGGGAGCAGGAGACAGAGACCTTCAAAGTGTATTGGGCTGACAGGGGATCGTATTGTGGAACTCGCATATTCTCTTAATACTTGCAAGTCACACAAAATGCTTCTGTTTCTCTCTGCTGTCTTATTGATGTGCTGTTGTTGTTGTTGTTCTAACAGTTTGACTAGCACTGGCAAAAACTGGGGTATTTCTTGATGTATGGTCTTCACCTAACTGATCTCCCCCCCCACCAAATCTCATTTCTCTTTTGAAAGGATTGCATTCTGGGAGGTGATTACATGTTCATCCACATGCAAATAGAAGCCAATAAATAAATCAATAAATGGTATCAATAACTCCTGCTTTGTCGTGTAATTCCATTACAGTACACAAAATGACCAAGGAGGAGAATATGCAATAGAAGTGAAAATATGATGAAATGGTCCCTGACTTCTTTTTAGGAAAAAAAAATACGGGTTTATTACCTATTCCTAGAAAACCCAATAGCCTCCAAATTAAAAGGTACTTCTAAAGATGACATTCTGTCCATTCATTTCTGACCATTAACAGTCGTCTGCGGTTCATTCATTTAGTCTGAAGCTTTGACTGACCTTGTTAGGCAACGTATAAGGTGAGAGGTGTGAACATTGTCTGAGAGTTTGGGCACTCAGGAAAACTGTTATCAGCCACTAGGGCATGTGTGCAAAGACTCAAACGGCTAACTAGAACATCTGTATGTGAAAATTACAGGGACAGGCTTGAGAAGTCAGAACGGAGGAGAATTTCTTTAAGATTCTGAATGGCAATGTAGAAGTTTGAGTTAATAACTCTCTTGCCCTGCAGTGACTCCAAACTACTCATCTCCCGCCTTCTTTGGGTTTCTCCCTAAAGTTGCAAATGGCCTGTGAGGTCTAAGGATGACCTCAGGTACAAGGGGGCGTGGACCAAGAGTTCTTGATCAAGGTCCTCTGCTGACATCTAGTAACAAGTGTGCCCGGGGTTTTCTGGGGAAGGTTTTCTCTTCCTGTCTTCACGGCTTAACTGCAAAATCAGGTTCTTGTGTTCTGTGCAATTCTGATTAGCAGCATGATTTTTTTTTTGTTTCTGTGAGGCTCCCTGGTTGATCTTCTGACTCTCATTTCAATATGATCCCATCTGTCTCAGTGCACAAACAACCTTTAATGTTCTCCCATAATACTGGAACTTCAGGAGTCTAGTCACTGTTCTGCCTTTCTGGCATCCAGGGCTTCTCATGGGGGCTTGTTATCCTCTCGACTTGCTATTAACCAGGGATCTAGGAGCAGATCCCTGAGGCACAAGTAAGGATGGAGGGATGGAGGGGTGGATGGAGGGATGGCCTCATTCCTCAGAGCCCTCGTTGCTTATATACTGTAAAGTTGTTCTTGTTCTCCAAAACTTCTCTTGGCTATTCTCATTCTCCAAAACACTGCTCACGGCTCGTGAAAAACCACACAGGTTCTACTTTCTCCTTCCTGCTACTGTTTGTGTGAAAACCTATATTTTTGAGTTCTTGGGGCTTCTAGTGTTCTGAAGCTGAAACAGAAAAAGAGAAAAAAACAGCAAACAGCAACCTGGTTATAAGTCAGCTTGTTACTGCAGTGCAGTGCTGGTTTTCAAAAGGATGCTACGGTCTTTGTGTTTAATAATTCGTTTGGCGGTTTAGGAGTAGAACAGCTATCACTGTGCACCCTTGCTTATTGTTTTGCCCTGTTCTAAGGTAGCCGAAGGCACAGAGGGTTACAAACTGATCTGTTACGGAGCTAGGGCTGTCAAGGGATGGTCTGCTTAGCTACGATTCCCTTAACCTATGCTAAACCTCAACCTATAGCAAATGCTATACCTCAACCTATAGCAAAGGTTATGCCCTAGCTTGTAGGAAAAAATGTGGCTTTTAAGGATTTAGCATGCAGATGATATAAGATGTTCATAGGGTGTTTGGATGGTGGTGGAGCAGGCATGGGTTGTGCATGGGTCTCCATAATGTTCACTCAAAATAGCAAGCAAACATTACCCATATCTCAAGCCCGTTTCTTCAGTTGTATACAACAAAAACTTCTTCGGCAAGTATGCATTGTTGCATGTGAATAGGCTGTTAATTATTTCCTCATGTCTGTTAGGGTCTTTGAAGAACGAGTGTTGACAAATATAGATCCTTAAAACACCTGCATCTAGAGTCCATCCCTTGCTGGGCTTCTCCGAACTGAGGTTAGCATTGAGGTACAGTTCACAAAAGTGAATGTACTTGGTGAATACCTGTTCTCTAGACTTCTGCAATGAAATCATGATAATTGTCTCTGCTTGTCATAGCTAAGTTAGATTTGGGTATCAATGTCCTGCAAAACAAGTCAGAAGCATTCATTACTTTTTGACTACCTGAAATCTTTTATGGAGAATTTGGGTTGGGTAATTATTTATTATTTAAAAAAAATTCATGAGTGGTGGCATTACATATGACGTAGATGACACTTTTAGCTGGAAGCTTTAAAATAACACATTTATAATTTAAAACCATTTTTAATTATGGTGTATGTGTAGGTAGGTACTCACATAAGCAAAGGTGCTCATGGTGTCTTGAGGTCTTGTATCCACCCAGAGCCAAAGTTACCAGTGGTTATGAGCTGGCCTGTGGGTGCTGGAAACCACATCTGTGTCCTCTGCAAGAACAGCAAACCCTCTGAACCACTGAGCTATTCCTTCAGCCCCACACTCACTTTTAAACCTTAGAGGGTCACTCAGATTTTCAATGGACTCCTTTTTTTGTTATGACAGTTTGTGTTTTCCAAGAATTTGCCACTTGAATTGTATTTCCAAAGGTATCAGGTAAAAGTCACGTATACTATGTTGACATGTCTTCGCAATATTTTATTATAAAAGTACTCACTGTACGAAAACATTTGAAAAATTCTGCAGTAAAGACTGATCCATTCTGGGTCTGGCTTATTTCAGGTTCCATAGTGTCTTTCAGATCTATCTATATTGTTTTAAATTACAGGATTCCCTTTTTTGATTGTTTTTAGGTTCGATGGAATGTAGGTTTTTAATTCCATTATTATTGACACATCACCCATATGCCACTAAGGAATACGGTTCATTTTATGATTTGCATTGTTTGTGGTTTCTGTCATGCAAACATTATGGACAGGACACACACAGACCAAAATGGATTTGACAGTGAGAGGTGATAGGGCAGTTTGAAACCACTGTCAGGCTGGGCGGTGGTGGTATATGTCTCTAACCCCAGCATTCAGGAGGCAAAGGCAGTTGGATCTCTGAGTTTAAGAGTGAGTTCCAGGATAGCCAGAGCTATCCTGACAGAAACCCTGTCTCAAAAATAAAATAAAATTAAATTAAAAATAAAAAGCAAGCACTGTTATAAGGGCAGCCTGTCACCCACCAAACTCTCATGATGTTACTCAGGACTCCATATGCTCCATCTCTTCAACTGACTCATCTGGTGATAGACATTCAGGTTGGTTCCACGACCTGGGAATTGTGATCAAGAACCATTGGATAAAACCACTTCCAAATCTTCCAAGCCTGTGTTGATTTGTCCACTACTCTACTCAAGGTAGCAGCTGTAACACTATAAAAAAAATAACCACGTAGGTATCCATGCACGCATTTTTTGAAAGATTGGATTAGAAGCTGGGATGAGGCCTTGGTCAGATGACAGGAGAGAGGCATCCAATGGTGAGCTCAGCTCATAGAGGCAAGGGCTTTCAGGTAGGAGGTTTTAGTCCATTGTTAGGAGATTGCTTTTACTCAGCAGGAGGCTGGGGGTGTGGACATGCATGTGATGTGATTGGACTTAACTACTTGATTCCAAAGAGAGGGTCTGTGGATGCTGACACAAAGGGAAGAAGCGTCAATCATGGAGCCCGCCAGGAATGTTTTGATCTCTTGGTGCACGTGGTGGCGTGCTCGTGAGTTCGCAGAATAGATAGGGGAAGGCTGAATCCCGTTTTGTTGTTGACCTCAAGAGACTTTCCCAGCAGATTTGATAAACCTAGACTGTATTAATGCTTTGCGTAGTCAGCCGATTGCAATTGTTAACATTTCTGTGCCCTAAATTCTATTCACCCAAAGGTCTTTCCATCACATTTCTACCTCGGAACCCATCCTCCTCTGTACTTTAGGAAGAAGAGAACTCATGGTCTCTTTCAGGTGGAGGTGAACTTACGATTCCTGCAACTGCAGGACTTTGAGTATATATATACATATATATATATGTATATATGAGTATACATATATATATGAGTATATATATCATGTATATATACTCATTTGAGTATATATATCATGTATATATATACTCATTTGAGTATATATATATATATGTATATATGTGTGTATACACACACACACACATATATATATATATATATACACATGCCAACTAGTGATGTTACTGTCCCTTATGAAAATCGCTAACAATTCAACAGTCGCCCACAAGATGGCGACCTCCACTAATTGTTCACACCATTTACAGCTTCGAGGCTGTGATTTTGCTTAGTGAAATTTTAAGACCTTCCTGTTGGAAGACACAATACGGATGATTGTTAGGGGCACACAGCAGGGCAAACACCTTGAGTGTGCTATACAACTGTCAATAGGAGCTGGAACTCCCCGAGGGCTTAGATGCCAGCCACTTACTGGTTATGTAGGCACATACATAAAAAACCTATTTGCATAGCTATGTTTAATTTATATGCCATGTCTCACCAAAGCTAGAGTTTGCTCCTTTTGTCTTCAAAAGGAGAACGGTATTCAATTACTTATTTTCTAGGTAACTTGGACTTTTGGATGTTGGTCAGTCTTCTAATGATATTGAAATTATATTATTTTACTTGTTCCTTTTGATTTGGTTCTCTCTCTCTCTCTCTCTCTCTCTCTCTCTCTCTCTCTCTCTCTCTCTCTCTCGTATTGGAAAAGGCTGCTTTTCAGGGCTGTCATTACCAAGACATTGCAGAATTTCTAAAACCTTATATTGAGAATTTTAGGTTTGGGGTGTTGATAAAGTTAATTTTGAATCATTTTGTACAAAAGGGAGATGAAGTTTTAGGTTAAATTATATTTATTTGATTTGTTAAAAAATAATATCTGATTCTATGAAACCTCTAAGAAATGAACTTCAATGCCGGGACTTCTTATTTTGTGAGGAAGATTTTGGAATAATAGTACTGGGTTCAGTAGCTTTGTCCTAAGTTATGTTAGAATTTTAAGGCATTCTTAATAAAGGAATTAGTTGGTTTAAGGTGAAGTGTTTTAGAAAGTTTTTAAAAATATTTATTTATTTAATATATATAAGTACACTGTCGCTGTCTTCAGACACAGAAGAAAAGAGCATCAGATCTCATCACAGATGGTCCTGAGGCACCATGTGGTTGCTGGGAATTGAACTCAGGACCTCTGGAAGAGCAGTCAGTGCTCTTAACCACTAAGCTATCTCTCTAGCTCCTTAGAAAGTTTTGATGTGATCATATGTGAAGATATTCCCAGTAACAATGAAGACAGCTTTGCCACGGGACCTCCGCATGGTAACAAGAGGTAAAGGGATACCATAACATAAATCCTGAGGTTAGGTAATAGTGACTGTACTTACATAGTTATTAACGTGTGTGTGTGTGTGTGTGTGTGTGTGTGTGTGTGTGTGTGTGTGTCTGCATTCTGGATATTCTATATGCTACAAGGAGGAACTGGGGAAAGGCTAGGAAATTATAGCCCCGACTCCTCTCTTTTAAAAAATGAGATCTGTAAGATACAGCAAGTTCACCAATATTTATTCAACAAGGAAAGGAATAAGGCTGGATCTGCCATTGTTCTACTGTATAATCAAACAAGCATTTGCTAACCACTACCCATCAAAGTAGAGTTGCTTAGAAGAACAATCAGATAATTAGCTCACAATTCAATATTGGGTCAGCAAGATGGATTTTCTGCTGGTCCTTTGGGTCACCCCACAGGCAGATGGGGGGTTGCCAGTACCTGAAAATGACCTAGAGCAATTCACTCCTCGTCCCATGTTAAGAATAGCAGGCTATTGGTCAGAGTCACAGGGATAATGGACAGCATAGCTCTATATCTTTCATTGGCCGCCGTGCTACCCTGACTTTATTCCTATGCCCACCATGGAGAGGTCCTCAAACCAAGCTGGTGGAAACTGAAAGTCTCTATCAATTTAGACCTGAACTTAGAAAGCTTCCATTTCACTGCCTCCCATTGGTCAAGTGAATCACACTGATAGCTCAGAGTATGGGAAGACCCTACCTGATAACAGGATTAAAAGCAAATAATCTGTACCCATGACCCCAGTATCAAAAGCTTCATAAGCTTACTTCTAGTATTTAGCTCTTTGCCTGCAGCGTTATTTTATAGGCAATTAAATATACACCTTGTCTTTTTTTATTTAATAGCCACCCATTTTGGCATGAGAAAGACAGTACGCAGAATAGCTCTCTGAAAACGAGTTACCCAGACCAAAAAAAAAAAAAAAACAAAACAAAAAACAACAACAAAAAAAACCCCTATGTCTCACTGTAAGGAAAATTATATGTGAGAGTACAGAGGACTGGAGAGAACGGCAGGCTTTGAGACAGAAAGCAAATAGCACAATTTGGGGTTGGCTCATGCAAGATGAGGAAAATGTTGAGCACGATGTGAAAGGGGCTTTGAATACCCAGAGACGTTTCCCATGCAGCATGGAGGCTCAGCCACTCCCTTCCTCTCATTGAGAATATGCTTCCAATTTGGGGTTAGCCAAGCAGCACCTCCATTGACTTGACTGCAGAAGGAATTTAGAACAAATCCAAGCTCTGTGAACCGGGGTATGCTGGGGTGCCATGGAAAGCCTGTGGAGATTCATGAGGTGGGGTTTCACGGTGGCAGGACAGACAGTGAGAGACCTGAGTTGGGACCCGAGGCGTCTACATGGGTTGTGTCATTACAGTCAGGAATCTGAGAGTCTGGGTATTCGGGAAGCGTGACATAAATCATTCAGCCCTCCAGATGGTTCCATCTCCACACTTCCTACCTCAGAGAGCGTGCAGGAAGTGGGGGTGCTACCATGGCTGCAGGTGAGAGACATCAGTGTGATACAGCAAAGAAAACTGGAAAAAAAACACTCTCAGCATTGCAATGACCTTCTCTACCAAGGGGCGCTTTAGCTACCATCATAATTCAAAAGGAACTGAGCTGTGGACATTTGCAGTTCCGTAAGAAAAACTGGTATGCAAAAATCCAGCTCCTGTGAGACCTTTTTAATTGCTAAAGATGATAAACTCAGGCGAACAATGTTTCTTTGTAGCTTTCTGTTTGAATAAACGGAATCCTGGTCATTCTCTATTAATTCAAAGTATGTTAAAATTCAGCTCTCATTCCGTGAGTTTCAGTTCGTATCTCTACCCTGTGGCTTTTAGCTGAATGTCTTTGAAATGAGAGCTATCGGTTTATTATCGGTTGATTCTTTGTTTCAGAGGACCTTATAATGTCCTTCACGGTATCCATGGCGATTGGGCTCGCAATCGGAGGATTTCTCTGGGCGCTGTTCGTTTTTCTGTCTCGAAGAAGAAGAGCCAGTGCGCCCATCTCACAGTGGAGCCCTGCCAGGAGACCCAGGTCTTCCTACAACCACGGCCTCAGCAGATCAGGGTTCTACCGCCACAGTGGCTACGAACGGCGAAGCAACCTCAGCCTGGCCAGTCTCACTTTCCAGAGACAAGCCTCCATGGAGCTGGCAAATTCCTTCCCCAGGAAATCGAGCTTCAGGGCTTCGACTTTCCATCCCTTCCTGCAATGCCCACCACTTCCGGTGGAAACTGAGAGTCAGCTGATGACCCTGTCTGCCTCCACCACCCCATCCACCCTCAGCACCGCACACAGTGCGAGCCGGCCAGACTTCCGCTGGTCCAGCAACAACTTGCGGATGGGTCTTTCCACACCGCCCCCACCTGCCTATGAATCCATCATAAAGGCATTTCCCGATTCCTGAGTCAGAGATTTCGTTGTTTTTAATTCTTAAAAAAAAAAAGTCTCTTTTAAAAAGAAAATGATATATAGGGTAAACGGAATTTGGGAGCCATGGCCCCAATGAATAATTTTCCAAGTTGATAGGCTCATGAAAGCTGAACATTACCGATAAGGCATGGTTCCTTTTGAACATGTTTTTCTCACTTACATCTCACAAAAGTGTTATTTTCTCAAAAAGTCCTATATTTATGTATGTTTTTGGATTCAGTGTGAGGCATTGAATTAAAGATACCGATTAAAGATTCTAATGTACAAACCATGTGTATTTGTATGTTTTAGGTTAAAAAGACTTTAGGTGTTTGTATAGGGTTATAATCCCCCATTCACTTTCCCATGAGACTGCTGACAGACAGAAGTCACTAAAATAGGGAATTTTAATGTTACTTTTGGGCAACGACTGAGTCACTGGCATCCTTGAATCTTAGAGCTTTCACGGTCTGTGTTTACGAGATGGTAGCACAGCGGATGTTCTGAAGGTCCAGGATTCTACTCAGTAATGAATGAGAATCAAGGGAAGATGCCAAGCTGTGTTGATGTCAGAGGGATGGTTCCATTTTGACAGTTACCTTGCTTTTTTTCCCCCACATAGATTCATCTCGTAGTTTTTCCCAATACAAACCCCCAAATCATTGATGTAAAACCTTTGGATTTAAGGGTTGCTTTTTTTTCCCCACATAGATTCATCTCATAGTTTTTCCCAATACAAATCCCCAAATCATTGATGTAAAACCCTTGGATTTAAGGGCATGAGGATTTAACATGCCTGCTGGGGTAATGCCATTACCACAGCAACGGCCACTTCAATTTATTTGTTCTAAGTACAAGTTTTTATTTAGCATCGACTGGCGTTTTTACTTTCTTGCATTTAGAGCCAACAACTAGGAAAGTACTTATCTACGGCAGTGGTTCTCAACCTGTGGGTCATGAGCCCCCTTTGGGAGTCAAACTACGCTTTCACAGGGGTCACCAAGGACCATTGGAAAACACAGATATTTAACGTTACCATTCATAACAGTAGCAAAATTATAGTTATGAACTTAATAGCAAAAATAATCAGGAAGGTTGAAAACCACTGCTCTAGGGGGAAATTTCCCTGTTATCTTTGTGGTCAACTAAGAGTGGCTCCACAGAGATAGTCCACAGTGAAAACAGGCTACATCTCTGGACAGCAATTCCTCCTGGGACATCTCAGAGCCCAGGCACCATCCTATGGGTGATGTTCTGCGAATCCCATCTCTAACGACTTTAAAAGGCTAAAGTAGACTGAAAGGTTCCTGTTTCAGCTGGTTTCCCAAGGAATCCACATCAACAGGTGGGGGCATCTTTAATGTGGGCACCAGAAACTCTGAGCGGTCCTTTTGCTTCAAGGACAGTTCACTGGGGGATTATTCAGAAAGCTTGTAGTTCACATCGGACACATCAAACAGCTTGTGCAGTTGTTTACTCTTCTGTACATTTTTATTTTTATTTTTTTTTTGGTGATACCCAGGGGGTCCCAGCTAATGGTGTCTGAACACAGCTCAAGAATATAACTCCTTTCACAAACAGATCCCCTACAGCATTTCTTTATTAGTTTCATCGAATTTGTTCTACGCGTTATTCTTCAAGAGAAATTAGTCTTTAAAACGGTCACCAAAATACCCGGTAATTAAATACACAAGAGAAGAAGGAAGAAAAAAATATAAAGCAAACTAAGAAGCTATGAGGAGAGCCGCTACACAGGCAACCACAGCATTACTAAGCAAATGTAGAAACTGTAAGATGGGCCCCATAAGATGTCATGAGAGAGCTTCAGCTCGGTAACAAGGCTAATTTTAGGCTGTATGTCATCCTTGGTGTTTAACGTGAGAAGCAGGGAAGGCGTGCTTTTTATCAATGATTTATATTGGGAATGAAAACTGTTCCTACCTCCTCGAGAGATGTTAAATGAGAGCAGAGGTCGTCTGGTTCAGCCTCAGTTATGAAATAAACAAGAAAAGTATTTCATAAATATTGTCTACTACTTGAAATGTGAAGTTAAAACCGAAGCTAGAATTTTTTTTGTGTGTGGTTGTAATCGTTTTATTTGAAATGTTTTTCGATTATGAAATAAAACATGTTAATTTCAATTCACAGCTTATCTCTTGACTAATGAAAACGCTTTCAATCAAGAAGTACGAAATTTGTAAAACTAAAATGTAAAATAGAAAAATACATATTTGT
Organism: Tokudaia tokunoshimensis; assembly: GCA_036184795.1. Taxonomy (NCBI): domain Eukaryota; kingdom Metazoa; phylum Chordata; class Mammalia; order Rodentia; family Muridae; genus Tokudaia; species Tokudaia tokunoshimensis. The sequence goes on from BTHU01000006.1 coordinate 75,021,061, forward strand.
CTTTTTGGGGTTTTTTTTTGGTTTTTTGTTTTGTTTTGTTTTGTTTTTTGAGACAGTCGCACTGTTAGCATTGACTGACCTGGAACTTGCTCCTTTAGACCAGACTAGCCTGGAACTCACAGTGCTCAGCTTGCCTCTGCCTCCCCTGTGCTGGGATTAAAGCCTGATACTTCCATTGCTGGCCTTTAAAAAAATCTAATGAGGAAATAATGTGGAGTTTGATGATTATTAGTTGACCTTGGTATAGTGGTACTTGCCTGTAACCCCAGAACCCAGAAGGCTAAGGAAAGAAATTTCATCATGCATTGGAGTCTAGCCTGCATTATACAACAAGATCTATACTTTAACAGCACAATAACTGTCACAGAATAAAAATATCTGGTAGTCCAGTGTTTGTAAGTGAGGGCACCAAGTTCTTTTCCCCATGAAAATATCTGGCAGAGACAAGGTAAGAGAGAGAGAGAGAGAGAGAGAGAGAGAGAGAGAGAGAGAGAGAGAGAGAGAAAGTAACAAACAAACAAAGTAAGAAAGAAAGAAATGAAGGAAGGAAGGAAGGAAGGAAGGAAGAAAGGAAGAAAGGGTAATGAGTATTTATTTATATGGAAGTTAATGTTTTTCCTGAGAATGTACCTGTGCGCCCTTAAAATATTTTAGCTACTTTTTTTGACTATTGCTTTAGTTATTTATAAGAGGACACATCACATCACTGTTAGCAAATACATAAAGAAGCAAGGGCCCTTTCCATGTTTCTGGTGACCAGGTACATCAGAAAATAGAGGATATCAAGGACTCAAGGTCACTATAAACTGTGCAGCAAGTTTGAGACCATGCTAAGCTATAGGAGACCCTGTCTCAAAATTAAATAAAATAGAATAGATCCTTGTATTGACCTCAACATCCGTCTCAAGCACAACAGTTATTATATGAAAAAATTTGATTCTTTTTTTTTTTAAGTAGACCAATCCTGGTAGAACATTCTATATAATATGGTGCGCAACTTACCAAATTTACTCTGTTGTGCTCTGAGGCCAGAAATAATTAAGAGGAAGGGAGAGAGCAGGAGAGACTTGCCAGCCTGGCTGGCTTGAAGGGGCAAAGGATGCTGGAAAGGCAGAGGTGTGGAGTAAGGGGGTCACAGTCTCCTTTTAGCAAACCCCCATTCCTGAAGGCAGTATGTACCATTTCATGACTCTCCACCTTGGAAAAACTTGACTCCAATCTTGTTAATAAATAACAGGAGATGAGAACTACATCCTCAGGGTGTGCCTAGGGAATCTCTTTCCTGACCCAGGCAATTAGACCCCTGTGGCAGACAGGAACCCTCTCCTAGGAACACATTCTTTAAATTTTTCTAAATCTCACTCAAGTGTTGGATGCTGTCCAGGGCTGGCAGTGCCCTATGGAGAGGACACCCATGAAGATCCCAATCCCTGATTCTTTCTTTTGGCATGTGATGTGATTCTTCATCCTCAAGGCAGGAACACTGACTTTTATGAGCCCATCTCTAAACAGGCGCTGTGGAATCAACTGTGCAGGGCTCACAGGGACTCACGGAGACTGAAGGGTCAATCACAGAGCCTGCTTGGGTCTGCACTAGGTCCTCTGCATACTTGTTATGGTTGTTAGCTTGAGGTGCTGTAGGACTCTTAACAGTGGGAGTGGGGGCTGTCTTGACTCTTATCTGCTCTTCAGACCCTTTTGTCTTCTGCTGGTTTACCTCAACCAGCCTTGATATGAAGGTTTGCGCCTACTCTTATTGTATCTTGTTATGCCGTTTTCCACTGATACGCCTGAGAGCCCTGCTCTTTTCTGGAGGGAAACAGAACAGTGGACCTTGGGGAGATGGGAAGTTGGGGGGGCTGGGAGGAGCGGAGGTAGGTAGGGAATGTATTGTATGGAAGGAAGAATAAATTTTAAAAATCCTCCCCTCTGTCAGAATCCCAGTTCTAAAGGGAAATGAGAAGGACACCCGCAGAGAGAGATTCATTTCCTTCCTGGGATTCTGTGGCAAGGGACCAGCAGAATGGAACTCGGTTGGCACGTGCCTCTGCATTTCCTCATTCAGAGTCACAAATTCTCTTGGACACTGGCAGTGGTGAGCAAATGCAGACATGTTTCTTTTCTTCCTGTTTAAGAACTTACAGAATAATCACTTGCACAGTCCCATGAATTTTTCAAAACATCTTTTTTTTTTAAAAAAAAAAAGGCAGTGTCATATACATAGTATTTTTCCACCTTAGGTGTGCTCCTGCAATTCAGATAATGTAGGGAAATATAATCCATTTGCATGATTTGATTTGAAAAGCAAGGTATCCCTGCTTAGCTGTAATAAAAGGACTGCCAACTCTGATTCTTCTTTACTAAGGAGCTTTTTAAAAAATGAATATATATATATGAGTACACTGTCACCATCTTCAGACACACAGGAAGAGGGCATCAGGTCCCATTACAGATGGTTTTAAATTGCTGGGAATTGAACTTAGGACCTCAGGAAGAGCAGCCAGTGCTCTTAACCACCAAGCCATCTCTCCAGCCCTACTAAAGAGCTTTCAATAGAGTAAACAATACTTTTAAAGTGGACCTCACAGTCCAGGCCATGTAAAAAACAGAATTCAGTTGAATCTTTCTTATTTGGACAACTGAACAGAAAGTAGCTATGGGAAGTTCTCACCTATGGAAGCTGTCGTAAGATACACTTCGGAATCAACTGATCATGTTCTAAAAGGTGTGAGTTGGAAGATCTATGACTGCAGGGAAATTGGAGGGGGGGGGGTTACTACAGCCCAATGACTTTGTTGCCTGTAGTAAGTTCTCTACAATTACTGAAAATAACCTTAGAAATAGATATAGTTAAATAGATACAGACATGAGCTCTGGGATTCCCAGAATACTAGGAACAGGAGGTCATGGTTCTAGAGTCTTTACCGAAAACACAAGCCACTCAAGGAAGCCTTGCTTAGCTAAGACTGGTGGTGGGAAGCTGGTACCTAAATTGATTTCCCAACTACAGTGTAAACAGGAGGAGCGGGGCCATGCATTTGATGTCATGCAAAGCAGACAGTTGATACTGTTTGCAGAAAGCACAGAAGATCAATGGGAGAGTCATTATGAGAGAAAAGTTAGAAAATTCAATCGCATAAATTTGGCAGAAAGTATCCAAACTAGAAAAATATAAAAACAAAATCCACAAAACGACAATGAATCCGAAAGTAAGGACAAGCAACCAAAAAAACCAAGAAAAGCTTTGGTGAGCACCGTGAGTACAGCACGTGCCTGACACACGTGAAGGCCTGAGCTCCTCTCATATAGGTAGGTATAGGTAAGCCAACACCTGCCTCCTCATGCTAGGGAAACGGAGGCAGGAGGCTCACAAGACCAAGATCAAGGCCATCTTCTGTTATATAGTGAGTTTCAAGTCAGCCTGGGCTACATGAGATTCTGACACCCTCCCTCTCCCCTTTCCCTTCTCCCTCTCCCTCCCCCTTCCCTTCTCCCTCTCCCTCCCCCTCCCTCTTCCTCTCTCCCTCTCCCTGTCCTTCTTCCTCTCCCTCTCCCTCTTCTCATCCCCTCCCCCTCTTTCCCTCAGAGACACAGTATGGGTTTTTTGAGAATATATCATATATGTGTTTTGAAACAATCGGGAAAATTAAGAGAAAGGGATCTAACAACATGAAAATCACACACACACACACACACACACACACACACACACACACTGCCAAGCTACAATTGATTTACTATGACAGTTGCAGCAAATACTTCTAAAAATTTAACTGTCTCATAGTGATATTAAAAAGTTGCCATGGCTGTAGGGGGCCACCTGTAGGGCCTTCCCACTGGGGGCTCTTCACCGGAGCAGAGAAGCTGCTGATCTGTTGCCCTGGCTGTAGTAGATCTCCTGGGAGGCTTTCAGACTGTTGGGTCTTCAGTGAAGCAGTCAAGCTGTTGTCCAACTGCTCTAAGTGCAGCTGATCCTCAACCGCTCTGGGTGCAGTGGGTCCTCTAGAATGGGTTAAGATACTGTGTCTTCAAGGAAGCAGACCAGGTTGGAGTCTGCCCCAGCAGGAAGGATCTGGTGGAAGGGGTAAAAGGGGAGTGGTATTTGGAGGGCAGGAAGTTTGGTGGGTGTGATGGTTTATATATGCTTGTCCCAGGGAGTGGTTCTATTAGAAGGTGTGGCCTTGTTGGAGGAAGTGTGTCACTGTAGGGTTGGGCTTAGAGATCTTCCTCTTAGATGCCTGAAGATGCCCAGTCTGTTCCTGGTTTCCTTTGGATAAAGATGTAGAACCCTCAGCTCCTCCTGCACCATGCCTGCCTGGATGTTGCCATGCTTCTGCCTTGATGACAATGGACTAAACCTCTGAACCTGTAAGCCAGCCCCAAGTAAATGTCTTTTATAAAACTTGCATTGGTCATTGGTGTCTGTTCACAGCAGTAAAACCCAAACTAATACAGAAGTTGGTACCAGGAGTGGGGTATTGCTGTGATAGGCCTGACCATGCTTTTGTTTGGAAGAATGTGGGTTTTGGAACTTTGGATTTGGAAAGTCATGGAATGCTTTAAGTGGGGCTTAGCGGGCCAGTCTAGTAGGAATATGGAAGCCAGTGGTATTGAGGGTCATTTGAACTGTGTAGGCCTGATGGCCCAAAAGGTTTCAGTGGAGAAGAACTTCCATATGTGTTTGAGAGACTGTTTTTGTGATGTTTTGATGAAGAACATGGTTTCTTTTTGCCATTTTCTGAAGAGACTGCCTAAGGCTAAGGAAAAGAGATGTATACTAATTGCATTGACAAAGGAAGTCTCAAAAAAGCCCAACAGAGACTTTGTTCTATGGTTAAGTCTGATGACGAGCATTTTGAACAAACATAGCAAGCTGAGAAAGGAAACATACAAAATATATAGTTTGAGTATTAAAGGGACACCAGGAAGTGAAATGGAGCTGAATACAAGGATATTAAACTGAATTAAGGAAGTAGTGACTTTGAGGCAAGATTCCTCCCAGCTAAATTTAGGTTCAGGCATGGTAGTACAAGCCTTTAATCCCAGGAGACAAAGATAAACAGATCTTTGAGTTCAAAGCCAGCGTAGAACAGAGCAAATTCTAGGTGAAGAAAAATTTAAATCCGTACTTGGTGGACCACACCTTTAATCCCAGTGCTTAGGAGACAGGCATGCAGATCTCTGAATTCAAAGTCAGTCTGTAGAGCAAGATCCAGGACAGCCAAGCTTAGGCAGTGAAGGTGTTGGAATAAAGGAAGCTAGTGATAATGTAATAGAACAAGGGGGACAATGTTCCAGCTCCTGCAAACAGCAGAACTTAGCAGCTTAGGCCATGTGTCTGGAGGAGAAGGAGACTACTGGGACAATTGATACTGGTTAGCTGGAGCTAAGAAATTAGTGGTGATTAAGAAAAAACCAGCATCACTTAGGTGATATTTTCTGGGAAGTGTTTCCTGAGAGCACAAAGAAGCTGTGTTCCAGAGATAGCCAAGGTTGTACCTCATGCTGCAGCTGTACTTGGTAATGTGTGAGAATAATCCAGGTGGTACTGGTTTTGAAGGCATGAAGGCATCATGAAGAACAGCTGAGGTTTGGCACTGTGAGAGGCCATGGAAGGCCATTGGTGGAAGTGCAGCCTCAGTTGTAGTTGACAGTCAAGAACTGAAGGGGTCATGCAAAGAAGTTGAGACTTGATACCATGAAGACAGCCTATGAAAGGTTTTGGTGAAGCACAGTTGCAGTAGAAGACCCTAGCATATTGGAGATGCCAGTACCATGGGATGACCACCAAGTACAGCAGTGGCAGCGGAATGGATCAACTTGAACAGAGGGCAGAGCTGGAGAAGTGACACCAGCCCTTTGGAGATGCACAGAAGATCATGTGTGGATCCAAGACACTGGAACAAGAAGCTGTGAAGCTGAAGTTGACTTGGGGACCCCAAGATGTTAAAGATGCCAGAGACACAGGATGCCTGTCAGGAAAGCTGCTAACAGGGAGTGGAACCAGCCCAGGAGAAAGAACCTTATTGCAGTCAACAAAGATGAAAAGGGAGTTGAAGATCTGAAGACTGCTTTGTCATCAAACATGGAGATGCAGAGTTTGGAGACTGCCCAGCTGGTTTCCTGTCTTGCTTTTGGGATTATAGTTAAGTGATTGGACGAATCTCAGAAGAGTCTTTGAACTTTGGACTTTTAACACTGTTGAGTATACTATAGACTGTGGGGACTTTTGAAGTTGGACTAAATGTATTTTGCATTATGCTATATTTAGGTATGGCCCCCATAGACTCATGTTTGAACAAGCCTATGGGGACCAGGGAGTGGAATGTGATGGTTTGTATATGCTTGTCCCAGGGAGTGGCTCTATTAGAAGGTGTGGCCTTGTTGGAGGAAGTGTGTTACTGTAGGGTTGGGCTTAGAGATCTTCCTCTTAGATGCCTGAAGATGCCCAGTCTGTTCCTGGTTTCCTTTGGATAAAGGTGTAGAACCCTCAGCTCCTCCTGCACCATGCCTGCCTGGATGTTGCCATGCTTCTGCCTTGATGACAATGGACTAAACCTCTGAACCTGTAAGCCAGCCCCAAGTAAATGTCTTTTATAAAACTTGCATTGGTCATTGGTGTCTGTTCACAGCAGTAAAACCCTAACTAATACAGTGGGTGGTGGGTCCTGAGTTCACAGAACTGACAGCAGCAGCTCTGGGACTCCAAAGGGGTAAGGGTTCTTACCAACTGCTCCGAGTGCAACAGGTCCTCTGGGATGGGTCCGGATATTGTGTATTCAAGGGAGCAGACTAGTTAGGAGTCTGCCCCAGCAGGAATGAACCTAGATGTCCCACGGCAGAAGAATGGATACAGAAAATGTGGTTCATTTACACAATGGAATACTACTCAGCTATCAAAAATGAGGACATCTTGAGTTTTGCAGGCAAATGGATGGAACTAGAAAATATCATCCTGAATGAGGTAACTCAGACCCAAAAGGACATGCATAGTATGTACTCACTAATAAGTGGATATTAGCCAAAAAAATAAAAATAAAAAATAAAAAAGTACAGAATACTCAGGATACAGTCCACAGAACCCAAAAAGGTCAACAAGCTGAAGGGCCCAAGTGAGGACGCCTCAGTCCCACTTGGGAGGAAGAAGATAGCAACCACAAGTGGGGAGGGAGGGAGGGAGGAACCTGGGAGGGAAAGCAGACTGGGTGGGGGAGAGGAGGGAGAGGGGGTCTAGAGGAAACTGATCTGACATTGAGGGAGGGAAAATGACTGAAGCCCTGAGGGTCAGCAGAAAAAATGGAAATAGTCAACCCCTCAGGAGATAGGAGGTTGGGGGGACCCTCCAGAATGTACCAGAGACCTGGGAGGTGAAAGACTCACGGGACCAAAAGGGAGGGACCTTAGATGAAATGCCTGACAGTAGGGAAAGGGAATTTATGGAGCCCACCTCCAGCAGGAAGACAGGGCTTCAAATGAGGGAGAAGAGGGGCCATCCCACAGCCATAACTCTGACCCATAATTGTTCCTGTCTGAACGAATTACTGGGATGGAAATGGAGAGGACCCTGAGGAAAAGAAGGTCCAGCGACAGGCCCTAAGCAGGATCCAGCTCAAGGGGAGTTCCCAAGTCGACACTATTACTGAGGCTATAGAATGCTCACAAAAAGGGACCTAGCATGACTGCACTCCGGAAGACCCAACAAGCAGCTCAAAGAGTCAGATGTAGATATTTGCTCCCAACCAGTAGACAGAAGCAGATGAGCCCTGCTGTTGAATTAGGGAAGGCTGAATGAAGCTGAGGGTGACCCTGTAGGAGGACCAGCATTCTCAATTAATCTGGACCCCCGGGATCTCTCAAATACTGGACCACCAATCAGGCAGCATACACCAGCTGATATGAGGCCCTTAGCACACATACAATAGAGGACTGCTGGGTCTGTGTTCATTCAGAGATGAAACACCTAACCCTCAAGAGTCTGGAGGCCCCAGATAGTTCAGAGGTCAGGTGGGGTGGGGGGTAGGGACATTCACTTGGAGACAGGGGGAGGGGAGGAGGCATAGGATGTGGAACAGTTGGAAGGTGGACAGGGGTTGGTGGGTGGGGAATAAAATGTGGAGTGTATACAAATAATAAATAAATAAATAAATAAATAAGTTGCCATAGATGCCAGTGCCAACCTCATTTTCATGTTTCTGTCTGTCTGTCTGTCTGTTTCTCTTCTGTTCTCTCTTAACCCCTCTCCTTCTTCTGCTGCTACTTTTAATGTGCTATGTTATATTTTTCTTTTGATTTATAAAATGAAAGAAAGAATTATGAAGACATACTAGTGGACAAGATGAAGCCAGGAGTTCCCAGAATGACTTTCCTGGGCAATAAAAGAGTAAGGTAATGTTGAGAACCACAGATAATTGTTTTGCTCCCTCCAGCCACTTCTCAACTCTTAAGTTCCTGTCAGTGACAGTCTGCCCATTTGTGGCAGGAGCAATGGCTGCATCAAATGTATCCTTTGCTCAGTGTGAGAAGGGCTCTTAACCAAGTACAAGTCATGGTCTCTACTGAATGTTTGGGACCCCAGAGTCAGGAATGCTACTTCTTGCAAATGGCTAAAACCTTAAGACGTGATGTTTAAAATCCCATTTCTTCTGTAATAATAAGAAAAAAGAATTAAGTTCACCCACAAAAGCGCAGAAAAAGCAATGAGGTGTTAGTCATATTGAAATCCTTCATCTCTGTAATTGTGACGCCTGGCAATGTCTCCTTCCTTTCGACAGCAGGGGTAACTCAATTAGCCATTACGCACAGCAAGTTTCTGTCAAATTCCCAGTTCCATACAAAAAAAAATGCTAGGTTGGATTATGAAAACCTGTCAAAATGTTTCTAAAAACACAGAGGTTTTAATATGTGTTGTTTTATTTCTAAAGCTTGTAAACTGAAAAATATCTGTGTAAGAAGCACATTGTGCTAGCAAATGACCCATCTTCAGGAAAATGGACATGCACACCTAAATTATAGGTCTTGTAATAAGTGATAGAAAACAGAAAACAATAACAGAAATAAAAAGTGGTGTAGACGTTTTCAGACAGAATGAAGTCAATTATATTCATTCCTTATAATAATTAAATCTGATGAAATATACACAGGTGAACCAAATGGCAGACTTCTGTCCTATCAGAATCTTTTATCCATAAGCCAATCATAAGCCTTACCTAAATTCAAATGGCTAAGCAAAGTTGAAAGTAAAGGGACATATAAAAGGATTAGGGATATAGCCCAGCAGTAGAGTGTCTGCCTAGCATGTCTGAGAACCTAGGGTCCATCCCCAGACACACACACACAAACACACACACACACATTCCCTCACGCTCACATACATATACATGCACACATACACACACATACATGCACATACACACACATACACACTCTTACATATGCACATATACATACACGCATACACACATTCACACACACTCATGCTCACACACACTCATACATGCACACACGAACACACACACACACACAAACACACACAAGCACACACAGATGCAGTATATTAAGGTACCTACTATGACATCCAGAAAGACCAACAAGTTATTCTGAAGAGTCTTCTATAGAAAGGAACAAAACAACAAAAATTAAAAGAAAGAAAGGAATAAAGAAAGAAGGAAAGAAAGAAAGAAAGAAAGAAAGAAAGAAAGAAAGAAAGAAAGAAAGAAAGAAAGAAAGAAAGAAAGAAAGAGAAAGAAAACTGCAACAATGACACAATTTAATAGATTTGAAGCTTTCCTTCCCTTTGGAAAGAAACCCTCATTATTTTAAGACATCTTGTACCTACATAGGTTACTACATTCTGTAGGTTTTCTTGTGGTGTCCTTGACCTCTCTGGCTCCTTCAATCCTTCCTCCCCTTATTGGTTAGTATTCCCCAAGCTCTGTTTGACTGTGGGTCTCCGCATCTGTTTCTATTAGCCGCTGGGTAAAGCCTCTCTGATGTTATGCTAGGCATAGTATTTTTGAATGAACTTGTAGCAAGCAGAATAATGATCTTCACGATATCAGGCCTTTCTATCTGAAACCTATAAATGTTGTTTTATTTGGGTAAATGCTTTAAAAGATGTGATTAATAATGTTCAAATATAGTTGAGTCATTCTTGAATTGTTAATCTAATCAGCTAAGGATGGGAATATTTTGGTTGTTTACTTTCTATCTATCTATCTATCTATCTATCTATCTATCTATCTATCTATCTATCTATCTATCTATCTATCTATCTATTTTTGAGATAGGCTCTTATTATGTAGCTCTGACAGTCTTGGAACTCCTATGTAGACCAGACCTTGAAATCACAGAGACCTTCCTTCCTCTTCTTCTTGAGTCCTAGGATTAAAGCCATGCTCAATAACACCCAGCAGTTAAGAGATTTTTCAAATGGAGAGACTCATACCTCTATGGTCCCTAAACACTATAGGAAGTGTGCTTATCAGAAAATCTCAGGGACATTTGCCACAGATATGTAGGTAATGTGAGGGCCAAACACAGAGACACTTGAAAATGCTGGCCTCTGAGACTGGAGTAGGCACAAGCTAAGGAATTCTAGCAACCTCCAGACCCCAGAAGAGGGACATACACATTCTCTTTTATTGCCTAGAGGTGAGCTCTGAAAGTGAAAGCTGTTAGCCTACTCAGATCCTCCCTGGCCATTCATGAAATTCACTCCTGTGTGGATTTAGAGACCCCCAAGAATATATTAGAGTATGCTGTAGACCAGAGGTTCTCAACCTGTAGGTCGTGACCCCACTGGGGATTAAATAGCCTTTTCACAGGGGTTGTCTACGAACATCAGAACACACAGATATTTACATTATGATTCACAATAATAGCAAAATTACACTTATGAAGTAGAAACAAAAATAATTTTATAGTTTGGGAGTCACCACCACAACATGAGGACTGTATTAAGGGCTCGCGGTATAAATAGGTGGTGAACCACTGCTATAGACACTTCCGTTACCTTCCTTTCTTCATGACTGTCCTGGTCATCCTATTCCAGCTGATGTGGAACTGGCAGCTGTCAAAGTAAACCTCTGTTGGTTATTTCAACAGATCCATTGGTGAAAGGGACCCGTGAACATAGTAGGCTCTGAATGGGATAGAGATAGGACAAGCCTTGGGAATGGGGGTTTTCACGGGTTAGGTCTGACACTGGGTCTTTATGGAGTACAGTTCTCTCTCTCCAACTTACTTTAGCTCATTTTGACCTCTGTGCTGACTGAGAGGCAGCTGGTTTCAACAGACGCCCGTGATGTCAACTCTGATGACTTTCAAAGCTGATAAGAAGGGCCGGAAATGGGTAAATTAAAATATCAGAAAACTCACTGTTCTTATAAGGATTCCGTCATTTTTTCCTTGCTTCTTGAATCATGGCGAGGGTGTGGGTCTCATTTCCGGACGACTGATCAAGTAGACACACTGTCCCAAGTGTCCCCACTGCTCATTAAGGATGAGACATTTTCCAGAGCTCAGCCATCACTCCGAATGCTTCTGCTTATTGATGGCCTGGTCTCCAGACAATCTTGCTCTAACCATCTGTGGGACAAAGGGCGAGCGTCCTCAAAGATTAGAAACAGGCTTTACCTGTTTGGGAACTTGCCCTGGCTCTGCTTCTCTCCTGACAAAGTGACAGTGCAGTGACAGACAGGTATGAAGATGTCATTTCTAACAGCCTAACTTTAATGAATAAAGGCTAACAATGAAAGTTTACTATTCCTTGGCTCTGTTTAGTCATATTACTTGCCACGGAACATCAGAATGCATGGGCCTAGCAGAATGGCAATCTACATGAAGTATGGGCTCAGCCTGCTCATCTGCAAGAGATCATTTTAAATTGCCTGTCGTTAACAGAAAGAATCCTCCACGAAAAGGATTTGCAACTCCATAGGAAGAACAACAGTATCAAATAACAAGATCCCGCCCCCCCCCAGAGCTCCCAGGGACTAAACCACCCACCAAAGAGTACACATGGAGGGACCCATGGCTCCAGCTGCATATGTAGCAGAGGATGGCCTTATCTGGCATCAATGGGAGGGGAGCCCCTTGGTCCTGTGGCAGATGCATGCCCCAGCATAGGGGAATGCCAGGGTCACCTGGGGAGGCAGGAGTAAGTGGGTTGTTGGGTGGGGGGAGCACCCTCATAGAACCAGAGGGGAGAGGGAGAGGATAGGGGTTTTGTGGAGGGGAAACTGGAAAGAAGATAACATTTGAAATGTAAATAAATAAAATAACCAATAATTTAAAAAAGAATCCTCCTTGAGAATGTCAGTTTCTGTTATCCCTACCAAGGTCCACTGATTCTTTTTAAGAATGGGTTTTGACCATGTAGAACTGGCTGGCCTGAATCTTGCCATGTTTCTGCCTGTGTCTCCTAAGAGCTGGGGTTGCAGGTATGGGTGTGTGGCTTTTAAGGCCATACTCCACCTCAACCAGGGTTCTTTAGTGAATGGGATTGTGGGATGCTCACGGATGGTTTAAAGGTCACCACTTGGTATCCAAGTTTACAAATCTGGATTATACCATGCCAAGGACTTTGGAGATTCAACTCTTAAGATTAAAATCTCCACCTTCACTAGACCCATTTCTGTACAAATAATAGAGTTCATTGTCCAGATTCCTCCCAAAGAGATTTTGAAGTGAAAGAAAAAAATTTATATGTGATACAGATAAGGGCAAATTCATTGCTTGAGGCAAATTCATTTTGGAATTTTGACACTCCAGTTCATACCCAGAAGGGAGGAAAATGTAGCTAATGTTCTTTTGTAGAAAGGGAGACGGGACCCATCCAAATGTGGGTCCTCGTTGATTGTCTCTTCTCTGTCACACATGCTTCCTCACAGACTGTTCCATGCATAAATTTTCTTTATCTGAAACACTCCAGGGATACTTCCCACAAGCTTTGACAAGTGTTTGAAAAGAATTTTTTTCAATCTATTGGGTTAATTCCACCCTAAGGTATTAGCATAAGCGGTGTGGCTCTGGCCTTTGACGTGATTTTCCTGAATGACTGCTGATTATTCACTCCGGCAAACCGTAGACACACCGTCTCATCAAATCTGCGCTATCTTTGCCAAATCAAATCTGTAAAGTTCACTTGCAATTTAATGTATTGTTTTTGAATCATCTTGACATTTTGACTTCGTAAGTGTAAGCCGAAAACTGCATTTACTGGAAATTCGTTTTTAAAAATAAAGCAACATATGCCAGAGCCCCGTTCTACGGAGGCTTTATAAAATTAAGCAATGCCCGTGAGGCAATGCTGCTGAAAAAGAATATTTAAAAAGGAAATTTATCTCTAATATCTCTGTGGCACATGAAAGGACAGACCTGTGTAAAACACCAAAAGAAAACATGGAAGGGAGATTATAAAGAATTGTCATGGAGTATGTATTCCAGGGACAAGCAGAAGAGTGGCATGAAACACTAATGAGAGAAACTTACCATTATTGAAGGAACTTGACAAGAAGCCTGTCTTTAATTTCAAGTTGTAAACACTATAAATGGATGGATTCCTTGGGTACCGAGCTTGTATAGTATTAAAAAATCAGTTGGACCCAATGTTGCGGTACACAGCCACACCTGCAGCCCCAGCACTTAGGAGACATAGGAAAGAAAATGGTAAGATTTGGTCCAGCCAGATCTACATGGTCAGAACCTATTTTCAAAAGGGATCAATGGACATTGGTAGGAATGAACAGAAACTTTGACATTTTCGTGGAGTATTCTTTCTGTTAATGGCAGGCAATTTAATGTGAGCTCTTGCCAATGAGTAAGCTGAGGCCATACTTCATTTAGATTACCATTTTGCTAGGCTCATGCATTCTGATGTTCAGTGGCAAATAAAATGAGGAAATGGGGCCAAGGGTTGGTAAATTTTTATTGTTAGCCTTTACTCATTAAAGTATGGGTTCCTTGATGACATCTTCACTGATGTCTATAACTGTACATGGCTCACATTCATTCTCCCTACCTCTCTTGTCCTCCTCTTCTTTCTGCTGACCTCCTTCCTCTTCTGAAATATTGCCCCTTATACATTCGTGTCATAAATATGTATATATGTGTCATATATACATGTATATGTATATACATATATGAATGTGTTGTATATCTCACATAGGAGAGAAACGTGATATTTATTTTTCTGCATCTAGATTATTTCCTTTAACTTGATCTCCAGTTCTATCCATTTTCCTTCGACTGACACAATGCCATTCTTCTCTTAGGCTGAATAAACACAGTAGTGTGTTTGTGTGTGTGTGTGTGTGTGTGTGTGTATACAACTGCCTTTCTGCCACATTATCTTTATCCATTTATCTGTTGATGGTCATCTGTAGTGAGGGGCTATAATGTGGTTGTTATCACAATATACAATATGTAGGTATCTGTGTTATGTGATGACTTGGATTCCATCAGTCATATACTTAGGAGTTTTGCCTTACAAGCTCTAAGGCAAATACTGGGCTGTGATTATAGCTCAGTATTAGAGCAGTTATGTACAAGGTCCTAGGTTCAATTCCCAGGGTGCATTCTTGTGTACACATGCACTTTGGCAATCTGTATATTACAGTCATCAAAGACTCAAATAAATTGACAAAACAACATTCGCCACTTATTCTCTGCTCAGTTCTAAAATCTGTAATCTTCTAAAACCTTAAAAGTTTTATCTACTTAGTTGTTTACATCAAAAGAGGCATAACCTATAAAATATAACACCTTTTATCTCTTTTATTATTTCTTCAATTTATTTCTAATTCCTTCCCTCTTTGCCCTGATGAACTATATGTATAAAATGCTTCTACACATGGTACCATCAATAAGAAGTAAATGTAAAGTTAGGGTAAGAAACAAATAAGTAGAGTAAGGAATGAGATTAGTTCTCAAAAAAGTGTCTTCCACCCTAAATCTTATCAGCCACAGACCATGAAATAGTCATTGGTATTCTAGCAAAGTAGATGGGAACAGATACAACAGATACATTGGCTGTCACCAGGCAAATCCAAAACTTTCCCCTAAGAGAACAGTGAGTTCTGGGTAATTAAAATCTATCATAAAGAGGTCCACTATGCTATAGTAACAGAACCCTAAAGGGTCTCTCGGGGAATCAGCTACAGGAGGCTTTGTGACGGCTGTGATCACCAAGGAGAGCAATTGAAAATGATCACATCAAGGCAAAGGCACCTTAGCATTGAGTCAACAGCACATCAATGGTCCTATAGGAGATTCCCAGAATTCTTCAATAGACTCAAAAACCCAAGGGGAGTTTGCCAGGAAAAATGTTGAGAACCTTCAGTGCGTGCACATTAGTGAGTATTTGTAGGCACGGATGCGTTTTCTGAGCTTTGAGAAACTATACTTTACAGAGGTAGAGCTATGTAATGAAGCCTCTTACCCTCCATAGACATTTTTTTTAAAAAAAGAAACTTTCCCCAAGTGTTTATAATAACCAGCTTTGAATTTGTGCTGTATGCCATTTCTTATAGCAAAAAAAATATTTCTGCATGTCATAGTAGAATGTAAAGCACACACTCAAGTATCAGCTACCCACAATAGATTAGACCTTCTCTTAGGAGACTTGGACATGTTGATTTAAGGCTAATTGAAGTAACTCTACTTCATCACATGTGAAAGGAAGCATAGGGTCTAGTCATAGAAAAGATGCAGATCTTCATATGAAATAATATAAAGTATGTTTTAAATGAAGTTCCAGAGAGTTCAAATGTATAACATGCCATATGTCAGTAAGTTTTATGTGAGTATTTTTAAAGCAGGCATAACCACCAGCCATCTTGAACACTGCAAAAGAAAGAGTAGAATAAATCATCCCCAGACTCTCTGGCTTTGAGCAATGTAATTTCCTGGGGCATGCTAAGATAAATTGCTTGCTAGATGCACTCCTTTGTAATGAATGAGATACCATGTCGAGTGGGACTCTTAGCTTCTAAGTCAATTAAAAGTTTTCTTTCCGGAGATAGAAAGTTGGACTAGAAGTTTCTTAAAGTCTCAGCTAGATCATGAAGATATGAATTACTAAGAAGTCTGCTGTGAGATTGTGTCGCCAAGAAATAACCGAGAAACTCCACCCATAGCACTTCTAGAATTATGACTGCCTGAACAAGACCTTAACCAGGGCAATACCAACAGTAATTTAGAAGGGATTTGGTGGGATCTCACTGGCCCTGGTCAGGGAACTACAGGAGACTAATGACTGATGAGAGAGGGAAAATTTGGTCTTTTCAAAGATAATCCTCCTAATTGGTTATCCAATAAATAGAAGTCAGACACAGACTCAACACCGAACACACTCAGCGCACGTTGTATCTATATATTTCTCTCTCTCTGTGTGTGTGTGTGTGTGTGTGTAACAATAATGACCAAATAAAAAGGAGACTATCTGTTTGAGAAGGAATTGGGCATCATAGAAGCTTTTTGTTATTTGGAGGGAAGGAGCATGGAAAGGGTTGGAAAGAGGGAAGGGAAGGAGGAAATTATATAATTATATTTTAGATTAAAAATTTGATAAGAGAATGTTAAAATAACAATAAACCAGGCTTTAACACTCAATGAATATGACCTCACTCATTTCCTAGATATTTTCTGGGAATCTCACAAGGAAGACTGTTAACTGTGGTCTACAATGAAGATATCCTAATCTCCTACCTGTCTCCTTGAGACCTAGAGCTCTCAGCTGTAGCCCTATCAGGCATATCTCAGGAAAAACCCTATGATCTCATTTAAATCCCTTATTAACTTGACAAGGATAATAACCTTAAAAGTCACTCCAATCCTGCCTGTGGTTGTTGTGAAGACAATGAAGTTCAAGTTTCCCGTGAGAGCCTGACTCCTACACTTGGTTTATTTTACTCTTTCTCTAAGCACTTCACAGCCTCTTAATGTCTGTGCTTAAGATCTATAATTAAAATGTCTTTTAATAAACTCTAATTCTAGATGCTCCAACATATAACAAGGACACACACTCCACTATGTTCATTGCAGCCATATTTATAATAGCCAGAAGCTGGAAAGAACCCAGATGTCCCTCAACAGAAGAATGGACACAGAAAATGTGGTACATTTACACAATGGAGTACTACTCAGCTATTAAAAACAATGACTTCATGAAATTCTAGGCAAATGGATGGAACTAGAAAATATCATCCTGAGTGAGGTAGCCCAGAAACAAGAGGACACACATGATATGCACTCACTGATAATTGGATATTAGCCCAAAAGCTCAGAATACTCAAGATACAATTCACAGACTACATGAAGCTCAAGAAGGAAGGCCAAAGTATGGATACTTTGGTCCTTCTTAGAAGGGGAACACAATACCCATGGAGGAAATACAGAGAGAAAGTGTGGAGCAGAGACTGAAGGAATAGGCCATCCAGAGATTGACACACCTGGGAATCCATCCCATATACAGTTATCAAACCCAGACACTATTGTGGATGCCAACAAGTGCTTGCTGACAGGAGCCTGATATAGCTGTCTCCTGAGAGGCTCTGCCAGAACCTGACAAATACAGGTTGTGGATGTTTGCAACCAACCTTTGGACTGAGCACAGGGTCCCCAGTGGAGGAGCTAGAGAAAGGACTGAAGGAGCTGAAGAGGTTTGCAACCCCATAGGAGGAACAACAATATCAACCAACCAGACCCCCAGAGCTCCCAGGGACTAAACCACCAACCAAAGAGTACACATGGAGGGACCCGTGGCTCCAGCCGCATGTGTAACAGAGGATGGCCTTGTTGGACATCAATGGAAGGAGAGGCCGTTGGTCCTGAGAAGGCTTAATGTCACAGAGTAGGGGAATGGGAGGGTGGGGAAGTGGGAGTGGGTGGGTGAGTGGGTGAACACCCTCATAGCAGCAGAGGAGGGAGGATGGGATAGGAGGTTTTCGAGGGGAAACTGGGAAAGGGGAAAACATTTGAAATGTAAATAAAGAAAATATCCCAATTAAAAAAACTCTATTTCTGCTTCAAAAGGAAAGTGCATCATTTATGTTTGTGTATAAATGAGATTTAGTAGATATTTGTGTATTAAGAAAAATACTGGATCTATGCTCTTACTCTCTACAAAACTTCATCTAAACAAATATTGTTCCAACCTCCAACCTTTGATAATGTATAAATGGCAGGTCTGGGATTCGAACCAAGACAGTGTGGTTTAGCACCCATACTATATGTTTATAAAAGAATGCTCTGTTTCTTCTTCCTAGAAGAGGAATTTGGCAGAGAAACAATACTTCTGTGCCCTTTAGAATATTGACACATTAAAGAGCAAGTTTTCTCGAAAGAAAAACGTCTCCACTGATTTCTCCTAGAAATAACTAAATGCTCAAGATCATTGTACCAGACTATTGTATTTTGTCTAAGGTTCACCATGAGAGAAGGTAGGAGGAGTTAATACAGCAGCTCTAGCTTTCTTTTTAAGACCTTGGCTCAATAAAAATAGTGGAGGAAAATGACAGCTGAATCATCATAAAGAAACATTATTTAAATACTAGAAATAAGTATAGAGACAGTGTGAATGCATAGAATATATCTGTCTGAATGCAACAGAGGGGAAGGATAGCTGTATGCTTTTGTAAAAAAAAAAAAAAAAACCTTAATTTTGACAGCTAATGCATCCCAACAATTATAAAAGGAAAAACAAAAGGCAGAAGTAGTCATACTGAATATTTTTATTCTCTTCCCTTAATATTTTGACTTGTGTCTTTCCAAAGACTCTGAAAATTCTTGAGAATCTACAAATCCTGAATTCATAGTCACAGTGAGACTTTCCACGTTCCATGTGTTGTACTTTCATGCAATAGCTCAGCAAGTGTGCCAATTAAACAGTGTGCCAATTAAAATTAAAATTAAATAATTTGCTTAGAATGGAGTCATAACACTTACCTAGAAGAACTGTTTCTTATCAAATAATCCTTACTAATGTCTCAGAGTATCTATTAAGTTCTTAAAAACACAATAAATAAACAGAAAAGGATTATCAAGCGTGGCTACTATTTGCTGAGGGCTCATAATCTTAAATGAATATATAAAACAGTATCATTTAGTAAGGCAAAATGCAGCCAAGAGAAAAAATTTCATTTTAACTCAATTTTTGTAGTGAATGAGATCTCATTGCATTACAAATGACAGATATAAAATAATTTCTCTCATATTTTAAGAAACAGAGATATTTCAAATAAAAACAGCTCAAGCTCAAATAAAAAATTGAAACTACATACATAATCCTATCATTGGCCCCTCCAGGACTACAGCTACTGTTAAAAGTTTGCACCTTACTTTTATCCTTTTTTATAGTTTAAGATACTTTCAAAAGTAATAAAATGATAGTGGTAGCCTCCCCTCCCAATGATGTCAGACAAGGCCATCCTCTGTTACTTAAGTATTTAGAGCCATGGATCCTTCCCTGTACACCCCTTAGTTGGTAGTCTATTCCCTGGGAGCACTGGGTGGTCGGGCCAGCCAACAGTGTTCTTCATATGGGGTTGCAATCCTCCTCTACTTTCACCAGCTCCCCCACAGGGGTCTCCAAGCTCAGTCTGATAGTTGACTGCCAATGTAACTCTTATAAGGACAATATTTAATTGGGGCTGGCTTGCAGATTCAGGGGTTCAGTCCATTACTATCATGGAAGGAGCACGACAGTATCCAGGAAGGCATGATATAGGAGGAGCTGAGAGTTCTACATCTGGTTCTGAAGGCAAACAGAAGACTGGCTTCCAGGGAGCTAGGATGAGGGTCTTAAAGCCCTCACCCACAATGACACACGTTCTCCAACAAGGCCACACCTCCTAATAATACCACTCCCTGGGCTAAGCATATTCAAACTAACACACACACACACACACACACACACACACACACACACACACATTTCTTTATTTGCAATTGGTTTAGACAATCTTAGGCAAGCTGATAATGGGAGCTTTTATAACAAGAGTAACCATAACACAAAACAAAATTAATGTCAAGCAGAAAATAAACAGAAAGGAGTGAAAAAAGCTCCACTTCTGTGAAATAATGCATGTTTTATATGTGTTACTTTGAAGAAATTGCATACGTCATTCCAAAGTTACTCTGTTACACAAGATGCTGCAATTTAGTTGTTGTGAATTATTAAATCCTTGTATTAGTCAGGGTTCTCTAGAGTCACAAAACTTATGGGTGGTCTCTATATAGTAAGGGAATCTGTTGATGACTTACAGTTTGTAGTCCAACTTCCCAACAATGGTCAGCAGCAGCTATGAATGGAAGTCCAAGGATCTAGCAGTTGCTCAGTCCTACAAGGCAAGTAGGCGGAGGAGAGCCAATCTTCCTTCTTCCAATGTCCTTATGTAGGTCTCCAGCAGATGGTGTGGTACAGATTAAAGGTGTGTGCCACCATGCCTGGATCTAGGACTTGCTTTGTCCCAGAAGACCTTGAACTCAGTTTCCTTGTCTTAATCTTCTGGGATTCATAGCCACTATGCCTCAAGGTCTCCATGCCGAGAACCAGGTCGGAAACTTGTAACTCTCAGCCTCCAGATTAGGATCATAGGTGAGTCTTCCAATTCTGGACTGTAGTTCATTCCAGATATAGTCAAGTTGACAACCAGGGATAGCCATTACAATCTTAGAGCAAATGATTTTTATTTTCTCTTCTTGTCTATGCCTGTCTGTGCATCAGATGAATGCAGTACCTGGAGAGGCCAGAGGAGGAGCAATTCTGAAAAGTCTTGCAAGTGCTGGGAATCAAACCCAGGTCCTCTGGAACAGTAGCCAGCGCTCTTAACTGCTGAGCCAATCCTCCACCCCAGAGAATCCTTTTTAGATTGAACGAAAGTGAGGGCCACATGCTATTTGTATTTTGAAAACCTGTATTTCTACAAAAAATTTTAGAACTGTTAGCTACACACTACACAGTTTGTAGATGAGCTTTTGTCTTTTGCTATAAACACGTTTTAATAAGAATGATGTAGGAACAGAGAATGAAGTTTTAAGAACAATTTTATATATATATTCGTTTCTAGAAGTCTTTATTGAGATAAACTACCTGCTCACCATGATTCTATTTCCATAAGTTGGGAAACTGAATAAGTATGCAACTCTGTGTGACCAATCCTGGACCTGCTATGTAGCTAATATGTATCTGTTTTAGTTGGTTGGTTTTATTTATGATTCAGTCAGTGACCATTTTGTTTAATAGCTTTATTATAATTACTTATAATTAATTACTTATAAGTAATTATAATATACTTATAGCATAATTACTTATAAGCAATTATAATATAATTATATTTATTTACTATATATGAAATCATTTGTATATTCTTGGTCCTCTAGATGGTTCTAAGAATGAAAGAAAATATTTGTAATTAAAATAATTTTAGAAAATTTTCTTTGCTTTGGCTTCACAAAACAATGGCTTCTTCTTTTTTCAATTAGATATTTTACTTATTTATATTTCAAATGTTATCCCTGTCTTGGTTTCCCTCTGCAAACCCCCATCCCATTCCTCCTTACCCTGCTTCTATGAGGGTGCTCCCCCACCCACCTATCCATTCCTGCCTCACCACCTTAGCATTCCTCCACTCTGGGGCATCAAGCCTCCACAGGACCAAGGGCCTCCCCTCCCACTGATTCCAGATAAGGCCTCTTCAGTTCCTTCAGTCCTTCCCCTAACTCCTCCATTGGGGTCCCTGTGCTCAGTCTGATGATGGGCTTTGAGCCTCTGCCTCTGTACTTGTCAGGTTCTGGCAGAGCCTCTCAGGAGAGAGCCATACCAGACTCTTGTCAGCAAGCACTTGGTGGCATCAGCAATAGTGTCTGGGTTTGGTGTCAACGTGTGGGATGGATCCCCAGGTGAGGCAGTCTGCTCCACAGGGACAAAGAGTGGAGCAGAGACTGAAGGAGACAATGTTTCCATTCTGCATATTTATCACCTTACGTAGCCAGACATTTACCTGACTGACTTAAAGTCGTGGGGTTTAGGAAATCCTGGCTCAGGGAATTTAAGAGAGAGGGAACTAGGAAATCTGCTACAAATTAATGCCTTCCTTATCTGACTAGGAGTTGCTCCCTTGAAATTTCAATATGGTGGTCACCTAAAGACTCGCACAGTGATGACACCAATTGATATGCCAACACAGGTGTGGGAAACCTCATGGGGCCATAGCCAATCAATTGCTACTAAGAGAGGGAGGATCAGTCTACTCTAGGGATGAGCCCCTGATTGGTTGCCAAATCCCAAGTGGTCATCCCTAGGTACATACATACGAATGATGTGAAATGGGCTCAGCAGATAATGTTTATACATCCACGAGTATAGATGTAATGATGATATTAACTAAAGAAAAGGAGGGGATACAGGTGAAAGCGGGGGATATGGGAGAACTGGAAGGGGAGCATGAGGTGAAAATGACGTAAATATAAGAGCTCTGGCTGCCCTTATAAAGGGCATGGATTCCATTCCTAGCACTCATGTGGTGGCTCAAAACCCCCCATAACTCAGCTCTGGGGTATCTAACTCCTATACTGACCTATCTGGGGAGTTCATGCTTGTGGTGTAGTTACATACATGTAAGCACAGCATTCATACACATAAAATGAATTTTTTAAATCCTTAAAACATAGGAACTCTAATACTTACGACAGCACACTAAAGAGAAATAATGACCAGTACCTATATATAATTTTTATTATGACATTTGTGTGTTTCTGCAAGGTTCTGTGTGCATTCCTGTGATGTATCTCAATCTATGATAAAAACCTAAAAGGGGAATAACTAACTTTTTAAAAAGTGATGGTTAAGAAATCTCCATTTTAACGTATATAATGAAGTATCTGTAGGTATCCAGCACTCTATATATGCATATATCATAACTCACTTTGCTAAATGTAAGTAAAATAAATATTTTCTGATTGCAAATCAGACCACATGATCTATTGTAGATACTGAAGTGGAGGCCAGAGACCAGACAGAGAGAGACCAGAACAAAAGAAATGCTTCCTTTGCTTCTACTGGTAATATTATGGTTCCCCCCCCTCTACTCCTCCCACTTCTTTCCCACCTTCCCTCCCACCTGGATCCATCTCTTTTCTGTTCCTCATTGGAAAATGGGCCTCTAAGGGAGAACAATAATATAACATAGAATAAACTAGAAAAACTAACACATGGGTATTAGACAAAGCAAACAGGAGGAAAAGAGCCCAAGAGAAGACACAAGAAACACAGACCCACTCATTCTCACACTCACGAATTCCCCATCCCCAAAAAAACTCCATAAAAATGGAAGCTATAGTATATGCTCAAAGGACCTGGTCCAGACCCATAAAAGCCATGTGCATGGTGCCTCAGTGTCTGCAAGTTCCTCAATGTCTGCAAGTTCCTGTGTGTGTTGATCCTGTTGATTTAGAGGGCTTGCTTCCTTGGTGCCCTCCTTACTCTCGGACTCTTGCACACTTGCACACTCTCTGTATTTGTTACCAGCTTCTCCGGTGATTGGTGAGCAAGACACGGTCTCACGAGTATAGCAGAATGTCACTAGGAATCATTTGATTGCTACTTTTTAGTTTTATCTTGAAGAACCATGGTGTTTGGTTTTACCCTAGCTCCCTAGGCTATCTAGTCTTGGATTCTTGGTCACTCCAGCAGGGTCAGATATAGGGGTTCCTTCTCGTGGAGTGGGTCTTAAGTCAAATCATTTATCGGTTGGTTACTTCCAATAAGCTCTGTGACACCTTACCTTAGCATAACTAGTGGGCAGCATACCATTGTAAATCAAAGGGCTGGTGTTTATGTTTCTCTTTTGGTAGGTGTCAGAGTACCTAACTGTACTAAAGACACTAGAGGATAGATGATAGAGGTGAAGTCTAAGAGGCACCAGTTTGACTTCTCCATTCATGTTCAATGGGTGTTGTCTTTAGAAATGAGTCTTTGCTGTTAGTTTGTGAAGAGTGACATACAGACTTGACTATAGCCTGGGTTGTTTGGGGATTCCTATTGGATCCTTTGACTATAGTTCAATTAGCTGTAACCCCAATCCTGATACTAGATATTTCGCTTGGTGGCAAGGCATGGAACGATGAGACTTTGTTCCTCCCATTATTTGACCATTTCATTTAGATTGCCTTCATACATACACTTTTGGGAAGTTTCTACTGTATGAGGTTTCCAGATGGACCTTG
This sequence comes from Tokudaia tokunoshimensis, assembly GCA_036184795.1. Classification (NCBI taxonomy): domain Eukaryota; kingdom Metazoa; phylum Chordata; class Mammalia; order Rodentia; family Muridae; genus Tokudaia; species Tokudaia tokunoshimensis. Next base: position 75,045,286 of record BTHU01000006.1, read on the forward strand.
ATTGTAGCTGTGTCTCCTCATACTTCCTCTCTCAGCTCCCTTCTCCCCTACCCACCACATTTGATGCTCCCATTCTAGGGACCCTTCCAGCCATCCATAATTATCTATTTGCTTTCCATCTCCTAAGGAGATGTATCTGTCCTCCCTACTTCCTTACTCTATACCTAACCTCTGTGTTTCTATCCATTAACAGCTCTACATAAGTAAATGCATGTCATATTTGTCTTTCTGGGTCTGGATTACCCCACTCGGGATGATATTTTTTCACCTAGTTCTTTCATTTATCTTCAAGTTTTGTGATTTCATTTCCTCTAACGGCTAAGAAATACTCAATTGTGTAAATGTACCATCTTTGCTTTATCTATCCCTTCTTCCATCTGAGGGACATCTACGTCATTTCCAATTTGGGTCTACTATCAATAGAACAGCAGTGTACATGGTTGAACAAGTGTATCCATGGTAAAAATGAAGCATCCTTTGGGCATATGAAGGATCTTGAAGTATATCAATTGGTATCTTTCTGAGGAACTGCCACATGATTTCCATAGTTCCTGTGCAAGTGTTCATTGCCACCAGCAATGGACAAGTATTCCCCTTACTCCACATCCTTGCCAGCATGAGCTGTCATTTGATTTATTGATTTCAGCCATTCTGACAGTCATAAGATGAAATCTCGAAGTGAGTTTGATTTGCATTTCCCTGGTGGCTAAGAATGTTAAACACGTCTGAGATTTTCTGTCATTTGAGTTTTCTCTTTGGAGAATTCTCTGTTTAGATGCATATAATTTTTAATTGGCTTATTTGTTTTCTTGATGTCAACATTTTTTTGCATTCTTTATATATTTTGTATATTAGCTCTCAATCAGATATGGAGTTGGTAAAAATCTTTTCCCATTCTGTAGACTATCACTTTGTCTGAATGATCATGCTCTTTGCCATGTAGATTTTCAGTCTCAATGATAGAGCTATGGATGAGGGGCGGGATATGTGAGGAGGGGAGGATCTGTGTGATCCACCGGAGACTGGAGCATAAAGGAAGGGAAGGCCCCACTAGACAGTCTGCTGCAGAGCTGTGGATGAGACTAGAGGGTTGGACTTGAAGAAGTTGAGAGGTGACGACCTGAAGTTAAGCCACCCGCTCCCTGGATCGAGTGCTAGGTGACCTTTTTAATTTGAGCTAACTCCAAGGCTTAGACTTTTTCCATATTCTGCTACAAAGTCCTTACTTTATATAGGAAATCAATTTTGCTTCACAATTATTTAGACTTGCAATTAATTAGGCTCATAAATTAATCAGTCTAAATTTTGGGAAATGAAATTTCTAAGTCAAGTGTAGGATAAATGTTCAAGTATATTTGCATACATATACACCAATTTATATATATATATATACATCAATGTGTATATATATAAATCAATGTGTATATATATAAATATTATATATATATATCATATTTTTCTAAATTAACCTGAAGGCTGAATAGTTTATAGTTTTTATTTTTTAAATTGCTGCCCAGAAAAAGTGCTATAATTCCTAAACAAAATTTACCTTCATGTTTTCAATCATCCGTATAAGCATCTTCCTTATTTTTAGGACTGAAAGAGTGCCTAGCTTACTATTATAATAACCCTGTGCATATCCTAATAATTTTGTCCATTATAGTTTGCCTTTGTACAAAAATAGACATAGCCGCTTCCCTGCCAGATGGTGAAGTGGAAATCTTGTTATCTACTTGGACAATGGGGACTTTCTTTGCCACATCTCTCGGCCTCAAATCAGCAGTCGGCGGTGTCCCTCACGTGGGCCCATCAACGTTCACTGTGGACCAACATCTGTAGTCACTCACCTCACGAGGACAGAGGAGCTGAGCCCACATCCTGCCTGCAAGATGCAGTTTCCTCTTTTCCACTCCTTGCTCCTGAAAAGCAGAATGAAACCGAGACACCCCTGAATTTCTTAATTTCACAGCCTTTGTGTTTCTTTATGGCGTTCAACTTCTGAGCAACGGTGGTGAGGGTAAATGATTAGCGACTTTTCTCACTTCTGTGGCTAAAAGGATGGGTATGTTTTGACTCACCATTTGAGAGCACCCATCATGGCTGAGAAAGTGCAGAGCTTGGAATGGGAGGTGCCTCGTCACAGTCACATCGTGTCCACTGTCAGGAAGCAGAGAGAGATGTGTGCGGCTGTGTGCTCTGTTCTCTCCTTCATCCCTTTTTTAACCAGTTAAGGGATCCATTCGCCAGGACGGTGCTGGTCACACTCAGGGTGGGTCTCCTCAGTTAAACTGGTCGGGAAACAGCTTCACAGTCACAACCTGTAGTCAAGGTGCTAGTGGAGTACGGGGTATCACTGTGGGGTACGGGGTAAGGAGCTGACAGCAGTTTAGGCCAGGATTCCCCAAAGGTTCCAAGGTTATGATCCAATGCAGGCAATTTTTCTGGGAGGGAAGTTGTCCTGGTTTCCTCTATCATTGTGACAAATAACATGGCCGAAATCAGTTTAAAGTAGGAAGGGGTTTATTTCATTTTACAGTTCCAAGTCATGTTCTGTCACCCAGGGACACTAAGTCAGGAAACTGCTTTATCCCATGCAGGTATTACCTCTGACCAATGAACTATTTCATAGCAAAGGGTTACGGCAAGAAACACGGAGAATGTTACTTGCTAGCTGGTTTACAGGTCAGCATCTACTCAGCTGCGTTTCTTACACAGTTCAAGACTATTTGTCTGGGGAAAGGATGCTGCTTACTGTGGACCAGGCTCTCCTAAATCAATCAAGACAATCAGTAACAATCAAGATACCCACCCTGCACCTCCCCCCCCCCAGTTATACACATGGTCTAAGAGCAACTCAATTCCTCAGTCAAAGCTCTCTTCTCAGATTACTCTAAGCTATGTCAAGTTGACAGTTAAAGCTAACCAGGACAGGAATGAATACACAAACCCTTCAGGTTGCAAAGAAAGCCAGATTGGCTAGAGGAGAAACAGAACCACCAAAGCTTTTTATAAAAGCCTCAGCTGATGCCATAGGGAATTCTGGAGCCATGTCTACTTTCCAGAGTTGTTCCAAGCTGAGACAAGTTGGTTATGAATCATAGCCCGTATTGCCCCACCTGCTTGGGTAAGGAAGCGTGGCCTTGAACTAGCTGATTCTTATTTCCTAGATGAGTTAAACAATACCAAGACAGGCCACCAATATTCCCAATGTAGCTAAAAAGCAGTAGAAGAATCCAGGCAGTGTTTTACCGCATCCATACACTCTGCCATTAGCATATGGAGTGATTTCTGAGCAATTTTCTAGCAGTCTAGAGAACTGCGGAAGGAAGCCATAAGTTAAACATAGTCTGCAGTGTTGGAACTATCTTGCAATTTGTCACTCGGGCTCAAACTGGTGCACTCTATGCCTCCCTTTCCAGACTCCTATTAATTTGAGGCTACATAGCTAGCACACTCTGTCGCATACCCAGTAAAGAGGCAGACCATCATGGAGATTTACCTCAATAATCATCCCTCAGGTATCGGAGTCCCCGTATTTCATTCCTTTTTTTAGGATGTGGCTACTAGATTTCTCCACTTTTTAAACAAGAGTAGACAGGGACTTAACTGGGATGGGACACTTATGGTGCTCCCAGGGGAAGAAAACTCCTCATCCTTAGCAAGATCTTCAAACAGCAGCCCAGTTTTGCAGGAAGGGATACTACAACTTTCCAATGAGGATTCTCCTCCCACAAACCAGTTCCAGAGTTCAAGTATTCTACTTACTGGGCAGCATCTTCTGGTAGCTGCAGGGAAAAAAAACAAAAACAAACAAACAAACAAACAAAAAACAAAAAACCTACCCCAGTGGTCAAGCAGCAATGTGGCTGTAACCTCTCCCCAACGGTAACTACCAATTCTGTTGTTAGAGCATGTTTTCTCTTCAGTGGGTTGTTAACGAGAAGATTCCACAACCCACTTTCTCCTCATGCAAAGACGCCTACCCTTTTTGGATGTGGAGTTGCTATAATTTCTCAAAACAGTAGCATCTTTAAGTTTTTCATCACTAATTGAAAACTGTGGTTTTTCAAGTTAGGATGAGGACATTGGTCTCCCAGACTAAGAGCTGCCATGAAGTGATTCAGATACAGGATATTAGAATGGGGATCAAGACAGGATGGATTGATCAAATAACTGCAGCAGCTTCCTAGAAGTTAGAGCATCTTTCCTGAGGGACAAGTGACAGGAGCTGGGGAAATACGCTGCTGTGTTTGCCTTGGGTCTCCTTGCCTAGAGTTGTTTCCTGCCTGGCAAGTTCCCCAGTCATGATCTCGTCTGGGGCTTCCGATGGCGTGCTGACCTTTCCTCTGGACATGTATCCACAGCAAATCCAGCCTCCTCTCCTAAAGGAACTTGGGCGACATCAAGGGCCGGAATGGGAGTCTCATTTATTTATGCTTCAACCACAGGCTTCAAAAAATCAATTGCTCATCATTCTGACAGCTTCCTGGGAGCTAAAATGGCCTTTCTTTCTCCATGCTTCTGTGTAGAAGGCTTTGAAGATTTGTCTAAGGACAACACTGATGTCAATACTAGGGATTGGCTAGAACTGCCAAAGATGGACCAGAACACACAGCTTGGAACACAGGGGCAAGGGAAACCTATCCCAGGATGCAGCTCTGTGAACAGGTTTCTGCCTCTGTTAAGCTGGGTTTGATACTATGTGTGATTTAGAGTCCTGGGAGGCTCCTGCTAGCTACTTACTGTCAAGTAGCAGGATAAATATTCACAGCTCATGTAGCATTAAAACATTGGTTCAAACTTCCATTTCTACACAAAGTATAATAATCCTATTATTCCTATTATTCACGTGCAAACGCGATCTTTTCTGGATTTGAAGTTCTGACATTTAATGGTTTGCCTTCTCTCCCTTTCCTGCACATTACTAAGTGTTTCTACTTGCCTTGCTGTGTCTTATGGAATCTAGACACAAAATGAAGACATGCTGCCCTCTACTGTTCCATCTCAAGCTTAGTAGATGGTGTAGGTGTCCACACCCTGACCTTCAATTCTCATCATCCCCAGGGCGTAGAGATGGCGCCCGACCAGTTCTTCTGCTGTGCAGAACGGGTGCTATGGTGCAGAGCCCATCCAAATGAACAGTAGATGGCAGAAATTTCAAGCCAGCCACTAGACATCAATGTTTCTCATTTCATCCATCAATAAACCTAGGAGAGCCCTGGGTTAAAGACTGGCTACTCAGGATGCGGGCGTGGAGTGGGGGGAAATATAGGACCAGTGACTCTGAAGGTAATCAAGTTTGTTTTTTAATTATAAGAAATAAGATTATATTTATTTGAATTATTGCTCCCTCTTTAAACTCTCATCTTACAGCTCTATGAAGTTGTGATTTCTCTACAATTTCCTCTTTTCTCCAATCTACTTCCAGAAAAGTTTCTGTTAAACAACTTTAACAATAGATCAGTGACTCCCAGGATTCATAGCACAGAAATTCTCATGTAATTTTAACGCAGGGGGTATTGTGAAATGAATAATCTTTGTAGGAGACTCTGCATCGCTGTGGAAGATAGGAAATGATGTTTTAGAGTCAGGGGAGAGGTTGTTTGTTGTCATTTCCCTAAAATCACCATGTTTCCAATTGCTTACAATTAATTAAATTAGCTACTTTTCTCATCTCTGTGACCAAATACTGAACAATAATCAACTTAAGGTTTACTCTGATTCACCGTCCATCACGACAGGGAAAGCTTAGCAGCCTAATCAAGGGACAGCACATTTCATCTGCAGTCAGTAAGCTGAAGAGTGATAAATGCTGGTGCTTAGCTTATTTATCTTTTGCCATGGGATGGTATTACCCACATTCAGGGTGTGTTTTCTCTCCTTAGTCAAACCTCCCTCAAAATACGCTCACAAATATACCAAAGGCTGTGCCTCAGTAAAGCCCCAACTACTTTCTTAGTGGATCAAGTTGACAATAAAAAATGAGCCACCACATTCGTTAAGAAATGCTAGAACACAAAAATTACTTCTAATAGCACAATTTAAAGAGAAAATTAACTGTTACTGTAACACGATTTTCACCAAATCACTAGTATAACAAGAATATAAGAATTCTGAAAAGAGAGGCTGGAGAGATGGCTCAGCTGTTAAGAGCACTGCTGCTCTTCCAAAGGTCCTAAGTTCAAATCCCAGCAACCACATGGTGGCTCACAACCATCTGTAACAAGATCTGATGCCCTCTTCTGAACTGTCTGAAGACAGCTACAGTGTACTTACATATAACAAATAAACAAATCTTTAAAACAAAGAGAATTCTGAAAAGAAATTCGAATTATCAATGTTAAAAGAATTACAAGCAAAAAGGATTGGCTACTCAAAATTCTTTAGTTAGTTACTCAAACTTCAAATAGTTGAAGTAATCAAACTATACAAAGGGATGGTTTATTTTTTTGACTCATGATGCTGTGGGTTTTAACCGCTAGTTTGTTGGGCTGGTATTCTGGGGCTTGTGGTGGGAAAGCATATTACATGGACAAGATGCTGAAGGACAAACAGGGATGGGCTAGGAACCCACCATCCCTTCTGGGACATGTCTCTAAATCTGGATCTTTCTAACCTGTGCCTTAATACCCAGTGGTCAACCTTCTCTCCCCTCCCCTGAGCCCTCAGTCTCTGGTAATAGTCCTAATCAACTTCCATGGCATCACCTCTAGATCTCTCATGTGAGGTTATGTGCCTCTTGTCTTTCTTTGCCTTACCTGTGTCATTTAACCTAATAACCTACAATTTTGTTCATGCCAAGGCAAATGACAGGCAGACAATATCAGAAAGAAATCGCCTTGAATATTTCCACCACAAATGAATAATAAATATTCAAGGTGATAGGCTTACCCTGACTTGACGTTTACACAGTGCATACACATGTCAAAATGTCAGTTCATGTATTTGTCAAAACATCACAATAATGCAATAAAAAAAAGAAAAAGGAATTTCAAGTATATTCTTGCCATGTGGGTGCTGGAAACTAAGCTTTTGAACTGCTGAGTTGATTCTCCAGTTCCAAGAAGTTTTATTTAATGAAATATCAGAGGAAACACCAGGATTTGAAGGTTTTGGGCTATTTGTTGTAGTTCAAAAGAAGCCACAGCATGGATGTATGTGACAAGCATTTTCACATTCCAATCAACAAAATAGGAGGATGATGTTTAAACTGTATATAATTTTTATGTGTCCCAAATACGTTTATGCTTTTGATCATCTAAAGATATAAATGTCCCTCTCAATTGAGAGGTGTAGAAGGCAATGGGGTGCCTCTACTCTGTCTTAGATGTAGGCTTCACTCCTCTGGCTTCCGAGGGTGGCAAGGACACAAGGTCTTCCAGCTGAGGTTGAGTGCAGGTGAATTATACAGACCCAGGCATCACAGACAAGGCATAGGACCACAGGGAGACCTCCATTCCCCCTGGTGACCATGGTGCTCTCTTAGCCCTTTGCTAAAATGAAAATGAGGGTGAGCGTGGATTTCTGCCTTGTCTTCAGAGTCACTTCCACATGACATCCCTTTAGTTTACAGAGCAACAGTTTTCTGACATGGCTTTTGGTTCTTTTGGTAAGAAGCGGGGGGGGGGGGGGAAATGGAGATGCTGATGTCTTTACAACCTACTTGCTTACCTGACACGTTAGCCCCAAGAGTGTTGGTGACAATTTCAGAATAGGGCCAGCTCTTCACAGAAAGACAGACCCTCAGGAAACTGGATTCCACTCTCATCACCTTTACTAAACGTGCAAGGGACCTACTGCAGGCATCCGCTTATTTATTCGGAACAGGAATAGATTGCCTTTGCTGTGCCGATGGGTGAAGGTTTTCCCTGCTGTGCTGAGAAGGCTTGCTTGCATGGACAAGACTGTGGGAGAATGAAGATATGCAAAGGTAAGGAAGAGGCAGGGTTAAACAGTAAATTTGGGTTTGTTTACTGGGTATTGCAATAAGAGATTATTCATGACAAATTCAACATAGTCATATTCCTTATGGTTAACATAAGGAGAAAGAATCTACACTAGCTGGTCAATAGATCTCTGGCTTTCTCCCTATTTCTTTAAACAAACAAACAAACAAAAACAGAAACTTGTTTGTTTGGTTTTTTTTTTTAAATCTGCAAGTTAAGACTTTGAACTGCAGGTGGTGCTGTGATTCTATGAGTTTATGTCCTGTTTAAACTTGTAGCAAGAACTGATTCTTTGATTTAGCCTATTTTCCTTGATAGGTAAAAATAAAATTAAGTTCTCCTTATTATTTTATTCTCCTGTGATGATGAGAGAAACTTCTCTTATTATTGCAGAAATATATCACAGTTACTCTTCACAAATGCCGCATGCTTCCTTAGATCAACTGATAAGAAGACTTGATATGATTTTGCTGCTTCTCATCCAGGATGGAGCCCTCTGTGATCCCTAACCTATTTATTTCCCGGTACTGCTTTTAAATGAAATTGTTTCACCGAGGATTTTGATGACAATGATCTCAGGTTAAAAAAAGAAAATCCATATGAGGACCATTTTAACTTCTAGTTTGTAACAACTGGTTAAAAAAAAAAGATTTCCTGGAATTAACCCACAGGAACTCTGGCTTAAGTCAGACCTGTCAGCTGGACAACAAAATTCCAGACATTTTAAAATTTAATTCGTTTAATTTTTCTTGTAACTGGATTAGAAAATATGATTAAGCCCTAGCAAGATAACTCTCACTGGATTCGCCTGCCCCCAGTGCAACAAGGAGATACTAAGATCTTAGAGGAGAAGAAAGTAAAGAAAATTGAGAGTTATATTTCCCAGAGGATATATGTAATAGAACACACACATACACCAGGACTTTTAAATGAAAGGACATTGTCTTTGTTTTCCGTGACACTCTTAGGATAGCTGCATTTTGACATTAAGTCCCAATTAAATATATGTCAGGCTACTTTGAGGGTAAAATCAACAAAAAGAAATTAAGCATTCATCACACTACTCTACAAAGGTCTTTTCCCTGATCCTTTGAAATCACCTTTATGTAAAGTGACTGAGTCAGAGGTGTTCAACTTCTGAAGTAGAGTGAGTTTTGAGGGCAAACAAAGTGATTCAACATTATGCAAAGGCATAAAATGAGGAGAATGCCTTTGAAGAGAAAGAGAGATTCAGTCCCCGGAGTATACAGTCTGATCGTTATTTATTTTTGGAACATTTGATATAGTGTGTGAAGAGAAGTGGGAATTATGATATTTTAAACAAAGTGTGGAAGAGCGATAGTGCCATGGCTTGCACAACAGCATGTATACTATAGCATCTTAGACACTTAATGAACCCTGACCCCCGAGGATTAGCCTCAACATAAAAGCAACGTAATAACAGAAAGATGCAAAATCATATATGGTTGCTTTTAAAATTAGGATAGGTTTCAAGAAAACTTTAATTTGGATCTGCATAAGCATCATAAAGTTTTAAAAATGCATTAAGGGAATTGACACTTTATGCAAAACAGGAATTACACTCTAAGCACAAGAAACACAAGTTTTCTGCATTTGTTCCTGAAGAAAGTCCTTATTTTCTAAGGAATCCCTAGGCTCTGCCTATAACATTATAATCATCCTCTAGTTCATCACAACTAAGAAAAGAGGAAAGGATGATCGAGTTCAGTACTTTTTTTTTAAAAAAAAGAGTACATTTCCTCTCTCTTGAACTTGTTTGCTATAAATGTATATAAATCAGGCATGATGACAATTTAATAAGAACTTCAAGACCTGTTCATCCCATGGGATCACGACTGTGACGTCTTTCGGGGAGCCTTCTGATTGCTCAGCCCTAATCACAAGCCTTATAAAATGAGGGACTTTGAGATGCTGGTCAGTTGGACAGCAGAGCACTAGCCAGCTACAACCAACCCTTCCCCAGGACCAGGGGCAGATTGGTGGAGCCTTCTCCGGAGCAGAACTTCAGCACCCTAGACAGCTCCCACACGCCGAAAAGACAGCCCTGCCTGAAGGAAATAGCCAAGGGTAAGCAAAACCTTCTTCCCCTTCTTCATTTCCTCTCTGCCTTTGGGACTTTGATTAGGAGTTTGTGAATTTTTCTCTCTTAAAAATAATCTTACAGTGTTCATCTTTTTGCAATATCCAAATACAGTAATCATGACAAGCCACTGAGTGAAGAATAAAAATGCCTCGACTTCTCTCTTATGACCCCATCTGCTTAGAGGATTCTTAGTCCCTACTTAACCCTTCATTAAATATTGCCTTTTTAAAATGAAGTAAGACGAGTTTGCTTGTGTGTGGGGTTTTGAAAAAAAAAGCATTCAGCTTGATGCATTTGTTTTTTTGGGTTTCAACCTGTATTTAAAGAGCTTTTCTTTCTGTTTTTAAACAGATCAAACCTAGAAAGCACTCACTTTCTTTGTCATTTAATTTTTAAGTGCTGTGACTTTTGTAGGTAGCAAGAGACAGAACCCTTGAAGACCTGTATGTTGGCTAGACAGTGTTTAGAAATATAACATGCGAGTAGATCGAATGCAAGATGCATGGGCTTTACAGATAAAGGCATATAAATTGATTTCCTGGAAAAACTTGTACCAATGCCAAGTGACTCTGTGGACATTAACTTTTATCCTTGAATTAATTTGCTTGGGGCTTGGCTTAAAGAAATAAGTTATTAGTGGTATCTATAATAGATACAGAGAAAATAAGAATTTAGATGTAATATGTATACAAGATTTTTGCCTTAATGACATAAATCTATACTTCATATCCATATATGTACATATGAACATGCAAACTTTAAAATATAATTGGCTAGAAGAAAAATTAAGTGGATAACACCCCAGTTTTACATCAATCAGATATTATACCTTAAGGGGGGGTGGACCCAACAAATTCCTTGAAGCTGCTTCTGTCAACAAAAAAGGCATTAAGCTGTAACAACTCTGTTATCAAAACACTGAGTCTAAAGTCTCTATCTGCCTCCAGCACAACAGAAGCATGGCCTTGTATAGACGCTAAAGTCAACTGAGTGTGGGCAGAGGGAACGAGAAAAGGGAGTTGAGCAGGTGTTCAAAAATACCTTCACCATGGGGATGGATCCCATATCCAAACTAGTGCTAGAAAACTAACATTATTTTACAAAGTAATCTTATGCCAGTAAGTTGGACTCTTTCCTGAAGATGAAATGACCATTTCTCAACTCGGCAAGAGCCCTTGGCAATATTGCTAGACCCTCCCAAATGTTGCCCAGTGTGACTGGGAGAGCCAGCATCGTCTCTCTTTTCAGAGGCACCGAGATGGAAGCCAGAAGCAAGCCTCAGTTCCTGGCGCTCCTGATGCTTTTCAGTGTACTGTTCTCTCAGTCGCTGGCCTGGCCTCTCTTTGGACCACCTTCTGCAATGAGGTAAGTTTCATTCTGGGAAAGTGTGTTCTCAATTCAGATAAGTAGGCAGGCACTCCCTCTGCATCTAAATGAGATTTCCCACATGTTATTTTGGAGAGTGCTATATTTTAAATTACACATTATTTATTTCAATACTTCAGTTGTAGTGTTGAGCAAATTCATTTCCAGCCGAAATAAAGAAAAAGTTTATTCTGGGCTCTGGAATTCACCTCCAGTACATAAAAAGACAGCACCAGAGGCCAGTCTTGCATGCCAGATGGATCCCATTTCTAAACTAGTGTTAGGAAATGAACAGCTCCTATTTTCAACTCAGGGTCTATTCTGTTTCTGGTAGAAAAACTTCATTTAAATTTATATTGAATAAAAATGATTATAATCTTAATACTTTGTCAGTGAGATATACACACATGAAATTCTGTTGAACAGAAATCGGTCTAGGAAGAATCACCCTGCCAATATTAAGGATCATGAGAAAGGATATATGCAATCCTCATAGTATTCTCTATTTGAACCAAAAAAATTCTTAGTTTTACTATTTGATATAATAAAGTTTATGATTTACATGCATTCTATAACTCAACAACCTAAAATAAAATAGACTTATGTTAATATTCAATTAATACTTAGGCTTTCAAATCTACAGAATTGCTGTTATCTAACGGTAATCATCACATCTTTGGTTATTTGCCTTTTCTTATGCTCAGTAAAGTGAGTAGTCTCTCAGTACTAATGTTCTCTCTGAAATTGAATGGCATGCTACCCCCTCCATATCATGCATTGACAACTAGAGTCCCAATGCCTGTATCTCAGCAGATGAACAAGTCACAGGAATGTTGGAATTCACACCAACTACTCAACCTCAGGCCCATGGATGGCCACTTTTACTATCTGCTACATTATCTCCAAGAGATACAAAGTGCCCTAGAGCTGAAACTCTTTGGAAGTTTACCCCAGTGTTTAACACATGTACACGCATACACACACACACACACACACTTTTAGTAGAGCAATAACATTAAAAATACACACACATCCACAAGTAGGTTATATGCCATATATTATACATGAAAATCCTATTTTGCAGTACAGCATCATATATTTCTAATCAGACTATGCTCATACATACAATATGAGGATGTAGAGGGACTCCTTAAATTAACTATATTGGAATAACCATTCTCAAATGTGCAAATCTGTTGGGTTGATCAATGAAGAGAAATATATCATGTGATGTAAAGCTTTTAGATACACATTAGGGAACTAGAAAAAGACAAGCAGGTTGCACACTGCTTCCGTCCTATATTTGGACAATGAATACTAAATATCACCACTTCTATGAGCAAGTATCAGGTTTTGTGTTTAATATTTGCTCTTTGTATGTTTATATTTTATATAAATTGTTCTATCTCTTAATGGTACTTCACAAATGGACGTAACGAAGCACACTGGGACAATGTGCTTTGCTTATAGCTTTGTTAGAATTGAATTAAGTGGAAATTATGTTTGGTTCAGAAAGCTTAGACAAGTTGAATGACATCATTTTTTGTGAGCTCACACAAAATGACTACTTATATCCTCATTAAACATGGAAGCCATGGAGTCAAATTATCCAATCCTCATCTCGCAAAACAGATATTCCAATCATTTGTTCTCCTGTTTCAAGTAGTTGCCAAACCATAAATACCACGTTTGAGGAAAAAAAACTGTATTGCATCTCTATTGGGATTTTCTTTTACCTTAATAGGTTGGATGACAGGGTGCAGTTTGAAGGAGCAGGTGACCCTGATCAAGTCTCTTTAAAAGCAGATTCTGACATCTTACAGAATGCCTTAGCAGAAAATGACACACCTTATTATGATGTTTCCAGGTAAGTTCACTCTTGTTTATCTTACTTAGGAAACATATCTGAAAGACTAAATATTCAGTTTTATCTTTTAAAGGGATAGGTTTTTAATGACACTTCTCAGTCTGGTTAATATCTCTAGCAGCTGTTTAGATATCCATGTTTTAACAACACAGGGTAAATATGTTGTTTATCTACATCTTTTGAGCAACATTTCAGTGGCTCAGATTAGACAAATCTAAGATCAAACTGAAGCAGTTAGGATTCCATGAGGGAACAGATAAAAAGGAAAGATCCCTCCTTATAAGAGTCAAGGGATTAAACAGTGCTGTCTACTCCTGCAACTGCTTGTCTAGAGTAGTGTTACAGAACAGACCAAAGATGTCACACTGAAGACCAAGAATAAAAGGTTTCTCATGTGCTTACAGAGTACACTAATAGACCTAAGATCTTCTCTATTGCAATAGACTTGTTGTTCCCCCATCATTTTGTTGGAAAAGGGTAACAACAGATACAGAATACTGGTGAGTTTGACCAAATTAACACATTTTTTCATTGCATATATTTTTATTTAAGGTAGCATAAAAAACTACACAGATACATAGATACTATAAATGAATTTTAGTTCAATACTTATTCATTTTAAAATAAATTCATTTTAAATATCCTACCATGGAACAAAAATAAAGTACATTATCTAAACCAGCCCATTTTTTTCAAGGTATTAGGCTAAAGACGTACAGCTTATATTATGCTCCAGGTGACTAGAGTTTCCTTTTGCTATGGTGTTAGGAAGCTTCCTTTAGGCTTAAGTTTTTATGAGCAGATTTCTTCACCATTCAAAAACTAGGATATCTCTAAAAGGAAACATTACCAGGAAATCATTGTCTTTGCTCCCTTGCTTTAGAAATGCCAGGCATGCAGATGGAGTTTTCACCAGCGACTACAGTAGACTTCTGGGTCAGATTTCTGCCAAAAAATACCTTGAGTCACTCATTGGCAAGCGGATCAGGTAAAGAGTACTTGTTATTTGTTTTTAAGAAATATTCCATCGACAAATTTTATTTTTCCTTCTAGAATTTTATTTCCTTTGCTCAAAGCTCACAACTCTTTGATAATGTTCATTTTCTTTTAGAAAAAATAATAATGCATGCCATTGAGTAAAACACATCAGATCCATCCAGGGTGAGATAGAGGTTTTGGTATTTATTGACCCTAAATATATTTCTCCTAAGTAAGTAGTAAACCTTTACAAACTAGTCAAATAAAGCTAAACTCAGTGGGAAAAGATACAGACTCATCTCCTACTTATTGTTGACATTTTACCTTCATTTTTGCTCTCGCTTTCTTTAGCAATAGCATCTCAGAAGACCCTGTGCCAATCAAGCGACACTCTGATGCAGTCTTCACAGATAACTACACCCGCCTCAGAAAGCAAATGGCTGTGAAGAAATATTTGAACTCCATCCTGAATGGAAAGAGGAGGTAGGGGGAAAGAGAACTCATTGGCGTGGGAATGTACGGATAACCTATTTGGAGACTTCTCTAGTCTCCATCTCCTCGTGTGCTTTTGTCTGCTTCATGTGAACTTCTTACTCATTCTCAGTGTTGACTGATGTCAGGCTTCCCTGACAGACTTTTAAAATACGGATACACGAATGCCAGTCCAAAGCCATTAGAAAACAGCATTTCTGGGGGTGCTGACCTGGAAACTCTACATTTTAAAGGTTCCTTCATTTAAACTAACTGTCGTCTGAGTTTAAAACGATGGCTATTTTGAATCAGGGAGGGGTTTAATCAAGTGTTCACTTTTAAAATATATGAAGTACAGTTACTGATTCTCTCATGCAAGGGAGCCCTACCATATTCATATCCAACAACCCTGTTTTATCACATTTACCCATGATGCATCTGTGTGTTCTAGTTCTAAAAGCATGTGTCTGTGTAGTATATAAATACTGGACACAGGGATAGGAAATCCACTGCTCTCTCTCTCTCTCTCTCTCTTTTACTCCAGTTGCCTTTACATACATGGTGAGTATTAAGCATAATTCTATTTAACTGAAACCAGACAGGAGTATCCTCCTTGCCCACTAAATGATAATTCCATAAGGCCGATTTTAGATACTACGGTCTTGGAACAATTCCTGGGCAATCGCTAGCTGCAGAGATCATTGTTGATCCCCAGTGTATCTTGCAGAGCATCAGTAATCACCTAGTCATGGCATGATAATTGTTTCCTTGGAACATTCCTCAGCTGAGATTTTTAACACGTGCATTTTCCTTTTGGTCCTTAGCAGCGAGGGAGATTCTCCAGACTTCCTTGATGAGCTAGAGAAATGATGAGAAGAGTCCTCTGGGCAGAGCTGAAGATCAGAGGTGAGTGTGTCTGGGCATCCTTACTGCGCCCTTACAGCTACCATGAAGAACAGATGTAGGATCAAATCAGTGGGTAAAGCATCTTAGGACCAAAACACCTTCTACCCAGAGATATTATCTAGCTCACACAACACCTCAACCTGAGGTAGAGCCCCCTTCAGTGAACACCTGAAGGTGCTGCATGTGCAGTTCTCATCTTAACACTGTTCACCAAAAAGCATTTGGCCTCCTTAGGGTACGTCTTGTCTATTTACCCTTCTCCTATGTGACATTCAAACACAGAGGATCCTGAGTCACACCCCTGAGGGAAAGTGTCTTAGTTTTGAAACTTGAGTCATGCTGCTTTTATTAACTTAAGATTTAGTCCCAAGATTGCCTGTTAGATCTTCAGTTAAATGTGAAGAAACATCACAGAAGCATACTATGATATGTCGAGCTATTCTGGGTTTAATTTTATCCCTTCCAATGTACCAAACTACATGGGACAAAAGTCAAAGTTTGACCTATCATGTGAGTAGAGACACTGCAGCTCCAGCAATGTTCACTGTGGAAGATTTTTTAATAAGGAAAAAAAAGGCTATTTCTTTTTCTTTCGTAAAGTCGTGTAGGCTGTTTTTCACAATTGATTTTATATAAATGTGGATGCAAGGTATATTCTCTCATGAGCTATGTAAGCATTAATAATTTCATTATTTTATCAAAACTCACTCACAATCCTTGGCAAGAGGAAAAAAAATATTGTATAGCTGTGTCAAACGTCAGTACACTTCTCTCCAATGGGCTCTGGAGAAGATGGTTTCTGATAGAACCACTTAGCATGGAAGTAACCAAGAAAAGATAAAATCGTGGGTATGGCTGGTCCCAGCAGAACTTGGTTTCTAGTACCTGAAAGTAGGCAAAATTTCAGCCTTGGCTAAGAGAGGAAAATAACTATCCCATTGTGTGGGCCAATGGCAACTCAGTTTCACTTTAATTTCTAGTGTGGCCACCTAAGATTTTAAGAGCGCTATCAGGAGCAAACACATTTTCAGAATTCATCTACAAGAGTATTTTGTCCCATCAGTTAGATTAAGAAACTCTTTGACTATGAAGGAAGTATAGGGTGAGGAGCTTTCCATAACAATATTATCATGTGTAGACATTCCTTGGCTCAAGGATGAAAGCTAAGCTGGGGCCTCAGTGGCCGAGCACTTGCCTGGCTACAAAAAAAAAGCCTTGGTCTCCATGTCCAACCCCAAAAGAAATAAACAATATTGCTTTGTAAGATGACTGTTTCTGCCAGATAAAGAATATGGCAAACACCAAAATATAAAGGTAGATTTCTTTGTGACATGTAAGGTTATTTACTGGAGCCCATCTTTCTTATGGAAGGGTGGCTTTAGAGAAATCCTGAAGACCATTCCTTTGTAACAGTCAGTGTTCTGGAAAGTTCTTTCTTGACTCAGCCAGACACAATCTCATCAGAGGCTGTTGATAAAGGACAAGGAAAAATTGATATTTACTAAGTGAGTGAATGAAGCTAATATAATACAAATTTAATAATTGTTTTTGTTTAAAATACCACTCTCTCTTTTTTTTTCCCTAGAATTCCTGAAGGAAAACAACTAAGTGATTACATTATGAGTTCTACATATCTAATTCAAGAAAACAACTTCCATAGCAAAACCAAATAAAATGTGTTGTGAATATTGTGGTTTCCTTTATGTAATAACTGTGATGTTTACACTGTAAATATTATTTGAGCACTCTAACATTCATCTGTAGCTCATGAAAGGCTCATAATTTCATATGTTATATATTCTTTCAAAGAAAAATATATTTAATGATAGGCAGATACTAGATTAATTGCAATTATCTGAAGCTTTCTGCAAGGGTAGCAATTGAGGAAAATTGATGTGTTTATTTATAGCATGTAGTTAACCATTCAACAGAGCAGAACAGATATCATCAGTGTGAACAAGTCTGAATGCTAAGCAGACAAGGCTGCTGTGTTACATAAAGCAAAATATCTAAGGGGAATAACAAAAAATATGGATAAAAGAGAAACTTGACAAAAGGGTTTTCAGAATCGTATTTCTCCAGTGATACGGACTCCATCTCTCACGGATTCATCTCTCCTACTAGGATTTGCAACCCCCAAAGGCTTCTTCAGAGATGCTTCAGCTAGGAAAAGCTGTTCAACCTCCAACCTGAAGTATCCCCTTTCTGCTTGTGCTATGGATGTGTAAACTAGAAGCTAAATGGAGTGCTTGATTTCCAGTAATAAATACTTTCCCCGTAATCACTCGCAATGATATTTTGTCTTATTGGCTTCCTTTGCTGAAAGTACATTTGTAGACACAACTATTTTTCCAATGTGATTGTATGAGATTTAAAGACAGGAATAAAGATCTTTGGTTATCATTGCAAATGTGTGTTCTTGTTCTGACTCTTCGAAAGATCCAGAGGTACCTGCTTTTACATTTATACCTATAGGTTTGGAGCTGGTTTTGTAAGATGCTTGAGGTGGGATTACATTTGTGAATCCTAAATTAGCAGCTACTTAAATGAGATGGAGATTTTTCTCTTATGAAAAGAGCAAGGTCAAGGGCAAGATGTAAAGTTTACTGTGATGGTTCAGCCACACAAAGCTCTATCTGACAAATCAAAACCAACCTACAAGTTATTCCTTATCTCCCAGGGTCTAACCCTTTGTTTTTTGTTTGTGTGCTTTCCATTAATTAACTAATTTATTCACTATATATCTTGATCAAAGCCCTCCTCTCTTCCCAGACCCCCCCATTGGCATGGCCTCTTCCCCTGTCCCTCTTCACTGTCCCCTCTAAAAAGGGGGTGATCCTCCCCAGGGAACCAACCCATCCTGGCACATCAAGTCACTGCTAGACTAGGTACATCCCCTCCCACTAAGGCCAGACAAGACAGTCCAGTTAGGGGAACAGGATCCACATGCAGGAAACAAAATCAGGGTAAGCCCTTGCTTCAGTTGTTGGGTGTCTCATATAAAGACCAAGCTGCACATCTGTTACATATATGGTGGTGCCAAGTAGGGTTTAGGGGCCTGGGTCTAAACCATTGTATGCTCTTTGGTTGGTGGTTCAGTCTCTGGGAGCCTCCAAAGGTCTAGGTTGGTTGACTCTGTGGGTCTTCTTGTGGGGTCCCTATCCCTTCCGGGTTTCTCACTCCTTTCCCCAACTCTTCCACAAGACTTCCCGAGCTGGCCCTACTGTTTGGCTGTGGGTCTCTGCATGTGTTGTAGTCAGCTGCTGGGTGGAGCCTCTCGGAGGACAGTCATTCTAGGCTCCTGTCTATGAATCCAGACTGACAGATACAAACATGGCCTGAGGCTCCAAGGTAGCTGAAGGAGAAAGGCAGGCCAGCAATGTGTTCCTATAGATCTTCTGAGGAGGGCTTGGCACATTCCTCCTCGAAATTGGCCTGGGGTTGCTACTGCATTCATTTATATCTGTCTCACACCAGGCCCCTGTGTATCCAGGCCAGCAGTGACAAACACAGCTGTCAACAGTGTCTTCACATGCTGTACCCTGTGACAAGGCTTTGACAAAACAATGAGGCCTCGAGGTCTCACAATGTGTCTCTTGTGAAACCACTCCTCACGCAGTCACAGTGGGAGTTGTTTCACCATTTACATACACATAGACCGCCATGGAGGCATGGCTGACTGGCACGTTCATCAAAGTTGTGTGCACAGTGGTCTCCAAGGAATTGAGGTGCAGGGTCACAGAAGGAAGCCCCAAGAGCCGAAGGGAGGGGCTAGAGGAAGAGTAAGGAGGGTAGGAGGAGGCTCAACTGAAACCAAGAGTGTATGAAAAGCCATTCTTCATCCGCTTGTTTTAAAAAACGGTAAAGACGAACACAAAGGAGAAAATCACTATAATTTAAAGTAGGGGAAAGATGAGACTTCAGCCCGGCTCCCAGTTCCTCCATCTTTGTCTTTCCTTCCCTTTCTTTCTCTCTTTTTCCTTTTTCCTTTTTTTTTTTTTTTTTTTTTTTTGGTTTTTCAAGACAGGGTTTCTCTGTGTAGCCCTGGCTGTCCTGGAACTCACTCTGTAGACCAAGCTTGAACTCAGAAATCCTCCTTCCTCTGCCTCCCAAGTGCTGGGATTAAAGACATGCAGCCACTCTTGCCCCGCTTTCCTTCCCTTTCTTGATTATTTCTCAAACACTCCTAAGTTCGGGGCGGCAGGTGCCCGCTGTAATGCTGAGATGGGCCAGAACGGCCAAGGATTTCCCAGCATTGGAGGGAAATCTGGTGAAGGAAAGATCAAAGTTGCTTTTTAATGAATAGAGATGAGAAAGAGACGCCAAAGTGCAAAAGAAAAAGATTTCAGAGGTGATTAGGAAAACTGTACAAGTACGGAGCAGAAATCATATGCAGAGAGAAGGAGCGCGTTGCCAGACTTTACAAACAGCCCAAGATAAAGTCAAACGCGCCGTAGCGCTGAGGTTGCAGCCCAGTAGGAGAACGGTATGCAAAACCATGCTTCAACCCCAGCACCACACACACACAAAAAAAATTAGGTTCAATGAATAAGTAAAATTTAATAAAAAGGTTCTGTCAAAAATCAAGCAAATGACCTAAAACCCTGGGCTTGAATCAGAGATTTAAAACACTGGTTGCAGAAAAATGAATAAAAAATCTCATGTCTGTTAAATAGAAGTTTCAGAAAAAGAGGATGGGGTGGGGGGAACAAATGAAAGGAGAAAATAAATAGCACAAAGGTGATTTTCACTTCCTCTGGGCTGTATTTTCTGTGAGGCCTGGCAGTAGTCGGTCTTCACTCACAAATTAGTGTACACATTGTATAAAGGTGGATAAGCAGTCTGTAGCATTTGACAGTTTCAGCCACCACGTGTTGGTGAAGGCACTGATTTCCTTGATACCTAGTTATTACTGTGGTAAATAGATTTCCTAGATACCTTGACTATACATATATTTGTAAGTCTTGGGGCGGCATATTTCAAGTATTTAGCTTTTAAGTATATCTATAACGATTAAAGTGAATTGACCCAGGCTAGTTCACAAGGTTCTAGCTTGTCGGCTATTAATTTTTCCCATTCATATAATATACAATATATCACTGCAAACACTATTACATGCCACATTAATGTTGATAATAACATATACTCTTTCTGGACTGGGAAACAGATTTTCTGTCTTGCTGAATAGATTAGAGATGGGATCCAAGAATTGTATACTCATATCCGCGAATTACTAAGATTGGAAGCACACACTATAGCACATTTACATTTGAGAAGAAAGCATACCCCATTACTTATTTGCCACTTATGTGTTTGATATAGCCAACTCAAACAGTAGCCTGTCTGGCTCCCGAATAGCATTGGCACTTTTTTTTTTTTGAAAACAGAAAGAAGGAAGGACACATTACAGGCACCTGCCTTCCGCTACCAGCATTCTCTCCCCAATTATTAGGAGGACTTTTCTCCAGTCTGTCTCTTTCACCTGTGTAATTGCAAGTCCCTTGCAAGACAAATCCCTTTTCATAAGTTAGCCTCTCTCATTCTCGCACGCACAATTGAGTTCCTTATTTTTCTCCTTCTTGGACACTTGCCCGGTTTCATAATGGTGTTCCTTTTGCTTTCGCTTTTCTCCGCTCTGTGGGGTTATGGGTTCATTCATTTGAATTTCCTGCCCTGGGATATGCCTGCCTCATTTGTTGCAGTGGTAGGGGGCTCATATAGATCCCTCAGATGTCTTTTTGTCTCTTAGACTCTCTCCATTCGACGTATGACACTAGTGATGTATTTACCCATTTGTGTTGTATTTAACTGTGTGCTAAAAATTATAGACTCTGAAGCAGAAGTTGTTCTTTAGTGTAAGCTTATAATTGACTGCTAATGAAATAATTGTCGTGGTCTTGTTTTTTTTTTTAACTGCAAAAATATCTCTCCTGTCACTGTACTTATACATGCAAAGAATTTCTACTCACACCTTTATAAATATGGGTGGAGGTTATTGGAGTAGAGATGAGTAGTTAAAAGCATGTGAAGAGAAAACAAAGAGACTAAGCAAGGATGAGACAGACAGAAAGAGACAGTGATGGGGAAGAGGAGGTCTTACCACCATGAGCGAATCTGAAATATGCTAGATAAAGGCTTAAGATAAATGGAATAGAAGGGTAAACACTCTCACTTTCAGATCTCAGGTCCTAGTGCAGTGCTGGCCTAAGAATATACCTGAAAGTGAGGATAAAACTGCAAGTAGTATTTGAGACAAATGATTGGCTGCATGCAGAGGCTACTATAATAAACACACACATACACCCATGCACAAACATGCATACACAAATGCACACATCCACTTATATATGCATTTGAGACCGAACCCTCACCATGCATCCCATGATAGCTTTGAACTCACAATTCTCCTTCCTCCTGAGTACTGAGATTAAGGTATGCGCCACCTTGCCCAACTTTAGTAATCCTATTTTTAAAAACTGCTACATATCATGGTTTTAAAAATGAAATAAAAGTGAGAATCAT
This sequence comes from Tokudaia tokunoshimensis, assembly GCA_036184795.1. Lineage (NCBI taxonomy): Eukaryota > Metazoa > Chordata > Mammalia > Rodentia > Muridae > Tokudaia > Tokudaia tokunoshimensis. Next base: position 75,067,445 of record BTHU01000006.1, read on the forward strand.
TCTATAGCTGAACATTATTTAATACATTGGGATAAAACTGTTAACTTGTTAATAACTAGAAAATATGTTAGAATGTTGTATGTGACTAATTTACAATCAAAGTAATATTGTGTAGCTGCTGTTAGTTCATTCAATTATGTGGGTGAAAAGGTTCATGTTCACCTGAAAGCAATGGCTATTCATAAGAAGCCACAGTGAAACAAGTAAAATTATCACATACATTTTGCACTCCCTGACATTCAGTGTAGTACCAGCATCGGAGTTCAATAAGAGATGTTTCTCAACGGATAATATCCAGGTAGGAGTCCAACTCCTTATACATTAGTGTGAATAAACATGAAAACCATTGTCAGTTATCACTGTGTGTTTGTAAATGGCTCATCCATGCAGTCTATATTAAAAGGAACAAAATATTTACTTAAAGGTGAATGACTAAAAAATAATATATATTGACTTTCCATTGTTAGGAAGCGGTGTCTCTTGTCACTGACTTGGCCTTACAGAGTAACAGTGAATGTCCAGGGTTCTTTCCTATAGCTTCTGATGTCATTATACATTGTCACTGGGACACGGGTATACATTTTTAAGCTTCAACTGCATTGTCTGACCATAATTAAGACAAGGACATCTATTAGTCAGAAGTGCAAACCGGAGTCTTGGACTCACTGAGAGCTAGAGACCAGAGCAACCTATGTGCACACACAGACATCTGACTATACAACCGAGGGCTGACACAACCTCCTTGAAGTCATTATTGCTGCCTCCTTTAGGTTGTGAGTCCTTTCAGGACAAAACGGAGATCTACCTCCCTTCTGAATCAAGGCCCAATGGAACCATCAGCCTCACTGCCGGGAATGTATCAAAATAGCATGGTTGAGAACAGATACTAGTGTTTAGAACTAAGGTGTGTATATCTGCAGACCGGGGCTTGCCGAGAAGCAAGCTTAACTTGGCTAGGAATCAAACACTCAGGGTATTAAGCAGGAGCTTGTTTGCAGGAGGACTCCTTCCCCAGGGCCCTGCTAAGACCTGGGAGCTGCAGAAATCTCAGTTTGCTTTTGGTTTCTCAGCAAAGTGACCTTTCCACTGGTTCACTGGTCAGATCAGGGCCAGCACCCACATCGTGCCCTGAGGAGGGCTGGGTGGCCTCCAGAGCCTGCCTAAATCTTGGTCAACAGTTGATGCAAAGAGGTTGCTTACCGACCCAACCCTCAGATCAACCCGGGGACAGAAATAGCTCTTCCTGTTTCCAGATTCAATAAAACAGGGGGAATATTGACTTGGCCCTCACGTTCTCATAGTGATGGGGGCGCCACTCCATGTGCAGAGTTTTCATATGGTTTCAGCCAGTTCTCCCTTAAGACGCCAGAAATGGTTGCAAAGCAACAGCAGAACAGGCTTCAGGCGAAAGAATCATCATGAGTTTGTGTATCAGTTTTATTATTCAGCTCAACGAAGGGGAGATTTGATCACAAGTTGTTACTGTGGCACAGAAAAGCGTCCTGAAGCTTGGATGACTTGCTAGTCCATCTTGATCATCTTGTTTCAATGGCCCATTTTGATTTAAAAATTATCACCAGAAACAAATTTTAAATACAGTGTATGGAAAGTGTACAGTAATTAGGGCATTAACAATATTTTGTCCATGTATTTGAGTAGAGTCAAAATTTATTATTCTCATCACTAATATAGTATGCTAAAGACACCAACCCCCCCACCCCCCCACCACCATTCCAAATTCTCCAGTCCAATTCCACAGTTAACTTTGTTACCTAAAAAGTCTATTGGTACTGCTGCTGTTCACATCAGTGGAATATGGCAGGAATATGTATCTCTGGATACAACATGACCATCACATCATGGACACACAGAAACTGTGACTTCCTGCCTGGAGCCTAGAAACAAAAGCAAAAAAAAAAAAAGAAAGAAAGAAAAAGCCAGACACAAGGGACAGAAGGGACTAACTAGACAGAAGGAAAGGATTGGTGGAAATGGAATGGAGGTAGAGGGGCCATGGGAGTGGGTGCAATCATGGGGCATTGCATGTAAGCATGATAGTTTAAAGATATAGATTAAGGTTTAGGGGTCTCACTGGTAAAATACAGATGTTGCTAAGGACCAGTCTGACAGAGAGTTCTGAAGCACAGCTGTGGACTATAATAAGAACATGTTTGTGTTAAGTTGTTTATTCACCTCTATTATTATTAACTCTACTCTTTCTTAAGACTCAGAATATCCCTTTAGTTTTATTTAGAAACATATTGTTTTCCTGAAGAATCAAGAGAGATATGATTGACCCTTAGTGATGGCATGCATGTTCTATTAGAAGACAGGTATTGTACACAAATGTTCATGGCAGTTCTTCTCCATCCAAAGATAACCAAGGAAAATAAAGAGCATAATACCCACCATGGACATTGCCATGGAAACAACCTCAATGCCTAAGTATGCCTGGGTAGATAGCGTGTGTCATACACATGCAATGGATTCTCTTTTACCACTAAAAATAGGGGAAATGTAACATGTGAGGGAAACTTGAGATTATGTGAAATATGCTGTCAGAAATCAAAAGAATAAAAAGAAATGTTGTGTTATTCAATTAGTATGTGATCCCTAAAATAGTCACAAAAAAAGGGAGAGGAGGTAGGAAAAGCGTTTGCTCAGGGCTTGGAGAAATGGGAAGGAGGAGCTATTTAATGGCTCCCAGCCTTCTAGTTCTGCATGATAAAAGCCTCCGGGAGACTGATTCCTCAACAGTATGATCACCCCTAGCCTGCCTTACTGGAGCATCAAATACAAATCAGACAGAAACAAGTTCTAATAATTCATACGTAGGAAGAGTCACAAGTGAAACCACATAGTAATCTGGACACATTGATACACACCTGTAACATCATCACTTGAGAAAGAGACCTTAGGGGATTGTAAGATCTAGGCCAGGCTAGGCTCATAGTGAGTCCCAGGCTAGCCTAAGCTATGAGACCCTGTTTCAATGAAAAAGAAATACCAAGTCACAAACCCAGGCTGAGCTGGAAAGACCACATATAGGGTTTTAGAAAGTTGTAACAAACAAAACTTTGCTTTAAAAGATTTTAAAACCATAGAGTCGCACCCTTGTGATTTTAATCATGCAGGACTAGAATATTGTACCTATTTGCTTCCTTACTCATAATCAGAAAAAGACTCTTTTTTTTTTTGTTTTTTTTTGTTTTTGTTTTTTTTTTTTTTTTTTTTGTTTTTTGGTTTTTCGAGACAGGGTTTCTCTGTGTAGCCCTGGCTGTCCTGGAACTCACTCAGTAGACCAGAAAAAGACTCTTAAAATGATCCGGATAGAGTGGTGGCAGGTTCATCAAGATTTCCATGGATTATAGGGAGCATTTAGTTCAAGGTCACTTTGAATACTTTTGTGTTGTCATTCTAGCCATCGTTCTAAAATTCTCAGTTAGAGAAAAGAGCAAACAAAAACACCATTTGAAGGTAATTTTAGAAGGATTTGTGATTGTGATCCTTTCTAAACAGTCATGTCATTGAAACCATGACTTATCAGTAAGACATACTGTTGGACAATGGTCAACTCTATTCTTTGAATGCAGAAAATTGGAGAAAACTAGACTCCAATAATTTCAAGGAGATGTTTTAGGAATTTATATATGGACCACAAGATGAGTTATGGCTTATCTAGCTAACTGATCTGATTTTTGAGCCTTGAATAGCTGCTTTAAGAGGAAAAGCTAGGCTAGGGGTTCTTATCTAATCAGATAAATTTAGCATCATTTAAATTCATCTGACTTTACATTTTCACTCTCTGCTTCACCTATGTATTGTTCATTTATTTGTTCATTAAACGATTAATCAAACTTAGTAGTACATCAGGTATTATAGATTAGGAAAAGCCAAACTGCAGAAATACATATGAATGAAACATCGTCTGTGCCACCTAAGAGCTGGCATACACACACTTCTAACATATAAATGTTTAAATATTCCCATTTTAGAGAAAGGAATGTGAATACAACAGAGAAAAACTAGACCAAACCAAAACTAAAAGCTAATAGAGCAAGCATCAATATTAGCAAATGCTGCCTGGTATTCTCTATTGCTGGAAGCCAAGGATTACATTAGCTCCCAAGCAACAACTATTGGTTAAAACCTCCAATCTGTGTCCCAGCTTTTGGGACTTAGGGATATGCGCTTTTGGATCTGTTAGCACAGGCCCCTAGTCTTAGGCACTCAAAGGCCCAGGATACAAACATGTGAGCTTCTTATTTACTCATAATTTCTATCTTGGAAGAGCAACCCAATTGAGAACAAAACCAATGTTTTGTAGGGAAAAAAAGCTGTTTTTTCAAATTAGGAATTCTTCCCTTTATCTAAGAAGTATGATTCACGTGTCAAAGGTGCTAAGGTTTCAGGTGTTAAAAAATGTCTACATTTAAAAGAATTCTCACCATACAGGTCATTAGCTAGTTTTAGACTTAGATGATTCAGACATAACTGTAAGTCTTCATGTGTGTATGCCTCCAATTGTCTGCAGGATTCTAAAGGGAGAAGCATCTGCCTATATCACTGACTTCATGCTTATAAAGTTTTAAGGAGCTTTCTTCCCTAACATTAATTTGTCAGGCCCAGTAAAAAAATAAATTTTATCATTCCCACTTCAGATCAGCAGCTTGGATCTGTGCGTCAAAACCTGAAACAGAAAACCTGCACACTGAGTATGGTTCATTTGTTTGCTGTTATACTTGCCATGTGAAAATTTAAAATTAGGTTTACAAACAAAAAATAAGGCTATCTAATATATAGTGGGTTTTTATCCAGAATTCAGGATAGAAAATGTGAGATAAATTAATGAGAAAGTCAAGCCAAACTTTATAAAAGAATTTATCTTTGCCCATTCATCTGGAAACATGCTCCCTACTGCATAGGAGAGAAGCAGTTGATCTTGCCTGGTCCCTGCTTTGGTATGAAGATGTAGAGAAACAGCTCCCCAACTCTCAACAAAGAAGTGCATCTTTCCTAGAACATGCATGCTCAGAAAATGGAAAGATCTCCCATGATCCTGTATCAGTAGGATCAACATAGTAAAAATGGCCACCTTACAAAAAGCAGATTCAGTGCAATTCCCATCAAAATTCCAACACGAATCTTTACAGACCTTAAGAGAACAATTCTCAGCTTCATATGAAAAAACCCAAAAAGCCCAGGATTGCTAAAACAATTCTGCACAACAAAAGAACTTCTGGAGGTATCACTATCCCTGATCTCAAGTTGTACTACAGAACAATAGTAATAAAAAACTTCATGGTATTGTCATGAAAATAGACAAGTTGGTCAATGGAATCTGGTAAAAAAAAAAATCAGATGTAAATCCGCCTACCTGTGGGCACTAGAAAAAAAATGCCAAAATCTATATAGTGTAGCAAAAAAGCATCTTCAACAAATAATACTGGTCAAATTGGATGTTTGCATGTAGAATGAAAATAGATACATATCTATCACCCTGAACAAAACTCAACTCCATGCATATCAAAGATTTCAACATAAAACCAGATGCACTAAATCTGACAGATGGAAAAGTAGGAAATAGCTTTGAATGCATTGGCATGGGAGACAAATGAGCAGGAGTAGAGGCTATCTCTGGCTGAGCTGCCCACCTTTAGATCCCCTTCTCCTAACTTGGATAGCCTTGTCTAACCTCAAAAGAAGATGTGCCCAGGCCTGCTACAACTTGGTATGCCAAGGTGCATTAATATCCATGGGAGGTCTCCTCTTCTCTGAGGAAAAAGGGAGAGGGAATAGGGGAGAGGGGAGAAAAGAGGGAGGGACTGGGAGGAGAGAAGGGAGGGATCACTACAATTGGGATGTAAAATTAATTAATTAATTAAGAGAGAGACAGAGAAATGAAAAACTCACGATGAGAGGGATGTGGTCCTGAGGCTGCAGCATACTTGTGAAGGATGCTGTTATCATGTGTAAATGAAGGATGCTTACCTCCAAAATCCTATGTGCTGATTTTACCCAGTCAATTGACTCTCTGTGTCTCCATGATTTCAACCTTTGTTCTTTCTACTCAGTGAATTCATGCCAGTCAAAGAGCATCCAATAATTCTTTGAAACTAACTTTGGTTTTATTTTATATAATAGCACGTTCATTCATATGGGTGAAGTATCTCTGATTGTGTACAGACCCTAACGCATGTAAGATGCTGGATATGAAGAAGTTAATAGTTTGGGTTTCTCTTCTATTTCTCTAGCATGGCTTTGGCAATGAAACTCCCTTTCATTGATGTAGTGCTTTGTGCTGAGTTAGTCTCCTTGTATTGTTTTATATATTTTTTTAAAAAAGGTATGAAGACTGGAGAGATGGCTCAGTGGTTAAGAGCACTGACTGCTCTTCCCAAGGTTCTAAGTCCAAATCCCAGCAACCACATGGTGGCTCACAACCATCTGTAATGAGATCTGACACCCTCTTCTGGTGTGTACTTACATATAATAACAAATATATCTTTTTAAAAAATGATATGAGGTAGGTATCTAAGAGCCACTGCCCTCAGTATTAAATGTGTCTATTAGATATCTATTGACTTAAATATGTTGAAATTGATATTTTTTATTCGTATGTGTTTAGATGCCTTTCCAAACATTGCCTAGTAGTAAATTCTGCATCCTTATTTTAACATTTTAAATCCTGTTGATTTGTGAGGCATTCCCCTCCCTTTTCTTTGAAGAATAATGTATTATACACCAATTCTTATTTTGTATTTTAAACCATCAGTGTTAGCATATGTTGGGGACCTTTCTCGTTTTCACTTAACACTTGTCTGGAAATTATTGCGCAGATCAAGTTGAAGATACAAGTTGAGCATGGGTATTTATTTTTAATGTGAATCTAATAAAAAAGGCAAGTTCAGTTTGAAAAATCTGCATATGACGCTTCAGAATTCATTTTTAGACATCGTTCCTTAGCAGATGATATATTATTACAATCAGGGAGCAAAAAGAGATTGTGGAAATAGATAGGATCTGATTGCACTACTGACCACTCTAGCCCAGATCCTTGGCCTCATTGCTGACATGTCTGCTTAGCATCATGCCCAGCCAGTAGCCAGCTCTCAACAATCATCTGGGATGTTTCTTCTCTGAGCTAATTTAAAATCATTTTTAAGAGTACAAGCATTGAAGACCAAATTGTCCTAGATGCTATCTCTGTGGTGCTCTCTCTGATATGACTCACATGAATGATTTTGCCTCTTGAGAAGGGGGCAAAAGCATTACAGAATTATTTGACCCAGAGCCTTAAATATCTATATTCATCTATAATATATATATATGTATATATATATATATTTCAAGTGTTTAATAAAATTGAATTTGTGGTATGCTACAAGGTTGGAAATAATTATAGAATACCCAGGACCCTGCTAGACATTAGCTATGTGGATCTGAAGTTCCACAGAGAAGTGCTGACCACATAAACATTCATAATCATTGGTTAAAGAAATAATAGGTTTGGGTAAAGCAGCTGACATCACCCAGAGAGAATAGAGGAGCAGATGGCAAGTAATGCATTGGAGTTACTTCTCTGCTGTGAGGTTGAAGGACCTGAGAGCTTATGCACAGTGCAGTCATGGAACCAAAATCCAAAGGGCTACTGAAACACCTAGGAGAGCAACAGTCCAGTGGAGATTAATTTCCTGGATATGCGTTTGCTCTTGTGTTTTCCGAGGATGACTTGGTTTGATAATGACTACAAGCAGGAAAAGGCAAGGAGATAGTAGCCAGCTAGTAGAGTTTAAATCAATGGTGGGTGTGGGGGGAGGGACTGAGAGACAGAGGGAGGAGAGAGAAGAGAGAAGAGGGACAGGGAGAGAGGAGAGAGAGAAAAGAGAGACAGAGAGAGGAGAAAGAAGAAAGGGAGAGAGATTGAGAGAGAAGAGAGAGAAGAAAGGGAGGGAGAAGAGAAGAGAAGAGAAAAGAAGAGAAGAGAAGAGAAGAGAAGAGAAGAGAAGAGAAGAGAAAAGAGAGCAGAGGAGAGGAGGGGAGGGGAGGGGAGAAGAAGAGGGGAGGGGAGGGGAGGGGAGGGAAGAGGAAGGGAGGGGAGAGGATATAGACTTAAGATCCAAGCTTTGAAGACTATGACACAATCAGAACTCTTACAACCCTAATAAGGAAATTCTTATGAGGGATTTTTCAAGGGGAAGCATGAGGGAAATCATTTGATATTACATCCAGGAAATGTCAAGCAAGTATGGACAGATGGTTTAGCTATCTTGATGCCTGAAATAATGAACATTCGTGTGAATTATACAAAGAAACCAGCCAAACTTGAACGATAGAGCACAGAGATTCTCACAAGAGCTCCTGTAGGCACAAACTTATTGGAGAGATTGAAAAATCTTGAGAGAGACTAAATGAACTATCAGGGTATTAGAGAGACAGCAGCATCATTGAAATTTTTGAGTAGTTTAGCAGGATAAGGCAGGGGAAGTAATTCTACATTCATTTGTATATAATGATGATTTTTAATATTATCCACTGAACTTCTGTCACTGTAGAGAATGATCTTGTTTAGTTCCCTGATCATTTCTGCCTTGGAAATGAAGAACACTAAGGTTCAGAGTTATTAGACAATTTACCTCAACTTGCATTACTGGCATGTGCAAACAAGGTATTTTAATTCAGCTCCTGGGGCTCTAAATAGTTTATTCACCACTTCCAGGAAGCAATGAATCTTTTAAGAACTAAATAGCAACCTGTCAGGAAGAAAAGAGGGCAGTGCAGTAAGGCCTGAGAGGCAGTTCTGTGATGGAGTATGTGGTCATCAGGACTGAGTTATGCCTCAGGGAAAGTGCAGACCAGATGATGTCCTCAGTCCCTTCCAATCTGAGCTTCTGTGACTATAATGCTCCCTAAAAGTGGGCTTTGGAATGACTCAGTGGCTTAAGGGACAAACATCACTCTGACTCACTGTAACCCTACCATTGTTTGAAGGCTAAGCTATTAAGGGCTAGTGCGAAGGATAAAGGCAGTGTGGGTGCTTACGGTGATAAGAAAATGTGGTTTCACTTTGGAAAATACTCAAGGAAAATGAGGAACGAACACATGGAAGAGAATCTGGGGGGGGGATTTGTTTCACAGCCAAAGTGTGAGCTCTGAATTTTAGATGTGTGCCTTATTGTGCATATTTATATGAGAAATATGTTTCTTTCAGATTTTTCTCAATGGCCCCACTTTTGCTAGATCTCAGAGTAAAGAGCTGTGGTCTGATCATGATGGACACTTAGTAGGAAGTTTCTACTTCTCATTCCACTTTCTGTATCCAGCGATGCTCCATGACCTTAGGTGTATCACCCAGTTTCCACGCTTCAAGAATGGTCTGGACAATATATTATTTATTCTATTTCTAATGTGAATTGAATTTGAAAAATTCATTCATCTAAATAACATAAAACACCGGGAGGTGGTGGTGCATGCCTTTAATCCCAGCACTTGGAAGGCTGAGGCAGGAGGATTTCTGAGTTCGAGGCCAGCCTGGTCTACAGAGTGAGTTCCAGGACAACCAGGGCTACACAGAGAAACCCTGTCTCAAAAAAATCAAAAAAAAAATCCTAAATAACATAAAACAACTGCTTGATCAGATAATGTGGTATATATAATATATACAACAATATATGTATATACGACTTGATAGACAATGTAGTATATATGTAATAAATACAATATATTATATATAATATATATTATGTTGTAAGTAAGGTGATGCTATTTTCTTCTTCACTTAGTTTAAATTCAATTTAACTTTCTCTCCAAAGAAACTAAAATCTGGCAAAATTGGACCTGAGGGGCCCATGATATGGAAGACAATGAAGGTAAAATTGAGAACTTCTGAAGCTCTTCAGCATCACATAGAGAGGAGGGAGAAGTTCTCAGGTCAGACAAGAATGATTTTTCACCACTGACTTAGAACTGGATTCTACTCTGGCCTGTTATAGGTGGCTTAGAGTAAGGAGAACAATATTAGCACTGCGTTGGAGAACATTCTCATGATATTTTGGCAATGAATGTGGCTAAATTCTACCATTTTTCCTATGAACTTTCCTGAGACTAAATTTAAAAGGAATAGACTAATCCCTTTGGCAGAGGAAATTTTAAGGCAGCCTAATACTGACTCTGGCATGTGGTCATTAGTGATCATTCTTATGCAGGTCTACAATGAAGAAGAATACGTAGGCAGAAAGAGATGCTAGTAGTTAAAGGAAAACATTTCATTAGGGCTGGCATACAGGTTCAGAGGTTTAGTCTGTTATCAGCATGGTAGGAGATATGGTGGTATGCAGGCAGGAATGAGACTGGAGAAGGAGCTGAAAGTTCTACATCTTGTTCTGTAGGCAGCAGAAGGAGACTGCGAGCCACACTGGGTATAGCTTGAGCATATGAGACCTCAAAGCCTGTCCCCATAGTGGCACAACTCTTCCAAAACAAAGTCACGGCTATTCCAAAAAAATCACACCTTCTAATAGTGCTGCTCCTATGGACCAAGCATTCAAACACACAGGTCTATGTGGGCCTTTCCTATTCTAACCACCACAGTTATTTACTTAGTTCATTCCATGCTCTGCATGCCATTTCTTCTACTCTAGTTGTGAATATAAACCTTCCCCTTCCCCATTGTGTAGTAGATTGGGGCATTCACAGTTTTCTTTTTGAGATAGGATAGGGTCTTTCTACATTGCTCAAGCAAGCTTTGAACTCTAGCCTTAGCCTCATAGATGATGAATTACAGCACATGGTGCCATGCCTAGCTCCAAGGCAGTTTTTATCCAGGCTGTCACAGGACGCAAGAATCCTGTGAAACCAATTCATATCTGTAAATCTAGTTTGCTGTTACTTTGTCTTTTACTACTTCTATGACCCTTGGAAGAGTATTTAGAGGACATAAATATATGATATGAAAACATGATTATACCATTAGCTAATTAAAAGACATTTTGGGATGGTTTTATGAGAACAGTGAAATCAATGCAGCTAAATTAATGGGGAGAAAATTTTTAGAAGCTCTTTGATAGACCATGAAGTAAAGCTGGGGAGATGAATCAGTGGTTAAACAATTGCTATGCAAACATGAAGACCAGAGTTCACATCTTCAGACTCCCTAAGAAGCCATGTAAGAGCTCCTCTGTAATCTCTGTGTTCCTATATCAAGGCAGGAAGCTGACACAGGAGAATTCCTAGATATTCATGGGCCAGATAGCCTTGAGTACACAGAAATAGATACCAAGAGACCCTGTCTCAATATGATGGAAGCTAAGCAATAACTAGATTTTATCCTTTGAACGTCATACATTTGACATGGCATGCCTGTGCAAGCATGTGTGTGGGCATGTATGTGTGTGCATGTGTGTGTGTGTGTGTGTGTGCACAGACACACACACACACAATTAAACAATTGCTTCATTTACTCATAAATTTTAAAAATCTATTTGAAAAATAGTTTTAAAATAATCATCCTGACATCACTGTCAAATTATAATACAGCATAATTAATTGTCTTTAAATAAGTCACACTTTGATTCTAGCAAACTAATTGAACCACAGAGAAACACAGTGGATACTGTATGATTACCAAAAGCTTACAAAGAATTATCATATCTTTACATTAAAAAATAAACTGCTTGATGAATTCATATGACCTGTACATCACATAAAGATATTTTTTCATATCATTTCTTATAATTGGAAAAAGCGCTAACCAAATATATTTTATGTAAAGGTTCTAAAGTAAAGAGAAAGGTCTATGTGTGACATTTGCAGGCACTAAAAATGTCCCTTGGGTACAAACACTGTGTCTCCAACATAGAATGAGACCTAAGCCTGAGGTAAGAACACAGGAGCATCAGCAAGACTATATTCATATGCACTCTTAAAATGTAACTGTTGCACTGAACAGTTCAGCATTTCAATACTATACATCTTTATGCCTCAGAGTATCAGGGATAATGAGAAAATTTAACATTTAGAATATGTAAAAAAATTCCTATGAATTCTGGTACATCTTACATCATAATGATGCTTCCTTTTCCATTTTCCACATAAACTTAAGCTTTAAAATAACCCATCTGTATGCTGAGATGGGGTGACAGTTAACAGCACACACCATTCTTACAGAGGACCCTATTTCCCTGCAATCATATCAGGAAGCTCACAGCTGTTTGTAGCTCCAGGTCCAGAGAATCTGGCATTTTTGAACCTCATAGGTAAAGGCACACACATGCACACACTCACACACAGGCCATAGGCATAGATGATAGATAGATAGATAGATAGATAGATAGATAGATAGATAGATAGATAGATATAGATAAATAGATAGATACACACATACATACATATGTCTACAACACACACATGCATACATACATGAGTCTACTTGTCTTCTCCCTACCATTCCTGTGCATCCTCCACACAAACCAAACTGACCTGCTATGTACACCCTTGATAAACCATATCAGGAACCCACTTTTTTGTTTACACCGTCCCATCTACCTTCTGGATCCAATTTATCTCAATATCAAAACTTATTAAGTACTTAGTCTCATCACAAATTAAACTTGGAGTATTGGTGGGGGCCTGTGTCCCACAGTTCTTGGAACATTCCTGAGCTTACAACACTAGATAAAAGATGCGTTTTTCTATTCCCTGAGTCTCTAAGCCAACTAAAAGTAGGGACTGTAACTTTGCCTTCTCTGGCTCTCGTGACTGAAACATTGTGATGTAAGTACACAATTATCAGTATTTGGGGGGATTATTAAAGGGGATGTTTTAATTCACTGTCCAAAGGTATGGGAGAACAAGCAAAAGAGGGAGATTGTTGGATTACTGATAATTTTCCTTTTTCTTTTTTCTTCTCCTCCTCCTTCTCCTCCTTCTTCTTCTTCTCCTCCTCTTCCTCCTCCTCCTATTCCTCCTCTTCCTTCTTTTGCAGCAGTGTTATTTTATCATTATTAGTGCTGCTATTGTTATTTGAGACAGAATCTCACTATGTTGCCTGGACTAGTATTGATTTCCTTGGCTTGCAGCATCTCCTTGTCTTACCCTACTCAGCACCTAGGACTTTAGGCATGCACCATACTTTATAAAAAGCACTTGGGGATCAAAATGCAGAAGGCAAAGGGATTTCCTAGGCATCTCCTACATGACACCGTTATCCACCTTTTACCATCAGCCACCTAATGCATTAGAATTACTGAGCCCACACCTTCCAAAGTCCATATAAATGTGTGTGTGCGCACATATATACACATGCATATACATATGTGCATGTGTGCACACACATATGTGCACATGTGAGCACACTTTGTGCCTATGTGTGCATGGGACTGTATTCTTCTATTTGCCAGTTGACTATGCTTAGGTTGTTTCTGCCTTACAGCTGTGTGGATAGTGCCATAATAATCACAGCACTTTGATGTCTTGCTGGAACACTGACATCATTTCTTCTGAATCTACAAGAAACAGGATGACTGGACCATGTGGTCATTGTAGTTCTAGTTTTCCTAGGATTCCCCATATTGATTTTAGCAATGGAGATACCCATTTATAAAACTTGACCTTCACCCCATCTTCTTCTACAGAACTTTTTTTTTCGTTTTTTTTTTCTTATCTTCCTCCATTACCCTCTGGCACCACTGTTCATTGCATATCTCTCTTTTTCTGACTCAGTAGCCACCTTCCAATCTGTGTATTCTGCTACTATCTGAGTTTTATTCTTTTAAAAAATTTATTTATTCATTCATTTTATGTATATGAGTACACTGTAGCTGTCTTCAGACATGCCAGAATTTTGCATCCGATCCCATTACAGATGGTTGTAAGCCACCATGTGGTTGCTGGGAATTGAACTCAGGACCTCTGGAAGAACAGTCAGTGCTCTTAACCACTGAGGCAGCTCTCCAGCCCTGAGTTTTATTCTTAGAACCCTTCCCCAGATCTACACTATGACCTCTTTTCCCTCTTATTGTCCCTCTATGTTTTCAACACACACACACACACACACACACACACACACACACACACACACACAATTTAAATCTAAGTTTCACATGTGAGAGAGAAAAATGCAGTGTTTGTCTTTCTGAGCCTGTGATATTTAACACGGTATTTCCCAGTTACATATGCTTTTCTGAAAATGTCATGATTTAATTTTTCTTTGTGGTTAAATAAAGTTTCATTGTGTCTCTGTGCATCTTCCTTTGCCAGTCATCTGTGGATGGACATCTAGATGGAATGTATTTCTTAGCTCTTGTGAACAGACCCTCAGCAAACACAGGTGACCATGCTTATCTCTACGGTAGGCACAGAGTCTATTGAGTACGTACCCAGGAATGGTACAGTCAGCTCTAGTTTTAGCTTTTAGTAAAATGGCTACACTGGTTTTTATGGTCACTATGTAAGTTTGTAGTCATGAGAAAAGGGCTTCTCTTTGTCCACATTCTCACCAGCACTGGTTGTCAGTTGTTTTCTTGATGTTAGTGATTCTGGCTTGGGTAAGAGAAGTTAAAATCCTTCTGCCCAGTAAATGAGACAAGGTCTTTTGGCATGTATTTCTGTGTACTCAAGGCTAGTTGGCCCACGAACCTCTGGGGATTCTCCTGTCTCTGCTTCCTGTCTTGCTGTAGCAACACGAGGATTACAAAGGAGCGCTTCCAGCTCTGGCTTCTTAGAGAGTCTGAAGATGTGAACTCTGGTCTTCATGCTTGCATAGAAAGTGCTTAACTACTGATTCATCTCCCCAGCCTCACTTCATGCTCCTTTAATGAGTTTTTTACATTAATTCATGAAAGTCATCTGAAATGTCTTTTAATTAGCTAATGGTATAATTATGTCTTTCATAATTTCATATCATATATTTATATCCTCTAAAAATTCTTCCAAAGGTCATAGAGGCAGAGAGGTTATAAAATGGGAGTGATGTCCTTGCCAGTTGCATTTCACCTAGGGGGTCGATGTGCAAAATATGTAAAGAACTGCAAAATGTAAACCCTCAAGCCTCCCAAGTATTCCAGGCAAGAAACAGGCCAATGAAATGAGCAGATGGTTCTCAAAGGAAGAATGACATCACAAATGAGGAATAAGCATTTTTAAAAGTGTCCAACGTTCTAGCCACCAGGGAAACACAATTCAACTACCATTTTCTAGCTGGACTAAGCCAACCGTTGTGATTTGTGTTTACATTTTCCTGTTGGTTCATGGTGCTGAGCATTTTTTCATGTGACTGTTAGTTATTGACATCTTTCCTTCCTTAAGTCAGCATATTTTATTTTGCTAGTATGTTGTATGGACACCTTCCTTATTCCAGATTCTAAGGCCTTGGCAGATGTACAGGCTGTCTTCTCCCATTCTTTAGATAGCCTCCTTTCACTCTGTTGATTCTTATTCCGGCTTTGGAGAAGCTTTTTTGGTTAGAGGTAATCTTGCCCATCTATTTATTAGTATGCTTCCAGGCCATTAGAATTCTGTTCCAAGCAACCTTTGCCCATTCCGGTGTCATGAAGTCTTTTATGTGGTATAGTTATTCTTACTTAAATCTAATTATAGACAACCATCTAAGTTTACTAAGAACATGTGCTTTTTGTTTTAATATTTACTCTTAAAAATATTTTTTGTCATCTGCCAAATTGATGGGACATACATATGGTCTTTGACATGACAATTGATACCTTGTTGACTTTCTTCAAAAATTACTTGAAAATCGGTAGCAGTCCTCAACCCTCGCTCTTCGGGCGAACAAGACATTTTTATTATTGTGCGTGCATTTAGTTGGCTGTTGTTGCCACTTGGGTTTCTCTTTTCTGACTTCAGTGGTCTTAATGAAAAGCTTTGTGCCCCATGGCTGCTGGGATTGTCCGATTGTGTGCCTGTGATCACATGTGTCCTTAAATAAATGTAAGGGTCATGGCTTTGTAAACAGGCTTTGAATTTCTTGACTTCAAGTCTTACTTCTAATCATTGAGGCAATTGGAATTTTCCTTATGGTCATTTCAGAGACTATTCTCAACTGTTACTCTATAGCTGCTCTTTGGAATTAAAGAATTTGAAGCTCTCCTTTTATCTCTGAAAGGGGGCAAGCATCTCTATTGTCACAACCTGCCTCCACACAGCGGGATGGGGATAGCCATGTTTTCTTCCTAGGAGCAGTGCTTTGTCATTTGGCCTGCCCAAGATTTGGGATGTGATATTTGTTATCTGAATTTCCAGAAACCGGTAAATATCATTCAATAACTGTGATGAATCCAGTCACCAAGTTCTGGCTTGTAACATTTACTCCCTTTAATTGCATAAAGAAATAGGCTTCAGTAGAGCAAGATGAAGTCTTAATCATACAAACTCCAAATATAAAAGTCTTCACATTATCCCATATGATATTCCTTTTTTTGCCTCCTGTTTTCCATTTTCATCTGAACCTATGTCCTCATATATCCTAGTATTTTTTGACATCGCTTATATCTATCCATCTTGTACACTGTCATTGTTGACATAATTTTCTTTCTTTCTTTCTTTCTTTCTTTCTTTCTTTCTTTCTTTCTTTCTATTTGCATTTTTCTTTCTTTTAGATCGTGGTAGAGACTGAACTCAGGGTTCCTTCATGCTGGGCAACTTTCCTTCATCAGGAAGCTATACCAGCAGCCCCTACTTCCTTGTTCTTCTGTTAGACGTTTGTAAGAATGCTTGGCTGAAGGATATGGCTGTCCCCTGGGAGGCTCTGCCAGAGCCTGACAAATACAGAGGCGGAGGACGCTCCCAGCCAACCATTGGACTGAGCACAGGGTCCCCAATGGAGGAGCTAGAGAAAGGACCCAAGGAACAGAAGGGGTTTGCAGCCCCATAGGAGGAACAACAAGATGAACCAAACAGTACTCCCAGAGCTCCCAGGGATTAAACCACCAACCAAGGAGTACACATGGAGGGACCCATGGCTCCAGCTGCATATGTAGCAGAGGATGGCTTTGTCATTTAAAGGCTTAATGCCCCAGTGTAGGGGAATGCCATCATAGAAGCAGGGGGAGGGTGATAAGATAAGGGATTTTCTGATGGGAAACCAGGAAAAGGGGTAACACTTGAAATGTAAATAAAGAAAATATATTTTTAAAAAAAAAAAAAAGCCTGCTTGGCCGAGTGCTGACTGCTCCTTCATCTGTCTTCCTTGCATACGTCCATGTTTCTTCCCTTTCCAACCAGCCGCTAAGCAATCTTCTGATGGGTAAGATGAGGTGTCAACCTGACAGTGGAATATCATGGATTCCATACGGATAAACAGCAGCACAGAAGTGTTACATTCATTCATTTAGTAACTAATTTGTTCCCACCATGCCTGGTACTGGGCCAAATGCTAAGCCAACCATACAGGGTGAAAACCGATTACATTTTCTGTTCTTGTGGACTTCAGTCGGCCAGGGGGATTCGGTCATTAATTAGTCAACCGTGAACTTTGTGATCATCTTTTAGCATTTGGCCATGAGATCTAGAGGGATGTAATAGAACAAAAGGGAAGTGACCACTCCCCTTTCCCACCAACAGCTAAAAACAAGTTTAAGTTTGAACCCAAATTCTCAAAAAATAATCCCCTACGTTGTCTACCTTAGAGTTCACACTCATTTATACCCCTGGCAGATTGTTGAATAAGCATTTAAAGTTAAAGAGAAGAATCATATACAACATTTAAGACTGAGGCCGTTTAACACTTTAGCCAACTTTTGTCTAACTGTGTTTTCTCCTCTGTGTTCAGAGTGACAATAACAGGCTCGAGTATCTTTGTACAACTGTAGTGTTTGGAAGAGATCTCGCAACACTGCATTTTCCATAAGAAGTGAATTTACTTATAGGAAAGATGGTTGTCAGGAATGGCTTAAGGTATAGCTATCTATCTTCTGAGAGTTAGAATCCAGATAAGCATCATATTAGTCTGTGGAGGGGAAGCAAAATGTATCCTACAATGTTTATGCATATTCCTGATTCCTGTGGGGATAGGATGTCAGGGCTCCAACTTTAACCTCACAAGTTTGGGCACACTTGATGGTGTTAATAGACAGGAGAAAAGAATTCAAAGTTGGCTAAATTTCATTTAAAATTGCTTAGAAAGAGTTAGCAAGCACCCTTAAGCATGTGTGCACGCACAAATGTCTCTCTGCTCTGGGGGAAGTTCAGATGGAAAGCTACTGCTGTTCTGCTTCCTAAGCGACAGCAATTTGTGACAATCATGGACTCTGTGGGGCCTCAGCGACTGCATTGTTATCTGCCACAGCACAATTTAATTAGCGGGGCTTAGTTTGATTATCTGCCAGCCCACTGTACCTTAACTGCTCTGCTACAGTCTGAAGGCTAAATTTTATCTTATCATGCTAACATATTTAAGAGGATACCTAAGCATCCTCAAGTGTTTTAGTCTTCATATTACACCCCCCCTTCAACACAATTGTATTAAAAAAAATAAAGAACTTTGACGTCAGTTTGAAGTATTCTCAAAAGAATCAAATATTTATTTCTGAACACGAAACACCATGATTTCATTTCAGATCTTATTTCCTGGTTGATGGTGCTGTTAAATTCAACTGGACATGAGAAATACTTTTATTGATGTGATTTTAAGCTAGTTTTCAAGTGTGTGGTAAGCATGTGGGGGTGCACGTGACGGCAGCAAATACTGGTATGGTTTGTTTGTTTGTTTTAGACAGGGTTTCTCTGTTTAGGCCTGGCTGTCCTGGAACTCACTCTGTACACCGCACTGGTCTGGAACTCAAAGATTCACTTTCCTCTGCCCCGCCCCACACCAAGTGCTGAGACTAAAGGCAGGCGCCTCTCCCAACGCCTGGCAAAATAAGCAGTTGAAGATGGCCCTGCTTGTTTGGTGGAGAGCCATAGAAACCGTGGAAGGGTAGAGTCTTACAGATAAGTCTGGCTTCAGATAAAGGAAGGAAGTCTAGGCTTCCTGGAAGGGAACACAATTGCTGGGAAATCAGAGGGAAGATCGTAACGAGCTGGTCTAGACAAGGAGTTGGAACCAAGGCAGCCAGGAAAGGTCTATCAGGACAGCTGCTGGAGAAGTGGGGGAAGAGATACCCACATCGGTAAGATTGGCCAGAGAAGCTCTCGTTTGCCATTCTGATGCTAGATGAGGGCTCAGTCTTGCCTCTCAGCTTGCTTTCATTCTCTCTTTACTTTTCTCCTTCCTCCTTCCTTCCCTCCCTCCCTCCTTCCTTCCTTCCTTCCCTCCTTCCCTCCCTCCTTCCTTCCTTCCTTCCCTCCTTCCTTCCTTCCCTCCTTCCTTCCTTCCCTCCTTCCTTCCTCTTCTTCCCTCCATTTTTGGGTCTTGATTTGATTAAGTAAGATCTCACTGGACAGGACAAGATGGCCTGGAATTCATGGAAATCCCCCTGCCTTGGCCTCTGGGATTACAGACATGAAGTAATATATCCAGGTTCAAGTTTGCTCCTGGTAGAGAATTTCCCAGTTGAAGAGAATTCCACATTTCTTGTGTTCACTGGTATCTTGCAAACCCTCACATGCTGTTCATAGTAATAAGCAGTAAAATAATGATCAGGCATAACTACTAAACACATGAACTCAGAAAGACCATCTCAGAGAAGGCTGAACAAAATAAGGGAAACTTTACCTGACATAAGTCACATGTTTATTCTAATATTATACAAATGCAATGGTTCCATTTTATAACCTTTTTGTTTTTTCTTGGAAAAAAAACATTTAGTTTTAGATTATCTGTCCTCACTACCTCTCTCCCATCTTTATCCCAACTTCATGTCCATACACATTATATACATGTATATGCATGTGTATGTGTATATGTATATGATGTATGTGTATGTATATGTGCATATATATATACATATATATATATGTATATATATATATATTCTTTCTTTCTCCCAAATCCTGACCACAGTTTCCCCTCCTTCTCTTCTCCAAGTTCCTCACCTGAACCTCACTCCGGCTCCCCCAATCCATTCCTCCTCCATTTCTCTTCAAAAAAGATCAGGCCTCCCATGGACAACAATCAATCACAGAATACCAAGTTGCAGTGGGTCTAAGACCTTCCTTCATATTGACACTGGAAGAGATAGCACAGAAGGAGGAAACGAGTTCCTAAAGCAGGGTAAAGAGTCACAGACAGCCTGTGCTCCCATTCTTAGGAGTCCCCAAGAAGACCAAACTATGCAACAGTAACTCATGTGTATAGGGCCTAGGTCATTTCCTGCAGGCCTCCTGATTGTCTGTGATGTTCCCTTTTGCTATTATTTTATATTAATAAACCCCATTGAGTTCAGTTAGTGATGACTGTTTGTGAATGAATGAGTGAGTGTGAGGTCATTTCCTGGTTCATGAACTTATGCCCCCAAATAGATATACTGCCCCTCCCACAGGAGCCATCCACTGCCAACAGCTGGAGGCAGATCCAGGAAGCACCCCTTCCATCCGTGCTGGAAGGCTGACTGCTTTGATCCTCTGCTGGTCTTATGTAACTGTAATGACAGTTAGTATGAGCTCATGTTTTCAACATCTGTCCCATGTCCAGAAGGCAGGATGTCACAGCTCTGCTCCCTGCCCGTGACTCTCACACTCTGCTCTTCCTCCTGTGATAACACTGTATAATTTTTAAGTTTCCTCCAGGCTTAAATTTCCACAACTGAGTATAACTTTGCTGACCACCATCCTATGCTTGCCTTTCACTCTTGCCCAGGCATTTCCTAAAGCAAAGGTTGTTTCGTTCAACTTCTAAATTGCAGGAACCATGTCTTCCCCCAATTAGACATTATCTAGCTAAACTCTAAAATCATGGTCCCTAGATCTGATCCATATAAACTCATATTTTCACTGTTGTTTAATCAGTGGTTCCCAGCTCTTCTGTCCTAGAAATGCATATTAACAAAATGAAACCTCTAAACTCTACATGTATATTGCTCTTATTCCCCAATAAGTCAAAATCGTTCCACCTCAAAATTCCTGGTCCTGAGTTTAAAAAGAAAAAGCAAGATATTTCTTTTTCCTGATAAGTTGTGATGATTTTTTTTCCAGCCATCCCACCAACTATGAAGACTTACATGATGATCGAATTCCATTTTAAATTCGGAATGATCCAATTTATTTAGACAAAAGAAGACATATGGGCATCCACATGAAAAAGACACATACACATTAATGTGAATAATCAGTCTCATTTGCTTGGCTGGCACTTGCTTTGCAGTAGGCCACTGGTGTTCTCTGTGTGTTATACATCATGACTCACTGATCGTCATAACAGCTCCATGAGGTAGGAACTTATTGCATCTCTACCATTATAGTAGGTAAATCAATAAATAGACGACATTAGTCACTTATAGGTTTGTCCAGATGGAAAACACTATCAGCCAATAAGAACCTATTAGCATTGGTAGACTTTTTCTTTTGGGAGACAGAACCTTGCCGTATGGCTCTGGCTGGCCTAAAACTCACTACATGCATGTGGATCACCTTAAACTCACAGATAACCTGCCTCTGAATTCAAAGTGTGTGCCACCATGCCTGGCGCTGCAATTTTTTTGTACTGTGATACTGAACAACTAATATTTTAAGAATTGGACAACACTCTTTAAAATATTGGTGATATAAGTAAAGAAAGTGACTATCTTTCCCCCAGAATCCATCAGTAGCCAACAGTTTAGCAGGGAGTGGTAGGGCCCAGGAGCCCCTCCCTAGTCCATAGTTGACTGTTGACATGCCCAATCTTGTGCACGCCCAGTACAGGCAATCAAAGATGCTGTGAGATTGTGTTAGCAATGTCCATGTCATGCCCTGAAGACAATACTTTATGGCCCTTCTTATCTTCTGGCTCTTACATTCTTTCTGTCCCCTCTTCCAGGAAGCTCCCTGGGCCTTAGCAATGGTTATAAATGTCCTGTTGATGACGAGGGACTGTCACTCATTCTCAGCACTTTGAGCATCCCTAAGTTGTACATTCACCTCACTTTACTACATAGAGAGGCTTCACTGATTAAAACTAAGAGTAGCTTTTGTCTGTGGGTTTAAATATCAGTATTTAGAAGACAGTTTAGCACAAGGTCAGTTTAGCTAGTTACTCTAGATTGCTCTGATAAGATACCATGACCAAAGTGGTATATAGAAAGAAGGTTTTATTTGGGTTATAATTCCAGAGGCATACGAGTCAGCCATAGTAAGGATCAGCAGGCAGCAGACTTGGCTTTAGGATCTGGATGGGGAGTGCATCTTGAACCATGAGCATGAAGGAGAGAGAGAAAAGTGGGAGTATGGCAAGATCTTAAGCTCCCAAAGTCTACCAGTCCATCAACAGTGACATACTCCTTCCAGCAAGGCTGTAGCTTTTTTAATAATTTATTTTTTACTTTTTTTTTTGCACTTGTGTTTTGCTGTCATGATATCTGTGTAAGGGTGCCAGATCTTGGGGTTACAGACAGTTGAGAGCTATATTAAGTCCACTTGAGCTTATGATGTACTCAGCCATGTTGTTGGATTTTTTTGTTGTTGTTTTGTTTTGTCTTGTTTTTGCTTTTGTTTTTGGACTGAGTTAACAGTACCAGGAATGTACTCTATCTTGTGAGCTGGATCTCCAATCCAAGCTAAGAGCAATTGATTACTCCCATAAACAGACATGCCATTGTTGATCTACTGGACACATCTTGCCTGGAAAGTTGGCACTACACTGCTTACAGCTCCAGATAAACCTAGTTTTGCAGTACTGATATGGCCATGTCAACCCAACTAAATTGCTCATGACCCTCTTAAACAAAAGCTCAGAAAGGGTTGGAATATCCCCTAATGAAAGCAGAGTAGAGCAACACAGCAAGTCAACAGAGATGATTTGTCTGTTTGCTTGTTGTAGGACGAGAAATTAGACCCAGGGCCTCAACTTACTAGTCAAGTGCTCTACCAGGGGCATATACCCTGCAGGTCTTGGTGTCAACACTGACTAGCAGGTTTTTCTGCTCTGGACATAGAAAGTGCTAAAAAGTTCAATGCATATGCAGAACTGGACCTTTGCTACTATCAGAGACAGTTCTCCTGGAGAAGAGAAGTTTCTGGATGATCCGCAAGTAGCCCGTGGAACAGTGTTCAGAGTTCTGACCTCTTCAAATGCAGCTCTCTCTTGCTATCTTCTCTTTTCCCTGCCTGCTAAGACGACAGGATGTGTTTCATGAGACTATATCTGTCTCTCATCCTCTCTTCATGGAGTCACAGCTCTCCCACACATTTTCTGCTCGCAAGAGATGCATTCTGCAGAAGAACCCTGTGTTCCTTGAAATTGAGTTTGTTCAGGTCAGAGACGATTCCAGCTTGCCCCATAGCAGTCAGTCTTGGTGTGCCCTTATAGCTAAAGAGTCTCACAACTTCAAAGCTTTCCCCCCAAAAGAGCATTCCAGCTGCACAGTTCGATGGATTCACTTTGTGTAGCCCCAGACAAGCTACGTATTGGGGGTGGGGGTGGGGTGTTGCTGTTAAACTGTTTGTTCTCATTCATGATATATGCCAATAGTTTTGTGTTTGTGTGTATGTGATCAATCCAGACTGTAATAAGCATAGCTTACATCATGAGAAGGGAAAAATGTTACTAAAATCAGATGTTGTAACAGAAAAAGAATACAAGGGAAAGGAAAGGAAGAGGGAGAGGAAAGGAAGGGGAGGGTGATAATGAAGGAAGTGAAAGGGCACATGAAGGTGAAAGGGCCTTTGAAATCCACCTTTCCTGAGCTTTACTGTAGAAGGTGAAAATTACCTTCAGGCTACTGCATTGAGAGTCAATGTACCTCCCCCTTCCCTCTTCAAAAGGAAAACTACAGTTTTCTTTAGAAAGGAAAATGTGTTCTTCTATGGGGAAATTAAAAGCAACGAAAACCATATTGCATATGCCCCCAATACAATTCTGATTCATTGTGACGTCTGTGCTTTTTGTAGCTAGCTGAACAACCTCAGATATCATGATTCCAACATCTAACCCCAAAACACAAATTCAATACAAATTGGAACATATTTAAAGCCTCTTCGATGAACATGCTCCCAAAGATTCAAATCTATCTCTTTAATTCATACTGTACCATTCTGGAAAGGTTGTAGCTGGTAGCCTACATTCACCATAAAACAGAGTGTAGACATAGACAAAAATTTGAGCATGAGAGAGAGATGATTGATAGACAGACAGACAGAAAGACAGACAGACAGATAGATGATAGATGATAGGTAGACAGATAGATAGATAGATAGATAGATAGATAGATAGATAGATAGATGATAGATGATAGGTAGACAGATAGATAGATAGATAGATAGATAGATAGATAGATAGATAGATAGATAGATGATAGATAGATAGATAGAGATAGATAATAGGTAGATCAATAGATAGACATACAAACAAATAATATAGATTTATAAATGTTAGATGATAGATTGTTAGATGGATAGATAGATAGGTGATAAATGGTTATAATAGATGACAGACAGACAGACAGACAGATAGGCAGAATTTCAAGTGACTATGGTTTATTTCTTTATTATATTATATTTTCCCATGGCCAAAAAACTCATCTCTTCTCTGCATTCATTCTTCATTGGATCTGAATGAGTTTTAATCTGAAACACTCAGCAAACACACTGATTGAATTGTCACTAGGTAAACCTATTACATTCCAGGGAGACCGTATTTTCAAATTGAAAATGCACACTCTGAAGTCTGTGGTGCCGATGGGTATTCAGTTCAGTAGAGTGAACTTTGCAGATGAATCAAGTGTATTCAGTACTCTTCTACAATAAACAAGCAAGATAAAGTCAGTTACTTGGATAAAAAAAAATGTTCTTTGCTTCTCAGGGTCTCTGGAACCAAAGGGTTATTTTCACTTTTGAGTATAAAATCTAGTTCGTTAAAAGGCAGACTCTGGTAACGCTAAGGAAGCTAAGCACCTGTTTCCCCTAACACTCTCTTGTAGTCATTGTATTAAATATGATCATTTATAATTAGTAAAGAAACATTAACTGCAATTAGCCAGAACTTCTAGGAAACATGGAGAGATTTGTCTTCAAAATGTTTTCTCCCTGAAAATTATCTTATCTGTAAATGACAAAATTAATAGTGATCATTTCTTACTATAATATTTGTTTGATTTGTGTGTGTGTGTACATGTACATTTTCATATATGCACACAAGTGCCTGTGGAGACCAGATCCCATGGAGCTGGAGTTGTAGGACTTGTGAGGTGTCATACATGGGTACTGGGAACTGAACTCAGGATCTGCACAAGAGTAATATGGGCTAATCACTAAGGCATCTGCCTAGATCTACCTATATAACTTTGGACAAAAAATTTGGACATAAAATTTGTCTATTTCAATTATATGTTTATAGGTGTAAGCCTGCACGTCTATGCACTACATGTGTGCAGTGCCTTATAAGTATCAGAAGTGTCAGAACCCTTAGAAATGAGGTACAGATGATTGTCAAGTGCCACCATGTGTACTGGGAATTGAACCTAGATCTTCTAAAAGAGCAACCAGTGTTCTTAACCACTGGGTCATCTCTCCAGCCCCTTATTTAATTTTTAAATAATGAAATATTCTGTATAAAATAAAGTCTTTTCAATTATAAAGTAGTAAGGTTACAGGCATTACAAATCACTCATGTTTTTGGACCAGTAATTTTTAGAAGGTTCTTTCATTACAAAGCACATAATTAATGATTTGGGTCTATGGATACACACTCCTCACTTACACTACTTCAGTGGAATATAATGTTTATAGAAATGGAAAGGACCATAACAGCTCATGAATGTGAGGCTTACTGGTGAAACCAACCTGTGATCTGTGTACACTGGTCACAATCGGTCACTGGTCAGAATCAATCACTGGTCACAATCGATCCCATCCTTTCGCTCATACTCTAAATTTACCAAATTCTGGCAATAGTAATAACTAACCCAGATGTCCCTCAACAGAGGAATGGATTCAGAAGACGTGGTATATTTATACAATGGAATACTACTCTGCAATTAAAAACAATGAATTCACAAAATTCCTAGGCAAATGGTCAGAACTTGAAAATATCCTTATTGAGGTAACCCAATCACAAAAGAACACACATGGTATGTAGTCACTGATAAGGGGATATTAACCCAGAATCTTGGAATACCCAAGACACAATTCACATATCAATAGATTTCCAAGAAGATGGAAGGAGAGACCCCTGGTCCTGGAAAGAATGGATGTAGGGGAATACCAGGACAGAGAAGCGAGAGGGGGTTGAATGGGGAACAGAGGGAGGGAAGGGGGCTTATGGGACTTTCGGGGAGGGAGGAAACGGGAAAGGGGAAATGATTTGGAATGTAAATAAAAAAAAAACTTAGAAAAAAAAAAGAATAGCACCCTAGAAAGACTAACAGTAACATACACAAAAGAGATAGATGCTAAATAAAAGAATAGGACCCAGAAAAAAAAAAGAAAAGAAGTACATTATGTCAATATTTACTTTACTTGTAAATATAAGTCTCAAGTAGTATGATCTACCAGCAAGTCATTAACCAGAAAAAAAAAACCTTCTATTTGAGAAAATATTTATTCATTCTTCTAATGCCTGACATGAAATGTTTCATGTTTAAAATTTCAAGATCCAACCTCTGCTTTATACATAAAAACACCTCTATGGAGCAAATAAGTTGTGTATATTAGTATTACATTTGTACATATTTTAACCCAAAGACATTAAAGTACTAGATCATACTGACCCATTTTAAAATACATTTTTAAATTTCAATTATTTAATTGGAACATTTGCTGTCTCAAGGAAATAAATATAAAATCTATCACACTTCCTAGGATTCACATTTTATAAACTAAAAAATATTAAGAATTTCACACAATAAAAAGCTACAAAAGTTATACAAAGAATCTCTTTAAAATCAATTAAATCCTCCAACTATTGACATGTTTCCTTTAGTCTCTCTTTCCAGATATAAATAAATAGGTATAGGCACTATAACATGGTTTACATTATATAGATCACATATGTAAACATTTGCATGTATATTGTACAGTGTATGTTATCTCTACAGAAGTATGGAAACATGCCCTGAACAGTTCACCGTGAACTGCAACCCTTTACTGTTCGGAATTAAGAGAATTCCGAAGCCTGAATTCTCTTAAGCAGATAACCCCTTGTCTAACCACAGACCTGTGTTTGGAATCAGGAAATGAACTTTGGTATGCTATTATCTCATGCACAGACTTTATTCAAATCTCATCAACTTCCCACTTAATGATATTTTTATTTTAAATCGGGCCAAAAAAAAAAATGTTCACTGTGCTAAGTCTCATCCAAGGCTGCCCCTTGTCTGCAAGAGTCTTCTCCTCAGTCTCTTCAGATTTGGAGCTGCTCTTTAGTTCTTAGTGACCTTCATCTTTGAAAGCAAAGATCGTTTGTTCCAGTCTATGTTGCTCCTTTCTTTACCCTACATTTCCTCCGAAGTAAAGTCATATGCCTTGTGTGCACCAGCACCAAAGTGAACTGTGTCTGATTTCATGTCACTGTCCCTCCATGATGCCTTGGCTAAGATGTGTCTGCCACTTTTCTCTACCACCACGTTTGCTTTCACGGTGCCTCTTCTAAGTATTTTATGGATTTGCACTGGGATTCTATACATTTCCCTTTCCATCAGTGCATACCTGCCTAGTTGAGCCTCTGTAGAAGGTTCTTGCCTGACACTATTGTTATTATGGCTGCACAAAATTGATATTTTTATTTACATTTTCCTTTCAGTGTGTATTATTTCATCATTGCTCTATAAAAAGTGCTGTCATTTGTCTATTTATTTTTAATTTGGGCGGGTTATACTCACTTCCTCCCATTGTTCCCTTCACTAGCACAAACTAACTGGGCCTGTTAATGAGATTTGTTATGATATTTCTGTAAATTCATACGGCCCACAATGATCTCATCCAACCACTGTTCTCCCTTTAATCTGAAAATATACAGGAAAGAAAAAAATTAAGAAATGAAATTATGTCAAACTAAAAATGCCTGTGTTTAGCAAACAAAACAGTCAACAGACTAAAGAGACAGCCCGAAGAATGGGCGGAAGTATTTACCAGCTGTTCAACTGACAGGTACATAATGTCCAGAATGAATAATGGACTCAAGACAATAGTAGCCACACCTGCATAGATACACACATGTGCACATGCACGTGAACACACACACACACACATGCACGCACTCATGTACACACTCATGCACACACAGACACGCATACAACGAATACACACAGATACACATTCACACATGCACAGACACACCTACTCACACACACAGACATATACATAGACATGCACATACACACAAAGACACACACTCATACACACAGATCCATACACAGACACATGCATAGACACACATGCACACTCACACACACTCATACATAGATACATACACAGACACATGCACACTCACACATTCATGCACACAGATCCATAGACAGACACATACAAAGATACATGCACAGACACACTCAGAATGTGTGTCTGTGTGTATTAGTTGTATGTGTGTCTGTGTGTGCATGAGTGTGTACATGAGTGCGTGCATGTGTGTGTGTGTGTGTTCACGTGCATGTGCACATGTGTGTATCTATGCAGGTGTGGCTACTATTGTCTTGAGTCCATTATTCATTCTGGACATTATGTACCTGTCAGTTGAACAGCTGGTAAATACTTCCGCCCATTCTTCGGGCTGTCTCTTTAGTCTGTTGACTGTTTTGTTTGCTAAACACAGGAATTTTTAGTTTGATATAATTTCATTTCTTAATTTTTTTTCTGTATATTTTCAGATTAAAGGGAGAACAGTGGTTGGATGAGATCGTTGTGGGCCATATGAATTTACAGAAATATCATAACAAATCTCATTAACATGCCCAGTTAGTTTGTGCTAGTGAAGGGAACAATGGGAGGAAGTGAGTATAACCTGCCCAAATTAAAAATAAATAGACAAATGACAGCACTCTTTATAGAGCAATGATGAAATAATACACACTGAAGGGAAAATGTAAATAAAAATATCAATTTTGTGCAGCCATAATAACAATAGTGTCAGGCAAGAACCTTCTACAGAGGCTCAACTAGGCAGGTATGCACTGATGGAAAGGGAAATGTATAGAATCCCAGTGCAAATCCATAAAATACTTAGAAGAGGCACCGTGATATATATATATATATATATATATATATATATATATATATATATATATATATATATGTACACACACAAAATTAAATCAGTAAGTAAAAACACTCCAAAGAAATATTGCTATTTTGATATTCAGAGTAATGTAAGTTTGGCCATCTGGGACCTCTCAGACTGACTTCTAAATCTTTCACACATTCCAATCATTATTTGTGGATGTTGACTCTGTCACCAAAAATTGCTTCCAACTCTTGCACTCTTTCTTTTTTTTTTTATCTTTTTTTATTGAAAAAGGAAGTAAAAACATTTTATGATAAAATTGAAGATTTACAGGGAAATTTTTTCTGACAAAATTGAAAAAATATGAAGAAAAACACGTTAAAATTGACAATTTTCATGGAAAATTAAAGAGTAAAGTGGTAGACATAAAGAACATTGCTAAATTAATTGAAAAAGGAAGTAGAAACATTTTATGATAGAATTGAAGATTTCTGATAAAATTGTAGAAAAATATAGAATAACATGTTAAAATTGAAGATTATCATGGAAAATTACATGGATAAAATGGTAGACATAAAATATTTATAAGTTGATTGGAAGTGGAATTACAAGCATTTTCTGATAAAATTGAAGATTTACACGGAAAATATTTCTGATAAAATTGAAGAAATATATAGAAAAAAACATGTTAAAATTGAAGCTTATCATGGAAAATAATACAGACAAAAACATAAAAACATTACTAAATTAATTGGAAGAGGAATTACAAACATTTTTTGATAAAATTGAAGATTTACATGAAAAATACTTCTGTTAGTCTATGCCTTTTTATTGGGGAATTGAGTCCATTGATGTTAAGAGATATTAAGAAATAGGGATTGTTGCTTCCTGTTATTTTTGGGGTTATTTTTATGTTTGTGTGGTTACTTTCTTTTGGGTTTGTTGGAAGATTACTTTCTTGCTTTTTCTAGGGTATAGTTTCCCTTCTTGTGTTGGTGTTTTCCATCTATTATTCTTTGTAGGGCTGGATTTGTGGAAAGATACTGTGTAAATTTGGTTTTATCATGGAATATCTTGGTTTCTCCATCTATGGTGAGATTGAGAGTTTTGTTGGGTATAGTAGTCTAGGCTGGCATTTGTGTTCTCTTAGGGTCTGTATGAGATCTGCCCAGGATCTTCTAGTTTTCATTGTCGCTGGTGAGTAATTCTGATACGTGTACCTTTATAAGTTACTTGACCTTTTTCCCTTACTGCTTTTAATATTCATTGTTTAGTGATTTGGTGTTTTGATTACTATGTGCTGGGAGGACTTTCTGTTCTGGTCCAGTCTGTTTAGAGTTCTGTAGGCTTCTTGTATGATCATGGGCATCTCTTTCTTTAGGTTAGGGAAGTTTTCTTCTATAATTTTGTTGAAGATATTTACTGGCTCTTTAAGTTGGAAATCTTCGCTCTCTTCTATACCTATAATCCTTAGGTTTGGTCTTCTCATTGTGTCCTGGATTTCCTGACACAAACCTTTTGGCATTTTGCATTTTCTTTGACTGTAGAGTCAATGCTTTCTATGGTATCTTCAGCGCCTGAGATTCTTTCTTCTATCTCTTATATTCTGTTGTTGATGCTTGCATCTATGACTCCTGATTTCTTTCCAAGGTTTTCTATCTCCAGAGTTGTCTCACTTTGTGAGACAACTTCATTGTTTCTACTTCTATTTTTAGATCCTGGATGCTTTTGTTCAGTTCCTTCGCTTGTTTGTTTGTGTTTTCCTGTAATTCTTTCAGGGATTTTTGTGTTTCCTTGTTAAGGGCTTCTACCTGTTGACCCATGTTCTCCTGTATTTCTTTAAGGGAGTTATTTAAGTTCTTCTTGAAGCCCTCTATCAGTATCATGAGATACGATTTTAAATCCAACTCTTGCTTTTCCAGTGTGTTGGGGTATCCGGGATTTGCTGTGGTGGGAGAACTGGGTTCTGATGTTGCCAAGTAGCCTTGGTTTCTGTTGGTAGGGTTCTTGCGCTTGCCTTTCACAATCTGGTTATCTCTGATGTTAGTTGGTCTTCCTGTCTCTGGCTGGAGCTTGTCCCTCCTGTGGGCCTGTAAGCCTGTGTCTGTACTCCTAGGAGACCAACTCTCTTATGGCAGGGTTTGTGCCCAGAAGGAACAGAAGGTCGTGGAGGCACCTGGCTCCCTGGTGCAAATGGCAGCAGGACCCCGACTCTTGTACTATTTCATCCCATTTCCTAGAACTACTCATCTCTCTGGGAGCCTTTTCGGGGAGTTCGATACTTACAAATCAAGATCGAGGGGAAAAAAAACCACACACAAAAGCAATCTACAAAAGTGTCTCCAGTTACTGTCAGCACACATAGCTAGGGACTCTCTGTTCAAATCCATAGTTATACATACATAGATGTTTGTGTCTTCCTGTCTTTACCACCTTACGGTCTTTGCTCCAGTTCCCGTGTGTCATACCTGCCTCTTTCAGACTGTGATGGGATTTATCTTATCTGCAATCTAACAAGTTGGCATGTTGCTGTTCCTCTGATGTTCACAGAAGGTGGTAGACATCGGAGAGTCAAGGACAAAGGGTGTCTAGCAGACAATGCTATTTACTTCAATTCTCTCTAGCACTCAAGTCCTCCAGAGATGATGCCAAGGACCTGGTGACTAGTGGGCACACACACACACACACACACACACACACACACACACTTTTCTAGTTGAACAGCCCTGGCTTAGCAGAGCTCAGTGGCTGGTGGCACTTATGCAAAGCTTCTTTGTCATAAAAGCTGTAACTTCATCCTTCAGCCTTGTTTACACTCTCCAACCCTGACAAATGCCCTTCTGAAGTGCAGCTGGGGCTATACCATTGACATACATAGAAATAGTTTGCACAGATACTTGGGGCTCCTTATCAGTCACCTCTCTGACGCTTAGCCCTTCTATTTGCAAATATGAACCCCATATGCCCCAAACCCTGATACATTTTCATGATTGACATGACACCACAAATGAAGAATTTCTCATTTGCTTTCACCTGATAGATGCAAAGGCCTGCTGCATTCGCTTTACAAAGGAAATATTTTTCACCACATATTTTTAGGGAATATATAAAATACAAATGCATTTATTGTTTTATTTTCGAGTCTTATCCTAAAGGCAATCCATTAAGGATGTACCAACAACATCACATCTGAACAATTAGCATGAAGTACTTCAAATGGAGAATATTGACCTTGTCCTCTGGTAATAAGAAAGCAGACTCCTGTTATAATTATTGCACTTATGTGTTTGCTCAACCACAGGACACAAATTATGTGATGCAGGATGCCTAACTTATTATTCTCATGAGAAATGAGCTACTAGGTTTGTTTGTAGTTCTTTTCCAGCCTGGATGAATAAAAATGAATCACTGTATCCAGTCTATTAATTGTGTTAGGTCTGTTTCCTGCTCGAGTGTGTCATATTCTTCTTTTGATTCTGTTTGTTTTCCATGTTCCTGCTCATTTTCTTTATTTTCTTACCAAATATTAAAAAATTCAAAGGTTGAAATTTTTAAACCATGCAAAAATGCATACCAAAAGAAGGTTCAGCATCTTGTTCTCCACTTCTTTCATGCTTTATATTGTAGCTCCGACCACCCTGTCCAGTCAGACCACCCATCCCCTCAGACCACCCATCCCCTCAGACCACCCATCCCCTCAGAACACCCATCTCCTCAGATCACCCATCCCCTCAGACCACCCATCCCCTCAGACCACCCATTCCCTCAGAACACCCATCTCCTCAAATCACCCATCCTCTCAGATCATCCATCCCCTCAGACCACCAAGCCCCTCAAATCACTTATCCTCTCAGGATCACCCATCCTCTCAGATCACCCATCCTCTCAGGATCACCCATCCCCTCAGATCACCCATCCCCTCAGACTACCCTTCCCCTCAGACCACCCATCCTCTCAGACCACCCGTCCCCTCAGACCACCCATCCCCCCAGACCACCCATCACCTCAGATCACCCATCCCCTCAGATCACCCATCCTCTCAGATCACGCATCCCCTCAGACCACCTGCCTGCTCAGACCATACCTGTCAGAGAGGATTTTCTCACTTTACTCTTTTGTCCCCAACTTTACCAGCTCTTCACTGTCTCTATCCCAACACTTTCTACACTGTTTTCTTGGAAAGCACTCGATCAGGCTTTCAAACTCCTTTCCTGTACCAAGTGAACGAGATTAATGAGCCAGCTCATAAAAACACCACGGTGTGACAGAAATAATTCTAAGAGGTTCATAGGGAATTTTTGAATGCATAGCAATGTCCTAGGGAGATCTTCTCTTGTTCATGGAGATTCATTCATGTCGCTGTAACAGGCAGACAGGACTGAGCCCACAGGAGTTCAGAGGCCCATCTCCACATCACTGGACGGAGGTGGAGATATCAGCTATTGCTGAAAGTGGGGGCATACTTGTAACCCTGAAACTTGGAAGGCAGAGAAAAGAGGGGCTACAGGAACTGAAGACCAACCATCCTGGACTGCAAAGGAATATCCTACTCTAGCAGTAGTAAGACAGAAAAGGAAGCGGGGAAGAAAGGCAGGAGAGAGAGAGAGGGAGGAAGTGCGAGGGAGGGAATGGAAGGGAAGGACGAAATAAGGGGAGGAAAGAAAAAGAGAGGGATGGAAGGAGGAAAAACAGAGAGAAAGAGTGAGAGAGAGAGAGAGAGAGAGAGAGAGAGAGAGAGAGAGAGAGAGAGAGAGAGAATAGAAAGGGAGGAAAGAAAAGAAAGAAGAAAAGATGAACCAGACATTGCCACCTGAACAATAGGAAGAACATGCAAACACCTATGAAGTGTGTACATCTCAAGAACTAAGTATTTACATCTAGTTCCTAAGGCACAAGAAATTCAAATGTCCAATGAACATGCCTAAACAATATTATAAGCCATTGTCTAGATTGTGCAGAACTCCAATATATTAATAGCAGCAGGAAGGGGAAGGCTATTGTTTCGTAGGCACACTGAAAATATTCAGTGGGTAGAGCTGCATCATCATTTTGAATACATTAACTGAAATTGTATGTTATAATATAATCAGAAAAAAATAGAACATGATTGTCCAGCTGAAATATTTTAAGAGCTGAAGACTTCAACTAAGTTTCTACATATGCTCCTTATAGACATATTGTTAGGTACTTCTAGGTAGAATAATAGTTATCTACAAACTGAATTAAAATATTTTGCTTGGGATTCCCCTACATGTATGGCAATACAGAACATCCCCTGACATAACCAGGGAACCAAGAATACAGAAGATATTAGAACAGAAACTCAATGAAGTCAGAATGTGAGTAGAACTAAATTGTTCACAGAGTTATAATTCAGAAATATCTCTAAAGGTTTGTATATGAAATGTTCTATGATGAATGGATTTTAACATCAAATAATGCCGACCTTTGACCCCAAGGAGAGTGAGGAACTCTGAACAATGGTAAACCTGTTTTTTTAAAATCTATAATTCTTAAAATATTTGGATGAGGTTGGAGAAGACTGTTTAGTCAGCAAAGTACTTGCCTGACAAGCCTGAGGAGTTGAGGTTGAGATGAGAGGTCAAACCCAAGTGCAGTTGTAGAGGTTTGTGATCTGGTGTCAGCAGGAGCCCCAGGGGCTCTCTGGCCAGGCAGCCTAGTCTAAACTCTGAGCTCTGCTTGCAGTCAGGGACATTGTTTCAAAACAGGATGGAAGTCCATCCAAGGAACAAGCCTGAGGTTGATCTCTGGCAGTATGCACATATGCACGTGGGTGCACTACACCTACGCACACAGATGGTTCAAAAAATTCTCTGCTAGAGGATGGCCTTATCGGACATCAGTGAGAGGAAAGGCCCTTGGTTCTGTGAAGGCTCGTTGCCCCCATATAGGGGAATGCCAGGACAGGGAAGAGGGAGTGGGTGGGTTAGTGAGCAGGGGAATGGGGAATGGGATAGGAGGTTTTCAGAGGGGAAACAAGCAAAGGGGATAGCATTTGACATGTAAATAAAGAAAATATCTAATAAAAAATTCTCTGCTGTTTCTCTGGAGCTAAAGAGTTTCTTTCTTTCTTTGATGCTAAGAATATGTTTATCTTTCAGAAAATACTTGTGATAGTTATACTGACAAAAATATATTCATATTTGTGGAAAATTGGACCGAATTAGTAAATACCAAAGAGAAAAATATTTGACCAAGAAATGCAATCGCGACTTGACATCTAATTTAAAGGAGACCTCTATATGCACATAATCTTATTTTAAGTACCCTAACCTGTCTTAGAAATGTTAATTATAAGTATATAAATATATTTCTCTCTTTTTACAGTAGTAAATATAATTTAGTAGAATTAATGTTTTTAATTAAAATTGACAGAAAATTACTTTTTGTTAGGAGTACCCAGAAGTTCTCCAAGAAATATTATTTTGGAAACACTGTGAGGAGTTTCTAATAACTAGGAAGAACAATGCCACTGTTTGCGTTATTTCCTGTATACATTGTGAGACCTGCCATGTGACTACAGAAAGTGTGGGAACGGCATGCAGATCCAGAGAGAAATTTTTCCCAAAGAAGACAAAGTAGCTGCATGCTGGAGATAAGCTCTTTAGTACAATAAACCTTTTAAATCTCCAAGCATGAAATATTTTCATGTAAAATGTGGATTCGGTATAATTTTTTGCCATATTTATCAGTCTATTTATCTAACAGACACACACACACACACACACACACACACACACACACACCCTACGTGCACATGATGCATGCCCTCCCCCGTCCCCCATCTGCCTCAGGTCTGCCCTTCCAGGTGGCCATCCATCTTGTTTGTTGACAGAGGTCAGAGGACAATTTGTGTGAGTTGGTTCTTCCTCTACCATATGGTTCCTGGGAATCAAATTTCAGTGGTCAGGCATGGTGGTAAGTATCTTTATCTTGCTGGTTCCACTTCAGGATTATTTTTCAGATGACCTTAGATTAGAAGCTCTGAGAAAAAATAATGTATATTGGCAAAGATGCTAATCATCTTTTCATCAATGTGACAAATACCCAAGAAGAAATCTTGAAATAAGGTGAAACTTACTTTGCCCCATGGCTTTAGAGGGTTAGGGTCATAGTTGCCTTGCTCCTTTGATGAGGGCTGGTTCAGAGGCAAAAATATCAAGGTGGTAAAAGCACATGAGGGGGGAAGGGAGTGCTGGAGGGGATAAAGAGCAAAGGAGTGGATTGGCTGGAGCAACCTATACCCCTAGAGGCACACTTTCAAAGACTTTCTCCACCATCTTCTACATCCTCTACCAGTTCCCAAAAGGCTGGGGATGAAGTATTCTACACAGGAGCCTAGGAAGGCTTTTCATATTCAAGATGAAATACTTCTGGATCGCAGCCTTCTCCTCAGGCCCCTCAGTCTCCCCTTCCCTTCCCTTCCCCTTCCCCTCCCTTCCCTTCCCCTCCATTCCTTTCCCCTCCCTTCCCTTCCCTTTCCTTCCCTTCCCTTCCCTTCCCTTCCCTTCCCCTCCTCTCCTCTTCCCTTCCCTTCCCTTCCCTTCCCCTCCTCTTCCCTTCCCTTCCCTTCCCTCCCTTCCCCTTCCTTCCCTTCCCCTCCTCTTCCCTTCCCTTCCCTTCCCTTCCCCTCTCTTCCACTCCTTCCCCTCCTTCCCCTCCCTCCACTTCCTCCATCCCATCTCTCTGCCCCGTTCTCTCTTCCTCTTCCTTCAATTTCTTACTTTTCCTATACTGTGTCATCTAGGAAAACAACTTGCTACTAATACATAGATGACTCTAAAACTACAGACCCTCACTGTGCAGCTGGCATCACATGGCTTGATAAGCTATTCTTTTCAGGGCTCCACAGGAGTGCCTGTTGTAACCATGAAGGCTCATGTATACAAGTAATACTGCCCCACCCCAACCCCTAAAGGCTTGATTTTTTTCCTCTGGGATGCTAAGGAACATAAGTCAAATTACCTCTCCTGGACTGATGATGTTCATACAATTCTGAAATGAAACAGGTTCAGCCAGTAGAAATCCTGGCCAAAGAGTGCAGTGAGATCACTGGTGCTGAGATTTCAATAAGAACCCTGACATTGGTTTTTAGGTAGGTGTGTGGTCCTTTTGATGCCTATGAGGGTCCTTCCCAGAGTTTGCTTTAAGAGTTGAAAAGTTGTTCCAGGGTCATGGCAGATAATTGAAGATAATAAAGGATGCCTGTAATCAGACAGGCTCCTGACTTTGCTGGTGCAACCTTTGTTGAACAGCAGTTTCCTGTGTACAAATAGCTGGGAAATTGAAAATTATCAGGAAATTGCTATAAAATGACAGAGTGGCTTAATATTTTAATGCCAAGTAGTTTAAACAGTTGTACTGGAGACACACATAACCCAGAGACCAGTTCTGAATTGCGTAATTGAGTTTAATTCTATTTCACTATAGGAGGCTGAGAACTTAATCACCAAATACCTAGGAAGAGCAATGTTTAAATGTTTTGGAAGAAACAAGAAACTTAGTTGCAACAGGATGCAAATCTATGTAAGAGAGATGCTGTAATAGATACACGTTTTTCGCATCATCCATTTCAAAGATGAAAATGCCTCTTACTAGTGATTGGACACAAGAATGTCAGAAATTCTGGAACAATTTTTGGAGCAAACCAGTCTGAAATTCCCCCACTGGAAATAAATGTCGACAAGCAAGACTTCTATTTATATCAAGGCTACTCTAACCTCACATGCAGAATGTGACCTTGCTACACCTACATACAAATGTAGAAGACTTTCTTAAGTCAAGAGACCAATTCAGTTATAAACCCCAACATATTTACAAACCCAGTGAATACAAACAAACAAGCAGAAAGGACGAGAAGTTCAGCTTCAGTAACTAAGACTAAAATTCGTCTGGGATAAAAGGATAAAGCAGCAGATTTGGTTTTATTTTTTTAAGATTTATTTATTTATTATATGTAAGTACACTGTAGCTGTCTTCAGACACACCAGAAGAAGGGAGTCAGATCTCGTTACGGATGGTTGTGAGCCACCATGTGGTTGCTGGGATTTGAACTCAGGACCTTCGGAAGAGCAGTCAGTGCTCTTAACCGCTGAGTCATCCCTCCAGCCCCCAGATTTGGTTTTCTATTTTCCAAGGTATATTCACTCAATATCTTCTATATAGCGTTACCATTCATCATAGTTCTTCAGCAAAGGTGTGTGTGAGTTTTAATTTCACCACAGCAACTGCTCTTTCTGAGGTGCCACAATTTTTCCCACCTGGAGAACCCTTTGCTGAGTATGCTAAGTCTGAACTTCAAGATCCATCGGAAGCCCACTTGGTGTTAAAAATTTACCTCCTTCCTGGAAAAACAAACAGCCAAACCAGAGAAAGAATTGAGTTTCTAAAACTCATACAACTGGCTTGTTTAATGTATTTCAGTCCCATCAACCCTTGCCTTGTATTCTTTTCTGTTCTAAGCTAATTCTACTTTCCTGGCACGCACCCCATCCTTTTGATTCGAGTTGTTTGAAATCATCCTTATCTTTCCATCCTACTACTACTAGAGCGAATATGAATTGAAAGGGATGGGATGATCAGACTGGCTTCTGATCTAAGCAACTAGAGAAAAGTCAAGGAATTGCCACCAACCCATTGATGGGTCTGAGGTCCAGGAGGACACAATCTAAAACCCGGTTCGTAAGATACAGAGTAGGACTGACTGTGAAGATCTAGACGGTGACATAGAACAGTTCTACTCTGTTCAACTTTACCCTCTCGTTCGGGCAACTGGCTGATAGCTGCATAATCCTCACAGACCACATTCCTGGAGGGCAGAGACATGGGAAGGTATGATTTAAGGATATAAAGTTGGGGATGTATCAGAGAACACAATGATGCATTTTGATGGAACCTATGCTAACTGGTTCGATTCAAGTATTCCATACTATGCACATAGCAGGACATCACTGTGTACCCTGTCACCAAAACAGCCATCATTCCTCTGTAAAACAAGCCTGAGGTAAATGTTGAAGCTTTAAAGACAGTGCGGTCGATGCCATGGTTAGCATTTACAACCTTAGCTATTCTCTATTCTCTCTGTTCGAACCAAGCTGTGTCTTCATTAATGAACAAGCAGAGGGTGAGAAATGCAGCCCATAAGGCTCAGGATCACACTTATGACACGACAGTATCCACTGGATTCGCATCATGTTCTCCTCTACCAAAGTAGATCTCGACCAGCCTGGTGGCCGTCTTAAGTTTAAGTACAGCAAAAAAGAAAACACCTATTTTCTTTTACAGAGTTTGGTTCCCAGCATCCTCGTCAGACAACTTACAACCCCTTGTCAGGCCAGTTCCCGGAGATCTGATACCCCATGGTCTCAGAGGGTACCTATATACATGGTGCGCATACACACAGGCAAGTACGCACACACACAAGTTAAAAAAAAAAGGAAGCAAATAAGTTTTCAAATGTGTACGTTATTCTCAAAATCCTGCTCAATTTTATTTTTTATTTTGTTCCCACACCACCCCCCCCCCCTTTGTCGTTCTGTGCTAGGGACAGAACTCAAGGCCATAAGCCCATGTACACGCCAGGCAAGAGCTCCACCTCCAAGTGACATCCCAGCCCTCAAATAGCTTCACTGTAAACACGTTGAAGCAGCAAAGAGTTATGGCTGCTTATTTATTACAAAAGGATCTTTATTTACTTAAGAACACATTTTCTCAAGTCTCGCTTTATTCTTACATGGCATTTTATCACTGGTGCTTCTCCCTGAATAACCAATTTTAAAATACTTCTAAAGAGACGGCAGGAAGTTTTTAAAGTGTGCTGTCCCAAGAGATTCAGACAGTAGGAACACAGCATACTGTGAAAACATGAAGCACTTTAAGCGATGAATTCCAAAACCAAATAAAATAAAATCATCAGTGAGTAATGAAATAGAAGGAGAGAAGAAACGTGGATCTGTAGTTGCTGCTCAGAGACTCCGAAATCAAATCACGGCAATCTCAGTGGGGCAAGTGCATCTTACTGCTTCATTTAGCATCCCCTCGAGGTCCTGATGCATAAATATTTGAAGATAGGTAAGGTCTGTCTGTGGTGTTCCTTTTCCAACTCTAAGTATCTTCTATGGCCTGAGGGACTAGGTCTTTATTAAATCTACAAGAGTACTGGGTTCCTACAGAAACCACCAGAGTGGCTCACTGTCCTGCTGGTGATAAGCAACCAACCACCAGGGCAACTCTTTTAATATATCTGCATGTACAGATTCCAGGAAGTCACGTGGTGAATCTACTCACGCCACATGGGAGCAGCTCTTCCTTGTTGTCTGAGGGAATCACCTCTGCAGAACTACTGTGGGATCTGGAGAAATTTTTGGAAGATCTTGCTTCATCTTAACATGTAACTGGTTTTGATGTTAATTGGTTTCTTTTCCTTACAGGTGTTAAACCTTTTGGTTGAAAACACCCAGTTGTGCTGCAATATGAAACTCCCAGTGGGAAGGTAATAATGGGAGGAAGTGGCCTCTACGAAGGGCAGGTTGGGTTCTACCAGAAAACGGACTAGGAGAGAAATGTATTGGTACACAGAAGACGCTCTCTGGCTTGAGAACCTGGGAGAAAACATTCTCTGCTTGAAGAAGTGTTTTCTTTCTCTGAAAGCAAGAAAAAAGCAAGAAACTATGTCCTGTACATTACGGTTATTAGGAGAGGAGAGAGCTGTGGAGGGTCTATGGTAAATAACCTTGAACATCATAAGGTCCTGGTTGCTGGTGAGTAGTGGCAGGATAGTGAATGAACAGAGACACCAGAGGTGACGTGGGGAAGCGTTCATTAGTTTACTGGCCGCTGTAACAAAATATACAACAGAACAACTAACTTGTGGAGAATCGAGCTGTTCCGGCTCATTATTTCTAGCACAGATGGTATGGTGGCTAAAGAGGTTGAGAGGGTAGGCATTTGGACAGTGGTTTTTTCACATCTTGGAGGACCGGAAGCAGAGAGTTTGGAAAGTGCCACAGCAGATATACAACCTACATGTCTTTCCCACAGGGACCCAATTCTGCTAGCTAGTCAGCACTTCCAAAGCTCTCACAACTTGCCAAAGTGACAGCACAAGCTGGGAACCAAATGGTTAAGCACATGATCTGGTAGATCAAAACCATGATGGTGCGGGCTTAAAAACAAGGAGTCTTAAAAAGTTACAGTAGATGATACAATAGATAAGAATGTTGAGGTTTGGTCTTCTGCCATGTATTATAATGCTAAGTGTGGCCTCCCCCAAGGCCTGGTTGCCCCAGAAACGAGAGAGGCTGAACATATACTCAAGTGACACTGTGTGACCTTGGCCCCAAGTCATTTCTGATTAGTAAATAAAGATACCTACAAACTATACCTGGACAGAATCGAGAGAGGTGGAGCTTGGTGTTCCCAAACTGAGAGTCAGAGGAGACCACAGTGAGAGGGAGGGAGACAGGGGAAGAGAGGAGAAAGACAGCATGGCTTAGGAGTCAAGAAAACATGGCCCCGAGGGCTGGCCAATTGGAAATAAGAGCAGTCAAGATGAAACGTAGAAAGCAATAACTCGGGGTTATTGATAGAAAATAGATTCTAATAGCATAGAGGGTAGATATCTGCACAGTACCTGTGCTGTTTAGGGCTTATTGTAAATGTCTTTTATCCAGAAACTGAATGATCAA
Source organism: Tokudaia tokunoshimensis (assembly GCA_036184795.1). Classification (NCBI taxonomy): domain Eukaryota; kingdom Metazoa; phylum Chordata; class Mammalia; order Rodentia; family Muridae; genus Tokudaia; species Tokudaia tokunoshimensis. The sequence goes on from BTHU01000006.1 coordinate 75,109,391, forward strand.
AGGTGGGGTTGAAACCCCAGATTGGGATTAAAATTTTCTACAATTCAAGATGTCTTGAAGAAAGTAACAGCCAGGCTTAGTGTATTAGTCAGGGCTCTCTAGAGTCACAGAACGTATGGGTAGTCTCTATATGGTTAGGGAATTTGTTGATGACTTACAGTCTGTAGTCCAACTCCCCAACAATGGTCAGCAGCAGCTGTGGATGGAAGTCCAAGGATCTAGCAGTTGCTCAGTCCCATGAGGCAAGCAGGCAAAGAAGAGAGAATCTTCCTTCTTCCAATGTCCTTATGTAGGTCTCCAGCAGAGGGTGTGGCCCAGATTAAAGGTGTGTTCCAGATTAAAGATTAAAGCCACTCCTGGATCTGGGACTTGCTTTATCCCGGATGACCTTGAACTCAGAGATCTCCCTGTCTTAATTTTCTGGGATTCATAGCCACTATGCCTCAAGATCTCCATGCCAAGATCCAGGTCAGAAACTTGTATCTCAGCCTCCAGATTAGAATCACAGGTGAGCCTTCCAATTCTGGATTGTAGTTCATTCCAGATATAGTCAAGTTGACAACCAGGAATAGCCACTACACTTAGCAAAGACCCAGCTAAGTTTAAGTGGAGTGGCTTGGGTGACTGGGTATTATGTGGTGGTCCAAGTTTAGGGAGTAGGGTGTGTCTGGCAAGAAACTGCACTGGCCATGAATTCCCACTACAATTCAGCACCAGAAAATAACTTGCATGAGGTCCTCAGTGTGTGTGTTTAATAATCACGAGAAGAAGAGACTGAGTACCAAAGTCTTCTCTCATGGGACAAACTCCACACTAATTTTTGTAGAAACATTTTTCCTCTGGCACAGTAATTTGACTATTACGGTGACTTACAAGTTTCTTGTTTTTAATGGAATGTAAAATTGTTGTTTCTGAGTTAAAAAAAAAAAGCAAACAAACAAAACTTTGGATTTGTACAAAATGTTCACACACGGACTGCGTGTGTGCTCGGCATTTGTTCCAAAAATGAGTTCCTTTTCCACCACTAACTGTATATTAGAGATGTTTCTCCATTCAGAGGCAATAAGCGTGGATGACAAAATTCATCTAAGAATTCAAGATAAAAACAATGTTGTCTCTAGGAAGAAATCTTTAGGGAACACAAGGAGTTTCAAAACGCTCAGGTTCTGTGTATTCTTTGAGGCTAATTCCCAATGGCTAGACTGAAGGACCCTTTGGAAGGGCTTCAGTTTGCATTATAGGGAAGGAAGTGCCCAGTCCTGTCATTGGGATAATTAATTTGCTATCACTGCTCTGTGCTGAGAACGTAAGTGCACAAGAGGAGCAGAACGTAATCGCTGACAAATTACGCCATGTGTATTGAAAAGCAGAATACAAGCAGCTGCCTCCCAGACACACCCCCCCCACACACACATTGTACCTTGGCAGACAATAGCTTTCAACTGGGACTCATCACAATGAGCCACAAAAGAGACATGAGGTAAATGTAGGGTGTACGCAGCAAGACATTTTGATGAAATATCTAGGGGACAATTTAATATGAAATATCAGCTGGTAAAGGAGACCAGCTGCTTACTAAGGAGGGTGACTCAAGCTATAACCTCAGCTCCTATTATATATAATGAGATTGGCAAAATGTGGATTTTTACTCAGGGAAGAAAACTGCTGAATTCGAATGTGTCATGGGTATGCCTGCAGACTCCCAAGTTCTGAGGGAATTCGCTTTTCTGGGTTGAATCAACGCTGTGAATCCAGCAGGCAGAAAGAAGCTCCCTTAGAAAACCTGTCATCATTCTTAAATCATTCTATATGAACTGCACGAGGTGTCAGTGTTGTCTCAGAGACAAAGACGGAATTATTTTTCATACAGAAGACAATGAACTGATCAAAACCCAATACTCATGCCCCAGCTTCATAGCTCTCGATTTCAGGGTAGTAGATGTATCCAAGGGGTGAGAGTTTGCAGCACACACATCTTTTTGCCTTTGGATAACTTCCCCACCCATGGAGCATTGGGTTCTCTTTACCCTGTAAAGTTTGTGTTTCATAGTTATTGACTTCATTCTAGCTTCCAGAAGTCTCTTGCTATCACCTGGTCCTTATGGCTAAAAACTCTTACAAATACAGGTGCCCATTCAGTCCAATAAAATTAACTAGCAATTCTGTTAATTTTTTATTATTTTTATACACTCCATATTTTATTCCCCACCCTGCCAACCCCTATCCACGCTCTGACTGTTCCACGTCCCATACCTCCTCCTCACCCTCCCCCCCCTCCCGTCTCCACATGGATGTCCCCAGCCACCACCCTGCCTGACATCTAAACTCCCCGGGGCCTCTAGTCTCTTGAGGGTTAGATGCATCATTTCTTAATGAATACAGACCTGGCAGCCCTCTTCTGTATGTGTGTTGGGGGCCTCATATCAGCTGGTGTATGCTGCCTGTTTGGCAGTCCAGTGTTTAAGAGATCTCAGGGGTCCAGATTAATTGAGACTATTGGTCCTCTTACAGGATCACCCTCCTTGGCTTCTTTCAGTCTTCCCTAGTTCAACAGCAGAGCTCAGCTGCTTCTGTCCATTGTTTGGGTGCAAATATCTGCATCTGACTCTTTCAGCTGCTTGTTGGGTCTTTCGGAGGGCAGTCATGATAGGTCCCTTTTTGTGAGCCTCAGTAAGAGTCAGGCCTTGGAACCTCCCCTTGAGCCGGATCCCACTTTGCGCCTGTCACTGGACCTTCTTTTCCTCAGGTTCCTCTCCATTTCCATCCCTGTAAATCTTACGGACAGGAACAATTATGGGTCAGAGTTGTGACTGTGGGACAGCCACCCTCTCCCTCATTTGAAGCCCTGCCTTTCTGCTCAAGGTAGTCTCTATAAGTTCCCTCTCCCTACAGTCAGGCATTTCATCTAAGGTCCCTCCCTTTTAGTTCTGTTAAGTCCCTCATCTCCCAGGTCTCTGGTACATTCTGGAGGGTCCCCCCACCTCCTACCTCCTGAGGTTGCCTGTTTCCATTCTTTCTCCTGGCCCTCAGGGCTTCAGTTCTTTTCCCTCCCCCAATGTCAGATCAGGTTCCCCTCTCCCCGCCCCCAACTCTCCCACCCCCAAACACACCCCCATCACCTCCACTTTCCCTCCCAGGTCCCTCCCTCCCTTCCCACTTTTGATTGCTTTCTTCTCCCTCCCAAGTGAGACTGAGGCATCCTCACTTGGGCACTTCAGCTTGGTGACTTTTTGAGTTCTGTGGACTGTATCTTAGGTATTCTGTACGTTTTTTTTGTTTTGTTTTTTGCTAACATCCACTTATTAGTGAGTACATACCATGCATATCCTTTTGGGTCTGAGTTACCTCACTCATGACGATATTTTCTAGTTCCATCTATTTGCTTGTAGAACTCAGAGTGTCCTCGTTCTTAATAGCTAAGTAGTATTCCATTGTGTAAATGAACCACATTTTCTGTATCCATTCTTCTGTCATGGGACATCTAGGTTGTTTCCAGCTTCTGGCTATCACAAATAAGGCCACTATGAACATAGTGCCCCTGTGGCATGGTGGGGCATCTTTTGGGTATATTCCCAAGAGTGGTATAGTTGGGTCTTCAAGTAGCTTTATTTCCAATTTTCTGAGGAACCTCCAGATTGATTTCCAGAGTGGTTGTGCCAGTTTGAAATCCCACCAGCACTGAAGGAGTGTCCATCTAAAGAACTCAAGAAGCTAATCACCAAAAAAAAAAAAAAAAAAAACAAACAAAAAAAAAAAACCCAAACAACCCAATCAAAAATGGGGTATAGAACTAAACCGAGATTTCACCACTGAGCAATCTCGAATGGCTGAAAAGCACCTAAAGAAATATTCAAAGTCCTTAGTGACCAGAGAAATATAAATCAAAACGACCCTGAGATTCTACCCCACACTAATCAGAATGGCTGAGATGTGGAGAAAGAAGAACACTCTGCACGCAGTTCTGTTAATTTTGAATACAAAACATTCTGGAAACTTTAGCAGCTGCTGCTGTACCATGCAAACTTCACTCATTTATTCCCTATGCATTTCTCCTCTCACTTTAAACCCAGGCGTTTCCTTTTCTTATCAAATGACCCTTCTTTCCTCCTGTTTTGAAAACTATCGACTTGCTCTCTTGAATCTAAAATGTGAGAGGTTGTGTGCTTTTCAAAACCAGGGGTCAACTCTGACTGTCTTCCTCGATGACTCCTCACCCTATTTATTCTTTTATTGTAACAGTTGTAACTCTTTCCAACCCTGGAACTCACAAATTCTGATGAACTAACTGGCCAGAAATCCCCCAAGATCCTCTTGATTCTGCCTTCCTTAATACTGAGATTACACTGCCATACCCCCATCCTTACGGAGGTGGTGGGAGTCTGAACTCAGGCCCACAGCATGTCTCCAAATGAGCCCTCTCCCTGGCTCCCTCTCCCACCTGTTTTTGTTCCCTGGGGACATTGCTATCAGTATCTTTATTACCACATACCATTAACTGATCTCATTTTCCATTGTCCCCAACTACTCTTTAGCCTTTTAAAGCCAAACTCCCCGGTTGCCAATCCATTTAGCCTGAATTCAAACATAATCAGAAACCAAGTCAGCCAGGAAGCCTGTACCTGTGGATGGCGTTCATCGGTCTTCCTCTTCCTGGCTCTGGCCTTTTGTAGGTATACAGGCTTCCTTCTCTTCTTGTTCCCATTCTAGCTTGCACCTGTTATTGCTCGACTTTTGTTATTTGTGGCGATCAATTCACAATTGCATGGAAAATTTACAGCTTCAATTATAGTCTTTCCATCTGGATATAACAGCGTTCATGGGTACCATCTATTTACCACTACCAATGGTGAGAGGAAGGAGCTTCTATGGATAGACAGATAGAGAAAGCTTCTAAAACTGATAGAGATTATCTGATACAGAAAATTAATATGTGACAGGGTGAGCGGCGCCACAGAGAGTGCCCTCCGCCATCTTTGCTCCAGTGACCAGGTAGTTGGGACCGCCAGGCTCAGAGACAGACAGGCATAATATCGCTTCGGTTTCAGGCAGCTTGTGTGTAACCTGCTCCCAGGTGCTGGGCTGATCTGCAGTAACCAGCGCGCCAGTTCCGCGGTGGGACCTTCTGCCTGGTGGAGGGACCCCGCGCAGGGAGGGAGCCTGCCAGCTTCCCTTCCTCGACCTCTGTTCCCGCGGACTGCGCTGGAGAGACCGGTACCCAGGCTCTCCCCCCAATATAACATCACTTGGGACACGGCCTGTTGGGGCTTCCGTCTGTGCCCGAGGGCGGGTTGGCGCTGTGGTCGTCTGGGTGCCAGATCGGCGGGCCATCGTGACCACAGGGTGAGCAGCGCCACGGAGAGTGCCCTCCGCCATCTTTGCTCCAGTGACCAGGTAGTTGGGACCGCCAGGCTCAGAGACAGACAGGCATAATATCGCTTCGGGTTCAGGCAGCTTGTGTGTAACCTGCTCCCAGGTGCTGGGCTGATCTGCAGTGACCAGCGCGCCAGATCTGCTGTGGGACTTCTGCCTGGCAGAGGGACGCCCCCTCCCCCCCCCAGGAGAGATCACACACCCCTGCACAGGGCAGGAGCCTGCCAGCCTCCCTTTGGCGACCTCTGCTCCAGGAATCCACTAGGCTGAGCCTTTAGATGTGCAAGGCCTCCCCAATATAAGATCACTTGGGGCAAAGCACATTAGGGCTCCAAAGTCACTCAGGAGCAGGCAGGCCCCAGAAATCGGTGCCAGGGGAATCTTGGTAATCCAGGGGGGGCGGAAATAGCTTTGCAGGCTCACAGGAGGTCCAACCAACAGCCAGTGGCAGCAGGACCAACTAACACCAGAGGTATCCAGATGGCAAAAGGCAAACGTAGGAATGTTACTAACAGTAATCAAAGTAATGTGGGACCATCCGAACCCAACTCTCCAACAGCAGCAAGTCCTGGATACCCCACCACACCCGAAAGACAAGATCTGGATTTAAAATCACTTCTCATGATGCTATTAGAGGATCACAAGAAGGACACAAATAAATCTCATAAAGAGTTACAGGAGACCATGAATCAACGGTTAGAAGCCCTTACAAAGGAAACACAAAAATCGCTTAGAGAAATGCGGGAGAACATGGATCAAAAGATGGAGGCGCACAAGGAGACAACACAAAAATCGCTTAACGAGATGAATCAACGGGTAGATGCACTCACAAAGGAATCACGAAATTTGCATAAAGAAATGCAGAAGAATATGGGTCAACAGACGGATGCCCATAAGGAGGCAACACAAAAATTGCTTAAAGAAATGAATCAACGGTTAGATGCCCTTACAAAGGAAACACGAGAACTGCTTAAAGAAATGCAGGAGACGATGGATCAACAGATGGAATCCCATGAGGAGGAAACACAAAAATCGCTCAGAGAAATGCAGGAGAACGTGGGTCATCAGGAAGAAATCCTGAAAGAGGTAATGCAAAAATACCTTAAAGAAATACAGGAAAATACAAACAAACAAGTGAAGGATCTCAGCAAATCCATCCAGGAACTAAAAAAGGAAGTAGAAACAACTAAGAAATCACAAAGGGAGACAACTTTGGAGATAGAAAACCTTGGGAAGAAATCAGGAGTCATAGATGCAAACATCAACAATAGAATACAAGAGATGGAAGAAAGAATCTCAGGTGCTGAAGATTCCATAGAAAGCATCGACTCAACAGTCAAAGAAAATGCAAAATGCAAAAAACGCGTAACCCAAAACATCCAGGAAATCCAGGACACAATGAGAAGACCAAACCTAAGGATTATAGGTATAGATGAGAGTGAAGATTTGCAACTTAAAGGGCCAGTAAACATCTTCAACAAAATTATGGAGGAAAACTTCCCTAACTTAAAGAGAGAGATGCCGATGAACGTACAAGAAGCCTACAGAACTCCAAACAGACTGGACCAGAACAGAAATACCTCCCGTCACATAATAATCAAAACACCGAATGTTCTAAACAAAGAAAGAATACTAAATGCAGTAAGAGAAAAGGGCCAAGTAACATACAAAGGAAGACCTATCCGAATCACATCAGACTTCTCACCAGAGACTATGAAAGCCAGAAGATCCTGGGCAGATCTCATGCAGACACTAAGACAGCACAAATGCCAGCCTAGACTACTATACCCAGCAAAACTCTCAATCACCATAGATGGAGAGACCAAGATATTCCATGATAAAACCAAATTTTCACAATATCTTTCCACAAATCCAGCCCTGCAACGGATAATAGGTGGAAACCTCCAATACAGGGAGAGAAACAACACCCTGGAAAAAATGAGATAATAACCTTCTTGAATCAAACCCAAAAGTAGATAACCACTCAAACATAAAGATAGCGTCAAGAATGGCAGATGGCAATAATCACTATGCCTTAATCTCTCTTAATATCAATGGTCTCAATTCCCCAATTAAAAGACATAGACTAGCAGACTGGATACGTAAACAGGACCCAGCATTTTGCTGCATGCAGGAAACGCACCTCAGTGTCAAAGACAAACACTACCTCAGAGTAAAAGGCTGGAAAACAATTTTACAAGCAAATGGCCCCAAGAAACGAGGTGGAGTAGCCATCCTAATATCGGATAAAATTGATTTTCAACCTAAAGTCATCAAAAAAGACACAGAAGGACACTACATACTGATCAAGGGAAAAATCCACCATCAAGAACTCTCAATCCTGAATATCTATGCTCCAAATGCAAGGGCACCCTCATTCGTAAAAGAAACTTTACTAAAACTCAAAGCACACATCGCACCGCACACAATAATAGTGGGTGACTTCAACACCCCGCTCTCTGAAATGGATCGTTCAGGAAAGCAGAAACTAAACAGGGACACAGTGAATCTAATTGAAGCCTTGGACCAAATGGAACTAACTGATATATATAGAACATTTCATCCTAGAGCTAAAGAATACACCTTCTTCTCAGCTCCTCATGGTACCTTCTCCAAAATTGACCATATAATTGGTCACAAATCAGACCTCAACAGATACAAGAAGATAGAAATAATCCCATGCCTCCTATCAGATCACTATGGAATAAGGGTGGTCTTCAATGGCAACAAAAACAAAAGAAAACCCACGTACACATGGAGGCTGAACAATGCTCTACTCAATGATAACTTGGTCAAGGTGGAAATAAAGAAAGAAATCAAAGACTTTTTGAAAGTTAATGAAAATGAAGGCACAACATACCCTAACTTATGGGACACAATGAAAGCAGTGCTAAGAGGAAAATTCATAGCCCTGAGTGCCGCCAAAAAGAAACGGGAGACAGCATACACTAACAGCTTAATGGCACACCTGAAAGCCCTGGAACAAAAAGAAGCAAATACACCAAAGAGGAGTAGAAGGCAGGAAATCATCAAACTCAGGGCTGAAATCAATCAAGTAGAAACAAATAAAACCATACAAAGAATCAACAAAACGAGGAGTTGGTTCTTTGAGAAAATCAACAAGATAGATAAGCCCTTAGCCAGACTAACCAGAGGGCACAGAGATAGTATCCAAATTAATAAAATCAGAAACGAAAAGGGAGAGATAACAACAGAAACTGAGGAAATTCAAAAAATCATCAGATCCTACTACAAAAACCTGTATTCAACACAACTAGAAAATCTTGAGGAAATGGACAATTTCCTTGACAAATACCAAGTACCAAAATTAAATCAGGATCAAATAGACCATCTAAACCGTCCTATAACCCCTGAAGAAATAGAAGTTGTCATTGGAAGTCTTCCAACCAAAAAAAGCACAGGTCCAGATGGTTTTAGTGCAGAATTCTATCAGACCTTCAAAGAAGACCTAACACCAATACTCTTCAAACTGTTCCACAAAATAGAAACAGAAGGAACACTACCCAACTCGTTCTATGAAGCCACAATTACACTAATACCAAAAGCACACAAAGATCCGACAAAGAAAGAGAATCTCAGGCCAATCTCTCTTATGAATATCGATGCAAAAATACTCAATAAAATTCTTGCCAACCGAATCCAAGAACACATCAAAACGATCATTCACCACGATCAAGTAGGCTTCATCCCAGGGATGCAGGGATGGTTCAATATAAGGAAATCCATCAATGTAATCCACTACATAAACAATCTCAAAGAAAAAACCACATGGTCATCTCATTAGATGCTGAGAAAGCATTTGACAAAATTCAGCATCCTTTCATGCTAAAGGTCTTGGAAAGATCAGGAATTCAAGGCCCATATCTAAACATAGTAAAAGCAATTTACAGCAAACCAGTAGCCAGCATCAATCTAAACGGAGAGAAACTTGAAGCAATCCCACTAAAATCAGGGACTAGACAAGGCTGCCCTCTCTCTCCATATCTTTTCAATATAGTACTTGAAGTTCTAGCTAGAGCAATTAGACAACAAAAAGAGGTCAAAGGGATACAAATTGGAAAGGAAGAAGTCAAACTATCACTATTTGCAGACGATATGATAGTATACATAAGCGACCCAAAGAACTCCACCAGAGAACTCCTACAGCTGATAAACGACTTCAGCAAAGTGGCCGGATATAAAATCAACTCAAGCAAGTCAGAAGCCTTCCTATACTCAAAGGATAAGCAGGCTGAGAAAGAAGTAAGAGAAATAATACCCTTTACGATAGCCACAAACCATATTAAGTATCTTGGCGTGACGCTAACCAAACAAGTGAAAGATCTGTATGACAAGAACTTCAAGTCTCTGAAGAAAGAAATTGAAGAAGACCTCGGAAGATGGAAAAATCTGCCATGCTCATGGATTGGCAGGATTAATATAGTAAAAATGAGCATCTTACCAAAAGTAATACACAGATTCAATGCAATCCCCATCAAAATCCCAACTCAATTCTTCATAGAGTTAGAAAGAGCAATTCAAAAATTCATCTGGAATAACAGAAAACCCAGAATAGCTAAAACTATTCTCAAGAGTAAAAGAACCTCTGGGGGAATCAGTATCCCGGACCTCAAGCTGTACTACAGAGCAATAGTGTTAAAAACTGCATGGTATTGGTACAGTAACAGACATGTAGATCAATGGAACAGAATTGAAGACCCAGAAATGAATCCACACTCCTATGGTCACTTGATCTTTGACAAAGGAGCTAAAACCATCCAGTGGAAAAAAGATAGCCTTTTCAACAAATGGTGCTGGCTCAGCTGGAGGTCAACATGCAGAAGAATGCAAATTGACCCATCCTTATCTCCTTGCACTAAGCTCAATTCTAAGTGGATCAAAGATCTCCACATAAAACCAGACACACTGAAACTAATAGAAGGGAAACTAGGGAAGAACCTTGAACATATGGGCACAGGGGAGAATTTCCTGAACAGAACTCCAATAGCTTATACTCTAAGATCAAGAATAGACAAATGGGACCTCATTAAATTACAAAGTTTTTGCAAGGCAAAAGACACCGTCAAAAAGACAAAGCGGCAACCAACTAACTGGGAAATGATCTTTACCAACCTTACATCCGACAGAGGGCTAATATCCAAGATATACAAAGAACTCAAGAAGTTAAACTCCAGAGAGGCAAGTAACCCTATTAAAAAATGGGGTACAGAGCTACACAAAGAGTTCTCACCTGAAGAATATCTAATGGCTGAGAAGCACCTAAAGAGATGTTCATCATCCTTAGTCATTAGGGAAATGCAAATCAAAACAACCCTGAGATTCCATCTCACACCAGTCAGGATGGCTAAGATCAAAAACACAGGAGACAGCAGTTGTTGGCGAGGATGTGGAGAAAGAGGAACACTCCTCCACTGCTGGTGGAATTGCAGGCTGGTACAACCACTCTGGAAAGCAGTCTGGCGGCTCCTCAGAAAACTGGGCATGACACTTCCGGAGGATCCGGCTATACCACTCCTGGGCATATACCCAGAGACTTTACCTGCATGCAATAAGGACACATGCTCCACTATATTCATAGCAGCCTTATTTATAATAGCCAGAAGCTGGAAAGAACCCAGATGTCCCTCAACGGAGGAATGGATTCAGAAGATGTGGTATATTTACACAATGGAATACTACTCTGCAATTAAAAACAATGAATTCACGAAATTCCTAGGCAAATGGTCAGAACTTGAACATATCATCCTTAGTGAGGTAACCCAATCACAAAAGATCACACATGGTATGAAGTCACTGATAAGGGGATATTGACCCAGAATCTCAGAATACCCTAGACACAATCAGCATATCAATAGATTTCTAAAAAGATGGAAGGAGAGACCCCTGGTCCTGGAAAGACTGGATGTAGGGGAACGCCAGGACAGAGTAATGAGAGGGGGTTGAACAGAGAAAAGAGGGAGGGAAGGGGGCTTATGGGACTTTCGGGGAGGGAGGAAACGGGAAAGGGGAAGTGATTTGGAATGTAAATTAAAAAAAATAAAATTAAATTAAATTAAAAAAAAAAAAAGAAATGTGTACCATAATAGGTGTATATGGAACATACCTCGATAGATGGTTTTAAAACAGAATCATGTAAATAGCAGCAAACTACATTCTAATGCAAGTTATTCTTCAAAGGTATGTTGTTCATGAAAGTAAACATGTAAAATGATGTAAATTTAAAACACATAAAAGCTTTAAGGTATCTGTATCTAAATGGTGACTTTGGAATACTCTTAGGAATTTCAAAAAAAATCAGTTTGGAAGACAAGAAAATATTTTTTCTGGTTTTTTTTGTTTGTTTGTTTTGTTTTGGTGTTTTTTGGTGGTTGTTTTTTTAGAGCAGCAGGGGGATGGTAAATAAACACCCTCACTTGGGCCTTGAAAAAAAAAAGAAAGAAAAGAAAATTAATATGTGGCGCAAGGAAGGCATTAATAAGAATTACCAGCAGGAAAGGCTTTTCGGAAATAGTTTCTCAGATACATTTGTTTTGTATAATATGCAAAGGAAACAATTAGTACTTCTTATTAATTTGTAGGTTTGTCGAAGTCAATTCAAGAAAAAGTAAAAGAGAAAATTCATCTAAAATAAAATTAGTAGCTTAGAGACAAAGGTTTTTTTGTTTGTTTTTGTTTTGTTTTGTTTTGTTTTGTTTTTGAGATAAACCAGATCTTTCTGAAGGTTACCTCAACAGGCAAGATTGGATTGAATGTAATAACTCATTAGAGCTACGTCACTGGCTGGATACAGTAAACAATAACTAGATCATGGAGTAAATCCATCTCATGATTCTCCAAAGAGAAGCTGGTTTGTCTAACCTTATGTAAATTTCCTATAGTGCATTGATGCTGTAGCAAAGTTATATTCTGTCCTAAAAACATTTTTTTCAGAGAGGAACGACTGAATGAGGTCTCCTCTTTCTCACTCCCTCATTCCCAAAAAGTCTCCTGCAGGGGCCAGAAGAGCACATTGTATCTCCTAGAACTAGAGAAACAGATGTCTGTGAACCATCATGTGGGTGCTGGGACCTGAACCTGGATGTGCTTTGAGAACAGTTGGAACTTTTAACACCTGGCCCGCCTCTCTAGACCCTAAACTTTCAAAAATCTGTCTAATACATAACATTCACAAAACAAATTCACAAATATCCAACTGTCTTTTGCTAATGTTAAAGTCACAACAGGATTCTATGAAAGAAACACATCCTTCTTCAGGTGTTCAAGGACATATTCTGTCTCTGCAGGAACATGTACAATGGTCTCTACCTATAAATTAATATTTTTAAGTATGCATTAGTTGAAATATTTCTGAAAGTATGTGGCAATCAAGTGAGAAAAGTATTTTTGCATTCTCTTGTTGCAAGTTCATCCATGAAATTATCAGAGCCAACTTTTCTTCAATGACCCATATAAAATGGTGGCAGAGAAACTAAGAGATGGTTTCTGTCCCTCTGTGATTCATGAGAAACTTCTAAAAGTGACTATTAAAACTCAGAAAGCAACATCAGGTTTTCTTTTTTTTGTCCCACTAAAAGGATACACATATCTTACCTTAGAGCAAGAACGTATGAAAGTGTCTTTATGTGTGGATTCTGGGAGATGTGTTCCTATGGCTCTACATTGTCTGTGGAAAACTACAGAAAATGCTAAAGCTGTTGCATCAATAGAAATATTGGCGCTATTTCTCACGGGAAAGGGTAAAGGTAAAAATGAGGAAAAAGTGAAAACGCAGAGGCAGATAAATTGCTTGCTATTTTAGTCTAAAGTTGTTTAAAATTCACCATGATTTTGCCTGCTGCTGGTTCTTTGAGTGTGCGAGTTTATATTTTGAGGTAAAATCCAATTTTCATTTTGGGGGGTTCAGTGGAGACTACAGGATGAATCTGATAAGGGTCAGACTCTGTCTCACACGGCATCTGAGTTTGCTCCTTAGATCAGACTGACTGGACAGCAAGCCCCAGACATCTGCCTCCACTCCTCAGCCTTGGGCTGGCAAATATATACTCTCGCTCTAGGCTATTAGGTGGGCACTGAAGAGAAAACTCATGTTCTCATACTGCACAGCCAACACTTTCCCAGCTGAACCAATCCCCAGGCCTCTACACTTTATATATATGTGTATGTGTGTGTGTGTGTGTATATCTATATATGCATATATGTATATATAAAATATATATTATATGTATTTATATATTTATTATTTATATTTATTTATCATTTATTACTTATATTTATATTTATATATTATATGTATATAATATATAATTGTATATAATATTATATAAATATTTATTTTATAAAATATACATTTTTATACATACATAAAGTAGATATTATATATATATTCATTTAAATATAAGCAAGTGAGAAGCACTAAGGCTCATGTTCTCTGCTGCTGAATCTTCTGAAATTATGTTAACTCTAACTAACTGCCCATGCATTGTCTCCACAGAGCTAAAATTTTAAAGTGGAACTCAGAAATCAACACATTCGTTTCTCTAACATATTCACTGAGGTCTTGGGGCACTGTTTCTTCCCAGAGACTTAATTGACTAAGAAAGAAAAATAAATGCAGCAAAAATATTCCCTGAATAACTTACATTTTTTTCGAAAAGCATAGTAAAGATTGTCAGAATTATTGAGAAAAGGAGCTCATCTTAGGAAACCCTGCTTAGGCATCAAATGGAACCATGTGTCCTGGTGACAGCAAGGGTTGTGTGTATTGCTTGAAATTTTGTACCAGAGATATCCAGAGCACTCCACGATCTTCAGAACTCATTTCTCTCCTTAAAGTACTTCCTTAACAAGAGGTAAATTATGTTCTTCTAGTGGAACACATCTGCATTCAGTACAAAAATCAATAAAACAATTTAATTATCGTCGTAAAGCACTTATCCACTTGAATGAATGGACTGGGTGTGCCATGGAGACGATTAGTTCTGCACTCGATCTCAGGAGACAACTTTGTGGAGCTGGCTCTCTTTCTACTTTTTTTCTTTTACTTCTTTTTTTTAATTGTTGTTTTATTTCCTATATTCTTTATTTACATTCCAAATGATTTCCCCTTTCCCGGTTCTCCCCCTCCCGCTTCTCTGTCCTGGCATTCCCCTACACTGCTGCAACGAGTCTTTCCAGGACCAGGGGCCTCTCCTTCCTTCTTCTTGGGAATCACTTGATATGTGAATTGTGTCTTGTCCAAGCTTCTGGGCTAATATCCACTTATCAGTGACTGCATACCATGTGTGTTAGGCAAATGGTGGGAACTGGAAAATATCATCCTAAGTGAGGTATCCCAATTACAAAAGAACACACACTGGAGAGGCAGAGGTAGGCGGATTTCTGAGTTCAAGGCCAGTCTGCTCTACAAGAGTGAGTTCCAGGGAAGCCTGTCTCGAAAAACCAAAAATTAAAAAATTAAAAAAAAAAAGAATCTAAATTCAGGTCATCAGGCTTGTATTGTCTGGCATTAAGCACTGTTATCCACAGAGCCACCTCACTTTATAAACTAGAATTTAGCAATAACTCATGAAACAACATATCCATTTAGCCTTTGTTGTGTTGATCTCATTTATAGGAGTAAATATATAGCTCTGATGCTACTAAAACATATGAGCCAAAGTTTCCTTTTCTTTTTTTTTTTTTTGATTTATTAACTTATTTTATGTATATAAGTACACTGTACCTGTCCTCAGACACACCAGAAGAGGGCATCGGATCCCATTACAGATGGTTGTGAACCACCAGGCAGTTGCTGGGAATTGAACTCAGTGCTCTTAACCACTGAGCCATCTCTCCAAGCCCCATGAGCCACATTTTTCACTATGGCATTATACAAATGGAAACTACAGAAACCAACGTGAGTACTCATAAGCATAAGAATGTAATAGACAATGTATTTATTATTCACAGTGCAATGCTACACATCCTAGAACATACTTGTACTGGTGACTTTATATGGAGGGATTTTCCAAAGTCATTACTAAATGAAATATCAAAATGGAAAAGCATGTACAAATTGCAAATTTTGTTTTTGAAAAGGCATAGTACAAAGCTGTTTCTCAGCACAATAAAAGAACTCTGGAAAAAAAGAAGATAGCCAAAATTAATATTACATATTAAAGCAAGGTGGGGGAGGGATGAGAAAAGATCAGGTACAGAATGAAATGTTTAGGAGCCCTTAAATATGAATTTTAGGTTTAAACATAGGAAATATGCTCACTGTCAGAAATTAAAGCAAATGCATGTGAACTCAAGAAAATTAAAAATAAGATGAACCAGAGAAATGGCCCTATGCCTGATGAGATTGGGCTCATTTAGGGTGGTATGGCCATAGATATAAATGAAGTCGCATCTACAGCAAGTACATAGAAAAGTCATACAGAATGTATTAAAGAAAACCTATGCAATATACTATTTTATGTAAGGTATGCTGTAGGGATGAATGCTCAGTTTTCTTGTATTTGATGCACGCTTATGTAACCCTATTTGTTGAAAAGATCTTTGATCTCCTGTGGCTTTACAGTGCCAAATTTGACAAAATTAAGTGTTCATGTTCTTTGCGAACACTAGGTTTAGATTTGGATCATTGTTATTACTGAGTCTACTTGTTACCTTTGAGTCAAAACCATATTGATTTAATATTTCCAGGTTATTAAACTATTGATTTGGTGTAGAATTTCCAAGTTTATTCTTTATCTTCAAAACGATTTTGATTCCCAACAAATCCCTCTTGCATTTCCACGTATATTTTAAGCAATTGTGTTTGAATTCAAGTATATTTTTCCTAATAATAAAACATTAAGATTCATGTTCTCTCATACTAAAATACTATTTTCCAGTCCTGTATAGTTTAAAGCCTCATACTGATTATTTTGCAATTACACATGTACTTGTTCAATATCTTTGTATTTTAGTGTTTGAGGTTATAGTATAATTATAACATTTTCTCCTTCCCCTTTCTCCTTCCAAATGCTTCTATATACTCTCTCTTTTCTCTTTCAAATTCACAGCCTCTTTTTTCATTAATTGTATAGTTCTCATTAACTTCTTAATAAAAAATATAGATGCTTCTTTAGGGGCTGAAGATTCCCCAGGAGTCAAGAACTGCTTTTCCAGAAGTCATGGGTTCAATCCTCTGCATCTCCATGACATCTACCATCTGTAACTCTAGTTCTAAGGGGTCCCTCTTAATGGCTCTGAAGATTCCGCAGGCATGTGATACACAAATAGACATGCAGACAAAACACCTATGCACAGAAGGTGAAAATAAATAGATCTTTAAAACAATTTCTGGGTTTGTTGAGACAAGGTCTTACTATGATACTCTCGTCAGTTTTGAGTTCCTTGGCTCAAGAAATCCCCTCAGTTTCAGCCTCTTGACTATCTGACAGGATCTCAACACATGGTGATTTTGACTAATTGTTTAACTTTAAAGACCCTATTCAAATTTCTCTCAATCATCCTGCTTATTTTGCCATTTCTTTTCACAAGTTAGATCCAGAGCAATAAAATATTCAATTTTGCCATCCATCTTTTAGACTTCTTTAGTCTCCAATAGTTTTTCCACTCATTAGTTTTGTTACATCACTAGTTTGAGTACGACATCACACATTTTGCCTTTTGGGCAAAACCATTACATAGACAGAGCAGATGTGAGGGTTCAGTGAGTAAAGTGTTTGCTACGCAAGTGTGAGGACCTGAGTTTGGATCCCCAGAACCCATGTAAAAGTCAGATGTGATGGTGCATGGGTCACCCCCACACTGTGAGTATGCCTGACTTGCCTAAAGACTATCAAAGGCTACTGTGACCAAGAGGAATAAGAACCGTTAAACCATGGGTACCAGGAAGAAGCACAACAAAACAAACAAAGATGCCCCCCTGTGACTCTTCCCTGATCTTCCATTCCTCTGATAGCAAAAAGACTGGGAAGTTTTGCTTCTGGGTATGTGTTTATTTTTATTCCATTGCTTTTGTTTAAGTAGTTATTTCTGGACTTGCATAGAAACTGAAGCCATAAATACCATCCAGTCAAGGTACATAAAGCTAACTTATTTTTGTATTTTCTCCTAATTTGTCACTTGCCCTGTTCCATCTCTTTACACCTCAACTAATAATTTTTTTCACCTGGATTTTCTTTGCCTTGGTATCAATTGAAACCTAAAAACCAGAGCAGGGTTCATTTGCCATGAAGACGTAGGTGCAGGTTTGTGGTAGAATTGATGCCCCTCAGGTAAGGAATGGGTGGGCGGGATCTGGGAAAAGTGGAATTTGGGACTCTGGACGCCGTACCTGGTTCATTAACTTGTTCTAAAGAACTTCTTAGCATATCTGAATGAGGCATGGGGAAAAGTCTTAGGTGCAACTTGATGATCAGCTGTAAACAAACAGACAGGAAGAACTTTTTATAATAAATTTCTATTCTTTTTCCAATATAGGGCTGGCATCTGTATCTTTCTTACAAGCACTTATTAATGACTGATGAAGTTGCCCCCACATTACAATATTCTGATAACTTTTCTCCTAAGTCCTAAAACTTTTAGCCAAGGCTGGAACATCAGGGAAATCAGCTCATTTCACACTTCAACATCTGTCCTCAGCTGAAGTTACCCATCTTCCTTTCACTCATAGCAACACACCCGCTGTCAAATACAAAAGTTTATGTTAGGACTTTTAAGTTGTTACTGATAGGTGGAAGGAACTCAAAATAGTTCAAGCCATACTGGGAAGTCTAGCATTACTGGTGTAGTAGCTTGAATAGGAATGATTCTTCAAATATAGGCTTATATATTTGAATACTTGGCCATTAGGGATTGGCACTACTTGAGAGGGATCAGGAGGTATGGCCTTGTTGGAAGAAGTGTGTCACAGGAGGTGAGCTTTGCTTTTCAAAAGCCTAAGTCAGGCCCAGTGGCTCTCTCATTTTGCTGCCTACAGATTCAGATGTAGAACTCTTAGCTCTTTCTCTAGTACCATGCCTACCTTTGTGCCACATTTCCTGCCATGCTTCTTGTCATTCTGATAAATAAACCTCTGAAACCATAAGCAACTCCCAATTAAATGTTTTCCTTTAAGAGTTGCTGTGGCCATGGTGTCTCTTCAGCAAGAGAACACTATGACAACTAGCTTGAGTCTGGAAAGCTCAAAAAGTCATCAAGTCTTGCCTCTGTGTTCCCATAGCATAGCTTCCTGCTATGGATTAAAGGAGGCAGCTATCAGCAGCTTAACATTCACAGTATTTCATCATAAACACACAAACAGCTACTTGTTTCCAGAACACTATTAATCTCTCTCTGTCTCTGTCTCTCTCTCTCTCTCCCCAGCCCCGTGTGTGTGTGTGTGTGTGTGTGTGTGTGTGTGTGTGTGTGTGTGTGTGTAATGGTGTGATTTGCGTGGTGGGCATGCATGCAGGCATAGCATGGTGACATGACTCTGTGTGTGTGTGTGTGTGTGTGTGTGTGTGTGTGTGTAAGATGTGTATGCATGTGTCCACAGGCATAGCTTGGTATCATGGTACTTATGTGTTAGTTAGAGGATAACCTTGAAGGTTGGTCTTTGCCTTCCATCTTGTTTGAGACAAGGTCTCTCTTTTATTGTTCCCTGCTGTATACCCAAGGTGAGCTGGTCGTCAAACTTCTAGGAATTCTCTCACCTCTGCCTGCCATCTTGCTTTTGGGAGCACTAAAGTTATAGATTTACTCTTTCACCAGTTTTACATGGTTTCTATAGCTTTGAACTCAGGTCCTCACACTTGGGTGGCAAGCGTTTTACATATGATCTACCTCATCGGTCCTCTATTATCAATATCTTAATACTTAGGACAACCTACTTTCAACAGTAATTTAGGCAGAATCCTTCTGACTCCTTGTGGCTCTTCTTAGTAATTTATCATCCACTGATCATTTACTGTGTTCTTTGAATATAAATTTCTACCTGATCTGGGGCCGGGAGTTAAAATGGATCTGGTGCTCCTCTCTTCTCCAAAATCACATTTGAGTAGCCTGCTTGGATAGTCTTCTTTATCATTTTTGTCATTGAGTGTTGTTTTTAAATCATTAACACTATGTGCCCAGAAATGTGCTTTATTTTAGGAAAGTTCTCCACTAAGGATCCAGCTTCCATCAAATACCAAGAGTTCAATCTGCATACTCTGATAACAACTGAATGTTATGCAATTAACAAAGAGGACTATTTCAGTGGATTAAAGGGTGAGCTGCATAATGAGACCTTAATTACAGGGAGAGGTCCTGCCCATAGATATTTGTAGAACATTTCTTTTGACCAAATGCAGAATATTTATGTGGCATTTACATAAATTGAGTCTCTAGACCAATGAAATTGTGGCGGAAAAGTTTGTTTTCCTAAACCAAAAGGAAGTATTCTGATGCTCATTATTTCATAATTATATTGCTGATTCTTCTGTAGTCAACCAAAATAAATGCTGCTTTTGACACCTGTGTGCTTAAATAGCACTATGACTGATGGTAGTTAGTTCTCACCCAGAAGCCATTCTGTTTGCAATGTCTATCTATCTATCTATCTATCTATCTATCTATCTATCTATCTATCTATCTATCTATCTATCCATCCATCCATCTATCTCATAAACTTTGTGACAATGCATTTCTTGCTTGTGAGATAAAATGGAACAACATAAACTCAGTAAAACGTTAAGATTGTTCTATCTTTCCTGTGTTTGATGACTTGATACCTGCTTTGATGTGTTTGAGAATTTCTCAAAAAGTAGGAGACCACCATTACCCATCTATCTTAGCTCCCTCCCCCCTGCCAACCCTCTAGGAATCTACTATCATCTCCAGGGCCATCTGAAGTCAACTCAGAGTAATTCATGAGTACCACTGAGGCAAAAACTAGGATGTTGTTCTGTTACTTTCTGTAGGCCTAAGTGCTAGTTGAACAGATTTAGAAGCTCATGCTATATGTCAGTGTGTAGCTGATCCCATAGCTTTCAGAATAAATAAGGTTCCACAGTCAAATATACAGTCTGATAGTTGTCAGAAGATGAAAAATCTAGATTATCCTACAATGTCTTATTTGAATGCTATGTAAAATAAACCTAAGCTGTGTATACATATACATATATTTATATATACATAATAGAAATGCGCATTTCTTTTTTTTCTAAGTTTTTTTTATTTACATTCAAAATCATTTCCCCTTTCCTGTTTCCTCCCTCCCCGAAAGTCCCATAAGCCCCCTTCCCTCCCTCTTTTCCCCATTCAATCCCCTCTCGCTTCTCTGTCCTGGCATTCCCCTACATCCAGTCTTTCCAGGACCAGGGGTCTCTCCTTCCATCTTCTTGGAAATCTATTGATATGCGAATTGTGTCTAGGGTATTCCGAGATTCTGGGTTAATATCCCCTTATCAGTGACTGCATACCATGTGTGTTCTTTTGTGATTGGGTTACCTCACTAAGGATGATATTTTCAAGTTCTGACCATTTGCCTAGGAATTTCGTGAATTCATTGTTTTTAATTGCAGAGTAGTATTCCATTGTGTAAATATACCACCTCTTCTGAATCCATTCCTCCATTGAGGGACATCTGGGTTCTTTCCAGCTTCTGGCTATTATAAATAAGGCTGCTATGAACATAGTGGAGCATGTGTCCTTATTGCATGCAGGTAAAGCCTCTGGGTATATGCCCAGGAGTGGTATAGCCAGATCCTCCGAGAGTGTCATGCCCAGTTTTCTGAGGAACCGCCAGACTGCTTTCCAGAGTGGTTGTACCAGCCTGCAATTCCACCAGCAGTGGAGGAGTGTTCCTCTTTCTCCACATCCTTGCCAACAACTGCTGTCTCCTGTGTTTTTGATCTTAGCCATTCTGACTGGTATGAGATGGAATCTCAGGGTGGTTTTGATTGAAATGCGCGTTTCTATCATACATTTTAACTAGAGTATAATTCATATGTGTAATTACCTTGCCCGATTATTCCATGTGTATCTTAAAAACAAAGACTTTTCATTAATTCGTGTGATGATTCTCAGGCTTCACAAGTTTATGGAGAGGGTCTCATTAAGAATTCCTCCTCCTTAGATGTCTGAGTCTGGGCTCTACAAAGCTCTCCATTAACTTCTAAAATTGATAATGCCAGAATTACTTTCTTTTATACCCTAAGCCTTGGAAATAAACCTATTTCTTAAAGTTACTACCTCTGTTCTATGGCTTCAATGTACCCTCCATGACCCAAATGTCAGTCATGCAAATTTAGTGGCCAGTAAAATGGGGCCTCCATTAGACAACTATCTCTTCTCTTTTAGAACAACCTTAATAGCCCTATAAAAGAAATGTTTGCAGACATTGAGTTCTTTGCCCTCTTGCCACACAAAAACAAGGTTCCTCCCCTTCAGTATATAAAGCAACAAGATGTAATCTTGAAAACAAAGAATAGGTCTCATCATATGATCAGGTCTGTCAGAGCTTGGATCTAGAACTCTAGGGAAGTGATTTTCTGTTCTTTATATGTTACCTGACTTCAGGTATTTTAGACTGAGAAGCATTGACTATCAGTAATCCAATCTATCTACATTTTTAGTTCCTTGATATCTAATTGATACCCTAAGTTTTGAGTGACACACTCATGTGAATGACACTACAAAGTTTTCTTGCATGTATGGCTAACAAGAGAAATAGATTGAACAATTTAAGATATTTTCATTTCTTTCAGACTGACTATTCCCTTGATAAGAGGAAATGGACACATGATACTAAGAGCACATGCCTGGCTACCACCAGTACTGTAGGCTAAGTGGCAAGGTGAAATTTCATAAAAACATGCAGCTTACTGAGGATGACAGTTTCAGGTGTCAACTTGACAGAATCTAGATTTGCCTGGGAAGAAAGCCTCATTGATAGGTACTATCTAGGTCAGTTTGGTCTATTTTTATGTCTTTGGAGCATTGTTTTGACTACTTCAGTTGAAGTGGGAAGACTTAGACCACCATTAGTACACCATTCCTTGTTCCTTGGTCTTGGACTATATGAATAGAAAAGATGAGCTAAGTCCTATGCATATATGCATGCAGGCATACGTGCATTCTCTCTCTCTCTCTCTCTCTCTCTCTCTCTCTCTCTCTCTCTCTCTCTCTCTCTCTCTCTCTCCTCTCCTCTCCTCTCCTCTCCTCTCCTCTTCTCTTCTCTTCTCTACTCTTCATTGAACTATGAGTTCTTGACTACAAATGCAAGGAACTACTCCATATTTCTTCCTGGTTTTCCCTATAACAATGGACTGTAACCTGAAATTGTGAGCTAAAGCAGACCCTTTCTCCCTAAGTTGCTTTTCTTAATCACAGCAATAGAAATGAGACTAAAACACTGAGCATTTTAGAAGGGAGAAACACAATTAATTCTCTTTACAGTGATATGGTAACACAGTGTTCAACATTGATGTCTTTTAGAAAACATCTTTCTAGCACTCTAAAAACATGTTTCTGAAGTCAGTTGATACCTAGTTTCTTTTGACTGAGAGATTTGTGACAGTTTTAGAGACTAGGACATTTGCTACAACACACACTGTTTTGAAAAAACTCAGTCTTGTTTTTGTTTAAATCATGTCTACTGAACAATTTGCAAGTTAAATATATGAGGAATCCCTACAAGTCCCTATAAAAGTACAGTGAGATACAAAGAATCAGTGTCGACATTTTAATAGTGTTTCTGTAATATTCCTTCTTTCTCTCTTCTAAACCAATTATTCCTTGTGTAAAGACTTTGATGCTTGTTAAAAGAAAGAATTAAAATACTTTCAAAATCACTACTTTTAATAAAAAAATAGCTACTTTTATTTAAAAAAAACCAAACAGAATGTATCACTGACAAACTACATGATCTCATCCTTCATCCATTCCCAAGGCTACTCCTAACTTTCAGCGGATGAACATGAAAATGGATAAGAAAAGAATCAGAGAGCTATGAAAATTCAGAGAAGCCAAGGGACTTGCAACTAGGGAAAGTCAGAAACACAAATAACATTTGCACTTAAATTCAATGTGTTACATCATGTGGCTACTGGGGTGCATGCTTATTGTACCTGCATATATTAGACTTTAATGAGTCCAGACTTGAGAAGTACTGCCCTAGGGATGGAGAGATGGCTCAGTGGGCAAAATGCTTTCCCATTTCCTCAAAGTCATCAAAGCTCAATGTTATTACTTCTTTGCTTTGTTGTAGAATTTATAATTTATATCGATGCAAAAAAACAAAAACAAAACAAAAAATAGTGGCAATCTCATGGGCCTTTATTTGATCTGTGCTATCTACTATAACAAGATGCCATAAACTGGGTGGATTATGAATAACAAAAATTTATGTTCTCAAGGCATGGCTATCCAAGATCAAAATGTCTGCAAGTTTTGGTGCCTGTCGAGGCCCCTTTCCTTGTTCAGAGATGGCATCTTCTTCATTCATCACTGACAGTGTCAAAGGAGCAAGGAACTACCTTGTGCCTATTTAATAAGGTCACTAACATCACTATTGAAAGTGCAGTCCTCACAATCTTACCTTCTAAAGGCCACCTCCCAACCTCATCACCTGACACCATCACCTGAGGAGTTAGAGTCACAGCACAAATGGAAGAAGGGTCCAGCATCTTCCCTCAATGACTATCATTTTCAGATATCACTGAACTTTCTGCCTCAGACTATTTTTTTCAGAGCAGCCACTGACCACTGTT
Source organism: Tokudaia tokunoshimensis (assembly GCA_036184795.1). Lineage (NCBI taxonomy): Eukaryota > Metazoa > Chordata > Mammalia > Rodentia > Muridae > Tokudaia > Tokudaia tokunoshimensis. Next base: position 75,133,510 of record BTHU01000006.1, read on the forward strand.
TCTGATAAATTAAACAAAACAATTCTGGCAGTGTGTGTGTGTGACTTGTATGCTTTTTCTGTGGTTTCATGTCACATTTTACTACCTCTTTAACCAAACTTTGCCTTTCATCTTTAACTTGCCTCTACTGGTGGAGTGGCACAGAGAGAAAGAAGGAAACACTAGAAAAGCTGAGGGGCAAACTGAGGCTTCCATTTGAAAGAGCGGTGGAAGGAGATCTGAATCAAAAACCGTGCAAATTTATGCTAATTGTGTCCAGTTCCATGAGTTCCATCCCATTGAGTGGGAGCCAGGCCACCTGATTGCTTCTCCTTTTGGTAAAGAACATCTCAGATGAACCAGCTGTCATGGACATGGTTCAGAAAATTGGCCCTAAAAAGAAACGTGGGCCATCTGTGTTTGCTGTTCTATTCATAGGATGCCCTCCAAATCACGTATTTCTATCAGGAACCTCACAGCAAGGGCCTCTACCACTGGAGCACTGGAGAACATTGGTCATCACCATCTCTTGCACTCCCTTAGGGTGGGGGTGCTGTGATTTCGAGCAAAGAGAACTCTGGGCTGAGGTGGATAGCAAAGACAACGTGGAACTTCCAATATCAGGAAGCATCCTTCTCCTCGTCCTTTTGCTTTGTCAGATTCTGTGACTGACAAGGAATTGGGTATGAGATTATGTAAAAACATCTTCGATGCATTGAACAAGAACATTCGCAGGGCTCCTACTCCAGGATGGGCCACAAAGCCCAGGCCTACCCTGCCTGGACGCAACTAGGCAAACTGATGCGATGCTGACCTGGTGATCATGGTGGTGTTTCACGACAAGGTGGAGATCGAGGACTTTCAATATGATGAGGACTCAGAGACATATTTCTACCTCCTGCCCCTTTGGGGATAATTTCTCCATCACTAAGGAAGATTTGGAAAATGGAGAAGATGTGGTAACATGTCCTAGCTGCTCATTCATTATAAAAGTGATTTATGACAATGGTCAGTTCATGTGTGGGAGAAACAGTCCCAGCACCTTGAACCAACAAAGAGTTAGTTAAACGCTGAAGAAGCTCTCAGGAACCCACATCCTGAACTGCGGGGGCTGAGCCCAGGTGGATGAATCCAGTGCAGAGTTACCAGCCTCCCCAGTGGGCAGATGTTCTGTGGATGGCCTCATGGGTGTGATCTTCATCAGCCACTGAACCTCAGCATAAAATAGAGCCCATGATATGTTAGACCTGGATTTCATACTTACCTGGAACTGGAAGGATTCTTAATTGTCCATCTGAATTTAAGGAAGGGTCTTATAAACTGGTAGTTTTTCCGTCAATTGGTTGCGTCATTTGAATATCTGAAAATCACATCATCCGACTCAAAAAAAAAAAAAAGAAGATTTGCAGATTCACCTTTGTGATGAGAAAAGTTGTTTCCATTATGAAAGAAAGGGAAGGAGGCATAGACACAGAGGGTGAGCCGTTGACTGCCAGTTTAGACATTGACCCTTTTGCACAGCTGACGAGCTATATATTGGCTTATACCTTTTCATACTTTAACAAAAAGAGGTTTTTCTTTTATTATCTTATTGGTGTATTGATGCCATCTTGGGGGAGTATCTATGAATGCCAGAGGCCCTGGATCCCCTGAAAGTGGAGTTACAGGCATCTGTGATTTGCCTGGCATGGGTCCCAGGGATGGTGCTAGGAACAGCAAACATTCTTAAATACTGAACTATGTCTCCAGCACTATGTCTGGTACCTTTTTGTTCTATGCTTTTGTTCTTGGGAAGCTGAGTTTAGATTATGATTTATTTGTCTCTAGTTAATCTTTGGAGATTTTTTATTTATTTATTTTTTTGTGACTCCAGAGAAAGGTGAAATGATGAATTCAATGAGGCTGAAATAGCAATGAGGTTTCCAAAAATTTATGTGTGGCACATGGATAAGCATAAGGTTTATAGAAACAATATCAGAGACTGACTATGAAATACAATGTAGTGTCAAACCAGGCCAAAAAAACGACATGCTTGGCACAAGAGAGAAAATGTTGAGCACACAAAGAGAAACAGCTGGAGAGACTAATTGTGATAGGTAATCTTTCAAAGCGATTTTGCTGAGGTATTTTCCCCCCCTCAGGGCCATGTAAAGTGAGTAGATTCCAGAAGCCTTGCAAATATATCAAATACATGATGTGAAATATAGGCATAGAATCTATGTATAAATTTGCTTCTACTATGCATATTTTCCATGGATTGGGGCCCTCAGATCTTAGTGATTGTGAAAGCTATAGAAGGGTATAATTAAGAAGTAAAAAAAAAAAGCAGGGATGAGGACAAGGAAGAAATAAAGAATAACAGGAGAGTATAAGAGATGTGGATAAATTGGGGCTGGAGAGATGATTCAGAGAACCCAAGTTCAGTTCTTTGCACCCACATGTCACCACACAACTGCCTGTGATTCTTCTAAGGGATCCGAAGCTCTCGTCTGTCCTTCATGGGCACCTGCATTGCAAATGGTGTGATATATACACAAAGGCAAAACATTCATACACATAAAATAAATCTAAATTTTATTAAAAAATATACATAAATGTTTTTACAGATTTATTTATTTATTATTATATGTAAGTACACTGTAGCTATCTTCAAACACCCCAGAAGAGGGCATCAGATTCCATTACAGATGGTTGTGAGCCACCATGTGGTTGCTGGGATTTGAACTCAGGACCTCTAGAAGAACATCCAGTGCTCTTAACTGCTGAACCATGTCTCCAGCCCCCTAAATAAATCTTTTTAATGATGTGTTATAATAATTAATGTTTAATAGCAGACTAGAGGAAGAAACATAAATAGCAATTTTAAGAGCTAATTGGGCAATACTCAAACAAAGGAAACACTGCCATGAGACATACATGTCTGAATGGAGTTTAGATGATAGAGGACGTGAAAGAGAAACATATTCAGGAAGTGCAGTGCTGGCACATCTGTGTGGAGGTGAAGGATGAAGGTGTCAGGTCTTTCTGGTCCAAGCCATCTCTGTTTAGTCCTGAAGTCTATTTTAAGATAGAAAAGGTTCAGTAAGCAAAACTAAACAAGACATGGGGCTGGGGGAAGAAAGTAGTGGCTGTGAAATGCACACTTTTAATCTCAACACTTGGGAGGCAGAGTCAGGTGGATCTCTGAGATCTGGGCCAACCTGGTCTATAGAGCAAGTCCTAAGATAACTGGAGTGACACAGAGACCCTGTCTCAAAATGAAAGAGAGAGAGAGAGAGAGAGGAAGAAGAAGGAGAAGAAGAAGAAGAAGAGGAAGAAGAAGAAGAAGAAGAAGAAGAAGAAGAAGAAGAAGAAGAAGAAGAAGAAGAAGAAGAAGAAGAAGAGAGGGAGGGAGGGAGGAAGGAAGGAAAGAGGAAGGTAGGAAGGAAGGAAGGAAGGAAGGAAGAGGGGGTAGGAGAGGAAAGAGGAGAGAGAAAAGAGGAGAGGAGAAGAGACAAAGGAAGAGAATAAATGATTTGAGAATTTAAAATGCAAGGTAAGGGTGATGAACTATCCTTGAACTGAATTTCAGTGGGCATGCACAGACATCCTAGACTGTCATGTGCTTCCTAGAATAACATGTTCCCATGATTGAACATCATAGCCAAGATGAACCATAATGTATGTCTGATTCCTCAGAAAAGGTGAGGATGCTAAAGTCATTGAAAAGGTCCCAAGGAAACATGTAAATAACAAACACTGTCATTGTGAAATATGTTGAGTCACTATTTAAAGCAGGACAACCAGCTACTACTTATCTAAAAGTGAGGTGTAAGGAGATAGGAGCTGTCATAGTACTTGTTCTCTGAATGTGACATAATAAGATTATATATATATATATATATATATATATATATATAATCTGGAACCCATGTAACAGTGAGATAACAGAATTCTTCAAGTTGTTGTCTGACCATTGCACACATATGCCAATAGAAATACACACACACACACACACACGTACACTCACATACACATAAATAAATACTTGTTTTAAAACTTGCAAGGAACAGCTCACTACTTTTTACCATAAACATTAAATATCACTTTTAATTATCAATATTATATGAGATTTATTTTTTCCAACTACTGTTGTCCTTTTGCTCCTTGAATGCATTAGTTGAGGAAATGTGTAATTTCATGTTTGAAGGGTTGAGTCTCTTTGGCAATACATCATGATGACAGAATTTTGCCTGTGGTGGCTGTGTGAGCTGCAGCCTTCCCACATTTCCACAAATGCAACCTTTAGTGACCTTTGGAATTTGAAAACTGCATGAATCACCATTGTAGGGTAATTGGACTAAGACATCTAGACAGTTATTTTCCAGAGGATTAACTACATACATCCTGGATCACATATGATCAGTAAAGATATGTATAGAGCCACATCATTATCAAGCTAAGAAATTTTTCTATGATTTATTATCTATGATAAGCATTGATGTTATCATAAACTCTATGTGGCAAAAAATAAAACCTAAAAATCCACAAACACAAAAACTCAAGGGCATGACTAATTTGATGTTGCCAGTATTATCTATTGTACTTTTGTTAACTCTGAATGAAGGTTCTTATGATATACAAAACTCATCTCTGGAAGAACACTTCAGAATTAACTTTCCAAAATTACTATTAATAATTATAGATGGGTTTTCTTTAAAAAAAAAACCTATGTATTTACAAGAAACTACAGAGATTGCTTGATTTTGCATGTGAAATAGCATTTAATTTGAATTACACACATGTTAGTTAGAGTTGGCTTTAGGGAAATCATTTCTTTTTCTAAAGAAAATAAGTATATTACTGGAATACATTTTTATCTTTACATCAGGATAATATTTATTAATCAGTCATAGACTATTAATAAAGTTTTCCCAAATGCTTGACACATCTACCAGTATAAGACGCAATGTCTAACAGTCAGTTCAGAAATTTTATATATTTTCCCTGCATGTAAAGTATGTCCTTCAAAGTCCATCTCCAACGTACCTTGAGGTAGTGGTTTGAATGAGAATGGACCCCATAGGTTCATATGTTTGAATGCTAGGTCTCCAGTTAGTACAATTATTCAGAGAAGATTAGGAGCTATGGACTTGTTGGAGTGGGCATGGCCTTGTTGGAGGAAGTATGTCACTGGGAGTAGACTTTGAGGTTTCCAAAGCCCACACCAGGCCCAGTGTCTCTCTGCCTCCCTGCTGTGGATCAGGATCTCAGCTACTTCTCCAATGTCAGGCATGCCTGCCTGCTGCCATGCTTCGCACCATGATGATGATGGACGAATCCTCTGAAGCACTAAGCTCCGAAGTAAACGATTTCTTCTAAAGGTTGCCTTGCTCATGGCATCTCTTCTGAGCAATAGAAGTAACTAAGATACTTGATGAAGGCTCAGCTAATTTCAAAGACTATCATTCTCACTGCCTTTCTCTCCCGGGCTTCAGGAATGTGCCTAAACAGGTCCCTACAGGCAATCCTAAATCCGTGTGTATGATAAAGTGTTTTCCATCAATTCCCAGGTATGTCAGGGAACTCAGACACAGCACGTGCTCAATAATTTAAAATAACTCCAAATGTATCAGATGACTAATTTTTAAGAAATTTTCATTACTAATGAAGTTGACATTAAAACATTTAGATTCAGATCCTTCCGGTTTCCATCTGCACCTGGAGCTGACCCTGTGCCACAGCTCTCCATACCCAAATCCCACTGGGAGAGAGCTGGTCTCCCAGGAGTGGTGACACAACTGAGAACACAGGTGAGACCACCACTTCTCCTCAAATTCCTGGCCCAAGAGGGACCCTCCCAGAGCCATCAGGACACCAGAAATAAGGAAAAACTGGGGACAGGACCCTTCCAGTTTCTCTCTGCACCCTGAAGCCTGACCCTGTGCCATGGCTGTCCAAACCCAAATTCCTACCAGAGAGAACTGGTCTCCCAGGAGTACTGACACACAGGCTTGCAGGAGGAACAAGCCACCATCAGAGACAGCAAGACCAGCTAATACCACAGATGGCCAGATGGTAAGAGGCAAAGTACAAGAACATAAGCAACAGAAACCAAGGGTACTTAGCATCATCAGAACCCAGTTCTCCCACCACAGCAAGCCCTGGATACCACCCCCCCAAAAAAAAAACCACCTGAAAAGCAAGATTCTGATCTAAAATCTTATCTTATGATGATGATAGAGGACTTTAAGAAGGACAAAAATAACTCTCTTAAAGAAATACAGAAGAACACAGGTAAACAGGGAGAAGCCCTTAAAGAGGGAACACAAAAATCCCTTAAAGAATTACAGGAAAACACAACCAAACAGGTTAAGGAACTGAACAAAACCATCCAGAATCTAAAAATGGAAATAGAAAAAAAAAGAAATCACAAAGTGAAACAACCCTGGAGATAGAAAACCTAGGAAAGAGATAAGGAGTCATAAATGCAAGCATCACCAACAGAATACAAGAGATAGAAGAGAGAATCTCAAGTGCAGAAGATATCATAGAAAACATTGACACAACAGTCAAAGGAAATGCAAAATGCAAAAAACTCCTAACCCAAAACATCCAGGAAATCCAGGACACAATGAGAAGACCAAACCTAAGAAAAATAGATATAGAAGAGAACCAAGATTCCCAACTTAAAGGGCCAGTAAATATCTTCAACAAAATTACACCAAGAAACTTCCCTAACCTAAAGAAAGAGACGTCCATAAAAATACAAGAAGCCTACAGAACTCCGAATAGATTGGGTCAGAAAAGAAATTTCTCCCATTATATAATAGTCAAAAACACCCATCAATGAAAGAATATTAAAAGCAGTAAGGGAAAATGGTCAAGTAACATATAAAGGCAGACCTATCAGAATTATATCAAACTCCTTAACAGAGACTGTGAAAGCTAGAAAATCCTAGACAGATCTCATACAGACCCTAAGAGAACAAAAATGCCACCGAAAGCTACTATACCCAGCAAAACTCTTAATTACCATTGATAGAGAAACCAAGATATTCCATGACAAAACAAGGCCTCCACAAATCCAGCCATACTAAAGATAATAAATGGAAAATGTCAATACAAGGAGGGTAGCTACACCCCAGAAAAAGCAATGGCGTAAACTTCTTTCAACAAACCCAAAAGAAGATAGCCACACAAACATAAATTTACCTCTAACAACGAAAATAACAGAAAACAATAATCACTATTCCTTGACATCTCTTAACATCAATGGGCTTGATTCCCCAATAAAAGATATAGACTAGCCGGGCGGTGGTGGCGCACGCCTTTAATCCCAGCACTTGGGAGGCAGAGACAGGAGGATTTCTGAGTTCGAGGCTAGCCTGGTCTACAAAGTGAGTTCCAGAACAGCCAAGGCTACTCAGAGAAACCCTGTCTCGAAAAACCAAAAAAAAAAAAAAAAAAAAGATATAGACTAACAGATTGGATACATAAACAGGACCCAGCATTTTGCTGCATACAGGAAACACAACTCAGTGAAAAAGACAGACACTACCTTAGTGTAAAAAGCTTGAAAAAAATCCAAAAAAATGGTCCCAAGAAACAAGCTGGACTAGCCATTCTAATATTGAATAAATTGACTTTCAACCAAAAATTATCAAAAAAGATAAGGAAGGACACTTCATACTCATCAAAGGAAAAATCTACCAAGATAAACTCTCAACTCTGAACATCAATGACCCAAATGCAGGGGGACCCACATTGATAAAAGAAACTTTACTAAAGCTCAAAACACACATTGCACCCCTCACAATAATAGTGGGAGACTTCAACACCCTATTCTCATCAATGGACAGATCATGGAAACAGAAACTAAACAGAAACAGAGAGAAACTAATAGAAGTTATGAACCAAATGAATTTAACAGATATCTGTAGAACATTTTATCTTAAAACAAAAGAATATACCTTCTTCTCAGCACCTCAGGGTACATTCTCCAAAACTGACCATATAATCTGTCAAAAATCCCATGCATCCTATCAGATCACCACAGACTAAGACTGGTCTTCAATAACAACAAAAACAGCAGAAAGCCCACATACACATGGAAGCTGAACAACCCTCTACTCAATGATAATTTGGTCAAGGAAGAAACAAAGAAAGAAATTTAATACTTTGTAAAATTCAATGAAAATGAAGGCACAACATATTCAGACTTATGGAACACAATGAAAGTAGTGCTAAAAGGAAAACCCATAGATCTGAGTGCCTCCAAAAAGAAACTGGAGAGAGTATACACTAGGAGATTGAAAGCACACCTAAAAGCTCTAGAACAAAAAAGAAGCAAATATACCCAAGAGGAGTAGATTGCAGAAAATAATAAAACTCAGGGCTGCAATCAACCAAGTAGAAACAAAAAAAACTGTACAAAGAATCAACAAAACCAGGAGTGGTTCTTTGAGAAAATCAACAAGATAGGTAAACCCTTAGCCAGACTAACCAGGAGGCACAGAGGCAATATCTAAATTAACAAATCAGAAATGAAAAGGGAGATATAACAACAGAAACTGAGTAAATTAAAAATATATATTAGATCTACTATATTATATATTATAATCAGATCTACTATATAATCAGATATATTATCAGATATATATTATCTATTATCAGATCTACTACGAAAGTCTATACTCAACAAACTGGAAAATCTGGATGAAATGGACAATTTTCTAGACATATATCAAACACCAAAGTTAGATCAGGGTCAGCTAAACCATCTAAATAGTCCCATAATCTTTAAAGTAATAGAAGTTGTCATTAAAAGTCTCCTAACCAACACAAGCCAAGGACCAGATGGGTTTAGTGCAGAAATCTATCAGACCTTCAAAAAAGACCTAATACCAATACTCATAAAACTATTCCACAAAATAGAAACAGAAAGAGCACTATCCAATTTGTTCTATGAAGCAACAGTTATGCTGATACCAAAACCACACAAAGACCCAACAAAAAAAGAGAATTTACGACCAATTTCCCTTATGAATATCAATGCAAAAAATACTCAATAAAATTCTTACAAACTGAATCCAAGAATACATCAAAACAATCATCCAACATGATCAAGTAGGCTTCATCCCAGGGATGCAGGGATGCAGGGATGGTTCAATATACAGAAATCCATCAATATAATTCACTATATAAACAAACTCAATGATGAAAACCACAAGATCATCTCATTAGATGCTGAAAAAGCATTTGACAACATCTCTTCATGGTAAAAGTCTTGGAAAGATCAGGAATTCAAGGCCCATACTTAAACATAATAAAACCAATATACAGCAAACCAACATCAAACTAAATGAAGAAAAATTTGAAGCAATTCAACTAAAATCAGGGACTAGACAAGGCTTCCCATTCTCTCCCTATCTATTAAAGTTAAAGTTCTACCCAGAGCAGTTAGATGACAAAAGGAGGTCAAAGGGATACAAATTGGAAAGGAAGAAGTCAAAATATTACTATTTGCAGAAGATATGATAATATACTTAAGTGACCCCAAAAATTCCACCGGAGAACTCCTACAGCTGATAAACAACGTCAGCAAAGTGGCTGAATATAAAATTAACTCAAACAAATCAGTAGTCTTCTTCTACTCAAAGGATAAACAAGCTGAGAAAGAAATTAGGAAAACAAGACCCTTCACAATAGTCACAAATAATATAAAATATCTTGGTGTGACTTTAACCCCACAAGTGAAAGATCTGTATGACAAGAACTTCAAGTCTCTGAAGAAAGAAATCAAAGAATACCTCAGATGATGGAAAAATCTCCCATGTTCAAGGATTGGCAGAATTAATATAGTAAAAATGGCCATCTTGCTGAAAGCAATCTACAGATTCAATGCAATCCCCATCAAAATTCCAACCCAATTCTTCATAGACTTAGAAACAGCAAGTCTCAAATTCATTTGGAATAGCAAAAAGCACTGGATAGCAAAAACTATTTTCAACAATAAAAGAACTTCTGGGGGAATCACCATCCCCGACCTCGAGCTGTATTACAGAAGAACTGTGAGAAGTACAGAGGGTCAGGAAATTGAAGAGGTGTGTAGTAATGGCAGATGAAGAACTGTATGTAGCAACCAGAAAGTTCCAGATGCCAGGAAAGCAAGAGCCTCCCAAGACCCCACGGGGATGACAGTAGTTGAAATACCCCACAAAGGGGTGGGAGAACCAGTTGAGACCATATCCAGAGGTTAGGCATGGCCCCCAGATTGATGGATAGGGCCACCCACCCATCTCCAAAATTTTAGCCCAGAATTGCTCATATCTGAAAGAAATACAAGGACAAAGAATAGAACAGAGTCTGAAGGAAAGGCCATCCAGAGACTGCCCCACCTGGGGATCCATCCCACAAGCAAACACCAAACCCAGACACTATTGCTGATGCCAAGACATACTTGCTGACAGGAGCCTGATACAACTGTCTTCTGAGAGGCTCTGACAGATTCTGACTGATACAGATGTGGATGCTTGCAGTCAACCATCAGACTGAGCACAGGGACCCCATTGGTGGAGTTAGGGGGAAGGACTGAAGGAGCTGAAGGGGCCTTATTTGGCATCAATGGGAGGGGAGAGCCTTGGTCCTATAAAGTTTGATTCCCCAGTGTAGATGAATGCTAAGGTGGTGAGGTGGGAGTAGGTGGATGGGTAGGGGAGCACCCTCATAGAAGCAGGGTAAGGGGGGATGGAATAAGGGGATTGCAGAGGAGAAACTGGGAAGATAATATTTGAAATGTAAACATCCAATTAAATATCGAATTAAAAAAAGACAGTAATATGTATGTTGAAGGCACAACCATAACAGTTTCTAAATATTTTGTATAAAATCTTGGAAAGTAATGTAAAAAAAATATTAGACTTAGAAAAAATAATGTATTGAATCATTTATCACATAGAATATGGAGACTTTTGTAACAGTATGTTTTTTTTTGTTTTCAACATTTTGTTTGTTTGTTTTGTGTGTGTGTGTGTGTGTGTGTGTGTGTGTGTGTGTGTGTGTTCCTTTCACCATGCTTCAAGTATTAAATTCAGCTCCTCAGACTTGGCAGCAAGCACCTTTATCCAGAGACCAATTTTCCTGGCCCTTTGTTTTGGTTTAAGTTGGGGTATCATATGCCATCATATTTTGAATCCATCAAGAGGTTTAACTTATTGCCTAGGTCATAGCCCAGGCTCATGCTGGCCTCAGATTCACTATGTAGCTGATGATGGTCTTGAGCTCCTATTATTCATAGGAAAAAAATTTTAATCCAGCAACATGGCTGCTCTGATCATATCCAAAGACCTATTAGGTCTGTGTGATCTGGCTGGAATGCAGACATGCCCTTAGTACATACCTTTAATTCCTGTGGCTGGAATCCTTTAGTAGACACCCTTAATCCCAAACAATAACATCTAATTGAGGGGCAGACAAAGTGACAAATCAGAGAAAGATTTGACAGAATGAAGCAGAGATAAAAGATGCCCCACTCCTGTGAGAAAAACTATTCAAGAACTGTGCAGGGCAGTTGCAGAGAAGTGAGTCAGTTAGAAGTCAGTGCAGTAGAGCTGAGTTTGTTCATGAATTCATGCAATTCATTTCAGGGCAGCAGAGGCAGCTGAAGTCAGAGAATAAAATGGAGCCAGAAGATTAGAACAGATTGCCAGAGTTAGTTTTGGGATGAGCAGAGCAATTCAGTGAGAAGCCAAGAGAAGCCAGATGTAATCAGTCAGCTTGGAGAGGATTTTGTGCCAGAACAGCTGAGTTGAACCAGCTAACCAGTGTTCAAAAAGAACCCGAAAAGGTGAGCTTATTCAGCAGTAAGCCTCTGAGACAACAATTACACCAGGCAAATAAAAGTTACGTTTACTCATATTTATGTCTCCATCTCCCTACTTCTAGGGTTACGGATAACAACCAGTATCCTTTATTTATGAAATGCTTAGGATCAAACCCAGGGCTTTGTACATCCATAGTGCTATGTTCCCAGCCCAAAAAAGTACATTTTGATCATTACATTATTACTGAAGTATAAGTCTAGTGAAAGTCATCTGCTCAAAGAAAAAGCCACAGAGAGGCTTCTCATAACTCTCAGGTTCCAGAGCCCTGACTTCTAACACACTGTCCAGAATTCATAGGAAGACAATGAATATACTACTGGTGCTATGAGCATTCAGACAATTTTTGTTGCAATTGATTCACACAGACATTCCAAACAGTCTTGCTTTAATTACATAAATAAAAAAAATATTCCCATAGACCACTGCAGGGAATGGGGAAATTAAAGGAATTATTCCATTCAGTAAAGTGTAAAATATGGTATTGTCCCTGTTTTTACTGTTTCTCAGCTGACACTTGCTTGGGACACATTTTATAGTTACCATGTTGGTATTCATAAGACTGTCACCTGCGGGCTGGAGAGATGGCTCAGCGGTTAAGAGCACTGACTGTTCCTCCAGAGGTCCTGATTCAATTCCCAGCAACCAAATGGTGGCTGACAATCATCTGTAATGGGATTGATGCCTTCTTCTGGAGTGCCTGAAGACATGACAGTGTACTCATATAAATAATAAAATAAATCTTTAAAACAAAAAAGACTGTCATCTACTAACTCCTGTGAGCTGCTTGCCTAAGTACCATACAAAGTATTCCACTGACATTTTATTTAAAAATTGATGTCCAAACAGTAAGTCAAGAAAAGCATTGTGTTCCTGGTACTCTGCATTGTCAATAGACACATGGAAAAATTATACTATTATCACAAATATTTTTATAAAAATTTCATCCTGGATACTAAACAAAATTCAATATTTTCAACTTATTCTTTCATTCTGACCAGATATAGGAAAGCCAGAAAGCAATTTTCTTACCTTAGTTTAGATACTCCCACAAGACCCATTTCTCCAGCAACATTTCCCAAATTACTCCCTTAAACCTGTCACTAACAGTAATAAAGACAAAATTAGTGAGCAAATAATGACCAGTACTATGGTAAGACAAAATTTTGTCTGTTCTCAGATATTTCTTTATTAAATGAGTTATACTGTTTGTGGAAGATCAGTAGAGACCAATAACTTTCATATACCTCTCGATGACTCAGAAGATACTCAAATTTTACAGTTCCTACAGCCAAGTTAATAATAATCCTTGAGATCAAATTTACACTACGTATTTAACCTGATATCCTACTATGTGTTTCATCTGTTTCAATTTAATCTGCCCTTATGAAAACAATGTAAACAACTTTACTATGCTTTGGATTTCCCATGTAATCAGCTTTTACAGCCTAAGTTAAATGTATAGCTTTAACCTTTAGTTATTTATTCTTCAATGCCCCAACCCAAAATAAAGTCTGAGTGAATGCGTGCTTGTGCATGTGTGTGTGTGTGTGTGTGTGTGTTAGTAATCCATTATGAAACAGCCAAATGGTTGAAAAAATTCTTAAATAAAATAAATGTCCTATAAGTGTAAGAAGCACCATAGAGATATAGGTTGGTAACATTTTTGTGCAGTTTAGAGTGTTATTCTGAACCAATTAGAGACAAACAACAGGGACACACACACACACACACACACACACAATAGATAGACAGCAGATGGACCAGCCAGTGACCACAAAATACAGACATATGGAAGATAGTGAGAGAAGTGTAGAATTTAAATCTGGGTTCACTTTTAGACAAATTACTCCAAAAGGAAGTCTCTTTTTCACTCCTTAATGAAACATTGGTACATAAATCTATTCAGAAAGAAGGTGGAGACCTGACTTCAGTGTGTGGATTAATTATTATATCAGGAACACAATATAAGTTATAATCAGGACCTTGGAAACAAGAAAGACTTCTTCATAGGGGTTTCCAATTTGGTACTAGATGCAAATATAGCAAAATTATGAAAAGAAAAGGTATATACCTCATTCTGTTCCCCTTCTGCTAAGAACTATATATTTCTGTATATACTCATGATATATATCTATAAAGAAATATTGGTAAGTAAAAAAGAAAAAACAGCTAAAAACAGGGAAAACCCTTTCACCTTATTGGATTATATCATCTTTGTGTTGGTTTATGTGGTGGTTTGAATATGCTTGGCCCATGGGAAGTAGCACTATTAGGAGTTATGGCCTTGTTCCAATAGGTGTGGCCTTGTTGAAGGAAGGATGTCACTGTGTAGGCAGGCTTTGAGTGATCCTGGTGCTCAAGCTCTGTCCAGTGTGGAAGACAGAGCCTCCTCCTGATATCTTCAGATCAAGATATAAAACTCTCAGCTTTTTCTCCAGCATCATGTGTGCCTGCCATGCTTCCCATAATGATAATAATGGACTGAACCTCAGTCCAGTTAAAAGTTGTCCTTGATCAGAGTTGCCTTGGTCATGGTGTCTCTTCATAGCAATGAAACCTTATCTAAGACAGGTTAAAATTGTAAAACACATCACCAGTTGGAAAACTGGTACCTAGAACAAATGTACTAGTTAATTTTGGAGTATCCAATGTGTTGCTTAACACATCTCAGAAGAGAGGATTATAAAACAGAATTCAATTGCATTGATCAAATCATATTTACAGTTTATACTCTGGAAGCCACAAGTAGCTACATCTCCATTAAAACTATCTTTGTTTCTTCTACTGCCAAGTAGAAAGCTACAAGACATGCCAACACATTTAGCCCCAGGAGAATATCTCTCAACGACATGAAGCTAGAAAATGAAGTAGAGGCAGCCAGAGGGCATCTGCTAAAATGAAAGAATGCATAGCAGGCAGTGGCAGAGGACAACACAATACATATTTTGGTCCAGTAAGTGTTGACCGAGGAAGAAGAGGATTTACCTCGCTGTAATTACACCTCTCTGAAAAAGGCTAAAGATTTCTAGGTCACCACGTACTGAGTTTTCTCCAAGTGACTTTCAAATGTCACATAGCTATATAATTTATCTTTTGGCTGGAGTTAATCAAATAAAGTAGGAGGTCTTTGAGGGCCAAGCTGACCTTAACCTGGCTCTATTCATTCTCCAAGACATGTTCAAAATAAGGAAACTATTTCAGTCTTCAGCATTCTTAAAAGTAACAGAAGGTACACTTTGCCAGAACCTATACATTAGGTTGGGGAGAAATAACCATTCTCAAATGCCTTTTCTTTCCTCCAATTGATTATACTCATTATGGTCTGACGTTAGACTTTCAAACTGGCTAACACTGTAGAGACAAGAAAAGGACTACACTGACTGCTCATAAACACCACCATCTTACTGGGAGGGGAGACTGGTAAAATCAACACAGAATCTGGCAGGAGGGATAGCCAACTCTAACCTGAGTGATCATAGGAAAGATAGTCACTAGTGGCAAGATGTAGAAAGAGCAGCCTCATCTGACTACAGAGGATCAGGATTCCTGAAAAGTCATCTATATGTGAGCGGAGAGGGATGATAATAATAATAATAAAAAGTCTTCCCTTTGTACTATCATTTATGCATAATTAATGACCCATTCTCAAAGTGCTGAGTTTAAGATAAGTTTCATTTAGGGAGTTGGGCAGATGGGTCAGTTGGTGAAGTGCTTCTAAATAAGCAGGAGGACCTGGTGGCACTTGCTTGTTATCTCAGCCTAGCCTGGTTCTAATTGGTGAGTTTCAGTCCAGTAAGAGACTTCTCTCAAAAATAAACAAACAAACAAGTAAAATAATGAATGGGGTCTGAGGAATGATGACATCTGATGTATACACACACACACGCACACACACACACACACATGCACATACACATATTACACACAGACATACATATAAATCAATGTAATGGTGAGCTTTACCACCCATGCCCTATTTCCCTGAAATAATGATTCTGAGACTTAATTGTGAATAAAAGCCTAGGCCTAACTCCTTTTTCATTCCCAATAGCTCGTAACTTAATACCGTTATTCTAGTCTAAGTTCTGCCAGGTGGCTAGTTATCTCTCCTCGGGTTCATGTCACTGTCTCCATCAGCATTCATAGTGAATCCTTTGCAGTCTATCCCAGAAATTCTCTTTCTCCCTTTTGGATGTCCCACCTTGTAATCCTGCCTCAGCTTATTGGCCATGGACATTTTTATTGACAGATGATGCTTCCACACATTGCACAAGAGTTTCCTCTGCATATAAATAAATGAATCCTATTTTGATTAAATTGTGTGAAATATAAAGTCCCCACTGTCTAATATAGTCACATATTTGTTTTATAGTTATTATTTCAAAATATCACTCAGGCATGATAAAAAGAGTGATGAGGCTGTTGTCTCAGTGTTGGGTGCTAGGTTACTCTAGGTATGTCAGGTTAACAAGAAAAACAAGACTGAGAGAAGGGAAGAGGAGAACCGGAGCAGGGAGAGGTTGGGATTTGTCAGGGGCTGGGGTGGGAACAGGGCATCCATTAAAGGTGAGGAGGAGACTTTATCAGGAAAAATATTTTCATCACAATCTTGAAGTCTTTAGTCTCAGCAAGGTTTTCCTACACATCTGATCATGCCAATGGATCAAGGGTTCCATTCTTCACCAATAAGTGCCTTCATTGTGTGTGAACTGCATACACACTTTAAGATGGAAATGGAAGTGCTTATGTCATCCAATTACATCGTGAGCACTTGAGACTATGACTTCCTTCCTTATTTCCTTCTTTCCTTCTTTCCTTCTTTCCTTCCTTCCTTCTTTCCTTCCTTCCTTCCTTCCTTTTTCTTTTTTCCCCAACTTTAGCCCTATACCTGCAGGAGAGGAAACTGTCAGGAAACATAGAACCCTTTTTAATTGTGTGTATATATGCACCCGAAGCTTATAAATAACATCTTGCCCCTCATTCTTTTCCTTTGTCACTTGGTCCAGAGAGACCAGGAAATATCAGCCATCATCATTTTGTTCATACAGTTTACAGAAATGAATAAAAGCATCAAGCATACAGTTGCAAAAGCCATTGCCTCTCACAGGTGGTGGAAGAGGGATCCCAAATGCATTTATCTTGTACATTTTTAACAGTTCCTGTTATGGATTATCAACATTCTCCATACTATCAGGAGAGTCTTTAGCAACTTCAGGTAGTCAAATTAGACAGCAAGCTACAGAAGACATCAAAACCACTAAGGAAATTCATCCTTACAATTCTTTCTGTAGAGCCCACTCATAGAACCAATATCTGTATTGATTAGGGTTCCTTAAAGGAACAGATCAATCATGTCCACATATATACATATGCATATATACATATATGCTTACAACTATCACAGCTCCATATGTGTCAATCTTACCAGACAATCCCCCCCAACAGGCACACTCAGAGGTATTTTAGAAATGTGTAAATTTAGTCAAGTTGAAAACCAACACCAATTATTAACTTCAGTCTGTGATGGTGTGGTGGTTTCACTTTGGTGAAATCTTCTGGGAAGTGTTTTCTGAAAGCTGTGTTCCAGAGATAGATCTCATGCTGGCAGCAGGACTGAGTAATATGTAAGAATCATCCAGGTGGTTTTGAAGGCATGAAGGGGTCATGAAGAGCAGCTGAGGCTTGGCACTGTGAGAGGTCAGGAAAGGCCATTCGTGAATGTGCAGTCTCAGTTGTAGTTGATAGTCAAGGATGGAAGGGGTCATGCAAAGAAGTTGAGGCTTAGCACTATGAAGAGAGCCTATGAGATGCTATTGGTGAAGCCTAGTTTCAGCAGAGGAGCCCAGCATATTAGAGATTCTAGTACCATGGGATAGCCACCAAGAACAGCAGCAGCAGTGGAGTGGAGTCAACCAGAGCCTAGAGTGCTACAGAGGGCAGAGCTGGAGAAGTGACCTAATCCCATTGGAAGAGCCCAGATCATGAGGGGACTCCAGACACTGAAGTTAAATGAGAAACTGAAGTTGCATTAGAGACCCCAAGAGGTTAGAGATGCCAGAGACATAGAATACCTGCTGAGGAAAGATGCTAACAGGGAGAGGAAACAGCCCAAGAGAAAGAAGAGTGTTGCAGTCATCAAAGCTGAAAGAAGTTGAACATCAGACATGGAGACACAGAGCTCATTTTCTGTCTTGCTTTGGTCCAGCATTTCCTCACTATGTTCCCTTCCCTACATTTTGGAACAGTAATGTATAATTTTGTGCCATGATATATTGGAAGTATGTGTTTGCTCTTTTATTTTTATATTAAAGGGGATTACAGTTAAGATTACAGATGCACAAATCTCAGAAAAGACTTTGAACTTTCGACTTTCAATATCATTGAGACTGTTAGATTATAGATTATGGAGACTTTTAAAGTTGGACTAAATGTATTTTGCATTATGCTATGGCAAGTTATGGCCAAAGAGACTCAAGTGTTTGAAGAAACCTATGAGGACCAGGGAGTGGAATGTGGTGGTTAGAATATGCTTGGCCCAGGGAGTAGCACTATTAGGAAGTGTGGCCTTGTTGGAGAAATGTGTGTCACTGTGGGGGTAGGCTTTGTGGCTCCTATGTTCAAGCTCATCATGTGTGGAATGAGAGCTTCCTCCTGGATACCTGCAGATCAAGATGTAGAACTCTCAGCTCCTCCAGCACCATGTCTGCCTTCAAGATGCCATGCTTCCCACTGTGATGATAATGGACTGAAACCTCAAGCTGTAAGCCAGCTTCAAGTAAATATTTGCCTTTATAAGGGTTATCTTGGTCATGGTGTCTCTTCACAGCAATAAAACCCTAACTACGGCAGATGGTATTTCCAGATTTGACTTGATATGAGGGCTATGACCTAGGCAATAAGTTAAATCTCTTGATGGGTTCAAAATATGATGGCATCATTGGAAGATGGCCTTAAGTAGAGTTAGAACCTCGTGTGAAGAATTAGGTAACTGGGCACACGTCCTTTGAACTATGTCTTGTCCCAGTCCCTTTCTGAATTCTCCCTTTCTCTTCTTCTTATCCATAAAATGAAGAGCCACTCTACCATGTGATCCCCTTAGCACATACACATGGGGCCAATCTATCATGGACTGAGCTATGAACTCACATAGCTGTTTCCTTTTCCTTAAAAGTTTTCAGTCAAGCAGTTGGTCACAGCCAGGAGAAATCAAACCAGCACACTTTGTAAGGCCACTTTCCAGTTCCTGGGATTATTTAAACGTGTTGTTATTTGGAGATTTCATTTGTGTTTGGCCCTCATGGGTAGTTTGATGGCCAGAGAAAATCATAGGGTGGGACACTTAAACAACACTTCACCACTGTCATCCATTGCTGTCTTTATCATACATTATTAATTCAGATAAGTGATATGTAAGTCTATTTTGAAGTTCCACCAACACTTGAAATATAATTATATTGCATCTCTCTCATTTTTGACCAAGTTTGTGCTTTATGATGTGTCTTCTTTGCCTAAAGATTCTTTAATGATGCTCAGAACAATTGAACTTATCAAATAGGTTATATAATTAAACTATTATTTAATAACACTTGAGATGATTAAATTCATATTTTCATTAGAGTTTTTATACTTCTACATTATCACTTTTTAATTCCATTTTCTTTTTCCCCCATTAATTTATTAATTCATTTTATATCCCAATCAAATCACTCCCCTGCCTCCTACCCCCCCAATACAGTCCCTCCCCCATTTCTCAGTCCTTCTCCTCTGAGATAGTGGAGCTCTCCTTTGGGTGTCCCCCTACCCTGGCATATCAAATCTCTCTGCAGAGCTAGGCATAACCTCTCCTACTGAGGCCAGCTCAGTTGGGGGAACAGGATCCACAGATAGGCAACAGCTTTCAGACAGCCCTTACATTCTATTTTCAACTTAGGCTAACAGCTATTATTTTTAACATAACTCCTTGTGGTCTCTTCAGAAGTTGGAAGCTCCCATTGGTATTTCCTGGGAGATTCTTGACTCAAGTTTACTGGAAACTATATTTCACCTTTTCAGTCCTTTGGCTGCATTCTCTTGCTAACAGGTGACTGAATTATGTAGCATCCCCCCCCCATAATTCCCTGTATATCAAATTCATATTTTTTCTGGAGAACATTAGAAAACATAGTGAGTATTTCGAAGGCTGTGCAGCACAAAGTCTGTGACGGGTGTATTGTGGAACTGCTTCTTCCAAGGTTTCTTGGTTTTGTTTTGGGTTCTGGATTTTTGGCTTTTTATTTTGTTTTGTTTTGTTTTGTTGTTGTTGTTTTAGTCATAAGGCCAACATTTTTAAGGAATGAAAACTTTGAGTCTCTGAAAATCAAGAAAAAATACTTCATGGACTGAGGAGATGCCTCTGTGGATAAAGCACTTGCCCTTCAAGCCGGAGAACCAAAGTTCCTCAAAACCAAGAGGAAAAGCCTGACATGTGTGATAGGTGCCTGAAATCCCATACACTGCACCCCATGCCACACCACCCTGCAATGACAGGACAGGACAGAACACACCAAGCCATGCCCCATTCTGTGGAACAGAGGTAGGCATCCTCAGCAACCTGGACTAGCTGGAATCTGCAAGAGCTGGGTTCAGATACTGACTTTACCTTAACTAATGAAGAAGAGAGTGATCCAGGAAGACATGTAGCATCAACCTCAGCACACACACACACACACACACACACGTGTATACAGACAAACATGCACAAATACACACATAAAAGAGGAAATTTTCATATGCACTTATTGTGACTATGTTCTATATAAACTCACATACTAAAGCTTAAACAATGTAGTGAATCTAAAATAATAATGAGCAATCAATTTAAAATAAACAAAGATTCACCATTCTTCCCTACCTTCCAGTTTACAATACACTCCTAGGTTTTATACCACCCCAAGTGCTGTGCATAAAATAAGTTGTGAGTTTTGTGAAAGGAACTTGAAAAATAAGTTTTGCAGAGAAAGCTGTGCTGTGTCCATATATTATGGAAATAGAAAGGGTGTTAGAGTCAACAGTAGTTAAAGCCATTAAAGTGCAATTAGTATTCAGACTTTCAGAGTGAGAGATTTCCAACTCCATTACACTAACTCAAGAGTTAATTACTAGCTTAAAAGTGGTTGATGGCCACTTGCATTATGCTGGGGGACAGCTACAGACCAGTGTGAAAAACAGCTTGAGAGAGCATCCATATGCTGAGACCTACAGAGCTGTAGGGGCAAGGCTGCATGAAACCTTGAGGAGCTATTTCTCCATCACAGCGTATTATTGCCAATACTTACAGCTGAGAGAGCCTGCCTAGAGTCTCAAGTGAGACTGTTGATCTCAACAGTTTTGTCAACAATTTTGGAACAGTTAAGACTGTACTCTGTAACCAGAAAGTGGTGGTACACACCTTTAATCCCAGCATTTGGGAGACAGAGGCCAGCCTGGTCTACAGAGAGAGTTCCAGGACAGCCATAGCTACACAAAGAAGCCCTGTCTTGAAAAGAACTATGCCCCTCCAAAAAAAGACTGGAGTCTTGATAATGAATGGATAATGAATGAAAAATAGGCATGTATGCTGGAAACCAGAGAAGGAGAGCTATGGATTAGATGTCTTTGAGAGTCTCCAAAATGTCCATTTTAATCAGAGGCTTGACCCTCAGACTGGACCCAATAGAGATGGTAGAGATGCTTAAGACATCAGCACTCTTGAGAGATTCCTAGGTCATTAGAAGGGATCCTGAGACCTCATTCCCTGTTCTGAGTCCCTGGCCAAAATGTGATCTTTACACCATAGATGGTCCACTTTTTGCCACTTGCCATAAGGTTATCATGATGCCCTTGAACCTTTAAAGCTGAGCCTGATAAGTTCTTTGTCTTTCTAGTAGCTGATATCAGACATTTCCCTATAGCAATGAAAAGCCGATTAGCACAGTATAGAGACACAAGACTCCCAGAAAAAATATCCGCAAACTGAATTTAACAATACATTAAAAGATCATGTGTTGAGGAAGGGGAGAAAAAAGAAGCAGCCAGGGGATAGAGAAGACATGAAGGAGAGAGGAGAAAAGAGCTACCAGGGAAAAAGAAGAACATGCAGGAGGGAGAAGGAGAGCCACTGAGCCACAAAAATGTGCCCATTTGAAGTCAAGAACAGCCCCGACGGAACACAGACATAGTAAGTAGTAACTCAGAGTTATTGATATGAAAGTAGATTCTAATAGCATGGAAGGTAGGCAGCTGCCCAGCTATTGTGCTACTTAAGGCATATTTAAATTTAAAAAAAAAAAAGATCATGTGTTGTCACCAAGTTAAATTTATCCTTGGGATGCAGTGATTTGGCAAATGAAAATCAATTGAGGTGACATAGTACATTAATAAGACTCATTTAATCCTGTATGGTTATCTCAAAAGAAGCAGAAAAGAAAATTGAGCATTTAGCAAAAATTCAAAGGCCTTTTCATGACGCGTTATTATAGGAACCGAAGCAGACATGAATGAAGAGATGAGGCTGCTATAGAAAGCCACCTCCTTTGTACGAGATATGTCTCCAGCCAGTGGGGGGTAGTTAGACATCAGGTAACGGAAGAAATTGTAACTGTATCCTGCCGCCTAGGTCTCCTGATACTTAAAATGCCTCTTAATGGCTAGAAAGCCTGTATAATATGAACATAAGGACAATCAATTAGACCATAGGACAGATTAGGGAGCTGAGAAATAAACCTAGGTATGTATAGATAAATCATCTCCATCAACCGTGTGAAGTCTACACAACAGGGAACAGAAAGTTAGGCTTTCTAGAATGGAGTGAAAAATCTGTGACTCTCTGGGAACCCTCCAGGCCATCCATAGGACTGCTGAGACATCCAACTTTGTGGGCTGAACCCCTCCAAAGTGAAGCTTGTAGGCTGAGATTTTTTTAAAACCCTACTTTAATTAGGGTTCTTTAATGCTTCAGTCTAATGGGAAACAATAAGAAAAGGGGGTTGTGGACCTATTTAGAAATAGTTCTTTGGTTTTACTAGCGTTTCTTTTACAAATGAGGTGTGTAGGAGTGGGTAATGGGGAACTGAGAGTTGCCACTAGAACGTTACAGACGCCAGGGAAGCAAGAGTTTCTCAGAACCCCATGGGGATGACATGAGCTTACATACCCAACAAAGGGGAGATAGAACATGGAGAGACCATATCCAGTGGATAGACACTGCTCCCAGTTGAGTGATGGGGCCATCTACCCATCTCATAAACTTTAACCTGGAATTGTTCCTGTCTAAAGGAAATTCAGGGACAAAGAGTGAAACAGAGACTGAAGGAACAGCCATCCAGAGACTGCCCACATAGGGATCCATCCCATTTGCAGACACCATACCTAGACACTATTTCTGATGCCAAGAAGCACTTGCTGACAGGAGCCTGGTACAGCTGTCCCCTGGGAGACTCTGCCAGAGCCTGACCAATACAGATGCAGATGCTTGCAGCCAACCATAGGACTGAGCCCAGGATCCCATTGGAGGAGTTAGGGGAAGGACTGAAGGAGCTGAGGGGATTGCAACCCCATAGGAAGAACAACAAGATCAACAAACCAGACCCCCCAGAGCTCCCAGGGACTAAACCACCAACCAAAGAGTACACATGGAGGGACCCGTGCCTCCAGCCACATATGTAGCAGAGGATAGCCTTATCTAGCATCAATGGGAAGGGAGGCCCTTGGTCCTGTGGAAGCTCGATGCCCCAGCATAGGGGGATGCTTGAGCAGTGAGGCAGAAGTGGGTAGGTGGTTGGGGGAGCACCCTTATAGAGGCAGGGGGAGGGGAATGAGATGGGGGTTTGGAGGGGAAACCAAGAGGGAGAACAACATTTGAAATATAAATAAATAAAATAACAACAACAAAAAAAACCCAATACTTTCCCCCAAGGTTACTAGTGAGATTTCAACCATAATAAAATACATAGAGCATTAAAAAATAAAAAAGAAATAGTTCTTTGGGGTGATTTCAATCTTCGTTGTCAGCAATCCAGTCCACTAGAGAACACCAAACATGAATCAGCAGAAGTAGCCAAGTCCACTAGGCAAACATCAAACACAAATAAGTAGCGGTGGCTTGATCCAGAAGAAACTGAGAGGTTCCACTGATTGACAAGAGTCTGCAGAAGAGGCAAAAACAGCCAGAATATCACCAGACATTCTTTGGTGCATTTCTTCCTACAATGTCACAAAAAGTGAAGGCCAGCAAAGAAACCAAGGTGAACCAATGCAAGAACATCACCCACTGTCTGTTGTGTTATACTTATACCCATTCCAAACATCATAAGCATTCATTTCAGCAAAACATCACATGACACACTGAGTCTTCAATGAAACCAGAAATTCCCACTTCAGAAGCTAGTCATTGTTAAACTATCTAGCACATTTAATGTCAGCCGATCTTATAAATCCTCTTTGTAATGTGAATTCATTCTATGAGTTCTCAGTCAGAATAAAAACTTGTTATGGAAGATTCTACAGTTATTCTGTCCAGCAACATGCCTTCAGTTAACAATCCTACACAAACCATTTGGTGGAGAAAGTTGACATCATATATATTTTTACTGCAGTTAAAACATACAGCCCAAACAAGGAGACTTCAACATTCCAGTTACCCATCTGTCATTCTCTAAGAAGCTCTATGCAGAAGTTGTTGGATATTAATAAGTTACAGTCTTGTGGCTAGTAGATTCTGAGCTGGTATTATCCTTTGGAACTCTCTGTGCAACAGCACAGTTCTTTACTGTGCTGTTGAGAAACATCATCCAGACATATATGTACCTGCCTTAGTTGGGGAATCTATTGCTAAGGGTTTTTATTGTCACCATGACCATAAGCAAGTTGGGAAAGAAAAGGTTTATTTCATCTTATAGTTTCTAGTCCGTCACTGAGAGAAACCATGCAGGAACTCAGACAGGAACCTGGAGGCAGGAGCTAAGACAAAGACCATAGAGGAGTGCTACTTACAGACTTGCTCCTCGTGGCTTGTTTAGCCTCATTTGTTATACAGCTCTGGACCTGTCCAGGGGTGGTATCACCCACACAGAGCTAGACCCTCCAATAATTAAGGAAGTACCTTATAAACTTGACCACAAGCCATACAGGCCATCTAAAGGAAGTATTTTCTCAAATGAGTTTCATCTTACCAGCTTTTGTCAGGTTGACAAAAAACAAAACAAGCAAACAAAAATAACAAAAAAAAAAAAAGCAAGGAAAGCAATCATGACCATGCCAATGAGTTTCCCTTTTCACCTTCTTCCTTTGAAGGCATCTTCCAGGTTCACTGCATATTCTCTTGCTATAAGGGTTTTCTCAAGTGACCTTGGCCATGGTAGCGTGTAGCATGTCAATGGTCTTTGTGGTTGTCTTTTTCTAATACCAAAATACCCAGCATATAATATTGGTCTAGAGCTGTCAAATGCTTTAGCAATGATCCCAAATGGGCTGCTATTAGGTCAGTGGAGAATTTAAGGAAGCAATTGTCATAGAAAGAACAGTCAATGCTGCTCACAGAGTGATCATAGTGCATTTACAAGAAGATAAATAAACACTATGTGACTCATCTGGAGGATGTAGAGAAACAGACACGGCAAGGTGAATCATGGAATGCCTGAGCAAAACTACATTCAACAATCAGATCAGATCAGGTCATGAGAGATCTCTCAGTACTGGAGACGCTTCTGTACATCCTGAAATATAATTTAGTCCCTGAAGGCACAATACATTTTTGCACTAACATCTGTTGTCAAGGTTTACACAATTTGACTTGCTTTAGCCAAGGCTCTGAGAAACAATGAGAGACTGTATGGGGAAGCAGGGTCATGTTTCTATTTCTAGATGCAGTGATGCTAACGTTGCTCATGCTTTCACATCATGGTGAATTCAGTATCAGAGAAAACTGTGGGAGAAGAACCTGAATATCCTTTATTCAAGGAGAACTTAATAACAGTATGGGTGTACAGATTTTCTTCATGTGTTAGCCTCCACCTGACACATGACCAATCTTTCATCAAAATCCAAGTACCTTGGTGTTCCTGCTGTCTCTTCTTTCCTTACTGCATGTGCTTTCCTCATTGAATCTGAGTATATGACTCATTCATATCACCACAGTGGTGCTGAGTACACGTGCTGTGGCTAATTGTAGACTCCACAAGACAGAATGCATCACAGATGCAGAGAACACACTGGGTCCACATGAGGCCCCCATCCCGTGGTCATATGTTTTGCTAAGATATAAAATACCAGCACATAGTTACTGTTTTGCTTCATCAACTGTGAGCTGCTCTACCCATTGCCTTTCAGCAGATCAGGAGAACAAACACAAATACCACAAAAAATGTTAATCCCTTTTGACCCTAAAATAGAATAATATTTAATATCTCTCTTCTAGTAAAAGATGGTTCCCTGTGCTATTTTTATAATGAGAAGTATACAAAAATAGTGAGCATTTTCATTATAGGATTATCCTTTTGAAGTATACTATTGACTCTTGTTTTATGAATAAGAATTTTATTAAGAATATTCCGTGCTGTCATTGAGATTCATTCTTTCAGCAAAAGAAGTTGGACATCTATTATATATAAATTACAACTTGGAGAACTGGAGGGAAATGGTGATCTTGATGAAGCTTCAAGAATAGCAAGGAATATACGATGTGTTTTGTCACATTTTTCCTCATTATTCGATTTCTTTATTTATCTTAACAGAGTGACAATTGAGAGGAACTGTGGCTAATGTGGTCAGGCTCCTCACCTTTAACAATTATCTCCTTCAGCACGAGTACAGGCAAAGGTTGAAAGGATCTTGAAATAAGATCCAACCCACTGGGGCTGGAGAGATGGCTCAGCAGTGAAGAGCACTGACTGCTCTTTTGAAGGTCCTGAGTTCAAATCCCAGCAACCACATGGTGGCTCACCACCATCTGTAATGAGATCTGACGTCCTCTTCTGGTGTGTCTGAAGACAGTTACAGTGTACTTACATATAATAATAAACAAGAATAAAAAAAAATAAAGATCCAACCCATTAACTAGCCTTAGGGTTGGGTAGCAGCACAAATGTCTCTCCTACAGTATTCCTATAAAAGACGTTCATCTGCTCAACCTTAATAATGCGCTTATTTTCTTCTCCCTTACTGTAAGTTAGGATATTCAAGAGAAGACCTCTTGCCGTCCTGCACACAATTGATGCTCAGTTTTCTTTGCCATATCTCCAAAAGAGAACAGTGCTTGAGCTGCCTGGTTGTATCAGCTTTTGGGGAGGTTTTTCCTTTGGATATTTTTTCAGAAATCTTGTCTTTTGATTATTGCTTTTTACCCCCTTTCTGTTCTGTTCTCAGAAGAGATTTTGCATATTTAATTTTCTTCCCAGACTAGGCCATCTCAGCATCTTTTGTCCTCTCCTGATTTTGGATGTGCAAATGTGGTTCTCCTCTGATGCTCACGCAAATATTTGGCCTTGGTTTAAGTTTCAGGGATGAGGGAAAGCAGCGGTGATGTGAATAATGGTCTGAGCATGGGGCAGGACATACCAGCAAATCACAAGGATAAGATGGTGGCTTTGCTCTGGCGACAGAGCAGCCAGGGCCTCCAGGTGCAGAGATAATCGAGTATAACATCGCTTGGGTCACAGTCAGCTAGGGAGCCGCCTGCACCCAAGAGCTGGGCAGCTCTGTGGTCATCTGTGCGCCAGCTCTGCTGTGGGACATCGGTCCTGCAGAGTGACCCACACCTGGAGGGAACACTACAGCCTCCCCTCCACCACCTTTGCTCCGGTGATAGACTACAAAGAGACTCCAGGTACACAGGGATTTCCCAAGTATAACATCGCTTGGGACAGAGCGTGCTAGGGTTCCATCTAAACCCAAGAGCTGGGCAGCTCTGTGGTCATCTGTGCGCCAGCTCTGCTGTGGGACATCGGTCCTGCAGAGTGACCCACACCTGGAGGGAGCGCTACAGCCTCCCCTCCACCACCTTTGCTCCGGTGATAGACTACAAAGAGACTCCAGGTACACAGGGATTTCCCAAGTATAACATTGCTTGGGACACAGCGTGCTAGGGTTCCATCTAAACCCAAGAGCTGGGCAGCTCTGTGGTCATCTGCATGCCAGCTCTGCTGTGGGACATCGGCCCTCCAGAGTGACCTGGGCCTGGAGGGAGCGCAGTACCCTCTGCCATCTTTGCTCTGGCAACAGAACAGACAGGGCCTCCAGAAAAGAAATATTAAAGGGCCAAAGAAATATTAAAGTTACATTCTGTTTTCATTAATTAATTAATTTTTTAAAGATTTACTTATTATATGTAAGTACACTGTAGCTGTCTTCAGACACTCCAGAAGAGGGAGTCAGATCTCATTACGGATGGTTGTGAGTCACCATGTGGTTGCTGGGAATTGAACTCAGAACCTTCAGAAGAGCAGTCAGTGCTCTTAACCCTTGTGCCATCTCGCCAGGCCAATTTATTCATTTTTTACACTCCCTATTTTATCCCTCCCCGCCCCCCACGTCCACCCTGCGACTGTTCCACATCCCATACTTCCTCCCAACCCCCCTGTCTCCACGTGGATGTCCCCACACCCACACCCCCACCCCACCTGATCTCTAAACTCCCTGGAGCCTCCAGTCTCTTGAGGGTTAGGTGCATCTTCTCTGAATGAACCCAAACCCAGAAGTCCCCTATTGTACGTGTGTTGGGGGCCTTAAATCAACTGGCGTATGCTGCCTGTTCGGTGGGCCAGTGTTGAGAGATCTCGGGGGTTCAGATTAATTGAGACTGCTGGTCCTCCTACAGGATTACCCTTCTCCTCAGCTTCTTTCAGCCTTCCCTAATTCAACAAGAGGGGTCAGCTCCTTCTGTCCATTGATTGGGTGCAAATATCTACATCTGATTCTTTCAGCTGCTTGTTGGGTCTTCCGGAGTGCAGTCATGCTAGGTCTGTTTTTGTGACGGCTCCATACCCTCAGTAATAGTGTCAGGCCTTGGGACCTCCCCTTGAGCTGGATCCCACTTTGGGCCTGTCTCTGGACCTTCTTTTCCTCAGGCTCCTCTCCATTTCCCTCCCTGTAATTCTTTCAGACAGGAACAATTATGGGTCAGAGTTGTGACTGTGGGATGGCCCCCCTCTCCCTCATTTAATGCCTGTCTTCCTGCTGGAGGTGGGCTCTATAAATTCCCTGTCCCTACTATTGGGCATTTCATCTAAGGCCCTTTTGGTCCTGTGAGTCTCTCACCTTCCAGGTCTCTGGTGCATTCTGGAAGGTCCCTCCAACCTCCTACCACCCAAGGTTGCCTGTTTCCGTTCTTTCTACTGGCCCTCAGGACTTCAGTCCATTTCCCTCACCCAATACCAATCAGGCTTTCCTCTCCTCCTCCCTCCCCCTGTCCACTTTCCCTCCCAGGTCCCTCCCTCCCTCCCCACTTATGATTACTTTCTTCTCCCTCCCGAGTGGGACTGAGGCGTCCTCACTTGGGCACTTCAGCTTGTTGACCTTTTTGGGTTCTGTGGATTGTATCTCAGGTATTCTGTACTTTTTTTTTTTTGGCTAATATCCACTTATTAGTGAGTACATACCATGCGTGTCCTTTTGGATCTGAGTTACATCACTTAGGATGATATTTTCAAGTTCCATCCATTTGCCTGCAAAACTCAGGATGTCCTCGTTCTTAATAGCTGAGTAGTATCCCATTGTGTAAATGAACCACATTTTCTGTATCCATTCTTCTGTCGTGGGACATCGGGTTGTTTCCAGCTTCTGGCAACTGCTCTGAGTGCAGCGGGTTCTTTAGGATGGATCAGGAGATGGTGTCTTCACTGGAGCAGATCAGCCAAGAGTCTGCTCCAGCAGAACAAACAGAGCAGCAGAAGGAGCTGAAGGGATGGAAGGGGCTAAGGTTATATTGTTTAGAGTCAAAATTTTATTATTTTAAAAGAAAAGAGTGGTTGGTGTTCTCAAACTTTAAACCCAGAACTAAATAATGTTTTAAAAGGTGAGTGACCATAAACAAATATGTCCTCTGAATACTAATTGCAATTACTTCTCATTCATCCTTCCCTCTTTGTTGTAAGTTTCAATGAAATTATGTTTAATTTTTAGACATTAGTTCTCAGTCATCTGAGCCACTCAGATCAAGCCAATAATATTTGGCCTTATAGAGCTACAGGTAGCATGTCAGATTCAAAAGAGTCAGCCCAACTTCCTGAATATGGCCAAAATCATATCTGTTCCACAAGCCAACATCTTACACTTTACAAGAATAGGGTCTCTGATATTAAAGAGATTGGAGAAAATTGAAGAATTTTCTGAGAATGACTGATCATGCATCCTGTTATTCTCTTTCATATGAAAAATTTTTAACAGACACTGAAGAATTACAGGAACAAAATGCAGAAGGTAATTGGTCTTTTTGATGAAAAAACATTCTTCTATATCAAAAAATAAAAACCACTATATCTTAATGTTCACATATTATTTAATAAAGACTTGCTGACATCATTCCTTGGCATTTTTTCCCATTTTGTTCACAATGAAGGCTGAGGCATTCACAGGATTTGAGCATAGTCAGGTAACAAGAAAATTAAACACAAACTCCATCTACCACCAATTGAGTCACTTTCCTACACCACCACCAGTATCAGCCTCACACCATCTCTGTGTGATCAATAAAACATTGATTTATAGGTCCTCATATAGGTTGGCTTTATATTATCCACTTCATTTTCCATCAAACTACTACACTGTCTTGGCTTGGAAATGTGTCCTCCAAAAAGGCTTGTGTGGTGACAGCTTGGTGTGCAGGTGGGATCATGAAGAGGAATCAATTGTCCAACTTCATAAAAATTTAAGTTGCTAGATATTGATACGGAGTCACTGCTGGCTTTAATTAACTTAATTTTCATGTTAAGATTCACTTTAAAACCTTAGCAACTGTGAAATTACAGAAACGATAGTTTCATGTTCTCAACCAGATAAGTTAGGTGTTCAAATATCTTTATATAAGTGTTCATTTGTGGGAGAGGTATGGGCACATCAGTGGAGTGTGCATGCAGGAGAGAGAAAGAGACACAGAGAAAGAGAGAGAGAGAGAGAGAGAGAGAGAGAGAGAGAGAGAGAGAGAGAAGAAGAAGAAGGAGGAGAGAGAGAGAGAGAGAGAGAGAGAGAGAGAGAGAGAGAGAGAGAGAGAGAGAGAGATTGATTATGAACATGGGTGTGTGGAGACCAGAGGTCAAAATTTGAGTCTTCCTCTGTCACTCTCTGTCAAGGACCATGTCACTCTGTCCCCACCAGGGCCACACTGGACTCAGCAGCTCTCCATCTCAGGGAACAGAGACTCACTGGCACTAGAGCTCTTGTTTCAGCTAGACTGGCCGGCCAGAGTGATCCTGGGATCCACCTGGGATCCACCTGCCTGATCCTCCTGGGATCCACCTGTCTGATCCACACCAACAGCTGGCTTTTACATGGGTGCTGGCAGTCTGAACGTAGGTCTTCACCATTATATAGCAAGGCCTTTACTCACTGAGCTGTTTTCCAGCCCAGGACTTAAAATTTTGTTTAATTACTTGAAATTAAGAAAAAAAATTGCTGAGTTCGAGGCCTGGTCTACAGAGTGAGGTTCAGGACATCCAGTGGTACACAGAGAAACCCTGTCTCAAAAAAAAAAGAGAGAGAGAGAAAGAAAGAAAGAAAGAAGAAAAAAGAAAAAATGACTACAAAAAAATAGTTTAAGTGTTCATGGGACTGGGGAGATAGTTTCTTTGGTAAAGTGTTTGCCATGCAAGCATGAGAAAGAGGGTTTAAAGCCACCAAAGCCACTTAAATCCCAAGTGAGCATGATGACCTGCCTGTAATCACCCTGGAGGCAGAGACAAGGGAATCCAAGAGCAAGTTGGAAAATTAAACTAGCCAAAGTGGTGATCTACAGATTCAAGTGGAAAGAAAGCAAAACAAAACAACAACAACAAAAACAGCCTAACCAGCCTCAACATATAAGGTGACAAGCAACTGAGAAAAGCTCCCAATGTCAATATCCTGCTCCCACACAGAGGCACACATATGTACACCCGCAATACATACACATGCAATAAAAGGTTATCAGGAAGTCTATCAATGCTTTGGATTTATTATGCTATTACTCCAGACAATCCTGACAATCTATAAGCATAGATGGCAGATCTCAAATTAAAATGTCCTTATGAAAAAAAAGCCAAATATCAAATAAATGATTCCAGCTAGGCCTGGGGACAGGAACTAGCATCCGACAGATGACAGCTTGTGCTGCAGACGCTGGCAAAGCCACCAATCATTCCCTATGGTATTGAAGTGCCACCCAACAAACCAACAGGGAGCACAGAAATACTGAGGTTGGTGCAGAGGTGGACAATGGGGGCAGCTGCACCAGGCTCAGGCTCTAACCACTGAGGCACAAACCAAAACCCACAGTCAAGAAGACTCACAGTCCAGCACTTGGGAGGCAGAGGCAGGAGGATTTCTGAGTTCGAGGCCAGCCTGGTCTACAAAGTGAGTTCCAGGACAGCCAAGGCTACACAGAGAAACTCTGTCTCGAAAAACCAAAAAAAAAAAAAAAAAGAAGACTCACAGTGCTGAAGCCAGAACAAGAGAACCTGGCCTGGCAGCTGCTGTCACCGAGGTCCTTGTCCACACTGGGCTTGCTCCCAGGACAAGTGGGATCATTGTCCCTGAGGGAACAGGCAATGTAGGCAGAAGTGGAGGAGAAGTGGTCCCAGTGGTTTCAGGTTTGGGGGTTAGAAAAGAAAGACAGGCTGACCATTGCAGAGCACAAAAGTTTACATAGTCTAGCACAAATTCATTAAAGATACACAAGTTTTATCTGGACCTAAAATCTCAGCTGTTTAGTAGAGAGAAGTAGAGAGATTGCATATTCATGAACTATTTGTGTTACAGAGTGAGTTCCAAGCCAGCCTCCTCAACTTCCTTAGACCCCGCTTCCTGATCAAAGGAGGGCTATTTGGTTATAGAATACTTACCCAGCACATATCAGGCCATACATTCAATACCTGGTACTGAACAAAAGTTCCCATCTAGATTCAGAGTACACGGACTAGAAGTTTTATGAAAAAAAGCATCATATCTATTTTGTCCAGCCCTATCCAGTGCCCAACACAGCGAAGAATATGAAGAAAAACATCATACAAACATTTGTACTTGTGAGAAGTTAAAACAACTAGTAATAGTTATTGGCTAATTCAAACATTGTTGTCTTTCTTCCCAGGATTTCTAGTTGTTTTTCTGAAGTCTAATTTTATACGCCCTCCAGAAAGCTTAATCTAAATTTTAATTATCCAAGAAACATAAGAGTTATCATTTTTTCCTCTCTTGGGAGATAATTTTCAGTCAATTTTCTGCTCCTTTAACTGTAATTTAACATTAAAAAAAATATTATACCATTCCATTGTACATAAAGCAGTTAGTGAGATCTACCATAAGATTAATCTACCTAGGGGCTGGAGAGATGGTTCAGTGGTTAAGAGCACTGACTGCTCTTCCAAAGGTCCTGAGTTCAAATTCCAGCAACCACATGGTGGCTTTCAACATCTGTAATGAGATCTAATGCCCTCTTCTGGTGTGTCTGAAGACAGCTACAGTGTGCTTACATATAATAAATAAATAAATCTTTAAAAAAAATAAAAGATTAGTCTAGTCATGTCCTTTTTATGCATAAAGGCCTCTAATGAACATTACCAAGACAGTCATTTTTTTACTGCCCCAACAAAATGCTGGAGATTGTCAGAAAGTGTAGCTGATGTTCTGTGCTCCCTGATCTACAGTTACCACTGCCCTGCCTACAACTCCTGTCCACCAGTGTGTGCGCATGTGTGTGTATAGATGTGTACATGTGGGGCTGTAGAGATGGCTCAGTGGTTAAGAGCACTGATTGCTTTTCCAAAGGTTCTGAGTTCAATTCCCAGCAACCACATGGTGGCTCACAACCATCCTTACTTAATGAGATCTGACGCCCTCTTCTGGGGTGTCTGAAGACAGCTACAGTGTACTTACATATAATAAATAAATTAATTTAAAAAAAGATGTGTATCTGCATTGTGTTGTGTGTGTGTGTGTGTGTGTGTGTGTGTGTGTGTGTGCTCACATGTGTATACATATATGAATGGACTCAAACAGAATGTTAAGACTAACAAGAAAAATTGCAATAATGTAAGTTGAATCTGGTGTGTACTCATAATTAGGTATGGTGAAGAAAAAAAGTTTCTATAAAATTGATTATAATTTATTATTTCTGCTTCATTCCATTCTGGAGTCCATGAGCAAAAGGCCTGCATCTGCCTTCTTTGAGGATGAATCTCCTCTGCTTAACGGAGTCCAGCACCACATGTATAATTATCTCTTGAGTGAATGAATGAATGAATGGTCAACACCTGCTGTCACTGAAACTGCTTCTTTCTAATCTCCATTCTGACGACTCCCTCCAGAGCTCTCTGAATTCAGAAGGCACATGTCTAGAGAAGGTTAGCCTGTATCCAGATGATAATTTCCATCATCCCATCTCTCCAGTGCTCTCAAATGCCTTTAAATCAATGACTGCTTTTGCTTTCTGAGTTCTTAAAACTATTGTAAACATTATAAAAAATCTTTGGGGTAAGAGAGATGTCTCAGTAGTTGAGAGTACTGGCTGTTCTTCCAGATGATCGGGGTTCAGAATTCCCAACACTCACTTGAAGACTAAATTCCACCTGTAACTAGTTCCAGAGCATCCAGTGCCTTTCTCTGGCTTCTATGAGCACTACACACACATGGTGCACAGATATACATGCAGGCAAAAACACCCATAAAATAAAATAATAAGTTAATTTTTGTGAATTAAAAAAGAAATTCTTAAAATAGAAACATATAGCGTGTTCTACTAATTAAAGATGCTTTGAAAATGAATCAATTTCCAAAGTTCAGAAAGAGAGAAAAATAATATTTTGACAAATAACTTCGGTGTTCTTGCCACACACAATACTTTGGATAGCATTTGATTAGTCTAATCTACTTGATAAATTTTTAGATTTTATTATTTTATTAATTGTGCCGACATGTCATGAGACAATAGAATGGCTTAATTAATGCATGTTGGTATCATAAGCAAGAAAAACATCCAACTATGAAGACTTCCAGAATTTTAAAGGAATGTTTTCTTTCCAGCTACAGTGCACACTAAGGATCAAATTATTCAGAGTTAAATATACAGATCTTAGTCATGCTTGCAGTGTTCTGCCTGAATAAGCCTGTCACATCGGATACTATGATTAATATTTCAACATCATCAATCATTTCTAGTTAGTAGAGCTTTACTTTATAAACACTCTCAAGTCAATGATGTCACAAGACAGATTTCTTTTCTAAATACATTCCAAGTGAATTTAAAGAATAATCATAAGAACTTAAACTTGGAACAAAATAAAAATTACAGAGAACAATAATAAATATGAATTACTTCCCTTAAGTGGACATACATTTATGTGCAATATGCAGAAAATTCCTAACCTAGAAACCAATTGAATAATACTAAATCACATTTAAAATATCATTTCATCTCTGATATATTCTTCTCTCATAATCTTGTTAAGATGCTACCATTTGAAAAATTCTGATAGTACATTCAAGAATGTGATTTTTGTAATAACAGATCTGTCCACACACTCTCTACGATGAAAGGTAGATTATTCTAAATATAATGGCCATTTGGAAATAGATGCATTTTTCATCTTCTTCCTGTGACTCACTTCCCCATCATAGCAGGCTTGGTGCTTTTTTTCCCCCTCTCATTTGAGATGGTTGTCAATAGCTCCAGGGGCAGAGAGCAAAGAAGCCAATATTCTCTCTAAAGGTCAGTCTTAGTCATAGACGAGGGAGACGGGCATCAGGGCTTTGGAGATATGATTTAGGAGGTCTCAAGGTAGGTTTCTATTCCCCAGATATCTTCTCATTAATCCAAAATTTATTCCACAAGATGGATGATCTTATTCTGCTTAGTAATAAGGCCAAATAGATGAATTTTCAAAAGGCAAGATATTTCATCTTCTGCTCACAACAGTGCTTCACACACAGTATTCCAGGTAGATCTTGCATTGGGAAACCAGTGTTAAGCATGAGCTAAGTACAAAGATCTGCGTCAACATATAGGTGGAGTTGTTGGGAAGACCTAACACAGCTGAGCCTCATGCAAGTAAGATAGATTTGATCCTAAGTAACTTAGTATCCGTGGATCCTTAGATAAACATTTGTAAAATAAGAGAACCCAACTAAAAGTGGTTTAAACTTTTGGTTAGGTGGTGGTGGGGCAGAGGCAAAAGGCCTGAACTGGTTCAATGATTTTGCCCCCTATAAGGATACTTAACTAAGAGCTGGAAATGTAGAGGCCACTCCGAAGATACTTGTCAAAAGTATCTCAACTTCTGAGAGTAAAGCAGGAAACTCTCATGACAGATACTTCATGTGCACATAGCTGTGTGTCTGTCAAATGGATGAAGGGACATTAATGAGGCTAAACTCCATTTAGGATTGTATCCTGCCTTGAGACTCTCCGGTTCTATGAAAGTTAGTCACCCAGTAACACAAGGTCTTCACAGTGCTGTCCTGTAGCTATTCCGGGGAGGACGTGAATATTATTTTGCTTCTCTGGATGTAAGATATGGAAAGTTTTACTCTCAGGAGTAATTCAGTTCAATTAAAGTTACATGCCTGACACCCAGAATGATAGCTTATCAGGAAAGGTATTTGGGACTTGGATTGAGTAATGTGTTCATTAGTGAATCCACAGGAATAAAGCTTTTAATTAAATAAATCATAAGATGTGGTTAAGATATTGGAGGATCAGTCCACAAATAATGTGTATACAGAATACTGAGAGAAGGCAAACATAATCTGCTCTTAATGCTGTCTGTGCACGTGTAATTGATGTGACAAAAAGTCTGTCACAAGGAGACTGGGGAGATCATGACATTAGGCGAACCATGACATATTGCAGGTTAGGTGAATAAATAGCCTGAAGGAATTATGGGAAATGTCCAAACAGTGATAAATAGAAAGCCAGTCAAGTCCTCGAGGAGTCACCCTCCTTCCCATTGGTGAGAAATGTAAAGAAGGTACTAAAAAACACACTTAAAATAATCATGCAAATTCTTCATAATCCTGGCCTCTCTGGAAAGCCTTTCTCCCTGGGAATAATGTAATGAGCCAGGAAAAAATAGTTCAGTAGAAAGATATTTTTTAAATAAAGGAGAAATATTAACACACAACTCAAGAAATTAGATATAAATTGGAGGAGCCAATCAAACCCCAGTTTGTCTTTAATAGATCCCTTGATCCCCTAACTCAATACAGACTTCTGCTCATACACAGCACATAGAAACTAGCTCGATACTCCACTCACAGTGCTTCCATAGCTTACAGTCCAAAGAGAAATGTCTTCCTCTCCAATCTTCCAAACACAAGAATTACTAATCACTGTTCTCTACAGAATCACCAGCAAAAGTAATAGGAGGAAGATGTTGAATATGGAGAATTACAGTTTATGTAGAACCTTGTAATTAACTTTAATTTAAATGAGATTATGTTATCCTTTTGATACACAACAGTTTATGATATTTCTCTCAGACATGAATGAATTTGCTCATATTATCCCAGGAAGTTATGGCAAACCTTGAAATACTGCATTTCCTTGAGTATGGGTTCACTGAGCATCCCATTCCAGATTCCAACATTTCAGATTTCCCATTTTCCTTATCACATAGACTACATAGTAGAGCATTTTTTTTCATAGTAGAGCTTCTTGAATCCCATTTCAGCCTCCCTTATCCCACTGAAGCACTTACCCAAAATAAAGGGGCATCATCCTTAAGAAAAGGATAGCTGTTCTACAAATTGAAACACTCCCTTCTGCAGTGAGGAGAGGGGGGTTCTTTAAGTCTGAAAGTAAACTTAGAAGGCTCAGGAAGTAAACAAAACTCACAAGCCTCAGGGAACTCTCATAACAAGATTCTTTTTTTTTTCTATATTTTTTTTATTTACATTCTGAATGATTTCCCCTTTCCCGTTTCCTCCCTCCCCGAAAGTCCCATAAGCCCTCTTCCCTCCTCCTGTTCCCCATTCAGCCCCCTCTCGCTTCTCTGTCTTGGCATTCCCCTACATCCAGTCTTTCCAGGACCAGGGGTCTCTCCTTCCATCTTCTTGGAAATCTATTGATAACAAGATTCTTAAGCCTCTTCTCCAAGTTAATGTAATGGCTAACAATAGCTAGGGAGAAGAGGCTCTCCAACCTGGCTGCCAGTCACGCAGGGAACTCTAAGAATGCAGCTTTTGTGAGGTGTCACCAGGGCTATGCTGCTGCCTTTGAGTCATCCATACTTTCCTGTTGTACTAAAAATTAATTGGGGGGTTTATACCCCACTTTTGATCATTCAGTTCCCAAATAAAAGACATAAAACCTTTAAATTTATGTTAAGGCTTAATAGCACTAGTGTTGGGCAGATAGCAACTAAGTTATTTTGTCTACTTCCCTGTCCATAACCACAAGATGTAACCTGTCACTTTGACTGCTTGTACTCCAACTGGCTGTTCCTCATGGTCATGCTCTCAAGATACACATGACATCTTCCTCTCACCGCTCCTCTATTTTCCTCCTCATGGTCTCTGCTTCAGACCCCAACCCTGGGAACCAAAGCTCCACCTACCTCTCCTCTGTCCAGCTACAGGCTGTAGGCATCTTTATTCAATCAATAGTTTTAAATTTAGGAGAAAGTTTACATAGCATCATTTCATGTACTGAGGCAACCAGATCTTGGGGACCAGTATTTAGCATTACGATACATAGCAATAGCTCAAACCTCAACACTTCCATACTTTGACACAAGCTAGAGACATCTGGGAAGAGGGGATCTCAATGGAGAGGTTGCCTCTATCAACTTGGCCTGTGGACATGTCTATGTAGCATTTTCTTGATTAATGATTGATGTGGGAAGGCCCACCCATTGTATGCAATGCCATACCTGGGCATGTCAGTTTTATAGAGGGATTAAACACCCCTGCTGTGATTTTTTTCTTATAATATTGGTAATATTTGATTTTATGTTGTCGACCCACCTCCATTATTTCTGTATGTTATGTTAAAATATAAATTATGCATTGTAAAGAGCTTTTGAGCAAAAATGATCTAATCTACAGTAACTAAGGAAATTCTTCATTTTTTAAAGATTTCTTTATTTATTTTATGTATATGAATGCTCTCTGCATCTACACCTGAGTGCCAGAAGAGGACTTTAGATCCCATTACAGTTAGTTGTGAGCCGCCGTATGGATGCTGGGAATTGAACCCAGGGCCTCTGGAAGAACAGTCAGTGTTCTTACCCATTGAGCCATCTCTTTGGCCTCAGAAAATTTTTATTTTGAATACATTTCCAAGCAGGTCTGGGAATCACTAAGTCCAGGGTAAACAGAATGCAACCTCTATAGAGTCCCCATCGCTGAGAACCTGTGAAAACAGACATGATTTGGGTTACTTCCACACAAACATCTCTGCAGGACAAAACTCCCTCTGTACTAAAAATAAGTATAAAACACCAACTTAGATAAAGCACAGTCTTTGTTAGGTGAACCCACCTCAGCAGCTGCCATTTGGTTTTCTAAGTTTTCCTTATGCTGTTGGGAGGGAAGTTCCTGAGGTCACAGTGAGCTAGCTGGGGTTACCGCTCATTCAGCTAGAGTACAGACAGAGTAGCCAGGATGGCAGTCTCCAGCTCTCTGTGAGTTCATAGAGATCGTAAAGTAATAAAACTCTGCCAGTTTGGCTTTTAACCACATCAGGGATAATTTAAGAGATCAGTGAGAAATCAGGCAGAGTCACATGCCTCTAATCCCAGCACATGAGACATAGTGCAGGAGTCCTAAAAACGCAAGGTTGTCATTTGACACATAGAGCATGCAAAGTCAGCCAGCTTGGGTTGCACAAGAACCTACCTCATAGGGGATAATCCTGCCTACCATTAATCACAGAAATCCAGAGACAGAGGCAAGCAGATCTCTGTGATTTGGGGGCCAGCCTGGTCTAAATAGAAAGTCCTAGCCTAGTCAGGGCTACATAGTGAGACTTGAGGGGGGAGCAGGATGGAGAGGGGATTGGGAGGGGGAGGGGAAGGGAGTGGGGAAAGGAAGGGGAGGGAGGAGAGGGGAGGGGAGGGAGAGAGGGGAGAGGGGAGGGGCGGGGGAAGGGGAGGTGGGAGAGGGAGAGAGGGAGGGGGAGAGAGAATTGCTTATATTTCAGGTGAGATATTTTCAAGTCAGTGGTACAAATCACTATCCATGTACAGTAATCTAATTTGTGTTTTCGAATCGAAGAATTCAATTTTGCAGACAAGCAAAAGTGAATGTAAGAAACTCTTTAAACCCTTGAAAGAGTTCGCCTTGCTGCTCCTATCGTTCCCCGCCTGGTGATAATTTTGGTGTTGCTAGGCATGTGGCTGAGACAGTCCAGTGCTAGCTTTATGTGTTACAGTGTTACAAGATAAGGCACAGGGCTGAGAAGGAGCTCGGTGGTGAAGTGCTTGTCCAACGTGTGCAAAGCCTGGGTCAACCCCCAGTACTGCAAAAACAACCAGGAAAGAAAAAAAAACCTGAGTATTTACAAAGATCTGTATGCATTCCCATGATAGTCAGACAGATACTCATATTCACATATAGTCACACATGGTCACACATATGCACACATATGTTCACACACACTCATACATACGTGCATATGCATACACGCTCATACACACTCTCACATGTACTCAGACATTCACATGCACACACATGCACACTCAAATATACATTTGAAGGTTATATGTGGACACTACAAACTTCTGAAAAAGCAGATATTATAAAAACTACATGCGCTTAAGTTGCATG
Organism: Tokudaia tokunoshimensis; assembly: GCA_036184795.1. NCBI lineage: Eukaryota > Metazoa > Chordata > Mammalia > Rodentia > Muridae > Tokudaia > Tokudaia tokunoshimensis. Next base: position 75,174,315 of record BTHU01000006.1, read on the forward strand.
TAAAATACCATTAAATGATGTATGTAAATACATGCATGTACAGCATGTATTTATGAGATTTGTATAAAATGTTTGTACAATATATATGCATATACAAAATATAGTAGGCAGCAAAGATTTCCCTGTGTATCTCCATGGGACTGAACCATATATGCAAATATCACTTCAAGATTTTTCAGCTTTTCATAGGCAGAGGAATTTTATAACCCAAGCCAAGACATCTGTCCTGTAGAATGACAGTTCTATGGATTTCTGCCTGGCCATTTGCCTCCAGCTCGGAATTTAAAAAACAAGTCTTGATGATTTACACGTAGGGCAGAATGTGGCCTTGACAGATACCTATAAATAAAGGGAAGTCAGACCTTTCACGCAGGCAAGCCACACCAGAAATCTCCCTGCAAAAGAAAAAAACTGTAGAAACTTGGTCTACACTGGCATGAGTGTAAGTCTCTAACAAGAAGAAATAAATACATTTGCAGTGTTCACTTTCTAATACAGCCATACAGAGCGCACCAGTCTCCCTTGCAGCTCCCTTTTCGAAAGTTAATGCTGCCCAGGATGAGTTTTCTCCTAACGTTGTGCTTTTTGAAATGTGCTAAGATGGCTGTTTCTTGGTTAAAGGGGATCTGCCCTTGTACAACTCAAATAAATCTGCAGTGGGGCCGTATTAGCTAAACGGGGCTGCTCATAGCTGCAACAAATTACCCAGGGACGGTATTAAAATGCCCCTTTCCTATTCTTTAGGTATGAAAATAGAATGCATTCCTAGCAAGTTCCCATAGGATACTGATCTTGACCAACAGACAAGACACTGTATTATAGCACTAAAATATTTTTAGCCGTAGTTACCAGTTTCGATTCTCTAACCCATAGGCTCTCAGCAAACACTAATGTAACGTGGGCCATGAGCCAGCCATGCTGCTCTCCAGAAATGTTAGTTTTATTTGATTTTTCTCACTTTCTCCTCCTCTTTCTCCTTCAAGAGATGTCTCTCTAGATAATCCAGGCTAGCTTTCAATTTACTGTTTATCCTAGGCTGACTTTGAACTTGTTACTTTAGTGCTCCAGCTTCCCGGGTGCTGAAATTACAGATGGACACCACTGTGACCAACACACCATCCTGTCCAGCTTCCAAGCAGCTTTTTAATGTGTTTCTTTTTCCTTACATTTCACAGATGCCATTTGGCTATAGAAGATACTTGGGAAATGCCATTGTGAAAATCCGAGTTAGGAATATTCATTAGACTGAGCGTTCTTTTTTTTTTTTTAAGATTTATTTATTTGTTATATGTGAGTAGCTGTTTTCAGACCCAGCTCTCACTCTGGCCCTGCTCTTTCTGGCACTGCTCGATCTGGCCCCACTCGCTGTAACTGTCTTCAGACACCCCAAAAGAGGGCGTCAGATCTCATTACGGATGGTTGTGAGCCACCATGTGGTTGCTGGGATTTGAACTCAGAACCTTTGGAAGAGCAATCAGTGCTCTTAACCGCTGAGTCATCTCTCCAGCCCAGAACTGAGCATTGCCTAAAGTTAATTTTTAACTCTTTCCCACCTAAACGCTGGTGGAAATAAACCTCAGAGTATTACTGCAAGGAATACCTCACCTCCTTCCTCCTAAATAGTACAAAGACTCAGCCAGGCATGTCAGTTATCAGGCTCAGTCAGATGTTCATTTTCATAGAGCTTCTGAGTCTATCTTCAAGGAATTTAAAGCCCCATGAAAGAAAGTGATGGTGTTTAGGGTTAAACTGAATTGGTTTAAGGCACGATAAATTCCATCCATTTGTGTGATCTGGGAGAGTTGTACCAACTCCCCGTGTTCTTCCATGTACATGTAGATGTGTGTGCTAGGTTTCCATCACTGTGAAAAATACCCGAAAGAATAAATTTAAAAGGAAAGGCATGCTTATTTCAGTTCGTTGCTGTAGAGATTTCAGACCCTGCTCACTTGGCTCTGTTGCTCTGGGCACAGAAGAGAATATGCAGAATCCATGCCTTCTCGCCGCAGCTCAGAAGCAAAATGTTAGTCCCGATATCCCCGTCAAAGACGTGATTCCAACGACCTAACCTCCTCCGGCTAAGCCCTTCCAACTGAACATCCCACCTTCTCCCGATGGCGTCATGGTCTGGGGACAAAGCTAACCTGTATGACCCTGGGAGGCCTTGAGATCCAAACTTTAGCAATGAATCAGTAACCTTCTGTTTATTGAACAGCTAACTGTTAAGAACCTGCAATGTTCTGGGTATTGTTCTAACACCTGAGATCAATCAGTGAGCAAAGGAAACATGATTCGCCTTCTTAGGTGGAAGACAAAGGGGCAGGAATAACACATAGAAATAGACACTCGTATTCATACCTGACCCCCCCCAAAAAAAACAAAACAAAACAAAAATTGGTAGCTTTATTTAGTATCTTTTCACTCTTTGTTGTATTCCAGGTAGACCCTAAGTAATACAGACCCGTCGTTTCTGTAAACTTCTGTAAACTCTCCCTTGAATAGAGCATGCTACATACCCATCTTGGCTGTAAGAGTATGAGGCATGGCTGGAGAGATGGCTCAATGGTTAAGAGCACTGACTGCTCTTCTGGAAGTCCTAAGTTCAAACCCCAGCAACCACACCAGGGCTCACAACCATCTGTAATGAGATCTGGTGCTCTCTTCTGGTGTGTCTGAAAACAGCTACAGTGTATTTACATATAATAATAAATCTTAGAAAAAAAAGTGTGAGGCATATCTAGACTTAATACTCACAGCTGCTCATAAGGCAAGGTCGCTGCTTTCCTTTTACAAGGATGAAAATACCATTACTCAGAGTGGGGGAGGAGCCAAAAACAAAAATAAAAAACAAGAGATTCTCAAATCATGGACACGACGACTAGCGAAGCTGTACTCTAACCCCAGAGTTTGCCTCTGAGTCCCCTCAACAGCAGTTCAGAGCAATGAAATCCCAACCGTTCGAAAGAAGCCCCTAAAGTTTCATCTCACTGAAGAAGCAAGCTGCAAGCTGGGAATTAGGTGGGCTGGTTCTGCCCTCTGGTGGAAACCCAAAGAGGGACAGGACATACTAAGAGACCATTGGCAGGGAAAACAAGTCGCCCCACATTCTCAGCTCTTCAAAAGTTTGAACAGTTGTAAAAAATAAATAAATAAATGGACAGGGAACTCTAAAAGCAAATGAAATGAGCCGGGCAGTGGTGGCACACGCCTTTAATCCCAGCACTTGGGAGGCAGAGGCAGGCAGATTTTAGAGTTTGAGGCCAATCTGGTCTATAGAGTGAGTTCCAGGACAGCCAGGGCTACACAGAGAAACCCTGTCTCAAAAAACCAAAAAAACAAAAAAAAAAAAAAAGAAAGAAAGAAAGAAAAGACTATGAAATGAATACCCATCCTGTGACTGGACTGGATATACTGAAATGAGTCACTTAAGCAAGAGCATACCCTCAGCTACTTGCTCTAGAACGTGGAAATTCATGTGGCAAACTTCCTTAAACTTCTATCAAATTGAGTCCCTCCTGACGCTGGTCCATCATGTCTTATTGGGAGTCAAATAATCCATTTCTCCTATTAGGCCTCTGCCCACATATTTTGTGGGATCAGATGAAACAAACCTCAGAAAGTATCTATAGTTGATCCGGTTCGCACCTCAGTTAACCCAAATTACAAAAACTCTCATAGACATGCTCAGAATCCTAGACAAAATAGCCTAGACAATTTTATGCTGATAACTCAAAACCAGATGCCTTTAGACTATCTCATATGCAAAAAAAAAAAGTCCATGTATCGCAAACTTTGCTCATCGGTGATGAAAATCATTAGGATGCATAAAGAACATGAGATCTATCTCAACATCCTGATAATATACCATCATGGTACTTGTGATGCTAATTCAATGTAAGTACACACATTTTTCAATCATATATGTGTAATGCTATTTCGTTTTTTTTCCTTGGGATCAATGAAAATGCGAATGTCACATAATTTAGACTCTTAACAATAAAAATTACCATTATGAATCATAAATCTCCCTTAGCTGAACTCCATGCTGAAGAGCATTAAATTCGTGAATCCTGGCCACGCAGGCAAAGCACGGAAGGGAAAGGAAACGAAGTAACATTTGGAGCAATAAAGACCAGAGGTTGAAATTTTATTAGAAATAATTCTAATTGAAACGGGTTTTGTTAGTGTTGAAGAGACATGGTCCCGAGTCTAGAGCACACTACCTCTCAGGAATAGATTGTTAAAAACAAATGCCGTATTCTTATGATTATCCAGCTTGAGTTCTTAAGGCTGATGAGGTCCTAGGACAATGCCCCACTGGCCTTACTGGTACCCCGCACCCCTTCCTGGCAGCTCCTCAGTGTGGAATAAGACATCACTTCTTCACTCACCAAGCTAGTCTAACACCAATGGGTGTCAAATGTAGGCCGGCTGCTGCAAACCGGCAATAGCACGGGGTTTCTCGGACTGCCCTTATACTGTTACGTTTCTGAGCTCCAGCAGCTAAGAAGAGTGGGAAGGGATGTACATTCCTCTTTCCTCTGCTCTTCAATCACAGACATGCCAACATCCCCATTTCCCCCATTTTGCAAAGGCCGGAGGGCTCTCCGAAAGACTGCTGCTATTCCTTGGAGTGATAAGAAACCATCACCTTTCAACCACTCTCTTAGGCTGAACGTTCCCTTGTCTCTTCCCAACTGGGTCCCAACAGAATATAGGGATGGCATAGATATTGCTTGCACATCTGTGTCCTGCGCATCTGTGGCTTTGTGTAAGTGTTGGTTTATCTGGGGGGGAAAGGATCTGCTTGCCTCCATCTTGGGTCTGCACATCAGTTCTGCAGTAGCCTGACCCAACAATGCTCTTCTCCTTTGTCCTCTTACAATCTCCTTTACTCCCTTAAAGCACTTTTAATCCACCCTCTAGAACAAGGAAGTCAGTCATGGATACAACTGAAATATGTTTGCTTAGAAAGTATTAGCCAGTGTGGTAGTAAACATTTAAGCCATCTATTATTGTCTGTTATGAGGTTTGAAAGCTGGGTTCTCGCCAGGCAGTGGTGGCGCACGCCTTTAATCCCAGCACTTGGGAGGCAGAGGCAGGAGGATTTCTGAGGCCAGCCTGGCCTACAGAGTGAGTTCCAGGACTGCCAGGGCTATACAGCCCTTGTCTCAAAAAATCGAAGAAAAGAAGAAGAAGAAGGAGGAGGAGGAGGAGGAGAAGAAGAAGGAGAAGAAGAAAGCTGGGTTCTTAGCTATAAAAAAAATCAGAGTCCCTGGAAGGAATTCCTTCATTTCGACTGTCACAAACAGGAAGTCGGTGATCATATCTAGTTTAATCATCGTGCCAGAGCATCAGGTAGGCGGTGTTCCCTTTTCTATATGCTCCGAAAACCGCTTATTCCAGTTAAAAATGATTTTGTCCAAGCTTTAGAAAAACAAAATCTCACGGTAGGCGGGAGAAAGGGCTGTGAGTGTTCACTACTCATGCATAATAGGACCAGAGTTCAGATCCAACATCCATGTCTGATGGCTTACAGCTGCCTGTAACCCCAGCTCCAAGGGATTGTATACCCTCTTCTGGTCACCAGAGGTATTCCTTTTCCCTCCACACACACATATATGTACATATTACATGTGCCTGTACAAGTATAAATAAAGGTAAAATAAAATGACTCAGTGTACCTAGCTTCGGACTCCATCTCTCCTGTTGTGGATAAACTTACTTTTTGCACACTAGTAGCTCAGAATTACATCAGCAAAACACAGTGGATATTTAGCTTCAGTGTTGATTTAAGATCTTTTTAGATCCCCTTGCTCATTTTTCTAGTAAATGTACTCTTACAGACAGATCTATTGAATAAAATTATTTCTTCTAATAAAAGGGAAAAAAACCAATAACTTGAACTTTGAACATTAGGGTCCTTTAGCTTGACACATCAGTTATGGTGCCAGAAAAAAACTTCTCTAGAACTCAGGTGAACTTCATAGTGTTTAATTACCCAGCAAATCTAATATATGATTGTTTCAATCACAAGATGAAAAGCGGCCATCTGATTTTGTTTTGCTTTGTGCAGAGTCTCCGATACGTGGTGTGCATTGTACATTCATAATGTATCTTGCTTTGGAATTCGAAGAGCTACGTTTCAAATATCCTCTATCTGCATACTGTTCCCACACTGGTTAGCACGGAGCTACACTTTGTAGCATGGAGCTTTCAAATATTGAACCGAAGAAGTGAGATATAGCCTTCACGACTGAGACTAAAATTTAAACTGTTTAAAATATTATTATCCTAATATAGCAATATACATGTACTTGATTTTTTTAATTTGGCAACATAAGTTGGCTAAAAAAGCAATACTATTCTTCCATCCTTTTTTTTTAAAACATTAAAGTCACAGGAGTGAACACTCAAAAGGACGGCGTTGAAAGTGCGCCATCTCGTGGTAAGATGTTCAAACTGTTGGAATTTGAAGAAAAGGGAACAATGCCAGTCAGGACAGAAGAGAAACGATTCATCTCTCATCTCTTAAGTTTTCAGCGTATTCTTTGGTTGATGGTTTTGTCCCTGGGAGCTCTGGGAGTACTGGGTGACTCATATTGTTGTTCCTCCTATGGCGCCGCAAACCCCTTCAGCTCCTTGGGTCCTTTCTCTAGCTCCCCTATTGGGGACCCTGTGCTCAGTTCAATGGCTGGCTGAGAGTGTCCTCCTCTGTATTTCTCATGCACTAGCAGAGCCTCCCAGGTGACAGCTATATCTGGCTCCAGTCAGCAAGCACTTGCGGGCATCGATAATAGTGTCTGGCTCCAGACACATAGGCAGCAGAGGATAGCCAAAGGGAGGAGAGGCCCTGGGTCCTGGAATGACTTGATGCTGTAGAATGTAGAAGAATACCAGGACAGGGAAGCTGGGGAGAGCTGATTGGGAAAGGGGAGATGGCTTATGGAATTTTCGGGGGAGGGGGGAACCAGGAAAGGGAACAGCATTTGAAATGTAAATAAAGAATATATCTAATAAAAAATTATGAAGAACAAAAGGGCCGGGCGGTGGTGGCTAATGCCTTTAATCCCAGCACTTGGGAGGCAGAGGCAGGCGGATTTCTGAGTTCGAGGCCAGCCTGGTCTACAGAGTGAGTTCCAGGACAGCCAGGACTACACAGAGAAACGCTGTCTCGAAAAACCAAAAAAAAAAAAAAAAAAAAAAAAAGAACAAAAGTCTTCAGCGGACCTTCGAGTTGTGTTTAAAAGGCATGGCAAGCTTCCTAGGCAGAGTCCTGGAAATATTCATCTCCTGGTACCCAATAGCACTCTCAGCAGGGCCACTGGTGTGTTGTAAGTTGATCTCAGGGTAACTTGTGAAGACAGCATTTGATTCTATGAAACGAGCAACAACCACCGAGGTTGAAAACACCCGTGCTTATGGGCACACTGGGGTTTAGTAGGAACGCTATTCCATCATTACCGGTATCCGAGAGGAGAGTTGACCCAGGACTGCCAAATCTGCATGGTCTTCATGAAGAGTAAGGTCTCAGTTAATCTGCATCTGCCGTCGAAGGGTTATCCAAGGGACACGAAATACTCATTCACCTCACACTCTAGCAGGATGGTGAAACACAGGCCGTGGGTGACACCGGCTGCTCTCCGGCATGATCAGAGGGGCCCTGGAAGGGAGTCACCGCCAAGCCGAACGCCCAGCTCGGACCTCACTTGGCCACGGCCAGCCTCTTCCAAATGCAATGCATGCTCTTACTCCAACACGCACTGATTAAGGAATCTTGTGGTCTAGATTTCATGTAGGTTCAATCGAGAGGGCAGGGTCAACCGAGTCTTACAAGAAGTTTCAGTAAGTTTTAAACTAGCCGGTGGACTTCCTCTAAACAGGCAAATATATACACAGACAATGTGTACCGTATCACCGCAACCAGGAAAGCACTGCCATCTAGACTAACGTTATCTTGTCTTCCTGGTCCCAAAGTGGGTTAAGATCAAGCTACACAGCAAACTTATGGAGTCTGAGGTATAAAAGAGCCCGTTCTGAGCGCTCCATGCTGATCCATTCGGTAAATACCGATCCTGGGAAAAGTCCTTGAGAGACTAATAAACTCAATCGAAGAGAAACGAACGAAAATGGAAACCCCAAAGAGCTCTGTGCCTTTTTAAAACACACAGGTAAATAAACACTTTCCAGTGGTGGAAACTCCAGATCCAGACAGGTCTCCTGGTGATTTCTAGATAACAACGAGAAGAACATTCCAGACCCACACAAAAGTCCAGGAGACTGGAAAGGGGGTAGGAGAATTACGTCTCAGACACTGTAAGAAGTTACCGAGAAACCTTTCTTTCTTTCTTTCTTTCTTTCTTTCTTTCTTTCTTTCTTTCTTTCTTTCTTTCCTTCCTTCCTTCCTTCCTTTTTTTTTCTATTTTATGTATGTGAGTACACTTTTGCTCTCTTCAGACACACCAGTCAGAAGAGGGCATCGGATTCCATTACAGATGGTTGTGAGCCACCATGTGGTTGCTGGGAATTGAACTCAGGACCTCTAGAAGAGCAGTCAGTGCTCTTAACCGCTGAGCCATCTCTCCAGCCCCCTAAAAACATTTTCATTCTTACCATCTGTTGTAGAATTACATTTCTTTCTTTCTTTCTTTCTTTCTTTCTTTCTTTCTTTCTTTCTGGCACATCTTATAGACTTAAAACCTTCAGTTCAGCAAAAATCTGTTGGTGTTTCTGTCATGTCCCAGATATTATGGAGCTGCAGTCTGAAGATAAGTTACAGTGTACTCATGTTCAAAAAATAATAAATAAATCTTGAAAAAAATAAGATTTACATAGAAATGCAATATGTAGCATAACTGGGAAAATGTTCAAGAAAGATTAAAAAGTTGCCATTGTTAGATTATAAAACTTATTGGGGTGGTTTGATGGAGTCCAGTAAAGGACACGTGTCAACAGTTCTGGGACAAGTGGGAACCCATTTCAACACAGTCCTCCCACTATTCTCAGAACTGCAGACTAATCATTGACTCTAAACATAAAACTATAAAGTGTACAGCTGGGCTGGCAAGATGGCTCAGCTGGTAGAGGTGCTTGCTGCCAAGCCTAATGAGCAGAGTTCAATCCCTGGCCCCACCTGATACCAGGAGAGAACCAACTTCCACAAGTTGACTTTTGACCTGTACATCTATGCCCCATAGCAGGCTTCTACCCACCCACATAAGTAAGTGTAAATGATTTTTTTCAATGTAAAATTTCTAAAAATGAAGGTGGAAGAAAATTGCCGTGTAAGGAGACTAGATAAATTTCTTAGCTACAACATGAAAAACATGATCTATAGAAGGAAAATCATTTGGAACATTAGAAAAAAATGAAAACATTTTCTTTAAGGTGCTAACAAATTGAAAGACAAGAGACAAGTGAAGAAAGCGTTTGACCAATAATATATACCTTTGAATGCCAGTAAGAAAGCAAGGCAAACAAAGGTAAATCATTTAAGTTCACACTTCACCAAGAAAAATGTATGAAGCCAAGTAACACAGAAAGATACTAGGGATCCACCCATCATTAGGATAAAAAATGAAAGCTATAAGGAAGTATCACTACTAGTCTGGCAGTAAAGTGACAAAAAACTACAGACTGCACTGAGTGTGGACAAGATTTTGAAATAAATGGAACTCATACATTTCTTGAGAAAATAGCGCCAATTTGGGAAATTTCTTCATGCGTCCTTAAAAAGTTACTTTCGAATCTGTGATAACACCACAACCAGGTGTACTTACAGAATGCCTCATCCACCCTCTTGGTATTCCACACAGTATTGCTTCTGACCAAAGAACTCACTTCGCACCTAGAGAAGTGCAACAGTGGGTCCACAATCGATCATGGAATCCACTGGTCTTACCATGTTCCCCACCATCTTGAAGCAGGCGATCTGATAGAAAGATGGAATGGTCTTTTGAAGATGTAGTTACAGTACCAATTAGGTGGCAGCAGCATGGAGGGCTGAGGCAGGGTTCTTTAGAGGACAGTATGTTTTGAATCTGTTTCCGACATATGGTACAGTTTTTCCCTTAGCCATGGGTCCAGGAATCAAGAGTTGGTAAGGTTCCACCACTATCACTCCTAGTGACCCACCAGGAAAGCTTTTGCTTCCTGTCCCCACAATCTGCTGGCCTAGAAGTTTTGGTTCCAGATGAGGGATTGCTCCTACCAGGAGCCACAACAAACAGTCCATTGAACTGGAAGTTTGGACTTCCCCCTGGCCATTTTGGGCTTCTAATGCCCTTAATCCAACAGGCTAAGAAAAGAATAACAATGTTAGGAGGGGTGATAGATCCAGATTACCATTGTGAAATTGGATTGCCTCTCCACAATGGAGGTAAGCAGGATTATGTCTGGAGTGCAGGAGATCCCTTAGGGCACCTCTTAGTACTACCATGTCCTGTAATTAAAGTCAATGGGAAACTACAACAGCCTAATCCAAGTGGGATGACAAAGGATGCAGATCCATCAGGAATGAAGGTATGGGTCAATCCTCCAGAAAAGAGCCAAGACCTGCTGAGGTACTTGCAGAGGGTGGAGGAAATACATAATGGGTAGTAGAAAATGTTAGTTATCAATATCATCTAAGGCCATATGACTAGTTGCAGACATGAGGATTATAAGTGGTATGAAAGCTTCTGTTTTATTCTGTTAAGAAGACATTTGTATAGATGTTTGTGCTTTCTTCCAATTTCTTTAACATCAATTAAGAGAATATCAATTGGTATTTAAATTGAGATACTAAAATGATGTTCCCAAGAGACAGTGATCTATTCTTTCTTTTTTTTTATTGGATATTTTATTTATTTATATTTCAAATACTATCCCCTTTCCTGGTTTACCCCCTCCCCCTGCTTCTATGAGGGTGCTCCCCCACCCACCCACCCACTTCTGCCTCAGCACCATGGCATTCCCCTACACTGGGGCATTGAGTCTCCACAGGACCAAGGGCATCTTCTCCCACTGATGCTAGACAAGGCTATCCTCTACTACATATGCAGCTGGAGCCATGGGTCCTTCCGTGTGTACTCTTTGATTGGTGGTTTAGTCCCTGGGAACTCTAGGGTGTCTGGTTGGCTGATATTGTTGTTCTTCCTATAAGGTTGCAAATCCTTTCAGCTCCTTCAGTCCTTCCTCTAACTCCTCCATTGGGGTCCCCTTGCTCAGCCCCATAGTTGGCTACAAGCATCCACATCTGTATTGGTCAGGCTCTGGCAAAGCATCACAGTAGACAGCTATATCAGGCTCCTGTCAGCAAGCACTTCTTGGCATCAGCAATAGTATCTGGGTTTAGTGGCTGCATATGGGATGGATCCCCAGGTGGGGCAGTCTCTGAATGGCCTTTCCTTCAGTCTTTGCTCCCTATATTTCCTTTAGAGAGGAGAAATTCTGAGTTAAAATTTTTAAGATGGATGGGTGGTCCCATCCCTTAATCGGAGACCATGACTATCCTCTGAATATGGTCTCTACAAGTTCTTTCTCCCCTTTGTTAGGTATTTCAGCTGACATCATCCATTTGGGTCCTGGGAACCTCTTTTTTTTCCTGGCTTCTGGGACTTTCTAGTGGTTACCCCCAGTTTCCCATCCCCCATTGCTACATACCTCTGTTCAATTTCCTGACCCTCTGTATTTCTCCTCCATCTCTTCCCATACTTGATCCTTCCTCCCCTCTTTCTCCTCTCCCTTCTCTCTTCCTCCCAAGTCCCTCTTACCCTCTACCTCCCGTGATTATTTTGTTCCCCCTTCTAAGTAAGCATCCACACTTTGGCCTTCCTTCTTCTTGAGCTTAATGTGGTCTGTGAATTGTATCTTGGGTACTCTGAGCTTTTTGCCTTATATCCACTTATCAGTGAGTACATACCATGTGTGTTCTTTTGTGATTGGGTTACCTCACTCAGGATGATATTTTCTAGATCCATCCCATTTGCCTAAGAATTTCATGAATTCATTGTTTTTAATAGCTGAGTAGTATTCCATTGTGTGAATGTACCACATTTTCTGTATCCATTCCTCTGTTGAGGGACATCTGGGTTCTTTCCAGCTTCTGGCTATTATAAATAAGGCTGCTATGAACATAGTGGAGCATGTGTCTTATTACATGTTGGAACATCTTTGGAGTATATGTTCAGGAGTGGTATAGTTGTGTCCTCAGGTAGTACTACGTCCAATTTGAGGAACCACCAGACTGATTTCTACAGTGGTTGTACCAGCTTGTAGTCCCACCAGCAATGGAGGAGTGTTCCTCTTTCTCCACATCCTTGCCAGCATCTGCTGTCACCTAAGTTTTTGATCTTAGCCATTCTGACTGGTGTGAGGTGGAATCTCAAGGTTGTTTTGATTTGCATTTCCCTGATGACTAAGGATGTTGAACATTTCTTTAGGTGCTTCTCAGTCATTCAAGATTCCTCAGTTGAGAATTCTTTGTTTAGCTCTGTAGCCCATTTTTAAATAGGGTTATTTTATTCTCTGGAGTCTAACTTTTTGAGTTCTTTGTATATATTGGATATTAGTCCTCTATCAAATGTAGGATTGGTAAAGATCTTTTCCCAAAATGTTGGTTGCTGTTTTGTCCTACTGACAGTATCATTTGCCTTACAGAAGCTTTTCAATTTGACAAGGTCCCATTTCTCAATTGTTGGTCTTAGAGCATAAGCCATTAGTGTTCTGTTCAGGAAATTTTCCCCTGTGCCCATGTGTTCAAGGCTCTTTCCCACTTCTTCTGTTAGATTCAGTGTATTTGGTTTTATGTGGAGGTCCTTGATCCACTTGGACTTGAGACACTGATCTATTTATTTAAAGTTTACAATGCATTTGCGATTGTATGAGGGAGTTATATCATGTTAGGTGTATTTTAATGACCTGGTTATTGTTTCATTTGGACATGAGACATGATTTATGTCAAGTTAACAAGGGGTGGATTTTGATGGCTATTCCTGGTTGTCAACTTGACTACATCTGGAGTGAACTACAATGCAGAAATGGAGGGCACACCTGTGATCCAGATCTTGAGGCAGGAAGACACAGGCTTCTGACCCAGATCTTGACCTAGAGATCTTGTGGCATAGTGGCTATGAAAAGCTTAGGCCCAGGCAAGGTAGTATATGCCTTTAATCCCAGGAGACTGAAGCAAGCAGATCTCTGAGTCCAAGGCCTGGGACAAAGCAAATTCCAGATCTAGGCATGGTGGTACACACCTTTAATGTGGGCCACACCTTCTGCTGTAGACTTACAGAAATACATTGGGAGAAGGAAGGCTCACTTACTTGCCAGTACATTTGTTAGAACCTACTTCTACAGAAGACCAGCTGAAACAAATAGCCTCACAAGATTGAGCAACTACTAGATTTTTTGGACTTCCCATTCACAGCTGCCCGTTGTTAGTTGGTTAGACTGCAGACTGTAAGTCATTACAATAAACTCCATTAATATAGAGAGACATTCCATAAGTTCTGTGAGAACCCTGACTAATGAACCAAGTAACACGGAAAGATGCTCAGGCCCCAATCATCATTAGGATACAAATGAAAGCTATAAGGATGTACCATTACTGCCCTGGAAGTACAGTGGCAAAAACTACAGACTGTCCTGAGTGTGGACAGGGAACTGGAAAAATAGATGGAACTCCCATACATTTCTTGAGAAAAGGGCACCACTTTGGGAAATATCTTCGTGCATCCTTAAAAAGCTACTTTGCAATTTGTGACAAAACACTACAACCAAAAGCAATTTGGGGGGAGGAAAAGGGTTTGTTTCAGGTCACGGTTTCCAGTTGTAACCCATCAGGAAGGGAAGGCAGGGCAGAGGCTCAGGAAAGGAGGTGGATGCGGGGACTGAAGCCAACCGTGAAACAGTAAGTACTCCTTTGCTCCGTGGTTTACTCAGTTTCCCTTTGCCCACACCCGGGCCATGCATACGGGGATGGTACCACAGAGAGTGGGCTGGGTTTAACCACGTACATTAATCAAGAAAATGGTCCCCGGGCTTGTCTATGGACAAATCTTAAGGAGGCATTTTCTCAATGGAGTGTTTCCCTCTCCCTAAGTGATCCTAACTTGTTTCAAGTTAACAACAACAACAATAAACAAAACAAAACAAAACAAAACCACACAAAACTGAACTGATCTCACCTTACCAGCACAAAAGCATAGACATATTGACCTTTTCCTCAAAAACTAAATGTACTGGATTAGAAGCTCCATCCAAACCATTGAGTAAAAGTTTTGGTAACAAAGGGAAGGCACTATCGCATGAAAGGGAGCTGGAGAGACGGCTCACAGGTTAAGAGCATTACTGCTCTTCCAGAGGTCCTGAGTTCAATTCCTAGCAACCGCATGGTGGTTCACAACCATCTGTAATGGGATCCGATGCCCTCTTCTGGTGCGTCTGAGGATAACAACTGTGTACTAAGTAAATTGAGAAAACAAACAAAAAGAAGTGTGTTTTAACCAAGATGTGCCAGTGCAGGTAAGCTTAGAGAGACAGAAAAGACAGTTAAGGGTGGGAAACCTACGCACTGTTCCAAGGTACGGAGACCTGAATGCCTAGCACCGTGCATGTGTGTACCTGTGGCAAAGAGGGGTGCTGGCACCACTCGCAGAAGTCTCAATTCCAATTTATAGCTCCTCGATTTCCTTTCTGCTAGTATTGCAGCTGCCTAGTAAGACCCTCCCCTCCACCAAACTAGAAGAGATGTCCATCACAATAAGACCCAATAGGAGTCCTTCTCAGATGCAGGACTCCTTTGAAAGCTAAGGAAAGCTGTGGAAAAGGTTGAGGTATGGAACAAAGAACTTCAGTCAGGTTTTAAAACTGATCAATGAGCTGGAAAAGGATCAGAATAAAACAAGTGGAATGAAGAAGGCAAATCAAGATGTCGGGAGGGAGGGGGGAATATTCTGATTTAAGAAATAAACTACAAGCCGGGCGGTGGTGGCATATACCTTTAATCCCAGCACTTGGGAGGCAGAGGCAGGAGGATTTCTGAGTTCAAGGCCAGCCTGGTCTACAAAGTGAGTTCCAGGACAGCCAGGGCTACACAGAGAAACCCTGTCTTGAAAAACCAAAAAAAAAAAAATAAATACATAAAAAAATAAAAAATAAACTACAGCGGGGCAGTGGTGGTACACACCTTTAATCCCAGCACTTGAGAGGCACAGGCAGGCAGATTTCTGAGTTCGAGACCAGCCTGGTCTACAGAGTGAGTTTCAGGACAGCCAGGGACTTGGGGGGGGGGGGCGGGGAGGAAAGAAGGAAGGAAGGAAGAAAGACGGAAGGAGAGAGAGAGAGAGAGAGAGAGAGAGAGAGAGAGAGAGAGAGAGAGAAACTACAGCAACAAAACCCCAAAATCTAGGAGGAAAGCTCAACAAATCAGATAAAAATCAATGGAAAGTCCCTCTAGTTTAAGGGCTAGTTTTGTCAACTTGACCCAAGTTAGAATGTAAGAAGAGAGGAGGAACCCTAGTAGAGGAAATTCCTGTATACTATGGGCTGTAGCCGAGCTTGTGGGGGCATTTTCTTAGTGATTGAGGGAGACAAGCCCAGCTTGATGTATGTGTGTGTGTGTGTGGAGGGGGGAGAGTATCATCCTTGTGCTTGTTCTGTAAGAAAGCAGGCTGAGAACCCTGTGGTGGTGAGGTACCCCATTCCTTTAATCTCAGCACCTTGGGAGACAAAGACGGGTGGATCTCTTGAGTTCAAGGCAAGCCTGGTCTAATGTGTTCCAGAACAGTCAAGGCCTCAGAGAAATTGTCTCAAACCAAAACCAATTGGGCGGCAGGAGAGTCGGGGGAGACTTGGGGGGGGGGGATGTAGACTGAGCTACCCTAAAGAATGAGGAGCAAGTCGATAAGCAGCATCCCTCTATAGCCTCCGCTTCGGCTCCTGCCTCCAGATTCCTGTGCTACCTGCTTTTGATGATGAACTGATAGGAACTATGAGTGAAATAACTTCTCAAATTGTTTTTGGTCATGGTGTTTCACCAAAAGCAATAGTATGCTAAGATATCCCCCTGTAGTGGCTATTCCTGGTTGTCAACTTGACTATATCTGGAATGAACTGCAATCCAGAATTGGAAGGCTCACCTATGATCCTAATCTGGAGGATGAGATACAAGTTTCTGACCTAGATCTTGGCATGGAGATCTTGAAGCATAGTGGCTATGAATTCCAGAAGATTAAGACAAGGAGATCAAGGTCATCTGGTATTAAAGGTGCCGTGGCACACGCCTTTAATCTGGGCCACATCCTCTGCTGGAGACCTACATAAGGACATTGGAAGAAGGAAGACTCACTCTCACTTTTCCTTGCCTGCTTGCCTTGTGGGACTGGACTGAGCAACTGCTGGATCCTTGGACTTCCATTCATAGCTGCTGCTGACCATTGTTGGGGAGTTAGACTATAGACTGTAAGTCATCAACAAATTCCCTAACTATATAGAGACTACCCATACGTTCTGTGACTCTAGAGAACCGTAACTAATACACACCCCTAGCCCCCACCCATGTCTCAACCCAGAATAGGTGGGGCTAGGCAGGTGAAAGATTAGCAAGATCACATACCTAGGAATGACTACATTTAGATAATAAGTGCTGAGGGGAAACAATTGTGACTTCCAAAGCTTGGGATACAACTAAAGAAACCAAATCTGATTCCAGTGATGTTGAAGAAACTGAGGTACAGATTAATGACACAAAAAAACCCTATTTTGATGCAACTACGGAAATTTCTCAAAGCCAAGCAGTGGTGTGCAACTTTAATCCCAGCAGAGGCAGGCCAATCTGAGTTCCAGGACAGCCAGGGCCATACAAAGAAACCCTCTTGACAAGCAAATAATTCCCCAAATCTAAGGAGAAAATTGGATCACCAACTCCAGGATGCATTTGGAAATAAAAACTGTCAAAACACAAAATCAAAATCCCTGTTCATGCCCTATAATATATAATGCTAATAGTACAGAATACTAGCAGTAATGCCTAAAGCCAGGGAAGAAATGGCAGATGGTATGGTGGTTTGCATCTGCTCAACCAAGGGAGTGGCACTATTAGAAGGTGTGGCCTTGTTGGAATAGGTGTGTCACTGTGGACATGGGCTTAAGACCCTCACCCTAGCTACCTGGAAGCCAGTATTCTGCTAGCAGCCTTCAGATGAAGATGTAGGACTCTCAGTTCCTCCTGCACCATGCCTGCCTGGATGCTGCCAGGCTCCCTCCTTGATGATAATGGACTGAAGCTCTGAACCTGTTAAGCCAGTCCCAACTAAATGCTGTCCTTATAAGTGTTGCCTGGGTCATGGTGTCTCTTCACAGCAGTTAAGCCCTAAGACAGATGGGTTTCAAATCCTGAAATGAGCCAACTGGTGGTGTATGTCTTTCCCATTGGGATCTCTGTAAACTGGAGGCCATTCTGGTATACAGAGAAAGTTTCATGACAGTCAAGGCTACAGAGAAACTGAAAATAATCCTGAAATGAAGTAACCACTCACTGAACTCATTATATGCAATCAAGTTTTTTTGATTGGATATTTTATCTACATTTCAAATGTTTTCCCATTTCCAGGTCTCCCCTTCAGAACCCCCCTATCCCATTCCTCCTCCCCTGCCTCTATGAGGGTGCTCCCCGACCCACCCACTCCTGAATTGGCATTCCCCTACACTGGGACATTGAATACCCTCAAATCCAAGGGTCTCTCCTCCCACTGATGTTCAACAAGGCCATCCTCTGCCACATACGTGGCCAGCACTGTGGGTCCCTCCATGTGTACTCTTTGGTTGGTGGTCCAGTCCCCAGAAGCTCCAGGGGTGGGGTATATGGGGGGGTCTGGCCTGTTGTCCCTCCATGGGGGCTGCAAATCCCCTCAGCTCCTTCAGTCCTTTCTCCATCTCCTCCATCAGGGACCCCTGAGCTAATTGAAGGATAGATTTCTCGTAAGCAAGCCTTACAGAAAACCTGGGTTTAGGACAGATGTTCTTCTGAGGAGCACTTCACAGGTGTTCGCTACTATGCAAGGGAGCACTGACCCTAGGGTAGTATAGATAACTGTAAGAAAAGAACTTGTATTTTGAAAAAAAAAAAGATTTATCATAAGCATAAAGTGACTGACAAGAGACCGATAAACCTGCCCTACAGGTTATCTAAAAAGGTTTTTTTTAAATAAGATAAACCGAACAATTGCCCACTCCTAGGTGAACAAGTAGCTCTAAATGCCCCTTAGGCTCCCTATGGTGACAGGTCTTGAGGAGACAGAAAGTGCCCTCACGCTTTTGCTGGTGCCTGATTAACACACGGGCCCTTCATTGTTTTAAGGAACTGCTCCGTCAACTAAGATATTTATCTACAAGTCTGTATGACTTACAAGATAAGCTACTGGGAGAGAACTCAGGGAGGATATGACAAGCCCTCTGGATATGACATGATCCGCCCGATTCCCTTCACAGCTTAATGCGCTCATTTCCAGGGCTAACACACTCATAAAAGGCACACATCACTAAACCTCTAACAATGTTATTGTAACTAAACAAAATTATTTGTATTTATTTTCTTTGGCACATAAAAACAGGTATTTACATATATAAAAAAAGCTCAAATTGACAAACATTTAAATCGACAGACGACAGACAGAGATGTGCTTTACCAAACTTGTATCATACTCAACTTTGAGTCTAACACAGAAGCATATGTTTTCAAGACTCCATAAAAAGGACCACACAGCCTTCCCTTGCCAAAAAAGTCCAATTAATTTTCTTAGCATCTAACTACAAATAGATATCTGGTTTGTTTTTCTTTTCATAAAATAAGTCAATCTTGGCATTTTTATGGATAATTAATTTTTTTAAACATTAAGCTGTAATTTCAAGAGGCCATATGTCCTCTTCACAAAAGGCATCATAACTATTTTTACTTTCTTAAGTTAAAGTTGAGGTTTTGTTTTTTTTTTTTTTAAAAAGTAGCCCTTAAAATCTGCAGTTGATTTACTATAAAAGGTCACAGTCTCTGTAAGTTCTTTTTGCTCTTTTTAGTTCCAGGCAAAGGACCCACTTTACAGCTGGCTTTTAGGACCCTGCCATTCAAACAGTCTTTGTTGTTATGGTAAGCACACAGACACTTTGTACAATATTCAAATTGACAGCTCTCCCGTTTGCAGACTGCTCGCTCTAAATAGTGGTCATACTTTGCAGGGAAATTACAGCGAACACAAGCTTTGAGGCTTTCGTTGTTTTTCAATGTCTTTGCCACCTAAAAGAAAAAAAATCCATACATGTATTTTAGTATCCTGAATGAATTTGTTACTAAACCAGGAAAGGGGAGCCATGCCTCTAATATAGACATTTTAGTGTGTGTGTGTGTGTGTATATATATATATATATATATATATATATATATATATATATATCTCTCACCTAATGGGTTCAGAATAATAGGAGCCCTTCAACTCCTGAAATGTATACCTTATATTCTCCTTTTGACAGTAGCAACTACAAAACGTAGTATGGGGCAGTCTGAGATATTTCAAGGTCACTACTTAGAGTAGATGAAAGGGATAGAAGATGTGACCTCTACTGCCTTAATGCTTCTTACCACAAACCCAAACATCATGTGACATAGTTCAGTAGCAGACACTGGATACAGTGAAGTGCCAAACTGTCCTGGGAAACCCTCGTTTCGCAAACATTCGTGATAGTTACCTCCAGGAACTCGGTGTGTAGGCTGAAGGTAGAACCCTTCTGACCACGCTGACTGGAGGACTTGACTTGAACATCTTTTTTGGGAGGTGCCCAGGTGGATGACTTTTGAACAGAAGTTAGTGCAGCTCTGCCCACGACATATCCTCTGGTTGTAGCATGTAGTGATAACTTGCTGCTTTCCTGATTGAAAGTTTAAAAAGAGCTTTTCAATTCTTTTTTGTACTCCTTGCATTTGCGGTTGATAAAGGGATCCCACAGGAATGTAAGATTCAGCCTTCCAAACTCACTCAAAGTGTCAATCAGAGAGGCCTCTTAGGAATTTAAGGTGCCTTTTAAACTAGCCAAGGCCAAGACTACAAAGTCCTGTCCACAGAACAAGCAGTCATTCTTCCCACTACCAATAGATGGCAGCAGTCAGTTAACAGGCACATTTATTTTAGGTTTTTGAGAAGAGGTCTCAAGATGTACCTCAGGCTGTCTTTACACTTCTCAAGCCTCCAGCATTCCAAGATCACAGATACTTGCCCTCACCCTGCCTTAGGGGCATGTTTCAATCATACAACGACTGTGAGAAATACCACAATTAGCCATTAAAACTCTTCCTCTATACCAGCAGTTCTCAACTGGTTGGTTGAGACTGCTTTGTGGGGTGTCTCAGACAAAGTAGGCTTATTGATGAGTTGCTTAGAAGATCCCATACTGCCAGTGCCTCACACCCTTCTCCCCCGGAAGCTGACATTCTTTATGGATTTAAGTAATTTACAAGCATTTGTTTCTGCCTCTAAAAGAACAATGGCAGCCTAAGAAAACAGTGCCTTGAAAGACTTACCATGACTCTCTGCATGGCTTTGCTGTACAGCTGGAAGGCTCCCTTATCGTTTTCTAGTATCTTCTTCCACATTCTGCTCACTCTAGACAAACTAGAAAACCAAGGAAACAAAGGTCTAAGTCCAACCACAGAGAACAGAAGCAGATGGCTACAAGCTGCGCTAACAGTCTACGCACTGAAACCCAGCAGATTAAGATTGCGGAATGACAGAGCCTAGTTATCAGTGCTTAGCCAGACTAAGCAAAGGGACAAAAATTTTTAAGTTTTTTTAAAAGCTCCCGCATGCTTGTTGCACCCATTTTTTTTTCCCCTTGAGTATCTATCAGGATAAGCAACTTCACACCAGTAGTGTATGTACCACCTTAGTTGTTTGAGAGGACACTGGGCTACTTTGTAACCAATTTGGAAAAATCTATTACAAACTTCACGATGCTGAATACAGAAACCAGCCAATAATAGAAGCCACCTTATCTACCCATTTCACTGCAGTTAGCCAGATATTTTCTTCCATTTCAAATGTCAACTAAACATTAAAAAAACCAGTCAGTGCCGTAAGGCCACTTTACCACTGGTCTGCCCAAGCAGGTCCTTTGTCATCTAACACATGCAGTGTGCGACACACTCAAACTCACTTTATTAAGTCCATGCCGCTGAGTTTCGTCAAAATATTAGCTAGCAGGTGCATAAATCCCCTCCGGGAGAGCTCGGCCAGGATATCTAAGTGTTCCATGCCCATTTTCTTGCCAATTATATTTTGCAGTCTAAAGTTTCCACTGGCGATAACTTCCTTCAGCATCTCTCGATCCACCTTAGAGCTTCGCTTGCCATTCTTTTTTAACGTTGAGCAGACCACTCTTTCAAAATGCAGGACAGGCAGCAGGTTTTTGTTGGGATGCTGGTCTGGGCTCTGCGATGGCAGACGGGCCTGGGAACTGTTTCTGAAATTCTCCAGGATAAGGACGCCATCCTCACAGTTGCTTTGTGTGAACGACGAGTAGCCGCTGTCCTCATACAGTCTACTGGCCTCTAGCTCTTCTGTTTCGTTTGGACTGTCTAGTATGCTCTGTACATGTTGATTTTCCTTGTTGTCATGTCCCACAATTGGTGACTGGACGAAAGACAACCTTTCCTGGTTTCTAACACAGTCCTTACAGGAAGGTTCCAAACACACAGGACTGTAGGAACCGTCTCTCCCACTGTCTTCAGGCTTCACCTGAAGCTCAGAAAGATCAGGGTTACAATTAAAACACTTCATTGTAACAGAAAAAACAGGGCTTTCTTCTTTACAACCTGCAAAAAGAACACAAGAAACAGAATAAAAATCACTTTTGTGCTAACTTGTTATCCATCCTCTTGCTGGAGACTGAACCCAGGGTTCTTTACAGAGAATAAATACCATAGCCCTTGTAGACCCAGCACCAGAAATGGATACCTTCCATCACCATGGTGTGCATGTGCCAATAAAAAGAATATTAGCCCAATACTGTTAACTAAAACCCACACATGACACAGTTCCAGGATCTAGCTATCATTTCCATAGGCTTCCTTTGAACTAATGAACTAAGTCTCCTCTCCCCCATTTTACTCTTCTGTGTGGGCATGCCAAGAGTCACATTGCACAAGTGGTCAGAGGACAACAGCTATGAAGCTGGTTTTCTTCTATCTCTAGGTGACTAGGCACAGGTCGCAAGCTGATGTCAAAGCCCTGGCTGTCCCTTTCATGACTCCCCTTCGTCAGTTCCTCTGACCTGAGATTGGGAATGCATTGCCTCATTTCTTTGAGACAGAGGACTTGCAGGAGCAAGAAAACCATAGTGGACAGCTCTGGCATCAAAAACCTAGTGCAGGAAGTGCTCTTCACCTACCATTCACAGGGCTTACTTTTGGCTCAAACTGCTCTAATTCTTGCTCTCACGAGCTGTTCCAGTTGGCCTGGGACTGCACTTCACATGCTGCCATCATTATGATCTTTAAGCATTTTTTTTAAACTTTTCGAGACTATAAAAAAAAAAAAAAATCTGAGCCGGGCGGTGGTGGCGCACGCCTTTAATCCCAGCACTTGGGAGGCAGAGGCAGGAGGATTTCTGAGTTCGAGGCCAGCCTGGTCTACAGAGTGAGTTCCAGGACAGCCAAGGCTACACAGAGAAACCCTGTCTCGAAAAACCAAAAAAAAAAAAAAAAAAAAAAAATCTGGGAGATATATACCATCTGAGATCAAGAGACTTTCAAAGATCAAGCTAAGTGCTCCCAAATAATAAGAAATATGTTGCAGTCTGTTCATATTGTTGAGTAGACATAAAGACAGATTAACGAATTCTATACCCCTCCCAATCAAACAAATGTAGGGCACAGGTCTAGTCTTGCTATTTCATTTATCTGATATGCACTTAATGACAAAAACTTGGCCTCAGTTTTCCCATCCACAAAATGGAGAAGAAAAAACTGTATTAAATGGATAATCTAATCAGAAAAGCATCTGTTTTATCTAGTCACAATACGGCAAACTTGCTGGCATTTCTTACATTGCAAATTGAGATAAATTCCACAAGTATAAACTAGGAGGCAAAATTTCAAATGAAATCTCTCTGCGGAGCTTTCTGACCAGCTTATTCTATTAGGTTTGGGGGGAAGGACTGTCCTTAAAATGAACTTACAGATAAAACGAAAAAATATTTCAATATTTTAGAACTCACATTAGCACCCCCCTCAGCCAATCCTGGGAGGGGGAAAGGTTGGTAGTCATAAAGTACACCAAGTCTGACCCCTCATTTAACTTATAAACACAAGCTTTCCAGTCCACATTAAGTGCTGGAATTAAAGCTGGCGTTAAAGTCTTAGCTCTTCCATATGTTAACTACGTTTCAGTCTCAGTACCCAGCCATGTGGCCAAGGTCAAACACCAGCCCTTCCGCGCTTAAGGGTGAGGAAAGGTGGCTGAAAGTGTAAATCAAGAGAAAACCTTTAAGCCTACTTTGAAAACTATTTAAATGTACCAACTATTTTTTTTCAAACTTTCTTCCAGGCTGTAAACCAAGTGGGGGTGGGGCCTGGGGTGGGGAGTCAGCAAGTATTTCCTGAGGAGGAAAGCTGAGCAAAAGAATCCCACCGTAAAATCCTTCAATTTCTTCTCTTTTAAGAGTGACTCGGGTAATCCTTTACAAACACACTCTCCTAAGCTAGCAGTTTCTCCCCCTCAAGACTTAACTCCTTTTCTGATGAAGGAAGATTATGGAAGATACACACACACACACACACACACACACACACACACACACACACAATTGCCTTTTCCTTCAGTTTCGAAATTTTCTAGGGTAAAAACCGATGGGTCATTCATTGAGATGCCAAGAAAGAGATTAAAAATAAATTAAAAGAATCAGCAACTGAGTAAGGGACCATGAACTCTTCAGAGCAGCGGAAAATTAAACAACCCCTCTTCGACTCTTTCAACAGCTAAACACTACAGGCAGATTCATGGTGTGGGAGGGAAAAAAGGCGCTTTTTAAAACCCTCCCCTGCTGACTCCAGGCCTTGAGACTTACAGAGAAGAGGCAAAAAAAAAAAGGGGGGGGGGAGGGGAAGAGAAAATAAATCTTTTCCCATTTGGTACAGTGGGCAGGCGGGTGTGTGTGTGTGTGGGGGGGGTCCTTACATTTGGCAGGAGCCCCTAGAAATGCTGAGGGGGTCGGTGGTGGGAGGTGCCCCGAGGGCGCGGTGCACGAGGGAAGGCGGGAGATAAGCGCGGAGCTCAATCTCCCGCGCTCTCCAGCCAGGACTCTGAGGGCAGTAAAGTTTGGGAGACTGAGTCTGGACGTGAGGTAGATGAAAGCTGTGAAACTGGGGGATCTAGGGGTTAGAGATGGGGCCATCTGGCCAGCCTGGAGTCCCGCAGTCCTGTCACAGCTCGTGCAGGAGTGGGGGGAGGGGAGAGGGGGCATTTGGCGCCCAGGCAGGGGGATGGGGAGGAATCCGGCGCGCAGAAGCCACTACCTTTGCACGTCCCCGGTGCGGGGTCTCCGGGTGGGATTGGATGGCAGGACCCCGGACAAGGACGACCACATCTGCCCCACTCTGCATCAAGCCACCCTCGCCCCGCTCCACCTTCCCACTCTGCATCAAGCCACCCTCGCCCCGCGCCACCTTCCTCCCAGTCCGGGACCTGGGAGGTCGCCCGAGGCCCGGAACACCGCGATCCGCACGCACCCCCATCTCTGAGGCTGCGGCCACAGGGTGACGATTCCCACCCACGATGCCCGCCTCACACTCACCGTCCACGGTCGTCCGCGCGCCAAGGCGGCAGGGGCAGGAGGACGGCCGCGGCAGATCGCTGCAGGTGCGCCGGCTCATGCCGGCGAACTCCGGCTCCGACGTAGGTGAGGTGGCCGGGCGACGCGCTGAGCCGTAGCTCTTAAAAGGCGCCAGCTGGTACTTTTAAAATCTTTGAATTTGGTGCCCAAATCGGAACGGACCAATGGGGCGCGGCGTCTGCACGCGCGTGCCAATAGGCAGGCGGCGTGAGAGGACGCCCTCGCTTGCCCAATAGGAGGACTGGGGGGCGGAGCCAGCCCTGGAGCCAGGCCCCTCCCACACACCCAGATCCTCGCCTCCCCGAAGACGCTGAGGGAGGTGGCACGAACCCCCTTGTAGGCGTGGCCTGCGAAGGCGGCGGGGCGCCTGCGTATACCCGCCATGCCGCCCCCCCCCCCTAGTTATCCCGCGAACCGGCCTCCCGGGAGTCCTCATGTCCTGGGGACAGCTCCGACTTCTGCCTGAAAGTCTGTGATGGGCACAGACCGGGTCCCCGGTCTTCCTCCTTCGCCTGTTACGCGCGAGTTTGCTGAGCTGCAAGCCCGCCACCTTAAGTCCACACCTTCCGGAAAACGGGCCCTTCCCCGGGCTCCGGACCCGCCTCTCTAGGATTTAGGCGCGCTCTACTCTCCCTCCTAAATTGGCTCCGCCCCCTGCCTGGAGCTCTTGCGCTTGCGTACTGCGCGGCGGCGGCTGCGGTGTTGGCGGGTTGGCGCTTGCGCGCTAGGGGCCTGGCGGTTCCCTCCGGGCGGGGCGGACTAGCGGGGCGGGGCAGGTGACCGGAGAACCGCCCTTACCCCTGGGTCGGCGCGCAGCGGAGCCCGGCGTCCCTTGGCTTGGCGCCACCCGGAGGCCAAGGGCGCGGCCTAATACCTAGACCTGGCTGTTGCTTTCTTTTGGGTTTTCAACCACCACGAATTCTTTAAGAGACAGCCGATCTGTTCCCCCTAAATAAGTCAGACTCTCTTTTCTTTGGGGAGGAGCGCCCTGGCTACGTGGATATATTTGTAGCAAAGGCGAGAGCGAAAGTATTAATTATTAACTCTGATGGTGAGCTGTAGCGCACCACTAATGATGCTGGACATTGCGCATCTTAAATTTATTTCTAAGTGGTGACAATACACGGGACTCCTAGTCAGAATTCCGCGCGGTAAAGCTAGAGGATATACCAAATCCCTCCACTTGCCATTTCCCTCTTGCTTTTCTGCAAGAGTTACTGACTTTCTGTTAGTGTTCCATGCAGCTCCTGTGTAAGGTGGGACCAAGATTGGACTGAGTCATACAAATGCTGGGTGGATCCAGTTTTTATCTAAATTTTTTTTTTGTTTATCCCTAGTTTTCTGGCATTTTCACGTTTGAAAGGGCTGAATAAAAATAGTGATGTGGATGGTGTTGCTTACCAAAATCTTGACAGCTTTTTCTGTTTTGTACCCGAGAACTGAGACTCTAAGTAAAAATGGCTGAAAAGACACGAGCCCTGTCTTTCAGGAAGTTTATATACTAATGAGAAGGAATTTGGCAATCAAAATTTTCAGTAAATGAAAGATACTAAACCGCGTGTTAACAGAATTGTTAACAGAGACAGGTTGAGAATCTTGAATGGTCAGTTAAGTTTGGGACTTTGAACCATCAGCTGAACTATACTGACCTTGCAAAGAACTACATAAAAAAAAAGTGCAGGGGGGGGGGCGTCTGAAACGTCAGAAACTAGATCATGTGGTATTTGTAGAATGTACGGATTTTAGCTGGAGTAATTTGCTGAATAGATATTAAAACCCTGCGTAGTTGAGCGTGGTCACACACACACACACACACACACACACACACACACACACACACACACTCAGGAGCCAGAAACCTAGATCCCGGACAGAGACGGCTACACAAAGAAACCTAGTCTCAAAAAACAAAAATAAATAATTTTAAATGCTGTACCAGGGAAATCTTTGTGCATGCGAAATATACTCCCTAATGTGAAATAACACTAGATAAAGACCATTGTTGTACTGTGTATTCAATAATGGATTTGGGTTTTAGAGGTCGTGGAAACCTGTCTCAGTGCTGAGGAGTGACAAGAAAAAGCTTACTATTAGCTTGCCATTCTTTAATAATCTTAGCAGTATTTTCACTTTATACTGTTAAGTCTAAGATCTCACTGTGGTTTCACAGCTAGTCAAGAGAGGGCACAAACTTTTGAATCCTCCTGGGGTAGCAGGAGGTACTCTTGAGGGCAAAATGAACCAAATTCCTTCCAGCAAGACTTAAAGAGTCCAGGAGTTCAAGGGTTCATGCACTTCCTTCTGTTATTCCAGGGAGTAATATTTGCTGGGATCTTGATTGTTGATAGAACACATTCCTGCTTCTACTCTGCGTGACCTTGGAGACCCTTTATCGTCTTTTATTTGCATATACAGAGAGTTCGAAATTTGAGATGGGAAGACAAGCTCTGTAAACAACTGAGCACCTGGAATGTAACCTTTGGTTCTTCACTATAGCCTGAAAGTACTCTTCTGCATTTTTTCCCCTTCCTGAAGAAGATGGCTGATAGGTTGTTGGAAAACCTCAAATTTCTATAAGGAGACAAGCATGTTTCTTTACATGCTACAATAATCTGTCACGGTCCTTGTCAGTTTGCCAGGTTAATTAATCGTTGACTTTAAATTATATCTGAGTTTAATTATGTTGGAACAGTATTAACTGATGCTCCTAGCAGGCTCATTTGCACTTGTGAATCTCCCTCCATGAGATAGAGAGGGCCATTCTGCATTTCACTAAATGCCAGTCTTTGCATGCCCATTCCTGTGAAGGTTTTGTTTCTCTCCCCTGGGGTGAAATATGAAGTGCAGAGAAAATTGCCTTCATCCCTTCAAATTCATTTTTGCAGACTTAGTGCAGACAAGACATTGAGGTATATGGAAATAATAGAGACATGCAGCCTGCCCTGTGCTTACTGTCTATACTCTTGAGGTTCTCTGAATACTCATTTATGAATAAAATAAAAATAAGTAATAAAATGAATAAAATAATCATCAAGTGCCAGAGTGTTGAGACTCACCGCTGCCCAGAATCATAAGAGTTGGTGCTACCATAAATTTAAAAAAATATGCAATTTAGGCCATTATTAGTGTGTGACTTTGTATATTTTCACCCTATCTGTAACTTTACTATTTCATTTCTTTATTAAGCGTACAAACTTGGGATAGAAATCAACCAGTAAATTTACTATGTTGAAGTGAATATTGCTTCTTAGGTATTACCTTGGTTTGTTTTATACTGCTTATAGTAGTATCACAGTAATTTCTATAGTGGAAACTTCCCTGAGTCCTAGAACTTAAGAAGGTGAAGAAAAAGGCATGAATGTGGGATGAATGTTGGTTGGTGCCTTGGAAATACCTTCTGGATGTAGGACCTCAGGAGACTTAAAAGGTAAGGGTAAAAAGGCCCAAACTTGGAATCTTCTGTTTATCCCATGTCTAAAAGCTTTAAACACCTTCCAGAAGGTATAGGTCCACATACCTACTCACTGTATTGGGATTAAGTTTTCAGTTCTTGAATTTGGGAAGACACAATCAGACCACAGCATAAGGAGAAGTGTTGTGGGGTACAGATAAAAGGTGTCATTACTTCTGTCTTGAGAGTAAAGTATCCTTTGGGATGAACCTTGACACCTATCTGCATAGGTAGAGTTTGAGTTTCTAGGTTTAGGCAGGTAGGAAAAGTGCATGACTCAGAATGAGATGGCTGTGCAAACCATTCCAAGGATCTCAACACATTATGGTTCTATTAGGCTTCTATTGCTGCTCTTTTTTTTTTTTTAAAGAATTATTTGTTTATTTTATAAGTACATTGTAGTTGTATTCAGACACACCAGAAAAGGGCATCTGATCACTTTACAGATGGTTGTGAGCCACCATGTGGTTGCTGGGATTTGAACTCAGGACCTCTGGAAGAGCAGTCAGTGTTCCTAACCGCCGAGCCATCTCTCCAGCCCTCTATTGCTACTCTTATACTGCTCTGCCTTAACTTTTTATTGACTTCCAAATCACATTTGGACAACTAGGGATTACTTAGTGAGTTCACAGATGGAACTACTCTGCATGGGCTGATAGTGCATTCAATGGTACCTTATTTTTAAGTGTATTACTTTGGCAGTCCTGAGTATTGAGTTGAAAACCTTCAATACTGTCATAAAAAGCACACATGGTGACACTGAGCTGCACCCCAATGTCCCTAACACATTTTACGCTTATATTGTTGAAATAGTCGCGTAAGCTGTGGACAGTTCCATTCTAACCAGGTATGATATCCTTATGTAGTTTAAATTCCATCAAAGGCTCTTTTTGACCAGTAACCTACAGGTCTCACACCTTTCTCTTAGGATAAGGGTGACAGTTTTCCCTTGTTAATAGACTGAAATCCAATGTTTTGTTTTGTTTTTTTGAGACTGGGTCTATGTAGTCTTGGCTGTCCTGGAACTCACTATGGTAGACCAGGCTGGCCTTAATCTCAGAGATCAGTGTGCCTCTACCTCCAAGGAGTGCACCACCACTGCCCAGTGAAATCTACCGTTTAATATTCGTCCATCTTAACTTTATAATAACTGTCTTGCAGATTAAGAAGAGATTAGGCATATTGTAATTAGTTAATATAAGATTGTAATGTTAAGGCTAAAGCAGAATAAAATATGGGAGGTTCTGAATATAGTTAAATGGCCAGTCTTGAGTTGTATGGGTTATTGAACACTATTCAACAAACTCATAAAAACGTAAAATAATAAGGGTCCTTTAATCCTAACACTTAGGAGGCAGAGGCCAGTTTGGTCTACAAAGTGAGTTCCAGGACTACTACAGAAAAATAGTCAAAAAACCAAAAACCCAACAACTGCAAAATAAGGGGCTGGAGAGATGGCTCAGTAAAGACCAATGGGTACTTTTACAGAGAGTCTGAGTTCAATTCCCAGTCCTCTCTGGGCAACTCACAACTGTCTCTAACTACAATCCCAGGGGATCATACACTCTAATATGGCCTCCACAGGTACTGTAGGCACATAAGTGTACAAACACACATGAAAAACACCTATGCATATAAAAAGATTAATTAATACACACATTAAAAGAAAATTAATACCTTTCATGAGATTAGAAGGGATACTGTTCATACAATCTGGTTTTTGTGTTAGGCACAGTAGGCAGCTTAAACATCCTTGCCTATCATTAATGGTTTTATGCTACTTCCTTTCAAATAGTGAGGCACTAAATACTCAGTATAAAGTATATATACTGAGTATATAAAGTATATACTATTATTTATATATATACAATATATAGTATATATACATGTTATATATAGTATATATATATACTATATACTTTATACTAATATATATACATATATATGTATACACACACACACACAGCAGCATGGACCAGTCAAACCCTCCCTCTTTCAATACAAATTTTTGTGACAATGGTGCTAAGTCACAAGAAAAGATGTAGGTACTTTAAACTGGCCAAGTTTCAAGTGTTAATGTCCCATAATGTCTGAATAATTCACATAGTACCAAAATATCTAGTTTAATTTTCATAGATGAAAATCCAGTGCAGTGCCTTGACAAAGGGGATTAGGAGTCTGATAAGGGTAAGCCCACAAATAGGTACATAATTGGATCTTACTTTGAAGAAGCCAACTCTAACACATCTAGGGGAAAAGGAAAGAAATCTGAACTATTGAATGAAGTATTTGGGACTTACCATAAATTTTGTCATGCAATGATACATACTTAAGTAGAATTGTGTCTAAGGGCCAGCTGATAGAGAGTCAAATGTCATGTTTGTAATTTATTTCAGGCATTGAATGTATGAAAACATGATTGGAGCTGGGCAGTGATTTCTGAGTGTTTGATAGTTTACAGACATTAGCCCCATTCAGAAGGGATTCTTAAATCCTTAGCTGTGACGCTATATACTTAGTATGGTCACATTAGCATCACCTGGATTTTAGAGGGGACACATTCAAACTATTCAAGTCCATACATCTCTTTGCTGGTAGCACGTGAAGCTTGTGAGTAGTAGGTGGTAGAGAAACACTGTAAGCATAACAGGACGTCTCATTTCTCCTCCTCCATGGCACAGCCTCGAGGGGTAGCCTTGGACACCACAATGGTTAATTCTGTAGACTTGGTTGGCCTTTATTGTGACTGAGACGGATAGTTGTCAACTTGACTACATGTGGAATGAATTATAATCCAGAACTGAAGGTCACACCTGTCATCTGGTTCTTGAGGCAAGAAGACACCATGCCTTTGATCCAGATCTGGAGTTAGGAAGACACCTCTAATCTGGGGCCACACCTTCTGTGAGAAGCCTATATAAGGACCATGGACCGAAGGTTTTGTTCTTTGTCTGCTTACCCTGACCTTGCTATTGCAGCCATTCCTTCACTGGCATCCGAGCCTACTTCTTCAGATTCCCACATATACCAAAGACCAGCTGAGGCACCAAGCCTTGTGGGACTGAGCAACTACAAGAATCTTGGACTTTCCATTCACATAGCCATTGTTGGATTAGTTGAACTCTAGACTCCTAAATCATTCCAATGAACTCTCTTTGTGTTTGTGTGTGTGTTTGTAGAGGCAGGGAGGAAAGAGAGATTCATTTTGTAAGTTCTGTGACTCCACAGAACCCTAATATTTGGTAGCATTATTTTGGGTCTCCTCAAGGTTTTGAGGTTTCACTGACATTTAAATCAGTGAAGTATCAGTCATGCTAACATGTTTTATCCAACTGGGCTAAAGGCCTGAGTAGAGAAAATCCAGCCTCCTCCAACCAAGAGACTTCCCTAGCAAACTACCAAGTAAAGTTAACCATCAACTGTTCTTGGTCTCCACCCAGGTGCTTCACACTGTAGATCTTGGACACATGGTTCTCTATGTGGGACCATCTTTGTTTGTATAGACACATCCTATTGGTTCTGTTTCTCTGAGGAACTGATATAGAAGCCCACCAAGGCTCACTATTCAGTAAAGCTCACACCTTGACAGGAGGCTTTGGCTTACCAGGTCCCATGGGCTTGATGTTCTGTTTGCAAGATCCAAGCAAACAGCTGCAAGGTAATCCAGGAACATTTCTATCATTGAGAGGGCTATCCTTCCAACAGGCCTGACTCCATTATAGGGACGGAGCACCTCGTAAGTGCTTCCTTTCCTAGGAACTCTGTGTAGGCTGTTCTCAGTCCTAATGTGCTTGACTGTATTGCTTCTTGTTAATTCCGCTGTCAGCTTTTGTTTCCTTAGGTCATATTAACATGAACATATCTGCTTTACATTTGAAATTTCTGATTAAATAATTTGCATAAAAACAACTGTCTTCCTTTGTGTATAATTTTTTTTAATAGAGAATTGTCCAAGAAACTGTTAACTTACATTCCTCAAGAGAATACTGATTAAAGATTTGCACACATGGATTTGTACTAGAATTTTCCTAGTCTATATAAAAATATATCTTTACAAAGAAGCTTAGTCTTTTTTGGAAATCATTTCTACTAGAGATTCGTAATCTGAATAGTCCTTCAGTGACTGAATTAGGTCATCCAGAAGACAGTCTCCTTGCATGAAACTCTCAAGGTCATGTAGTGATTTGTTTATTCTGTGATCTGTGACCCTGTTCTGTGGAAAGTTGTATGTTCTTATTTTCTCTGATCTTCCTTTAGTTCCAATCTAAAAAAAAAAATGGGGAAAGGTTAAGAGATGCATTTAGATGCAGGACAACTTAAACCTACAGCAATGCACGAACCAAGTATAAACCCTGAGTCCCCAAATCACATGGGGGTACGCTACAGAGAAGATAGACTTTACAGTCAAGTATCTGAGTCCTGCCTCTGCCCTTTCAATGCTCTATGACTTAAGGTTAAACTTTCATTTCCAGTCAGCAAAATACTGATTACATAATGACAGAGTCTGGCAAAATGGCTGACATTTGTAGAAGCAGAAGCAGCATATACAGTAGAAGCAGCATATTTATGTATGCATTATGTATGTTACCTCTAGGAATTAATGTCATGCTGCTGTGGAGATAAGGTGAAGGGATTACAATCTAAAGAAGTCATGGAAGGACTGTGTATGACATAAAATCAGATACAGAACAGTGGGTATAATCTTCCAGCATTCGTGCTTCTGTAAGTGCAAAGGATGAAGAACTGAGTAGGGATTTGGTACACTTTCACACATCTGAGAAAAATGCCTTTGACTATAAAACAGAATAAAGTGTATACAGGTACTGCTCTTATAATAAATAACAAAAACTATACTACCTATAACGATTTTGTGTTTCTTAGGTTCATTTTTACCTGGATCTTCCGAGCATTGTATCTTTTAGTAGTCTCTTCCTCTAGATGCATGCTGTATAACCTTGCACGTAACTTTTTCATAGCCAGCTCCCTGTTCTTCAGCTGAGATCTCTCTTGCTGGCATTCAGAAATAATACCTGAATAATGTTATGAAAATTAAAGAGTTTTAATACACAAATCTCCTTTATTATCAGGGACTATTCCTTTTCTTTCTCATCCTATTTTAGTATATGTGCTGCCGAAGCGAGCACTTCTCTCTCATCCTTTTCCTTCTTTTATGAGGAAATAAAAACAAGAATCAAACAGAAGACTTTTTAATTTTGTTGTTTGTTTGATTTTTTGAGACAGGGTTTGTTTGTGTAACAGCCCTGGCTGTCCTGGAACTTTCTTGGTAGACCAGGCTGGCCTTGACTCAAGAGATCCACCTGCTTCTGCCTCTCAAATGCTGGGATTAAAGGGGTGCACCACTATACCTGGCAGACTTTAAATATTTTTAATACAGACTTTTTTTTTCACAGCCTCAGCTATCATAGTTTTTAATAACTTATAGAAATGAACATATATAGAAGCTACAAATCCTATTATTAGAGTAAACAGAATAGAGTTGGGGGTTTCCTTTTTAACCTATTTTTATTTATACACCCTACTCATCATTGCAATATTTAACAGTTTTCTGTATTTAAAGGACAGAGTCCTACCTGCCCACCAGTCTTTATTTCTCCTGGTTAACAGGAACTATGGTAATCTAAGATCCATTATATGGATGGTAGTGGAGGAGAGCCTGAGCTGTATTAACTAGATGTTCCTTATCACTCATAAGCCACTCCAGTGCTCTAGTAATACTTAAAAACACAGGCCTATTTAGTGATGTACAGTCACTCTGCCCAATTATCTAGATTCAAATTCTGTTGGACTTTACAGTCTCAACGGAAAGATGCTCCTGAAATTGTACCAAAAACTGTCCACGTGTCATGCTTCTGTGTAGGAAGTTCAATGCTTTTATTGTCTTCAGGGTCCTTGTTCCTATCTTAGCCCTACAGCTAATAACTGGTAATTTAAAACATTTTCTGATAAATAATTCGGATAATTCTGTCACCAAGGTTTTTTGGAAATAGTAAAATCTAGTAAGTATATATTCCATAACTCAATTGGCAAGACTCTTGTTCAAGAGAACAAGACTTCGCAGTGACTAGCATGGAGAGTCCTGTGCTTACCCCTCCTTCCTCCTGGCTGTGTAATTATCCTAAACAGCGTCAGCTACAGAACCAAGTGGTTAGTGAAGAGTCCTTCATGGGATGTATATCTTGGTATGTGGAGGTCTGTTTCAGAGGAAAATTAGTCAATCCCCCAGACATTAATCTTGACTCGACGTACCTTGTTGAAAAACTAAGTACATACCTGTAGGAAGATGAACTATCCGGACGGCACTGTCTGTGGTATTTACGTGCTGACCTCCAGCTCCACTTGCTCTTTTAGTATCAATTCTCAAGTCTTTAGGATTAATCACCAGTTTAATCTATGCACACAAAAAAGTTGGAACTTTAAGGAACAAGTACACATGCCAATTATCTTCAGGTGAGACCTACACATGGTGAATGCATGCCACACATAGAATTTGACATAAAATTTAAAAGGTTTCTGAATAGACCAGAGGTACAATATTATTTAAAATGGTTTGCTTTTTCTTTTAAATGAATGGAGAACAGTAGTCACACTCCCTAATCCTCAGAAGTTGAGCTTTCTGCCTCACGAACAGCAGAATCAGGATCTGTTAAGGCAGGGAGTTTGGGGCTGGACAGGCGCCTCAGTGGTGAGCATGTGCAGCCCCTCCAGAGGATCTGAGTGTGGTTAACATGCCAGGTGACTCCCAGCCTCCTCTGACTTCAGCTCCAGGGCATCTGACACTCTCTGGCCTTTATGGGCCACATGCACAAAGATGCACACACATAAATCTGATGGTTTTTTTTTAAAATAGAAATCAAAGATTCTAGGAGAGGAAACAACAACAACAAAAAAAGCAGTCTGAGTACATGAAACTGTTTTGGGGAGAGAGGGGATATTGTTATTAAAATATTATAACTATAACTTGGAGGCAAACACCATGAAGTTAGGTTATGCATCCCACGAACACTGGAGTCCAGCATGGTGACGCACCGTTCAGGAGAAACGATGAGAAGCACCATGTTTAAAAATGTCCGTTCCATGAACAACTAGAGGCTGCTCTCTACGGCGTGTCACTCACCCTGCAGTGAGACAACCCCTCTGAGAGCTGCTAAGGCAGCTAGACAGAACCTAGAGCACGCACGCTCCGTGTCCCGGGAGCTGGCAAGGCTCCGGCCATCGACTCTCCTGGACTTCCTCTCTTAGCTCTTCTGTTCTCACTTGGGCTTCCCAACGAAATGAAACCCATCGACCCGCCATACACCTAAATAGTACTTTCTCTTAAAATTAGTAAGTAGAAACCCTCAAATCTCTCATTTCACTTTTTAATTTGTCACTTTTAGCAAAAGAGAAATTAACAAAACAGGTTGTTTTCTTACATGCTAAGGTCTTGCTCTGTGAGGTAAGACACACTCAGGGCCTTTCTTTTTTTTTTTTATTATTTATTTTATTTATTTATTTTTTTTAATTTACATTCCAAATCACTTCCCCTTTCCCGTTTCCTCCCTCCCCGAAAGTCCCATAAGCCCCCTTCCCTCCCTCTTTTCCCCATTCAACCCCCTCTCGCTTCTCTGTCCTGGCGTTCCCCTACATCCAGTCTTTCCAGGAACAGGGGTCTCTCCTTCCATCTTCTTAGAAATCTATTGATATGCGGATTGTGTCTAGGGTATTCCGAGATTCTGGGTGAATATCCCCTTATCAGTGACTGCATACCATGTGTGTTCTTTTGTGACTGGGTTACCTCACTAAGGATATTTTCAAGATCTGACCATTTGCCTAGGAATTTCGTGAATTCATTGTTTTTAATTGCAGAGTAGTATTCCAATGTGTAAATATACCACATCTTCTGAATCCATTCCTCCGTTGAGGGACATCTGGGTTCTTTCCAGCTTCTGGCTATTATAAATAAGGCTGCTATGAACATAGTGGAGCATGTGTCCTTATTGCATGCAGGTAGAGCCTCTGGGTATATGCCCAGGAGTGGTATAGCTGGATCCTCCGGGAGTGTCATGCCCAGTTTTCTGAGGAACCGCTAGACTGCTTTCCAGAGTGGTTGTACCAGCCTGCAATTCCACCAGCAGTGGAGGAGTGTTCCTCTTTCTCCACATCCTCGCCAACAACTGCTGTCTCCTGTGTTTTTGATCTTAGCCATCCTGACTGGTGTGAGATGGAATCTCAGGGTTGTTGTGATTTGCATTTCCCTAATGACTAAGGATGATGAACATCTCTTTAGGTGCTTCTCAGCCATTAGATATTCTTCAGGTGAGAACACTTTGTTTAGTTCTGTACCCCATTTTTTAATAGGGTTACTTGCCTCTCTGGAGTTTAACTTCTTGAGTTCTTTGTATATATTGGATATTAGCCCTCTGTCGGATGTAAGGTTGGTAAAGATCATTTCCCAGTTAGTTGGTTGCCGCTTTGTCTTTTTGACAGTGTCTTTTGCCTTGCAAAAACTTTGTAATTTAATGAGGTCCCATTTGTCTATTCTTGATCTTAGAGCATAAGCTATTGGAGTTCTGTTCAGGAAATTCTCCCCTGTGCCCATACGTTCAAGGTTCTTCCCTAGTTTCCCTTCTATTAGTTTCAGTGTGTCTGGTTTTATGTGGAGATCTTTGATCCACTTAGAATTGAGCTTAGTGCAAGGAGATAATGGGTCAATTTGCATTCTTCTACATGTTGACCTCCAGCTGAGCCAGCACCATTTGTTGAAAAGGCTATCTTTTTTCCACTGGATGGTTTTAGCTCCTTTGTCAAAGATCGAGTGACCATAGGAGTGTGGATTCATTTCTGGGTCTTCAATTCTGTTCCATTGATCTACACGTCTGTCACTGTACCAATACCATGCGGTTTTTAACACTATTGCTCTGTAGTACAGCTTGAGGTCCGGGATACTGATTCCCCCAGAGGTTCTTTTACTCTTGAGAATACTTTTAGCTATTCTGGGTTTTCTGTTATTCCAGATGAATTTTTGAATTGCTCTTTCTAACTCTATGAAGAATTGAGTTGGGATTTTGATGGGGATTGCATTGAATCTGTGTATTACTTTTGGTAAGATGCTCATTTTTACTATATTAATCCTGCCAATCCATGAGCATGGCAGATTTTTCCATCTTCTGAGGTCTTCTTCAATTTCTCTCTTCAGAGACTTGAAGTTCTTGTCATACAGATCTTTCACTTGTTTGGTTAGAGTCACGCCAAGATACTTAATATGGTTTGTGGCTATTGTGAAGGGTATTATTTCTCTTACTTCTTTCTCAGCCTGCTTATCCTTTGAGTATAGGAAGGCTTCTGACTTGCTTGAGTTGATTTTATATCCGGCCACTTTGCTGAAGTCGTTTATCAGCTGTAGGAGTTCTCTGGTGGAGTTCTTTGGGTCGCTTAAGTATACTATCATATCGTCTGCAAATAGTGATAGTTTGACTTCTTCCTTTCCAATTTGTATCCCTTTGACCTCTTTTTGTTGTCTAATTGCTCTAGCTAGAACTTCAAGTACTATATTGAAAAGATATGGAGAGAGAGGGCAGCCTTGTCTAGTCCCTGATTTTAGTGGGATTGCTTCAAGTTTCTCTCCATTTAGATTGATGCTGGCTACCGGTTTGCTGTAAATTGCTTTTACTATGTTTAGATATGGGCCTTGAATTCCTGATCTTTCCAAGACCTTTAGCATGAAAGGATGCTGAATTTTGTCAAATGCTTTCTCAGCATCTAATGAGATGACCATGTGGTTTTTTTCTTTGAGATTGTTTATGTAGAGGATTACATTGATGGATTTCCTTATATTGAACCATCCCTGCATCCCTGGGATGAAGCCAACTTGATCGTGGTGAATGATCGTTTTGATGTGTTCTTGGATTCGGTTGGCAAGAATTTTATTGAGTATTTTTGCATCGATATTCATAAGAGAGATTGGCCTGAGAGTCTCTTTGTCGGATCTTTGTGTGCTTCTGGTATTAGTGTAATTGTGGCTTCATAGAACGAGTTGGGTAGTGTTCCTTCTGTTTCTATTTTGTGGAACAGTTTGAAGAGTATTGGTGTTAGGTCTTCTTTGAAGGTCTGATAGAATTCTGCACTAAAACCATCTGGACCTGTGCTTTTTTTGGTTGGAAGACTTCCAATGACACCTTCTATTTCTTCAGGGCTTATAGGACGGTTTAGATGGTCTATTTGATCCTGATTTAATTTTGGTACTTGGTATCTGTCAAGGAAATTGTCCATTTCCTCAAGATTTTCTAGTTGTGTTGAATACAGGTTTTTGTAGTAGGATCTGATGATTTTTTGAATTTCCTCAGTTTCCGTTGTTATCTCTCCCTTTTCGTTTCTGATTTTATTAATTTGGATACTATCTCTGTGCCCTCTGGTTAGTCTGGCTAAGGGCTTATCTATCTTGTTGATTTTCTCAAAGAACCAACTCCTCGTTTTGTTGATTCTTTGTATGGTTTTATTTGTTTCTACTTGATTGATTTCAGCCCTGAGTTTGATGATTTCTTGCCTTCTACTCCTCTTTGGTGTATTTGCTTCTTTTTGTTCCAGGGCTTTCAGGTGTGCCATTAAGCTGTTAGTGTATGCTGTCTCCCGTTTCTTTTTGGCGGCACTCAGGGCTATGAATTTTCCTCTTAGCACTGCTTTCATTGTGTCCCATAAATTAGGGTATGTTGTGCCTTCATTTTCATTAACTTTCAAAAAGTCTTTGATTTCTTTCTTTATTTCCACCTTGACCAAGTTATCATTGAGTAGAGCACTGTTCAGCCTCCATGTGTACGTGGGTTTTCTTTTGTTTTTGTTGCCATTGAAGACCACCCTTATTCCATAGTGATCTGATAGGAGGCATGGTATTATTTCTATCTTCTTATATCTGTTGAGGTCTGATTTGTGACCAATTATATGGTCAGTTTTGGAGAAGGTACCATGAGGAGCTGAGAAGAAGGTGTATTCTTTAGCTCTAGGATGAAATGTTCTATATATATCTGTTAGTTCCAGTTGGTCCAGGGCTTCAATTAGATTCACTGTGTCCCTGTTTAGTTTCTGCTTTCCTGAACGATCCATTTCAGAGAGCGGGGTGTTGAAGTCACCCACTATTATTGTGTGAGGTGCAATGTGTGCTTTGAGCTTTAGTAAAGTTTCTTTTATGAATGAGGGTGCCCTTGCATTTGGAGCATAGATATTCAGAATTGAGAGTTCTTCTTGGTGGATTTTTCCCTTGATCAGTATGTAGTGTCCTTCTGTGTCTTTTTTGATGACTTTAGGTTGAAAATCAATTTTATCCAATATTAGGATGGCTACTCCACCTCGTTTCTTGGGGCCATTTGCTTGTAAAATTGTTTTCCAGCCTTTTACTCTGAGGTAGTGTTTGTCTTTGACACTGAGGTGTGTTTCCTGCATGCAGCAAAATGCTGGGTCCTGTTTACGTATCCAGTCTGCTAGTCTATGTCTTTTAATTGGGGAATTGAGACCATTGATATTAAGAGAGATTAAGGCATAGTGATTATTGCCATCTGCCATTCTTGACGCTATCTTTATGTTTGAGTGGTTATCTACTTTTGGGTTTGATTCAAGAAGGTTATTATCTCATTTTTTCCTGGGTGTTGTTTCTCTCCCTGTATTGGAGGTTTCCACCTATTATCCGTTGCAGGGCTGGATTTGTGGAAAGATATTGTGAAAATTTGGTTTTATCATGGAATATCTTGGTCTCTCCATCTATGGTGATTGAGAGTTTTGCTGGGTATAGTAGTCTAGGCTGGCATTTGTGCTGTCTTAGTGTCTGCATGAGATCTGCCCAGGATCTTCTGGCTTTCATAGTCTCTGGTGAGAAGTCTGATGTGATTCGGATAGGTCTTCCTTTGTATGTTACTTGGCCCTTTTCTCTTACTGCTTTTAGTATTCTTTCTTTGTTTAGAACATTCGGTGTTTTGATTATTATGTGACGGGAGGTATTTCTGTTCTGGTCCAGTCTGTTTGGAGTTCTGTAGGCTTCTTGTACGTTCATCGGCATCTCTCTCTTTAGGTTAGGGAAGTTTTCCTCCATAATTTTGTTGAAGATGTTTACTGGCCCTTTAAGTTGCAAATCTTCACTCTCATCTATACCTATAATCCTTAGGTTTGGTCTTCTCATTGTGTCCTGGATTTCCTGGATGTTTTGGGTTACACGTTTTTTGCATTTTGCATTTTCTTTGACTGTTGAGTCGATGCTTTCTATGGAATCTTCAGCACCTGAGATTCTTTCTTCCATCTCTTGTATTCTATTGTTGATGTTTGCATCTATGACTCCTGATTTCTTCCCAAGGTTTTCTATCTCCAAAGTTGTCTCCCTTTGTGATTTCTTAGTTGTTTCTACTTCCTTTTTTAGTTCCTGGATGGATTTGCTGAGATCCTTCACTTACTTGTTCGTATTTTCCTGTATTTCTTTAAGGTATTTAATCCTCTTTCAGGATTTCTTCCTGATGACCCACGTTCTCCTGCATTT
This sequence comes from Tokudaia tokunoshimensis, assembly GCA_036184795.1. Lineage (NCBI taxonomy): Eukaryota > Metazoa > Chordata > Mammalia > Rodentia > Muridae > Tokudaia > Tokudaia tokunoshimensis. Next base: position 75,215,135 of record BTHU01000006.1, read on the forward strand.
CTCTGAGCGATTTTTGTATTTCCTCCTCATGGGATTCCATCTGTTGATCCATCGTCTCCTGCATTTCTTTAAGCAGTTCTCGTGTTTCCTTTGTAAGGGCATCTAACCGTTGATTCATTTCTTTAAGCAATTTTTGTGTTGCCTCCTTATGGGCATCCGTCTGTTGACCCATATTCTTCTGCATTTCTTTATGCAAATTTCGTGATTCCTTTGTGAGTGCATCTACCCGTTGATTCATCTCGTCAAGCGATTTTTGTGTTGTCTCCTTGTGCGCCTCCAACTTTTGATCCATGTTCTCCTGCATTTCTCTAAGCGATTTTTGTGTTTCCTTTGTAAGGGCTTCTAACCGTTGATTCATGGTCTCCTGTAACTCTTTATGAGATTTATTTGTGTCCTTGTGATCCTCTAATAGCATCATGAGAAGTGATTTTAAATCCAGATCTTGTCTTTCGGGTGTGGTGGGGTATCCAGGACTTGCTGCTGTTGGAGAGTTGGGTTCGGATGGTCCCACATTACTTTGATTTCTGTTAGTAAGATTCCTACGTTTGCCTTTTGCCATCTGGATACCTCTGGTGTTAGTTGGTCCTGCTGCCACTGGCTGTTGGTTGGACCTCCTGTGAGCCTGCAAAGCTATTTCTGCCCCCCCTGGATTACCAGGATTCCCCTGGCACCGATTTCTGGGGCCTGCCTGCTCCTGAGTGACTTTGGAGCCCTAATGTGCCTTGCCCCAAGTGATCTTATATTGGGGAGGCCTTGCACATCCAAAGGCTCAGCCTAGTGGATTCCTGGAGCAGAGGTCGCCAAAGGGAGGCTGGTAGGCTCCTTCCCTGTGCAGGGGTGTGTGATCTCTCCTGGGGGGGAGGGGCGTCCCTCCGTCAGGCAGAAGTCCCACAGCAGAGCTAGCACGCTGGTTACTGCAGATCTGCCCAGCTCTTGGGAGCCATGTGCACACAATCCACCCAAGACCCAAGTGATATTATGCCTGTCTGTCTCAGAACCTGGCAGTCCCAACTTCCCAGCCACTGGAGCAAAGATGGCGGAGTGCAGTCTGCACACTCTCCGTGGTGCTGCTCACCCTGCAGACGCGATGGCCTGCCGATCTGGCACCCAGACGACCACAGCGCTGACCTGTTCTCGGGCGCAGACGGAAGCCCCAACAGGCCGTGTCCCAAGTGATGTTATATTGGGGAGAGAGCCTGGGTACCTCACTCAGGGCCTTTCTAATACTACTAGGTTATAACATAGCATCTGTGCGGAGTGATCAGGCCTTAGTGATGGCAACTGGAGAACCCATCCTGCAATGCAGAGTGAGGCAGGCAACCAGTCTACATTCAACAGTTTATATTACCTGACTCATGAGGGAGGCTCAAAATGTCCATTTCATGGGTAGAAAAAACATCCAGTGTATATCTAGATAATCTAAAAACATATTTTTTCCTATCTATCTATCTATCTAATGTATGCGAGCACACTGTTGCTGTCTTCAGACACCAGAAGAGGCATCAGATCCCCATTACAGATGGTTGTGAGCCAACATGTGGTTGCTGGGAATTGAACTCAGGACCTCTGGAAGAGTAGTCAGTGCTCTTAACCGCTGAGCCATCTCTCCAACTCCCTAAAAACATTTTCATTCTTACCATCTCTTATAGAATTACATTTCTTGAACTAAATTTTCAAGAGTAACTCAAAATATGGAAGGAAGACGAAATGTCCCACAGCTGCTGGGAGGAGCCCCAGGCCAGCTCCATTACTGTGCTCTACCTCAGTAGGTTGGGGCAGAATCGCCACTGTCATGGTGCTGGTGTGGATACGGCTTTGTTTCTCTGTCTTTGGCACTCTTTGGACTCTGTGCACTCCTCCTTCAAATTTCATGTGTCTATAGGCTTCTGGACCTCCAATGCTGGCTGATGCATGTCTAAGGCCACCTTAAAAAACAGAATTGAATGACTTTTATCATTCCTACCCCACAGAAACAATTGGCCATCACATGTATTCTCATGAAGTTAAAAAAGCTACAATATAACTGTCAGTAGAGAGTGCATGTACATTAAAAAACTCTAAAGTTTGGCATCAGCTAGTTTTTGGCTTTTTTTTTTTTCCCCGAGACAGGGCTTCTCTGTATAGCCCTGGCTGTCCTGGAACTCACTTTGTAGACCAGGCTGGCCTTGAACTCAGAAATCCGCCTGCCTCTGCCTCCCAAGTGCTAGGATTAAAGGCGCGTGTCACCACTGCCTGGGTGGTATCTACTGTTTTAATACATAACCATTTTTTTAAGTTTATGTATTTAATTTTAGGTCTGAGTGTTTTAACGTACATGTGTGTGTGTATGTGCAACACATGTGTAACAGGCGCATGTGGACAACATCAGATACATTGGAAATGGATTTATGGGTAGTTGAGAGCCACCATCTGGGCGCTGGGAACTGATTTCAAATCCAATGCAAAAGTGGTAAGTACTCCTCTTAACTACTGAGCCAGCTCTCCAGCACCTTACTATATAATTAATTACTTAGTTTCACTTATTAAATTACGGTGCTAATGAATTCAGAGAGGCAACAGCTGAAGGACCACCCTTTTTGTTTCATTTAGAGACAGGGTCTCCTGAAGCCCAGCCTAGTCGTGAACTTAGTCCAATTCTCTTTTAGAGACAGGGTCTGCTGAAGCCCAGCCTAGTCGTGAACTCAGTCCAGTTCTCTTTTAGAGACAGGGTCTCCTGAAGCCCAGCCTAGTCGTGAACTTAGTCCAGTTCTCTTTTAGAGACAGGGTCTCCTGAAGCCCAGCCTAGTCGTGAACTCAGTCCAGTTCTCTTTTAGAGACAGGGTCTCCTGAAGCCCAGCCTAGTCGTGAACTCAGTCCAGTTCTCTTTTAGAGACAGGGTCTCCTGAAGCCCAGCCTAGTCGTGAACTTAGTCCAGTCCTCTTTTAGAGACAGGGTCTCCTGAAGCCCAGCCTAGTCGTGAACTCAGTCCAGTTCTCTTTTAGAGACAGGGTCTCCTGAAGCCCAGCCTAGTCGTGAACTCAGTCCAGTTCTCTTTTAGAGACAGGGTCTCCTGAAGCCCAGCCTAGTCGTGAACTCAGTCCAGTTCTCTTTTAGAGACAGGGTCTCCTGAAGCCCAGCCTAGTCGTGAACTCAGTCCAGTTCTCTTTTAGAGACAGGGTCTCCTGAAGCCCAGCCTAGTCGTGAACTCAGTCCAGTTCTCTTTTAGAGACAGGGTCTCCTGAAGCCCAGCCTAGTCGTGAACTTAGTCCAGTTCTCTTTTAGAGACAGGGTCTGCTGAAGCCCAGCCTAGTCGTGAACTCAGTCCAGTTCTCTTTCAGAGACAGGGTCTCCTGAAGCCCAGCCTAGTCGTGAACTCAGTCCAGTTCTCTTTTAGAGACAGGGTCTCCTGAAGCCCAGCCTAGTCGTGAACTTAGTCCAGTTCTCTTGCTGTAGCGTCTTGGGTGCTAGGATTAAAATGTGAGGCCGGAGTGTCCTAAAACTGCTTCTCAAAGCTAGAAGTGCTTATCACGGGACAGCTTCCACCATGCCTTACAGGAGACTTCAAAACGGTGGTTTCATTTAAGATCATTAGGTCAATAATGAGCATATCACTACTTAGTCCTTACAATCAAGTTCTGATCATCATCTTGCCAACCCTTTCCCCAAGACATACCGTAGGTAATTCTGTGCTTTAGGAACACTAGTCAATTCACTTACTGGCTGTGCTGGTTAGAATATTCTAAGGAGCAACTCCAACTGAGAAATGAGGACGCAATGCTAATCTGTAGGAAGCCTGAAGACATTTCCTGATTGGTGACTGACGCGGGAGTCCACTGGACTGCGGTAGAGGGCGAGTGGTCCATGGGTGCCTCAGGCAGCAGGGCAAGGCAGCCAGGGGCAGCAGGCTAAGGCAGGGGGAAGCAGGCTAAGCTAAGGCAGCCAGGGGGAGCCAGTGAGCGGCTTTCCTCCTGAGTTTCAGTTCCTGCCTCCAGGTTCCAGCCTGGAGTTCCTGCCCTGACTTCTCAAGGTACTGCAAACTGAAAGATGAAATAAATCCTGTCTTCCCCAAGGTGCTTTTTGGACATGGTGTTTTATCACAGCAATGGAAACCTAACTAAGACACTGACCTAGTTCACTTGGGAAATATTCCAGTGTTTCAAAATGCCATCTTTTAAAGGCAGCGTACTGCTGGTACATGTCAAACATCTCAGAAGTGAAAAGCATGGCCTCCTGACCACCCACACCCGCAGTCACCTCCAGGATCAGGTCACTCCCATCCGTTTCTTCTGAAGGAACCAGAAGTGAGATGATCTGCAAACAAAAGACGACACCTTCCTGTAATTAACCACTCCTCAAGACGCCTGCTCAAAGCTATGGATCAGGGAACTTAAGATATGGAACCTAAGCTTCTCTAAACAAACAACTTAATAGTGCTCTGTGATACAGTTTGACCATCTTGCTAACTAAAAATGTACAGTGCATAATTCCCAGTATTAATGTTCCAGTGTTATAAATGCATTTGCTTTTGATAGGTTTGTTTGTATTTCTTCTTGGAATTCCTTCTTTTATGTTTTCATGCTCCTGTCTCCACTTCCTCAGTGCTAGGTGGTATAGCACCATACAAGATCTTCTGTGGTGCTGAGGGCTGAACTCTATCAACTCCCTGCTCAGGTAGCTAGGAATGAAATGTCTGGGAGTGGGACATTACACCACATGTCTTGAAATGCAAGGCCCAATATGGAAGGAGAAAAAGGTGCTCATCCTACATTTGCTAGGTAAGTTCACTTATATGGAAGAGGAAGCTATTGATTTTGGAAGTTGGGGACTGGCACTCTCTCAGAGCTAAGATAAGGCTACATTCTCATCCCAGGAAGTTCACTTGGCTGCCAGTCTACAATCTTTCCTAACCATTGTCTATCCACAGTGAAAAAGAGGGGAAAAAAAGCAAAAGCGGAGCTTTCTGTATCTTTTTGCCTTTGCAGTAATAGCTGGTACAGGAATTTATCTTGTAGCCTGAGAAATTTGGATGATAAGAAGCATGTATTTTTCTGCTTTATAATCCTCTTTGATGCTGGTAATTCCTTCATGGAGCAAACACACATACACACACACAAAACAAACAAAAAACCAAAACCTGACAAGAGCTTAAAAAGAAAAAGTCTAGAGTTGAAGTCTAGAGGTGGTGAGGTAATGAACAATGGCCAAGAGGACCTAGGTTCATTTCTCAGCACTCCCATCAGGCGACTGACTCTACCTGGAATCCATTCCCAGGGGATGGGATGCCTTCTCCTCGTCTCGAAAAGTACCAGGCATGCTCGTGGTTCAGACACACTTGCAGACAAATACATTTAAAAAAAAAAAAGACAACAAAAAAGTTCTATGTAAGTACAACAGGCAACAGGCTCCTTTCCTGACTCTCTGCTAAGCTTGTAGTGAAACGAGAAAGAGGAATGCCATAAAGGCTTTATCTTCATACACACGGAACACACCTGATGCTTCAGCTCAGTTATTTCTTTTTGACACAAAGCTATTTCACTTGCTGCGAGTTTCTTTAAATCTTCATTGTCATCTAGGAAAAAGAACAGCAGTTACATTTTCCTTAATTGCTGTTAAATTGCTAATAGATTTTCAGTTTGTGTGTTTATAGTTACCATAGCTGAAGAAAAAAGGAAAATATTTCTCTTGTTCTTTTCATAGTTGCCACTAATTAAAATTATTGCTATAATAGTTTTTATAAGTATGTAGTTATAAAAATGTTTTCCCAATGTTAAAAGTTCCAATATAAACATTAAGGCTAAAGTTCTCTATATTTTCACCTCCAGAAAAGCTGTAATAACAGAATTTAAAAGAAAAAAAAAATTAAGAAATGGCTCAGTAATTAAGAGCACTTGATACTCTTGCAGAGAGCCTAGGTTCAGCTGCCAGCGCTCACATGTTGGCTCACAGTCATGTAATTCCGGTTCCGGGGGTTCTGATACCCTCTTACTTTTCGGGCATCAGCACCAGGCACACATGTTATGCACATGAGTACATGCAGGCAAAACACTCATATGTATAAAATTAGATTTCAAAAATGTTTACTGATTTTATTTGGAATGTATGGGTATTTGCCTATATGTGTGTATGTGTAGCACATGTATTTGTGCTCTCAGAGGCCAGAATTCGGTGCTGGATCACCTATGACTGGAGTTACAGACAGTTGTGAGCTGCTACCTGGGTGCTGGGCACAAAACCTGGGTCCTCTGCAAGAGTGCTCTTCAGAGTTGTGCTGTCTCTCCAGCCCCAGTAAACACTTAGTTTACCAAGTCAGTTTACATCACCAAATGGATGCATTTAACTAGTTAGGATGTCCAGGCAGGGGCACAGAAGGTTTGGACAGTTAAGCAAAATTGAAACCTACAGTTGAAAGTCAGTCTTCCTGAATGTTTCCTTAGGATAAAGTATCCAACCCAAAACATTCACTGGAGTCTGCCCAATGTTTACACAAATATTCCTTTCATGTCTGGTTTTATGACTATTTTATCTTTGAGTTTTCACTTTTGACTTAATCTCATTTGTTTCTCTGTTCTATGGACAGTTGCAGCCTAGGAAAGAAGGAGGTTACATGCTATTTTCACTCTGAAACAGAGTGAAAATATTTTCACTCTGAAACAGGGAAAACAGAGGACTCTTGTTTTCCCTGATTCTTTAGGCAATGGCTGTTGTCAACCTCAATTCTCCACCCCAACTGAGGGGAAATAAAACACTAACTTGGTAACTAGAATTTATGTTTAGATTTCCAGATTACAATAACCAAAGACTTTAAATTAAAATTCTCACTAGTAAAATTGCCAAATTTAAAGATGTTTTCCGTATAAATTGAAAAAGGTGAGCTTAGCCTTTCTAAGTATTGGCACGCCCCTGTTTCTTGCAACTGGTTTCTTTTTTTTTTTTAAGATTTATTTATTTATTATATGTAAGTACACTGTAGCTGTCTTCAGACACACCAGAAGAGGGAATGAGATCTCATAACAGATGGTTGTGAGCCACCATGTGGTTGCTGGGAATTGAACTCGGGTCCTCCGGAAGAGCAGTCAATGCTCTTAACCGCTGAGCCATCTCTCCAGCCCTGCAACTGGTTTCTACAGGCTTATTTAGGTAATTCACCCCCAGTCCCACAGTCTGCCAGTTCTTTCTCCCCTGCCCCAGATGAACTGCACTATGCACTCCTACCTGGTTACTGCCTCCATAGTTCCATCTGTTAGTGCCTACTCTGACCTCTGATCATGCAGGCTCAAGAGCTTCCTTTTATGTCAACAGTGAGCTTTCCCTAAATAATGTCACTTCTTTGCCTAAACTGTGAGGCACTGCCCTCAGTCTATAGAAACAATGCTAATCCTTAGTCTTTCTGGTCATGTTTGCGGTGGTTTGAACAGGACTGACTCCCATAGACTCCTGTGTGTGTGTGTGTGTGTGTGTGTGACTGCTTGGCCCATAGTAAGGGGCATTTTTGGGAGGTGTGGCCTTAGAGGAAATGGGTCACGATGGAGGTGGTGGGCTTTGAGGTCTCATATGCTCAAGCTATGCCCAGCGTGACACCCAGTCTTCTTATAACGGACTAAACCTCTGATCTGTACATCAGCCCCAATTAAACGTTTTCCTTTCTAAGAGAGTTGCCGTGATCATGGTGTTCGAAGCAATAGAAACCCAAACTAACCTAATGCTTCTCTTCTGTTGCCATCTCCCATACCTGTTCTACACTTCCACTCTACGGTACTTCTCAAGCGGTACCTTCATCCATGTATGGTCACTTCTGCCCTCCTACCACCTAACCACCTCTTCCTTGCCTTTAGCGATCCATTTTAATGCTACCGTTTGCTTTCCAGCACTGCTTTTTATATTGAAATTAAAAGTCCTTGCTCTTTATTTGTTCCCATCTTCGTGCATATGAGAGTACTCATGTTTGCATGTGTGTGTGCGTGTGTGCGCACACAAGAACGTTGAGCCCCGAGGCTGATCTCAGTAACCAACCTCAATCCCTCTTCCTACTTTCTTCATCGAGGCAGGGTCTCTGAATCAAGCCTAGAGTTCCCAAGTGTGTTCTACTGGGCAGACGTTTCTGGAGGCTTCAGGAACCCTTCGGCCTCCGACGCATTCTCGAGGGAAATGTTCCGAGAACTCGAATTTCCAGGTCTCGAATTCTAACTATACAGTGCATCGCTCCTCTCACACTGCAGCGCGTCAATCAATGCTATAAACTCACCGGGCTTCAGTCCCTCTGCTGGGACTAGCAAGTCTTTCCCGTGCAGCTGAGCTGCCAGGAGGGGAGGGGAGGCAACCGAGAACCTTAACTAACTTCTGAGGACTGACTCTAGAGGGCCCGAGGGAGGATTATCAGAACCCTAGTGACAAGATGGGGAACACACATGGCTTCCGAACCCACTAGAGAGGGTGGCTTACCGTGCAGCAATGACTCCGTGTCCCGCAGTTCCCGCTCCTTTTCGCTCAGCAGCCGGGCCGCCGCGGCCAGTTGGGGACCTCCAGCGTCCAGACTGCCGGCCTCCGAGCCCACGCGGCGCTCCAGGAAGGCCCGCAGGGGCCCGCCGCGGGCGAGGAGCTCCTCGGAAGGCGGCGGCGTGCGGCTGATGGCGCGGCGGGCCCACAGGCGCCGGGCACCGCTCAGAAACCCGCTCCGCATCCTGGCGGGGCAAACGGAGAACACTCTAGTAATGACTCCGATCCAGAGAAGCTCTACCGGAAGTTCTCGCAACACTTCCGGCAGAGCGTGGGAAAGCCGGGAGGGTCCCCAAAGTCAAAAGGTAAGTGGGCGTGGCGGTCTCGACGCGTTTGCCCCGCCTCCAACCGGAGCGCCGAAGTCTCCGCCCCCACCTCGGGGGAGGGGCTCCGGATCCTCAGCCCCACCTCCAAATGGGCGAGGTCTGGAACCTCAGCCCCGCCTCCTCGGGGGTCTGGAAACCACTAACGCCTGGGTCCTGTTTCTAGTGGGCGAGCCTAGGCCGGATCTTGAGGTAGGGAGTTCCGCCAATGCCTCAGCCCCGCCTTGAGACAGAACTCCACCTCTTCAAATGCTAGGGAAAAAGCTCCAATGCCTCAGCTCCGCCTCCTGGCCACGCCCCCAAAGGAAGCTCTTAAACCGCGGCTCCACCTCCTCAGCCCCGCCTCCAGGGAGGAGTTTTAACGCCTCAGCCACACCTCCTCGGCTCGGCTCCTGGAGGAAGCCTTTCCTCGGCCTCCTCTCGAAGGGTGAAGCTCCACCTCCTAGCTCCGCCCACAGGCTGAACTCTGACGCCTCGGCCCCGCCCCCAAACCGACTTGCCAGCCTCCACTACTTGCTCAGGCAGAGCTTGGCTGCACCCCAAGGTCAGTTCCACAACGGGCCGGGCTGTAGCGTGCTCAAGGTTCAGTCTGCAGCCTTGCAATTACAAAAAGAAAGAGAGAAAAAAATCAAAGGCCTACCTCTAGTGGCCTGACTCCTAACTGATGTATTTGCAATTTCATAAGACTTAACCACTGCCCACCAGAGAAGTGGGTAACAGGACGTGAATAAATTCAGACAAGCCACTCTTGGGGGATGCAGGAATCGAAGCTTAGTCTACTTGTGAATTCTACTGGATTACTAGCTGTTTTCTGGACCATGGTGGCTCACTGCTGATCAAACTGTTCTCTTTTTAGAACCAAGTGGTAAAGAATGGGTACTGTTACCATTAACACTAATCAAAACTATTAATTACAAGATTCTTTATACAAAATGAATTTTGCATCATATCTAATCAATCCGTAGCATCACATACAAGGGCACAGGCAGGAAGAAATGAGGCAGCTACTCAAGTAATAGCAGGCAATTCCAGCACCTCAAATGTCTCTTCCCTTTTTGCACCCAAGTGACACTCTGTAAATATTTAGCTGTAAGATGGAGGTTGAGACCTGTTTTGTTTTGATTTTGACCTGAGTATAGAAAAGAATTGTCGTGCGTTTTTCTATCTCTACCAGGAAAAGTTATTTCTGATCCTAAACTCCATTTTGAAGTTATTTTTTCTGCCGCAGAAATGAATGGTGAGGTACTTTGAGTTTAGTGTGAGAAATCCCTCCACTGCACTTTTAAGACATCAGTAATTTCAAGAATATATTTTATTTCTTATTAAAAAAGGTACTCTAATGTTACATAACAACGTGAATACTCCACCCAGAAGTCGTTATACTCAGATAGCATTACACCAATAAGCAAACAATGACTTGTCTAAGGATACATGAGAGAATTCTTTATTAATTCAAAACATGTTAAGAAAATCTGTGTTTAATGCATATGCATTTTACAACAATACCCATAAATTGCCACAATATAGTTAAATGAAAACACTTATTATTTGATTTCCTTTGAAAACTCAGATACACTTAGAGACTTCTGAGTTTCCTTACAGTATTGTCATGCTCAAATCTATTATTGTACATAGATAAATGATGAAATTGGTTCAATGGAAGAAAAACCCAGGTAAACTTGAGCTGCAAGTAAAAGAATCTGGAGTATCTATTTAACTATGAGTACCCACAGGTATTTTGGTATTACAAAATAGCCACGCAGGGCTACTCTTGTATTCATGTACTTGGAACCTTTTTGTGGTCCACTCATAAATATATAGGTGGAATACAAAATATGGAAATAGATCACTAAATAGAATGAGCATGGAAGTAAGAAATTGTACAGATTCAAAATGATGTATTTCACAGAGTTGAAGTCATTAAAATACTGTTTTAGCATTTTGCAAACTCTTTAAAATCACACACAAGAAACACTATGACAAACGGGGTTAAAGCTTGAGGAACAACATCAAGTCTTCTATACGTCAGCATTGTATACATTGCTCAGTGGGCGGTATATAGGAAAGCATTAAACACGAGTAATAAATAACCTCTTGCTACAATTAACGAGACTAAAATCTTCAACTCCAGCATGGGTGCAGGATCTAGATAAGTACACAGGGTGTTTCAGGGAAGAGGAAACAGTTGCACTTTTATTAAGTAGATATCCAAGTTCACACTGCGTTGGACTTATTTCACTTCCTAATCCATTGCATTTTCTTTATAGTATTCATTAGTCATCCTTTAATGGAGCCTAGTATTCATGCTAAGAAGTCGGCCAGAGTTTTATTTTATTTATTTATTTATTTGGTTTGGTTGTTTTTCTTGCTCAGTGTAAATGCAGGATCTATTTCCCTCTAAGACACCCTCTTTGCATGGGGATCACTAGACAGCAGAGAGGGTGTACCCAACAGGCAATGCTTAAATCAGGTGACAGGGTGAACATCAACAGCAATAGGAAGGAGGAGCCCAAAGCAAGAGTACTTCCCCTGGTGACATGTGCCTTTGAGATATCATGTAATAAGGTTGGCTGTTCGGGGCTGGACAGGTGGCTCAACAGTTACGAGCACTTGCTCTTACTGAAGACCCGGATTCAGAACCCATATGGAGGCTTAAGACCATCTGTAGCTCCAATTCCAGAGAACTCTTCCGGCCTCAGATGCTTCACACATGTGGTCACATACATGCATGCAGACAAAACAATCACATAAAATAAAAAAGCAAATCTTTACAAGAGAAAGAACAGAATAACATTATTCCTTCCAAAAACCAATAAAACACTCATCTAAACATGAGAAGTCTTGACAAATCCCACCCCGCAGAGTGGTACTCTGCCCAATAGATGTCATTTCCACTCAAAACTGTCAAGGTTTTGGAAAAAAAAAAGAAAACAACCAAGAACATTTATAGAGAATCCTAGCTGAAAGGAACACAAAGAGAGGTAACAAGAGGTCATGTGGTTACAGGATGGGAAGGGCAGAGAGAAGAGGGGAACTGTCAGGATGATGATGGAGTATTGTATCACCCACGGGCATACTTGGCATATTGGTAAGTAACTTGACTCTATAGTATTCTGATCTGCGGGGATGGTGATTTAATTTCCTATATCTCCATCTTTGAGTGTGTCTGTGTGTGTGTCTGTGTGTGTGTGTGTGTGTCTGTGCATATGTGTGTGTGTGTATCTGTGTGGGGTGTGTCTGTGTGCTTGTGCATGTGTCTGTGTGAGGGTTATGCCTGTGTGTCTGTGTGTATATGTGTCTCTGTGTGTCTGTTTGTGTGCATGTGTATGTGTGTGCTGGCGTGTGTGTGTGGTGTTTGTGCATATTTTAAAATTTCAAATATGTTTAAAAAAATAAGCAAAGAAAGTAGAAGGCCCAGGGAAAGGCAGTAGGGAACAAAAGAGAACAAGATATAACAAGACACCAGTAGGAAAATGTCACAATGAAACCTTTGTGTGCTAACCTAAACTTTTCAGGGAAACATGGGGAGGGAGTACACTGAAATGACACCAACTACAGACCTTCCTAAAAATGTGATTATTACTGAGCTGAAGAACTCTGATCAATTATTATATGCAACATTATTGTTCCCATGGACACCCCATAATCAATATTCTTCATTTTCGGATGAAGAAACAGATTCAGAAAAGTTACGTGACTTTCCCTACCATCTCTGGATACAAATACGACTCGAAAATCAACTCTGTCGTTTCAAAAGGAAATGTGCCCAAACCTTAGACAGTTATTTAATCATCAGTTCAAAACCCATATATTTCTAACTGTTTAAAAAGCTGAAGTGCTGCGATTAAGGCACAGATCCATGGAAAGAGTTGCAACAGAAAACACTTGATGTAAGCCATGAGGGGGGATTGCATTCATGACATTAAAATGGTACATGTGGTTGCCATCATGAGTGCTTTAGATAACTGCTTTTTCTCAACTTGGACCTTTTGTCATGAGATTCAAATGAGTCCCCAATCCCATTTGCCCAACTAAGATAACACTCCATCTCCTGGTGTTTTCTACACAATGATGGTCTGGTATATTCTCTTCAACCAGTGGAAAAGAAAACATATCCCTTATGGATGCTTAGGACTATATCTGTAAGAGTTATATTTTTTAACATCAACAGAAATCAAAGCCAGTGCTCCTCCATGTACTACGTGTGTTGCAATGATATTATAATGATATTTTAATCTCGAAGGTATGTTCTGAAGGAAGGTTTGGTAGGTTTTAGTGGTAAATATTTGCAATTGTGGCAAGTGAAGGACCACTAAGATTATTACATATGGTATGCTCCTTTCTAGGGACAGCATTTTATGTTGATCAGAAATTTAAGAACAGATAGACATTTTGGAGATTGGTCATTAACTGCCAATCTAAATAGATACGTAACCCAATCTTTTGACTGTATTTCCTATTTCAAAATAATATGTCAATATATAAAAGCTGAAAGTATTCAAAAATCCATGTTATGCTGGATTAAAAACAAATTGATGGTTATCTAAAAAGTTCATTTTTTTCCTATGCTTTATCCTCATTCCTTCCATTTAAAAACTTTCACCAAAGCACCTGAAATTTTTTATTTGTTGCAAGTGTAGTTTCCACAATTACAATGTGACTTTTTCTGAGACTATTAAAAAATTCTAGAATAAAAGAACAAACTTAAATTAAGATTCAAGTATTAAATTAGCACAATGGGGAGAGATGTGTATTTGTTTTCAACAGATAAGCCTTTATCTATTTCTATAGTCCTTTGACACTGAACTATAAAATAAATATAGCACATTCTTTATACTAGGAGACATCGAAGGGCACTAATACACGTTCTAGGCACAGTGACACACTGTTATAACTGGTCATATATAAATATTGTAAGAATGTTTTAAAGGCCATATTATAATTTTGACTTTTACATTTATAACTTCAGTGTCAAAATCCTGTTCTGCTTACATTCATATGTGCCTAGTCCTGCTCTCGGAGCGTCTGTGCTAACTTTGGATGACATCATAATAAGCCAGAAAGGGAAGAGTCATCCCTCCAGCATTAGCATGTCTATGCGTGAGATCCACCTATGAAGACATCTGTCTTTGAGTCACCTCTATATACATCACCTACACAATCTCCTTTTTGTTCCACAATAGATATGCCCATAGACAGGTACTATAGAAAGTGCATTAACCTCTTGTGTGTGCATTAGCAGATTCTAACAATATACAAAGTTATCTTGGTAATCGTAAATGTAAGGTGCTTCATTTAAAGTGCTAGGATCTCCCCAGGGAGCAATTTTCTCATGAGGAATTAAATCACACTTGACTAAAGCAAATGTTGTGCTCTTTAAACGGTGGCAGAGACACCAGTTGGGGGGGGAGCTTTTTTTTGTTTATTATAGCTCTGTGACTTAAACAGACGAAATCACACCACACTTTAAAGACTGGCAATAGTCACAAGTCCACAGACACACTCTTCAAAACTTGAAACATTCTGAAGGGAAATAAGAAACCATCCCCCTGAAGTATGAAGGTAGCACAGAGCTGCTCACACAGCATGGCTAAGGACAGGGACTGTGCAAATCAGCTCTGGGACCTCCTCAGTGAAACTTCGTACCCAGGTTCGAAAGACACAGCCACGTTGAAATTGAACACTGCAAATGCCTAGGTTAGAGATGAGGACTCTCTGAAGGCCCTTACCTCTTACATTTGGTAAAATATTCAATGCATTGTCAAGCAGACAGCTTGTCCACAGTCCAGAGCATATTGTAAAGATCACCTGTGACAGTAAGTCCCTAACATCCACGATAACAGGAATATAATAAAGTCTACATTGAAAACATTCGTGCATGCAGGGTGTGGTAGTATATTACATTTATCCTGGTCATGTGCACCAAGTCATTGTGCCTCAAACACAGAAACAAAGATGATGGTATACTATATATGTGTATACATCATATTAGCATAATAAACACTAATCAAGAAAAAGAATCAAATCATTCAGAACGGTGGGATTTCACAATAGAAGCGATGATGCTTTTATGTTTTCTTGACTCTTTAGGAAAAAATAGGATTTTTTTTGTAAACATCTTCATAACTATCTTTTTTCTCAACAGATTACCAAAACTATTCAAATAGTAAATATCTAGGTGACATGAGCAAAGAGAACCTTAAACACATGAACACTTTCAGGAAAAAAAAATTCACAGGCATTTGTTAAAAGATGACTATTATAAATATCTTCTATCTTGCATCTCAACTATGTTTTCATAAATAATGTATTTAAAAGTGCTGAGCATGGTAGGATAGTCAGCGGCGCCAGTGTAAACACAACATTTTGTTTTTCCACTCTGCAAATTATTTTTTTTAAAATCCCATTTTGTCAAACACTGCAACAGTTAAAATATTTGCATAGGGAATATGTAATAGCCCTTTGAATCATAGCTCCTGAATTCTATATAAATTAGAAAATCATATTCACTTAAAAAACAATTCTTGAAATGTTTTAAATTTATGGAAAAAGAAACATGATGTCAACCTTTCAAGTAAAATAAAGCTAAAAAGAAAACTCCAAACTTGAGCTTTAAAAAATATGTTTAATAAATTAAAAAAATGAGAGGTAGTTAAAAATGACAAATAAAACCTATAATTTTAATATCATCCTTAATATAAGGCCTGTATTCTCAGTGGATATAAATCTTTTTAAATCTTTCATTTTTTAAAGGTTACTCAACATATATTCATTGAGTTTAAGATTAAAAAAATAGTCTCCAGGGGATTTTGATATTGAAAGGTAAGACCTTGATATAAATATGACATTGATTGTAATTTTGGTTTTGTGCACAAGACGATACTGTTCTGAAGGTCAGAAATACATGCCATGGTCAGGTGAGTATTTCATGTAAAGAATTACTGTAATTATAAAAAAAATATTGGCAGCTAAAAAGGTTTGAGCACTGTACTGCCTTTGAATTATAGATGTGGGTTAAGAGTTTGTTTTTAACAATGCTAAAATAAGTCTTTCTTGCGAGACTACGTGAAAAACAGTTTAGGTCTGACATTGAAAGTTTTCTTCTTTATAATCCTTTGTCAAATGTTGCTTAGGAGAAACTTAAGCTTTTCACTGGATTGTGTGTTGAAGGTGAACACGCCACATGCCAGATGCGATTCCTCAAGATGTCTTTTTACAGTGCTACACATGGGCACTCCATTACTATAGCTTTTCCTTTATATTCCCAGACTGGATTATTGACCTCATTACTGTTCACCTGCTGACATTCACAGGTTTGCATAACTCTTTTAGAACCGAGGAGCCATTCTTTAATAAATCAATTATAGTACTGGGCATTTGATATATAGGTAGCCTCCTTTCTTCTTTCAGACCTAAAAACAGTATCACTCTTGGAATTTTCAACAAGACAGGACATCTGCAGACTGTTTTGTGCTTTTAAAATTTTTTCTTATCATTGTTAATTATTTTTGATTTCTCTCTCTTCTTTCCTTCTTTTTGTTTTTTTTTCTTTCTTTCTTTTTTTAATATAGTAAACTCTTCTGTAACAAAAATGCCAGAATTTGGGCAGTGAACAACCACAGGGCTCACACATGAAGATCCTTCAACAGCTACTTTTTTTTTTAACATGTACAGAAAAATTGGCTTCAGAGTCCATGTACTAAACACAGTAGGTAGCATGGTTAAATATCACTGTTACATGTTTAAAATAGCCTTTGTGCGTATCAGATTATGCTTTTAAAAAAAAATGCAAACCACAGCCGATTTGTTGGCAAATGTTTCTAAGAGACCATATTGCACAAAAGTCCTTAAATACAGATACAAGGTATGCTACTGATTTAATAGTACAAGAAAGGGCAGATGAAGCAGCTTGGCTTTGCACATGCAGCCTCTAGAGATGCACTAGGGGACTGTTCAGAGGACTAGGAACACAGTTGGTTTGCAAGTAGAGCAAGTGTTGAATCAAACAAACTTAATTTGGCAATTCATTGTCTCAGATAGGCTTTTTTTTCCCCCAAACAGAATCATGGATAACCTTGGTAAAAATGGAGACAAGAGACCTTCCCCAATGTCTTTCCCCAGCAGCCAACCTGTAGTTTCTCAGGAACTCAATTTCTGATGCAATTTAATTACTTTTATTTCCCATCCCAGCCCTCTGAAATGATTTTTTTTTTGGCCTTTCAAATGAAAATTAGGATTCAGAAGTACAGCTGGCGGTACTTTCCACAAAAGCTTTATAGATCTGCGAGTTCAAGAATCTTGGGAAAGAATCTCTGTGCATTAGGGTGTAGATCTGAAGCTGGGCATCTTCGTACATGTGAGGGCTAGGGTCCAGCAGATTCTTGTTGATCACCTCTCTAACTCGAGAATCCAGGCTGACCTAAAAGGAACAGAAGCAGATATGTCCATGTGGTTTGTTTTTTTTTTTTCCTCAAACAAAAGACCTCAGTTAAATAATCATGACATCTCAGAGAGATTTCATAGATTAAGTCTCACAGCCACAACACCAAAGAACACCAGAGATGGTCCTTTCAAAGGCTAAATAATGCTTAGTGATTACCCCCTCCCCATTCTAATGCTGAATTAGACCACGGGAAAAAAGAAAAAGAAACTAGAAATTTGGTTCACGGATATCTTGCCTCCTTTGTGTTGATATTCTCAACATATTATAGACCGTCAGAGAAGAATCAGAATGTGAATTCACCCCCACCCCCTTCCTGTGATTGTGAGGGGTGACTCTGTTGACAATGGGGCACAAGTCTGAAGACAGAAAAGAGCTCTCCAATCAAAACCAGCACACAGGCCTTATGTGGTACTCAGTAGCTTCATGTTCCAATGGTCTCACAAAGTCAAGGATGGAAAGCACCACCATGAAAGAGGGAAGAAGAAAGAGAGGTAGGCTTAATGTCCTATCCTAGTGGACACATCTAGGAGACATCTGTAAAAGATCTCTATACATACAAAACAGGAACCAGGGAATGACATGTAATTTTTAATAAAAGAATCTTAGGAATTCAGAATATCTACTAAAAGTATCAATGCAGTGGAGCTTTAAAAGTATACAGAAATTAAATTCAGTAAGAAATTCAGTAACTTGATACATTCCTCTATTACTGGGCCATTCCCTTGGGACACAGGACATATTAGAAAGGAAAGTAGAGACAAATAAATAGCACTAAGCCCGTGGTTAGAATGAAAGCTCTGCCCTGAAAGGCCACATGAGAAAAAAACCTACACATGTAAGAGGCTTCCATCCCCAACACAGCAAAAGGAGAGGGATACAAGGAAAACTGTACAGGAGACAAAATAATTATTCTGAAAGTTGACTGCTTTCAACTGTGACCAGGGTGCAGTGGTCCACAGCTGACTCTCTCTTTTTGTTTAAAAATTTACTTAGTTCATATATGTGAATACACTGTCTCTGTCTTCAGATGCACCAGAAGAAGGCATCCAATCCCATTACAGATGGTTGTGAGCCACCATGTGGTTGCTGGGAATTGAACTCTGGAAGGACCTTTGGAAGAGTAGTCATTACTCTTAACTGCTGAGCCATCTCTCCAGCCCAGCTGACTATCTCTTAAAATACACAGCCTTTCTTGTTTATATTGAAATACCTTAGAGTAAACATGTTGAGACAGCCATCTTGATTCTGACTGCTTTTTTTTCCTCCACAGAGAACTGTGTGCTGTCTACAGTGATCTTACAATGAAGCCAATCTTATGGTGTTCCTGAACTCAACAGACACATGTGTTAGAATGATGGATACCCCAAAGGATAGTTTGCTAGATTTATCCAGAACTGAATGTCAGCAATTAATTTCCTCAGTATGACCCAACGAACTTAAGCTCAGAAAAACTCATTCATCTTTTTTTCAAGATTTTATTTATTTATTATATGCAATTACACTGTAGCTGTCTTCAGACACTCCAGAAGAGGGAGTCAGATCTCATTACGGATGGTTGTGAGCCACAATGTAGTTGCTGGGATTTGAACTCAGGACCTTCAGAAGAGCAGTTAGTGCACTTAACCATTGAGCTTTCTCTCCAGCCAATTTTCCATCTCTTAACTGAACTACACCATCTTTGTTGGGAATTCTTTTTTTTAAAACATGTTTTGGCTTCTGGTTTCCATCTGCGCACAGGAACTGACCCTGTTCTACAGCACTCTGCACCCCAATCCTGGCAAGAGAAAGCTTGTTCCCCAGGACTGTTGACACACCCAAGCTAACAGGTGAGACCACTACTACCACCTCAATATCTGGCCCAAGTGGGTCCCGCCTGGGGCCCAGTGGACTAAGTGCATCTGGGGAAAAAATCATTCCAGTTTCCTTCTGTGCCCTGGAGCTGACCCTGTGTTACAGCCCTCAGCACCCCATCCCACCCAGAGAAAACTTGACCCCCAGGACTGCTGACACACCCAGCTCACAGGCTCACAGGAGGGACAAGCTCCAGTCAGAGACAGCAAGTCCAGCTAACACCAGAGATAACCAGATGGGGAGAAGCAAAGCACAAGAACATAAGCAACAGAAACCAAGGCTACTTGACATCATCAGAACCCAGTTCTCCCACCACAGCAAGTCCTGGATACTTCAACACACCTGAAAAGCAAGATTCTGATTTAAAATTACATCTCATGATGATGATAGCAGACTTTAAGAAGGACATAAATAACTGGACAGTGGTGGCGCATGCCTTTAATCCCAGCACTCGTGAGGCAGAGGCAGGTGGATTTCTGAGTTCAAGGCCACCTTGGTCTACAGAGTGAGTTCTAACCCTGTCTCGAAAAACCAAACCAAACCGAACAAAATAACAAAAAAGAAGGACATAAATAACTCCCTTAAAGAAATATAGGAGAACACAGGTAAATAGGTAGAAGTCCTTAAAGAAGAAACATATAAATCCCTTAAAGAAATACAGGGAAACACAGCCAACCATGTGAAGGAATTGAACAAAACCATCCAGGATCTAAACATTGAAATAGAAACAATAAAGAAATCACAAAGGGAGACAACCCTGGAGATAGAAAATCTAGGGAAGAGATCAGGAATCACAGATTTCAGCATCACCAACAGAATACAAGAGATAGAATCTCAGGTGCAGAAGATACCATAGAAAACATTGACACAACAGTAAAAACAGAAGGATAAGGAGCACTACCTAATTCATTCTATGAAGCTGCAGTTATGTTGATACCTAAACCACACAAAGATCCAACAAAGAGAACTTCAGGCCAATTTCCCTCATGAATATCAATACAAAAACACTCAATAAGATTCTTACAGACCAAATCTAAGAACACTTCAAAATGATCATTCACCATGATTAAGTAGGCAGTGCAGGGATGGTTCAATATACAGAAATCTATCAACATAATCCACTATATAAACAAACTCAAAGAAGAAAGCCACATGATCATCTCATTAGATACTGAAAAAGCATTTGACAAAATACAATACCCCTTCATGTTAAAATCTTCAAGTTGAAAGATCAGGAATTCAAGGTCTATATCTAAACATAATGAGACCAATATACAGCAACCCAATATCAAACTAAATGGAGAGTAATTTGAAACAATCCAACTAAAAGCAGGGACTAGACAAGGCTTCCCATTCTTTCCACATCCAATATAGTACTCAAAGTTCTAGCCAGAGCAATTAGACAACAAAGGAGTTACCCATCAAAATTCCAACTCAACTCTTCACAGAGATAGAAAGAGCAATTCTCAAATTCATCTGGAATATCAAAAGAAAAAGAAAAAAAATAAAAAAAAACCAGGATAGCGAAAACTATCCAAAGGGATACAAATAGGAAAGGAAGAAGTCACAATATCACTATTTGCAGATGATATAATATTATACTTACGTGACCCCCAAAATTCTACCAGTGAACTCCTCCAGATGATAAACAACTTCAGCAAGGAGTCTAGATATAAAATTAACTCAAATCAGTAGCCTTTCTCTACTTAAAGGAAAAACAGGTTGAGATAGAAACTAGGGAAATGACACCATTCACCATAGTCACAAATAATATAAAATATCTTGGCGTGACTCTAACCAAGCAAGTGAAAGATCTGAATGACAAGAACTTAAAGTCTCTAAAGAACGAAATAGAAGAAGACCTCAAACGATGGAAAGATCTCCCATGCTCATGGATTGGCAGAAATAACATAGTAAAAATGGCCATCATACTAAAAGCAATCTACCATTTACCCATCAAAATTCCAACTCAACTCTTCACAGAGAGTAATTCTCAAATTCATCTGGAATATCAAAAAACCCAGGATAGCAAAAACTATTCTCAACAATAAAAGAACTTCTGGGGGAATCACCATCCCTGACCTCAAGTTGTACTACCAATGATAAAAACTACATGGTATTGGTACAGTGACAGGCAGGTAGATCAATGGAATAAAATTGAAGACCCAGAAATGAACCCATACACCTCTGGTCACCTGATATTTGACAAAGAAGCCAAAACCATCCAGTGGAATAAAAAGGACTGCATATTCAACAAATGGTGCTGGCTCAAGTGGTGGTCGGCATGTAGAAGAATGCAAATTAATCTATTCTTATCTCCTTGTACAAAGCTCAAGTACAAGTGGATCAAGGACCTGCACATAAAACCAGATACACTAAATCTAATACAAGAGAAATTGGGGAAGAGCCTTAAACACATCGGCACAGAGGAAATTTTTCTGAGCAGAACACCAATGGCTCAGGCTCAAAGATCAACTATAGACAAATGGGATCTCATAAAATCAAAAAGCTTCTGTAAGGCAAAGGACGCTGTCATTAGGACAAAACAGCAACCAACAGACTGGGAAAAGATCTTTACCAATCCTATATCCGATAGAGGACTAATATCCAATATATACAAAGAACTCAAGAAGTTAGACTCCAGAATCAAATAACCCTATTAAAAAATGGGCAACAAAGCTAAACAAAGAATTCTCAACTGAGGAATCTCGAATGGCCTAGAATCACCTAAAGAAATGTTCAACATCTTTAGTCATTAGGGAAATGCAAATCAAAATGACTCTGAGATTCCACCTCACACCAGTCAGAATGGCTAAGATCAAAAACTCAGGTGATAGCAGATACTGGCAAGGATGTAGAGAAAGTGGAACATTCCTCCATTGCTGGTGGAATTGCAAGCTGGTAAAACCACTCTGGAAATCAGTCTGGCTGTTCCTCAGAATATTGGACATAGTATTACCTGAGGATCCAGCTATACCTTGGCATATAGCCAAAAGATGCTTCAACATATAACAAGGACACATTCTCCACTATGTTCATAGAAGCCTTATTTATAATAGCCAGAAAATAACCTAGGTGTCCCTCAATAGAGAGATACATACAGAAAATATGGTACATTTACACAATGGAGTACTACTCAGCTATTAAAAAAAAAAGACTTCATGAAATTCACAGGCAAATAGATGGAACTAGAAAATATCCTCCTGAGTGAGGTAACCCAGTCACAAAAGAACACACATGGTATGAACTCACTGATAAGTGGATATTGGGCAAAAAGCTCAGAATACCCACCATACAATACATAGACTGTATGAAGCTCAAGAAGAAGGAAGACCAAAGTGTGAATGCTTTGTTCTTACTTAGAAAGGGGAAACAAAACAATCATGGGAAGTAGAGGGAGGGAGGGACCTGGGAGGAAGAGAGGAGCAGGGGTTAAGGGGGACAGGATTAGGTGTGGGAGGAGATGGGGAAGAAGTATAGAGGGTCAGAAACTTGAACAGAGATGTATAGCAATTGGGCATGGAGAACTGTGGGTAGCCACTAGAAAAATCACAGATGCCAGGAATGCAAGAGGTTCCCAGGACCCAATGGGGATGACATTCGCTGAAATACCCAACAAAGGAGAGAGGGAACATGTAGAGACCATATCCAGAACTTAGGCATAGTTCTCAGTTGAGGAATGGGGCCAACCACCCATCTCAAAAATATTAACCAAGAATTGCTCCTGTCTAAAGGAAATGCAGGGACAAAGAGTGGAGCAGAGACTGAAGGAAAGGTTATCCAGAGGCTGCCCCACCTGGAGATCCATCCCATATGCAGACATCAAACCCAGACACTATTGCTGATGGCAAGAAGTGCTTGCTGACAGGACCCTGGTATAGCTGTCCTCTGAGAAGCTCTGCTAGAGCCTTATCAATACAGGATGCTTGCAGGACTGAGCACAGGGACCTCAAAGAAGGAGTTAGGGGAAGGATTGAAGGAGCTGAAGAAGTTTGTCACCCCATAGAAGAACAACAATATCAACCAATCAGACCCCCTAGAACTCCCAGGAACTAAACCACCAACCAAAGAGTATACATGGAGGGACTCATGGCTCCAGCCGCATGTGTAGTAGAGAATTGCGTTATCTGGCATCAATGGGAGGGGAGTCCCTTCATCCTGTGGAGACTTGATGTCCCAGTGTAGGGGGATGCTTGGGCAGTGAGGCAGGAGTGAGTGGGTGGGTGGGGGTGCACCCTCATAGAAGCAAGGGAGAGGGGAATGGGATAGGGTGTTTGCAGAGGGGAAACCTGGAAAGGGGGATAATGTTTGAAATGTAAATAGACAAAATAACCAATAAAAAACGTTTTGTGGGGCTGGAGAGATGGCACAGAGGTTAAGAGCACTGGTTACTCTGCCAGAGTTCAATTCCCAGCACGCACATTTAATGAGATCATTTATTGAGATCTGGTGCCCTCTTCTGGTCTGCAGGCATATGTGCAGGGAGAACGCCGAATACATAATAAATCTAAAAACACTGTTCATGACTTCTTTAAAAAAACATGTTTTCTAAATGAACTGTTTACTTTTCATGTCATATGAAGTCACCATCGACTACAAAATAATCAAGCGTGTGGAGCTTTTCTCTGCGCTTTTTCTTTTCTTTAAATATATCTTTTGTCTATTTCTACCCAAACACATCGTGGCTCACAACCATTGGTAATGGGATCTGATGCCCTCTTCTGGCGTATCTGAAGACAGCTATAGTGTGCTCATATACATAAAATAAATAAATCTTTTAAAATTTTTAGCATTGGAGTTTAAACTGACTCATCTTATTCTGAAATGTCACGGTCACGTGACATTCTGCCAAACAACATACCCCCATCGTTTTGCTACAGTCCTCTTACTTGTACACTTGAGAGAACTTTATATTTCTGTGGAGAAAGAAACTGAGGATTTGTGGTCAAGGGAGGTTTATTTTCTTCCTAAAGGTACAGTGAGATCTAGTCTAACAGTTGCTTGTGGGTTAGTTATTCATGGAACTGGTGTCAAGTTAGTCATCTTAGGACCAATAAAATCACATTGATAACTACAGGGATCGAAACCCAACAATATATTTTTTAAAATCAACACTAACGAAGTACCAAGGTAAACACAAAACAGTCCAGCATTCGGTACCCTACAACAATAACGCCTTTTCATTGGTCTTTTGGGAAATGAAATATTTACCCTTTCCTCTCACTGGTTGCTCAGTGCTTTATCACAGCAACAGAGAAACAACTTGGATAGAAGAAGTTTCATCAATTTGCAGAGAAAATACTACTAGGGGATTCTGGAACACTGGTAGCACTTCAATACGAAAATGGAGGTGATTTAGGAGGGATTCATTAGAAGTGAAACAGTCGGTCACAGTCACAATTTAGGTAGTGGGAAAAAATCTACATTTTACATGTCTTAAAGAAGGAGCGTGGGTAGAAAGGATGGCATCCCAAGGAGGAGGAGAGCTTATCAAGGCACCGATGCCCACAGTCCTGTTCTAGAGGACATCAGTCAGGTAATGCTCAAGAAACTAAACTCTAGGAGGTCCAGATATTAAAATGTGCAGGTGAACATCTTGGACAGAAGAGGCAAGACAGGGTAGTAGGAGGAGGGAAAGCCTTCTTGAAGCCACCGTATTTTCTGGAGGTTGGTAAGCATATCTGGAGTCTGACACCTAAGACCCAGGGGCTGGGTCAGCACATTATTCCAACCTCTTGACGGGAACGTTTCTCAAGAGCAAATTGACATTTACAGATTCAATATGATTGCTAGAAGTTCCTACAGATAATCAGGAAAACAGGCTAGCACATCTTAGAAAGTGTACAAGAAGGAAAATAATTTCTATTCTCCATCTCTATCCAAGAGTCCGCAGTAAAGAAAGGCAGGGAGACTTTCAATTTTGGGGGAAAAAAAAAATCCCAGTCTAAGAGTCAACGTGGATGCCATGGGTTTTATTTTTTGTTAGTTTTGAGTCGCTACGCAGAGAAATGTTTTCAAACTAGCATTTATGCCAACAGCTAGGTAAAAGCGCAGAATCCTGGGCTCAGATTCCTGGGCTCAGATTCCAAAGGTTTGGATTAGGCAGTACTTGGTGGGGGTGTGGTGTGGGGGAGGCTTAGCAGTTAAAGTGATTGCCTTGCAAGCATCAAGACTAGAGTTTGGATTCCATTCCCAGAAACTGATAGAAAGGGAGAAGAAAGCAATCATGGGGGGGGGGGCACAGAGGGAGAGAGGGACCTGGGTGGGAGAGGGAACAGGAAGGGGAAGGTGGGATTATGTTCAGGTATTGGGGGGTAGGGGGAACAGGACTGAAGCCCTGAGGACTAGCCGAAAGAATGGAAACAGGTAAACTGGAGAGGTAGGAGGTGGGGGGACCCCCTAGAATATATCAGAGACCTGGGAGGTGAGAGACTCTCAGAACTCAAAGGGAGGGACCTTGGATGAAATGCTGTATAGTGGGAAGGGGGAACTTGTAGAGTCCACCTCCAGTCAAGGGACAGGACATCAATTGGAGGGATGGGGTTGCCATCCCACAATCAAAAGTTCTGACCCAGACTTGTTCCTGTCTGAAGGAACTGCAGGGACAAAAATGGAGGAGAACCTGAGAGAAAGGAGGTTCAGTGACAGGTCCAAATTGGGATCCAGCTCAAGGGGAGGCCCCGGGGCCTGACACTGTTACTGATGTGGTGTGCTTGCAGACAGGAGCCTAGCATGGCTGTCCTCTGAGGGCCCAACAAGCAGCTGAAAAAGTCAGACGCAGATACTAGCACCCAACCAGTGGATGGAAGCCGGGGAACCCTGTGGTTGAACTGAGAAAAAGCTGGAAGAAGCTGAGGAGGAGGGTGGTCTCATGGGAAGACCAGGAGTCTCAACTAACCTAGACCCCCCGGAGATCTCTCAGATACTAAGTCACCAACCAGGCAGCATACACCAGCTGTTAAAGGCCCCTAACACATATACAACAGAGGACTGCCTAATCTGGTCTCGGTGAGAGAAGATGCACCTAACTCTCGAGAGACTTGAGGCCCCAAGGAGTGGGGAGGTCCGGTGAAGAGGGGGTAGGGGATTGGGGACATCTTCTTGGACATGGGGTGAGGGGGGAAGGAGGAGGAGGTATGGGATGGGGATTGTTCAGGGGACAGACCGGGAGACAGACGAAGAAGATTGGACTCTGAAAAAGGATATAATAATAATAATAATAATAATAATAATAATAATAATAATAGTAATAATAATAAAAGAAATGTCTGGTGGGTGTGATAGCCCCTTGTGATGCTAGCCCCGAAAGTAGGAGACAGGAAATCCCCAGAGGAAGCAGACTGCGGAGCTCTAAGATTGATTGCAAGACCCTGCCTCCATGAATAAGGTGGAAGGGGAACTGAGCATGATTCTGAATGAGCATGCACCAATAGGAATGTGCACACACACACACACACACACACACACACACACACACACACACACATACACACACACAAATAGAAAAGAAGCAAAGAATTCCTGGACTTCAAAGATTTGTGTTTTAGACAAATGACTCTGGTGATTCTCTGGCACACGGCCTCAGCATCTTGTTTTGAAAAGCATCACCCACTTTAAAACACAGTAATTTACTTACTTCTGCACGGAACTAGTTACAGAGAAGAAGTACCTGTCACATGCCATTTAGCCAGAGATAAATGATCAGAGCACCGTGGGGAGACCTGGCCTTTAACATGGCCGGGGGAACTCTGAAGGGAAGTGCCCCCCAGATCCTTACCTCTTTCGGCGACAGGATAGAAATGTAATCCTCGTATATCATCCTGGCCTTTTCCTCAACGGCCTTTTTGCTCTGCTCTTTCTTTAAGTCTTCACAGGCTAGCCAGAAGAGTAGGTTCTCTTCGCTGTATTCCGTTCGGAGGAACTCCCGGAAAAGGTTTCTTCCTGCAGGCGCCTTCATCATCTTGTCAAAATTTTGAGACCAGGACAAGACTTCATCTGCAGTGGGGTTTTGGCTGCAGCGACAGAATGAAGCCATTAGGAGCCACATCACCTGTATCTGTGGGCAGTGATTTGAAATGTGTAGTCATCTGCTGCCCTCTACTGGTCAGGGTTTCGCTAGTCTGCCTGGCTTGATCTGAAATTGCTTTTCAGACTTCTTTCTCATTTTAGAAAGATTTAGATGAAGTCTGTTCTGATGGTTACAAAACCAGGAGCTGACTGGCTGTGTGTTTTTATTGGTTGATTTCGGTCATCCAGAGTGTATGGACCTGTGCATGTGTGCGCATGCGTACTTGCGCATGTGTGTGTGCACACATATGTGCATGTATTTGTGTGTATGTGGTGTTCAGATTTTCCTCTTAGAAAATGAAGACACATTTTAAAATGGGTCCAGTGGGGCTGGAGGAATAGCTCAGCAGTTAAGAATACACACACAGCCTGCTCTTCCAGAGGACCCAGGTTCAATGCTCAGTACCTGAATAGCATGAACATGATACACAGACCTGTATACAGGCAAAAAATGATCAATGCATGAGAAGTATTTTCAGCCAACAAAAGTAAAACTAAGGCTTTTCTGTGATAGTTCCTGCAATAATCTTTATTTACTAACAGAGAAAGATCAACTTAGACAATGTACCAGCCTGGAAACCTGGTAAAAGGTCATTGTAGCCACAGAGGAGACCTTCCAGGCTGAATTGCTTCTCATTTCACAGAGCCATTTGCGAGAGGACCACAGATGGTGCTTGGGCACTGGGTGGACATAGGTGGCATTTAAACACAGACATGACTCTCCCCATCCTGATACTCACCATTCCTCTAGGACCTGGATGCTCTCCATTTTGGTGGTATGTGGGGGTCTCCCCGAAGAGTCTCCTCTTTCCTCATTCCTGACAGTGAGGCTGTAACGGAACACACTTTGTCAAGGGAATTGCAAATAGCCAAAGAAAAGCATCACTCCCAAAGGAGGAACATGTCTTAGGAGATTTCACTGCCAACCATGTGGGATTATTCAAAAGACACAAAGGAATAACAGGTTTTTTTTTTTTTTGGAAATTTTTTATTGGATATTTTATTTATTTACATTTCAAATGTTATCCCCTTTCCCGATCCGCCCCCAGAAATCCTCTATTTCCCACTTCCTCTCCTCCTGCTTCTATGAGGGTGTGCCCCCACCCACCAACCCACTCCCTCCTCCCCACCCTCACATTCCCTTACACTGGAGCATCTATCGAGCCTTCACAGGACCAAGGGCTACATATGTGGCTGAGTCATGGTCCCTCCATGTGTACGAGGAACAACAGTTTTCAATGATGGCAGAGAGTGAGAGTTGGTAAGTCTATACCAACTTCTTTTTTTGGGGGGTGGAATTGATACAGGGTTTCTCTGTATAGCCCTGGCTGTCTTGGAACTCACTCAGGGTAGACCGGGCTAGCCTCGAACTCAGAAATCCACCTGCCTCTGCCTCCAAAGTGCTGGGATTAAAGGTGTGTACCACCACTGCCCGTCTCTATACCAACTTCTAAAAATCATAAAATAAATCAGAATCCTCACACAGATATTACTGTCACTCTGACTCCATGGTTACATAACTTAAGCTACCTACATTCTTTTACACAACTGTACCTTTATAGTTTCAAGACTGGACATGCTTTGATATCTGACATATTATTGTGTTATCTTTAAAAGTAGAGAGTCATTTTGAATTTTGCTTAGTTCTGTTCAGTTTTTTATTTACTTTTTCCATATTAATAGCTAAGAGGCTAGAACACATTAGAAGTCAATACAGACTTTAAGCCATATTTTCGTCAGTAATATCATCATCATTCCTCCAGTCTCTAGAGATTGAGCAACTGCATTGGGTTCTATGTCAGTCAATTTCCAGTGTCTTGGCCGAGACAAGGAAGCAATTCTGAGGGTTTGGAGCAGGACACCACTGGGTAAGCATGATGGCTGCTTCCCACTGTCACCTATATAGGATCTAGAACAATCTGGGAGATGGCACTCTGGCTGTGTATTGGGGGGGCGGGATGTTTTTATTATGATAATTGATGTGGGAAAACTAATTTAATTGTGGGTGGGGCCATTCTTCAGCCATAGGTCCTGGACAATGTAAAAATGTTTGCATCTCCCCCCCCTTTCCTTACTATGGGTGTGATGAGATAGTTTCATCAAGGTCCAACTGACTTGACTTCCCAACCACAGTGGACTGTATCTTGAACTGTGAGCAAAACCAAGCTCTTTCTCCCTCACGTTGCATTTGTCAGAGTATCCTATCACAGCAACAGGAATGGAGGCAGGAAGAGAAGGCACTGGGATACTGAGCGAGATGCTGGGAGCTGGGAAAGCCCTGAGTGTTCTACTAACCCAGGGTAGTAGGAATGGTTGGAATGAAGTACCTTCCAGCTTAGTGGTGCCTTGGGGCTGGAAACCAGGGTCCCAGAGATAATGGGGTCACCAGAAGAGGTATTAAGAAGTTAGGCTAGAACCCCTGCTTGCCCTGCACAAGCTGGGAAACCCTGTCTGCCCTCCTTCCCCCAACCCCACTTGCACAGAAAAAACTTCCCATCCATTTGGCTTGGAGAAAACTCCAGGCTAACCTGTCATCATTCCTTACTTCCACATTTCTGGCAACCCACCTATGAGTGCCTGCCCAGGGGCTCAGTTTCTGTCCATGTTATGGATACAATCCCAGCTCCTAGCAGGCAAGTCCTCACTCCTTGCCTAAGCTCTATAAAACTCCCTTGCTTTAGCCTAGATATATGACTTCACTGACCTCTACCCGAGAGCTGCTTCCTAATAAACCTGCCTTTTTTATTAATTAGATAAATTCTTTATTTACAATTCAAGTTTTGTTCCCTTTCCTGGTTTCCTAATCCCCTAACCCGTCCCCCGCCCCACTGCTCACCAATCCATCCACTCCTGCTTCCCTGTCCTGGCATTCCCCTATACTGAGGCATTTAGCCTTCTCAGGTCCAAGGGCCTCTCCTCCCTTTGATGTCCAACAAGGCCATCCTCTGCTGCCTATGCATCTGGGGCCATGAGTCCTTCTACGTGTACTCTCTGGTTGGTGGTTTAGTCCCAGGGAGCTCTGGGAGTACTGGGCAGTTCATATTGTTGTTCCTCCAATGGCGCTGCAAACACCTTCAGTTCCTTGGGTCCTTTCTCTAGCTCCTCCATTGGGGACCCTGTTCTCAGTTCAATGGTTGGCTGAGAGTGTCCCCCTCTGTATTTGTCATGCACTGGCAGAGCCTCCCAGGTGACAGATATATCAGGCTCCTATCAGCCAGCCCTTGTTGGCATCCACAATAATGTCTGGGTTTTGTAACTGTATATGGGATGGATCCCCAGGTGGGGCAGTCTCTGCATGGTCTTTCCCTCAGTCTCTGCTCCACATTTTGTCACTGTATCTCCTCCTGTGGGTATTTTGTACCCCCTTCTAAGAAGGACCAGAGTATCCATACTTTGTTCTTCGTTCTTCTTGAGCTTCATTTGGTTTGCGAATTGTATCTTGGGTATTCCAGGCTTCTGGGCTAATGTCCATTTATCAGTGAGTGCATATACCATGTATGTTCTTTTGTGATTGGGTTACCTCACTCAGGATGATATTTTCTAGTTCTATCCATTTGCTTAAGAATTTCATAAGTTCATTGTTTTTAATAGCTGAGTAGTATTCCATTATGTAAATGTACCACATTTTCTGTATCCATTCCTCTGTTGAGGGACATCTGGGTTCTTTCCAGCTTCTGGCTATTATAAATAAGGCTGCTAGATGAAATGGACAATTTTCTAGACAGATACCAAATACCAAAGTTAAATCAGGATCAGATAGACCATCTAAACAGTCCTATAACCCCTAAAGAAATAGAAGCAGTCATTGAAAGTCTCTCAACCAAAAAAAGCATGGGACCAGATGGTTTTAGTACAGAATTCTATCAGACCGTCAAAGAAAACCTAACACCAATACTTTTCAAACTATTCCACAAAATAGAAACAGAAGGAACACTACCCAACTCATTCTATGAAGCCACAATTACGCTGATACCAAAAGCACACAAAGATCCAACAAAGAAAGAGAATCTCAGGCCAATCTCTCTTATGAATATCGATGCAAAAATACTCAATAAATTCTCACCAACCGAATCCAAGAGCACATCAAAACATTCATTCACCATGATCAAGTAGCCTTCACCTAGGGATGCAGGGATTCAGGGATGGTTCAATATACGGAAATCCATCAATGTAATCTACTATATAAACAAACTCAAGGAAAAAAAAACACATGATCATTTCATTAGACGCTGAGAAAGCATTTGACAAAATTCAACATCCTTTCATGTTAAAAACTGAGAAAGCATTTGACAAAATTCAACATCCTTTCATGTTAAAAACTGAGAAAGCATTTGACAAAATTCAACATCCTTTCATGTTAAAAGTCTTGGAAAGATCAGGAATTCAAGGCCCATACCTAGACATAGTAAAAGCAATCTACAGCAAACCAGTAGCCCACATCAAACTAAATGGAGAGAAACTTGAAGCAATCCCACTAAAACCAGGGACTAAACAAGGCTGCTCTCTCTCTCTCTCTCTCTCTCTCTCTCTCTCTCTCTCTCTCTCTCTCTCTCTCCATATCTATTCAATATAGTACTTGAAGTTCTAGCTGGAACAATCACACAACAGAAGGAGGTCGAAGGGATACAAATTGGAAAGGAAGAAGTCAAACTATCACTATTTGCAGATGATATGATAGTATACTTAAGTGACCCCAAAAACTCCACCAGAGAACTCCTACAGCTGATAAACAACTTCAGCAAAGTGACCAGATATAAAATTAACTCAAACAAATAAAAAGGCTGAGAAAGAAATTATGGGAACAGCACCCTTCACAATAGCCACAAACCTGGCTGCTCTTTGGGTCTCTCCTCTGGCTCTACATTGCATTAAGCCTTTGTCTCTAGCCTCTCCCAGACTCTCCTTGGAGTGTTGGCAGTATGGGTGCCTCTTGGAATTGGTTTGATCCAGTCTAAGAATGGAGGTACTATGACTGTGCTTGAAGTCTGAGGTAGCCTAGGAAACCACAGCCCTCTATACCCACAGTGCATTTAAGTATGGCTTGTGTCATCGTTGGGACCCGACGGTTTCTCTCTGTGGCTTTGAGTGAAGGTATTTCTCTGGAATTTGAGTCGTTGTTTAGATGAGGTCTACCACTGACATTATGCTGTCAAACTTCCCCACATACATCAAATATGCACCTTATGTGGCTTTTACAAACAGTCTTACTGCAATAGGAAGTCACTCATTTCCACACAGCGCTCCAGAAAATGTACCACACAAAACCGAAGTTACCGATCATCTCAGGCAACCTATCTTAGAAATCCCTTCCCTCGTGCCTCTGCTGTAGAGCAACAAATCTGGAGTCCACGGGCATGAATCACACAATTCTGAGCATAAATCCTGGCTCCCGTGTCTGTTCCTGTGATGTTTACAAACATTGCAAATGCTACCATATTAGAGCCATCAGTATAAAATATTGGATTGTGTTTACATCTCTCGTTTCTACAGATGGTAAAATATGGGCACACATTTGGACTAAAACTAGTTATGACAGCCACTCAGTAAACGCTTAACTGTTCGCCGTCCTTCATTTAATACTGAGCACAGTCTTACCCTCCAATGAAAAATTGAACTTAAGCCATGGTAGCCTTGGAAAATGGGACAAGGATCCCCGGAGGCAGCTGGCTAGCAAAACCAGCCAAAGGGGTGAGCTCTGGGATTGATTGAGAGGGTCTGTCTCAAGCATTCTATGTGGTTGAAAGGTTGAAACTGAAGGCACCAAGTGTTAGAGTTGTGAGCTCAAAACAATATGCGTCGTAATGTTAATGGTCAGTTTGACAGAATTTAGAGCCATCTGGGAGATGGGACCCTGGACTTGCCTGTGCGTGTTGGGGTGGGGAGGTTATATTGATTATATTAGTCGGGATAGGGAGACCTGTCTTGATTGTAGGCGGGACTACTTTTGGGCAGGGAATTGTAGACTATATAAAATGGGGAAATCGAGTTGAACACTAAGACACATTCATTGCTGTTTCTTAACTGTGGATGTGATGCGACCAGCTGCTTCATGCTCCTGACGTCTTGATTTCCCTTCCATGATGGACTGTATCTTGTAAGCCAGAATCAACTGTTCCCTTCTTAAGCATGTTTTTGTTTTTGTTGTTTTTCTACTTTCAGCCTAGGAAACTACGTAACTTTCTTTTTCTTTTTCTTTTCTGAGATAGGATTTCTCAGGAACTCCCTCTGCAGACCAGGCTATTCTCGAACTCACAGAGATCAGCCTGCTTCCACCTCTAGAGCATTGGGACTAAAGGTAGGTAGGTAACATTTTAGATGAACATTTCTATCTTCCAATCTAAGACACAAAGACAGTGAGACACAGTCATGGTGCTCACTCTGGGAATTTTGATCAAAGTCTAAACACTTTAAGGAGGAGAAACATCAACAACTCAGACTAGATTTACAAAAGCAAGTATGGAGATGCATTAGAGCCTGGTGAGATGAAGACGGGGGTGGGGTGGGGTGGGGGAACGTGTTTAGTCCACTTCAGAGAATATGAACAGTGGACTCTGGCTTTGGATGGTAGATTGTTTGTAAAGAATGCTGCGGATTGTAGTGGGAGAAGCCAATGATGGGTTTCCTCACTCATTATCAGAGACAGTGCACACTCCATTTGGAAGATGATCGACCGTGGTGGGAAAACAATCAGTTCCTAGAAACAGCGCTAGAAGAGAGTGGTAAACAGCTTAAAACCTTCGCAGTAGCCATGGTGATGCAGGAATAGCAGATGATCACACATACTTATGCAACATACATGCGAGAAATCAGTAAAATGCACAAGCTTAATCCATTTCAACAGCAAAACTCCAGAAAGGTGCCACCCTCCTTGGGCAATAGGGGTTAAATTACTAACCAGCACACTTCATTAAAGACATAGAAACTCAGGTTGACTTGTGTAGTGCCCACAACTGCAGCAGGCTGGACCTGACCTCCTCTAACTTCTGGCCTCATGCAAGCTTTGCTCTGAAGCATGACCACCGCTTCTTGTTACAAAAGCTGTCTGAGATTTCTTTTTTTCTCTCTTTCGTCAGTCACAAAAGTGGGCTGATCTTAAAGCTATGGGAGGCATACCTTCGATTTCCGACACAGAGTAAATCAGTTTCAAACCGAGGATGCAGATATCACCATTTCCAGATTTTTGTAATATGACCTGGTTTTGAATGGTGTCTATGGACCAAATAGTCTGTGAAATTTGTGTCCGGAAATGTCAGGCAACACAAATGTATACTTTTAGTGTGTTTAGTGAAATGCTAAAGAAAACAAAACAGCATACTGCCGGGATTGAGGATGTAGCTCAGTTGGTGGAATGTATACCTAACAAGCATGAAGCTTTGCGTTCAGTTCCCAAGTCTGCTCGGAAACTAGGTGTGGTGGAGCACTCTTATAGTCTCAGCCCTGGGGAGGTGGAGGCTAGAGAATCAGAGGTTGAAGGTCAAGGTTAGCAAGTTTGTTCAAGGTCAGTCTGGCTGTGTAGACCAGGTCTCAAGAGAATCAACCAATCACATGATGCCACATCACAAAGATTCTGGTTTTACAATCACATGTCAGGGAATGAAATAAGAACAAATTCAGCCTGTTTTTGTTCATTCTTAAATCCCTACTGTAAGAGATCTGCTATTAATGTTCTCTCCACTAGATGGCTGTGTTACCTCAGAAATACAAAGTTAAGTCAGTAGAGAGTCTGGAAACTGAGTGTAATTACCCTTATTTGGAAAAATAAACATTTTCTTACATGTAACACATTTTGGTAATTCTGCCTTTCCAAGAACTTTGATAATAGTTGTCCAGTTTTTCTGTGGATCTATTAATCAAGATGGAATGGGAGGGTGGATTTTCACCTTGAGCTGTGTACAAACCTGGGGTTTTGAAAATGAATACTCTCTGGCCCCCAGTCTCTTGATTTGGGAAAACAATGTCTACAAAAATGCTGGCATTGCTGAGTGGGCTTGCAACACCTTTAATTCCAGCACTCAACTTGGGAAGCTGAGGCAGATGCATCTCTGAGTTCAAGGCCAGCCAGGCCTCAGAGTGAGTTCCAGGACAGCCAGGAGTACACAGAGAAACCTTTTCTCAAGAAGAAACAAACAAACAACACCAAGAAGAATAAAACAAAACAAAAAATGATGCTGGCAAAATCTTATTAACGTCATCAGTATGAGTATGGAAAATGGTCACATGGAGAAAGATCTATCTATCTATCTATCTATCTATCTATCTATCTATCATCTATCTCTCTATCTCTCTATCTCTCTATCTCCTATCTGTCTATCTGTCTGTCTGTCTATCTATCTATCTATCTCTCTATCTCTTTATCTCCTATCTGTCTATCCGTCTGTCTGTCTGTCTATCTATCTATCTATCTATCTATCTATCTATCTATCTATCTATCTATCTATCTATGTTATGAAAGAGCCATTGTGATACTAGATTCTCGACATTACTTCATTTTCAGCTTAGCTTGGGCAGAAAGATTTACTTTGTGCCAGGCATAGTAGCACATGCCTTTAATCCCCGTACTTGGGAGGCAGAGGCAGGTGGATCTCTGTGAGTTTGAGGCCAGCCTCATCTACAAAGTGAGTTCCACGACAGCCAAAGCTACATCATGAGACGCTGTCTCGAAAAAGAAAAACAAAACAAACAAACAAATAAAAAAACCAAAAAACCATTTACTTCCTTTAATACATGGAAAACAAAAATACCTTTTTCCCCCATCCTGACTCAATCTCTCTTTGCTCTTGACTTCCATGCATATACCTGCTTTTAAAGATAGGTTTCAAAAACGTCCTTTTTCTATGTATTAAATTTTACTCCCAGGCCTAAGACAGGTATTTTAGGTTCGCTAACGAGCTTATTAGCTTTGGAATTTCTAACCTTATTCAACCAGAAACTACATGGTTAAAATCTAGACCTCTTTAAGCTGATGTTCAGCTAGAGGATCAATGCCTCTTATTTTGCAGGAAGAGGACATCTTTGTTTTTCCTCAAAATGAAGAGAATTACGGGGCAAACTATAGATAATATCATAACATAAAAGCCAACCATTGGGCTTCTCTGTTCTCAGAGTGGTTGGAAAGCTGTTTTGAGCTTTTCTTCCAATCCACTGTCATTTTCTTTTTGCAATTTATAAGGAAGTTAGTGAGTGTTTTTGTAGGAAAACAAGTACCTTGGGTTGAGCAGGGCAAATCAATACTGGTTTAGTGAACAGCCGCTGTCTTGGAAATGAGGTGTGAGTAATCGCCCTACTCTTTAAATGTACCCATTAGACCGCAGCTCAGGCTTGTGATTTAGATTGTGTCCCTGCCGGGGGGGGGGGGGGGATGTTGCTGCACTAGCAGCTGACATCCAGAAATGTGTTTGAGAGTTGGTAGGGGCGTTGACTCACTCCTCATTCGTGTCTAGATTGGGACTTCCCAGTTAGCACGAATGGGGTTTTCTGTGGAATGGAAGTGGGGGACATGCCTGATTGACAATCACAAGTATTAAGCTGTAAAGAAACTCGAGGCTCTGAGGGTTTTCTGGCTGCATGGTACAGCCTTCAGGAACGTTTTAGTTAGTCAGGAAACCCAAGGGAAAACAAAATGCAGTGACAGAGAATACAGGATCGGTGTAGGCTACATCAACCAGCAGCATGCTAAGAGAACGCTGGTAAGCACACAATGGCAAATCCTACAATGTCCAGTAAATCCTATGCACCCGGAGACCTGTGAGGAGGTCAGAATAACCTCAGTTATGGATTATTCAATGTGAGACCATGGGTTTATATCTGCACTGGGAAATACGCTCTTGCTGTACAACCTTGAGGACCTGAGATCAAGTACCAGCACCCACATTAAAAACGTGGTACACAGCTATAATCCCACTGATGGGGAGGCAGAAGCAGGGGGGTTCCCTGAGGCTCACCAGTCTTCTAGTCTAGCCTCCTTATTGAGCACCAGGACCCAGTGTTAGGTTCTATTTCAACAAACATGGTGGATAGCTCTTGGGGAAAGACAACTGAGGTTAACCTCTGGCTTTTGTATACACTTATGAACATACATGCAGGTTCACATACTTGCAGATTGGTTTATGTTCTTAATCACATCTCACTAAGGGGGTAGCTGAAGCTTGGAGGGATTAAGTGGCTTGCCATTGGCTTCATGTTTACACGTGACAAACTGGGACAAACCAGATTTGTCTGATCCCAGGTTGCCTCCCAAAAGTCAATTTTATTAAGGAAAAAAAATATCATGAGATTTTTTTTTTTTTTTGCGTGTGTGTTATCCTCAAGTATGACAGGGTAGCTTCTACTCAGGGTGAAACACATGGGGCTACCGTTGTACTGCCACCTATAGAATGAATAATTGGAAAGTTTCCATATTTTATGTAATATATATGGTTTTATATATAAAAAAAATACAACCCAATAATGGTAGGTATTTGGTTTCTACTTGGCAACAGATGCTGCCATCTGTCCATGACACGGATGTCCATATATCCCATATAGATATAAATACAAATATGCATATGTTAATTAATACTGATTATGAAGTTGACACCATCTAAGAACCACCCAGGAGGCAGTGCTCTGTGAATACCTGTTAGGGATCACGGAGATTAGGTCAAACTTGGGTCATGCTTGTGGAAGAGTGTCTTGATTAGGTTGAGTCACATGGGAAGAGCCATCCTAAAGGCAGGAAGTATCAGTTCCTGGGATTAGATCCTCAGAGGATAAAAGGAGAAATCCAGCAGAATGCTCTCTAGTCTCTCTCTGCCTCCTGACTGCACATGCCGTCTTCTCTCTCTCCCATCTGATAGATTCTTACTGAATATTTACACATCTGCTGTATGCTTCTATATAGTTGTTCTCATCTTCTACCACCTGGGGGATTGAACTCAGGGCCTCAGTCTTGGTGGCAGGTGCCTTTACCCACTAAGCCATCTCACCAGCCTATTGGACCAGGACTCTGGGCTTCTGTATTGGCAGGTGACACTTCAGACTGTCCCCAGAGAGACTACCTTTCCATGACATACCTCTTCTTTCCCCCCTGTCTTCAATGGCCCTCCTCCTCACTCTCCCTGGTACCCAGCACTGCCCCTCTAAGGAGCTTTACCCAGGTTGCTCCTCCTACACATGCTACAGGGCAAGGCAGGGGAGGGGAACAGCATCTTTCTTCCAAAGTCAATGATGTGGTGCCATCTGACTCACCTCTGGGTTTTTCCTCTCATCGCATTGCCCACTGCACAGTCTTCTCTCTCTTCCTCTCTCCAACTCAGGGTACCCACGCCACATAAATCACTACTGCAGCCACTGAAGTCAGGCCATTTTGTTTGTTCTGTACTGAACTCGATAATGTACTCAGGAGGTGTCTTAGCTCCCAAGATGGCTTCCCCCTTACTTGAGCTGACACAAATTAATCATCTCTCTTCTTTTCTTTTGCATTATTGCTTCTCCCTTTATGCTATTAAATATGCCACTTGAGATACTTTTATCAGTTATTTAGTTTTGTTCCTTTCTTTCCATTGGAAATCCAAATTGTACAATGTGAAACTTAGAAAAATATTCATTCCTAAAAGATTCATTTATCTTATGTATAGGATAGTTTTGTCTACACATTTGTAACTACACCGAATATGTGCCTGGTGCCCACAGAAATCAGAAGAGGGTACCGGATCCCCTAGGACTGGAGCTATGCATGGTGGTAAGTTGCCATGAGAGTGCTGGGTATTGAAACTGAGTCTTCTGCTACAGCAAGTGCTCTCAATAACTAAGCCATCTCTTCAGCCACAGAAGAAATATTTACTTCTTTTCCTTTGTAAATGAAATTTCAAGAAGGGTAGATGGGATATACTTGTGATGGACACAATTCAATTTGATTTTTATTCTGACAGCGTCATAGTAGACCAGGAGCCTGTCAGGTCTAGTTTAAATGTGACGAGAAACAGCCACAGTACTGCACTCTTTAAAGGGCCAAGCCTGGTTAATTCAAACAAATACCGATGTTTGGATGGTCTAATGACTTTCTCTTCTGCCACTGTAGAGGAGCAGGGACAACTTGGTGAACAAGTGTCGAGAAGACAAAAAAAGTGTGCCAACAATAGATGCTTGACCAGCCATAACCTTGTGACTTAATGAAGGAATGCTTTAACGGAGTTCCGGAGCCCTACCACCCAGTCTTTGGTGACTGTATGCAGACCGGGAAACCTACCATCAATTGGTAACCAGCCTCTTGATTGCGTAAAGTTCACATAGCTGATAAGAACTATTCAGGAAATTCCCCCCACATCCTTGTGGGAAGGAATTCCAAGCCTCGACCTCTACATAAGCTTTGTTCATGATGATCCCTGTTGGGGGTGCTTTAGAAATTCGGTGCAGAGCGAATCAGTGTTTTCGAGTGGCTTACTCTGTGTAAGGTGAGTCGGCTCTCCGAGGGCAGTGGGCACAAAGGGGACGTTTTGCTTATTTAGTTACCTCTGATGAGGCAATCCAGCTGGCACATTGTGCGTCTCCATATTTCCAGGGAGTGGTTTCTTCACCATGGTGAGGATTTGGATTTTTGTTTTCTTTTTTCAAAAAATATCCTCTGGCTTTGAAAGCATGCATCTTAGTGTTTCCATTGGCAGGGGACTCGAGCGTGACAGCGTCGGAGAATA
Source organism: Tokudaia tokunoshimensis (assembly GCA_036184795.1). NCBI lineage: Eukaryota > Metazoa > Chordata > Mammalia > Rodentia > Muridae > Tokudaia > Tokudaia tokunoshimensis. The sequence continues at coordinate 75,254,962 of BTHU01000006.1, forward strand.
AAATAGGACATTCCTTTTGCACTGTTTTGAATCACAGAAGCTATGGAGCTTGTTGAAAAGGACAGAGGGACAACCGAATGCCTGCTTATGAAGGTCCCAACATTTACTTAGCGAGATCTATCCCACGGTCTGGGAATTCTGGGAACTAACGCGTCTAAATGGACAACAATTTTAGTTTCAGAGGACTAGTTAATTCACTAAATTTACTCTGTGACCAATCTTTTCTGCAAAGAATCTAGTGTCTCTGGCCAAACCCAGTGAGCAATACCCCAAGTAGCATTCAAGATTGTGAGTTAGGCCGGGAAAGCTGCATTTATCAGTGGCTCACATCAAACCGGAATGCCAAATTTGTAAGTACCATGTTAACGGGGGACTAGTCAATGTCTGCCATCTAATCCCACCTTTACAGCAGGCATGTTTTCAAAACTATGAAACTAAAACATAGCTCCACCATCATCTTCACCATCGTCATCATCATCACTACCACCACCATCATTTTTTTTTTAGTGAAGGTAGCTTTGTTTCAAACAAAAGGGTTTTTTTTTTCCCCTTTGTATGTTTTTGTTTCGTTTTGCTTTTTGGATTTTTCAAGACAGGATTACTCTGGGTATCCCCGGCTGTCTTAAAACTTACTCTGTAGACCAGGTTGGCCTCGAACTCGAAGATCTACCTGCTTTTGCCTCCTAAGAGCTGGGATTAAAGGTATGTGCTACCACCCAACCCTGGTTCAAAAAAAAAAGTTTCTCTCTAAGTGTGTCAGTTACTGTTCCTGTTGCTACAGCCAAGTACCCAACAGAAGGAGTGAAAAGAGGAGAGGTTTATTTTGACCCTCAGTCCCAGAGGACTTTACTTCATCACAGCAGGGAAGGCATGCCAGCCCAATAGCTTCTGTACAGATGGGGACTGCCTGGCAGCTGTTCCCTCCAGTCCAGGCAGGAAGCAGAGAAAGAGGTAGACTTAAATCAGGTGTGCAACAGCCTTCCAAGGTCCACACCGACGAGCCCGTGACTGCCAGCTAAGCCTTACTTCTTAAGGGGAGGGCAGCCTCCAAAATAGGGTCACCAGCCAGTAATGAAATACATGAATGAGTCTGTAGGGAATATGTTATCTGCAAATCACAATACTAAGCCTAACACTATAACAACCAGAGGAAAGGCAACTCAGTGGAAACTGGAAGTGGGAGCTCAGGGGGGCTTTGCTCTGCAACCCTCACTCATGTATCCCCCAGAGCCATGACCTGACTGTATCTTATGTTGATTTGAGACAAGCTAGAGTCATCTTGAAGGAGGGAACCTTGATTGAGAAAATCCCCCCATCAGATCGGCCTGCCAGCAAGCCTGTTAGGACATTTTTTTTTTTCTTTTGGAGTGGTGATCGACATGGGAGGGTCTAGCTCACTGTGGGAGGCATCACTGCTGGGTCCTGGGTTCTATTAGAAAGCAGGCTGAGTAAGCCGAGAGGAGCAAGTCAGTAAGCAGCATCCCTCCATGGTTCCTCCCTTACTGGAGTTCCTGCCCTGACTTTTCTTAGTGAGGGACTCTGTTACCTAGAAGTATAAGGTGTAATGCAGTTTCCTCCCCAAGTTGCTTTTGGATGGAGTGCTTTATCACAGTGATAGAAATCTTCAGTAAGACACTGATCGTCACTCATTGTCAAACAGAGAGCATCCGAACGTCGGGGACTGGTAGATGATGGCTCTTGAGTTCTATTTTTTAATTAATTAATTAATTAAGGAATTAATTAATTATATGTAAGTACACTGTAGCTGTCTTCAGACACTCCAGAAGAGGGCATCGGATCTCATTATAGATGGTTATGAGCCATCATGTGGTTGCTGGGATTTGAACTCGGGACTCTTAACTGCTGAGCCATCTCTCCAGCCCAATTCTAAATTTTAATCTCTCCTGCTTGGTGGACACCATTAAAAACAGGCAGGCCTTCAGGAGACGATTAGCACCCAGCAACTTTGGGGTGAAATTAGCCCAAATTATTACTTATTATTACATTCATTCATTCATTCTATGTCCACTTTGCAGCTCCTCCTAGTTGTACCCCCCCACAGTCCCTCCCCTTCTCCTCTGAGAAGGTGGAGACCCACCCCCTGAGTATTCCCCCACCCTGGCATATCAAGGGTCTGGAGGGTTAGGCATATCCTCTCCCACTGAGGCCTGACAAGGCAGCCCACTTAGGGGAATGGATTCCACAGACAGGTAACAGTTTTAGGGACAGCCCCGACTCCAGTTGTTGAGGGACCCGCATGGAGACTGAGATGCACATCTGCTACACATGTGCTGGGGTCCTCGGTCTGGCTCCTTGCGTATGCTCTTCGGTTGGTTAGCCTGAATTATTTTAATGAAACCTCTGTTATGGTGAGAGGGGTTTCGCGGAGCATTGGGACCTTAGCTTTAAGGTCAGAAAAATATTGGAAAGCTTTACTCTGTGACCTTCTTTGTGCCCCTTACATGGGCAAACACAGAAGTTTCTAGTCGCCAGGGTACTTGTACAGCTGCTATCTTGGGTGCAAGTTTCTCAGCAACGTCTTCTATACTTCACACCGTGCTGACAGCCGGCGGTGAGGAGTCTGCAGGCTGTTTCAAGGTATTCCTCAGTTTAAAATATCATTCTAGCTCCAAGAGTAAGTTAGGGCTGACCTCAAACCCCTTCAGACGAGTGGTTCTGTCAAAGTTCTTGCCCCTCTTTTTTTTTCTTGCAGAAAAGGCTCAGTTCATGTGCAGATTTTGTTCACCGTACTCAGGGCACTGGTGGCCCATTTATAAGACAGTTGAAGGATATAAACCTCATTTTTCTTGTCATTCCTTCTTGAAATGGAGGCCACGAGGGTACAAAAGGAAGAGACTTCGTTAAGGAAGAAAGTGGCTCTTTCACAAGGAGACAGACAGTCCATCGTGGTCATGCCGAAGTATGCCAAGCTCTGGACTTGGGGAAAGCTGTAGTGATACCCAGCAGGTGTGCACACTACATGGATCTCCACAGGGCAATGCTGATCATTTCATAAGGAGGGGTTAAGTTAGAAACCAAGTGTCGGGCTGTCGGTGAAGTATGACAAGACATGCAAACTTGAAAGAAACGCAATGTGAAGCTACAGTAAAATGTTTACATTTATTTCTAGACATAGACATTTTTTTTCAGCCCTTTATTTCCTTAAAAGGAAGCAAAACCAGCTACACGACAACAGTCCCCATCTGTGGTGACAGTTGCTTTGAGTTTTGATTCCTAACACTTTTCAGGCTCTAAATCAGTTTTTTTCCCCCATGGTGCTCCTTTGACCTAGCCTGGGAATTTTTAAGAACATTTCTTCTTTCTTTGTGTCTTCCTTCCTTCCTTCCTTCCTTCCTTCCTTCCTTCCTTTCTTTCTTTCTTTCTTTCTTTCTTTCTTTCTTTCTTTCTTTCTTTCTTTCTTTCTTTCTTTCTCTCTCCCTTTCCCTTTCTTTCTTTTTCTTTCTTTCTTTCTTTCTTTCTTTCTTTCTTTCTTTCTTTCTTTCTTTCTTTCTTCCTTTCTCTCTCTTTCTCTTCCTTTCCCTTTCTTTCTCTCCCTCTCTTTCTTTCTTTCTCTCCCTCTCTTTCTTTCTTTCTCTTTCTTTTAAGTTTCTCACTCAAAAAAGAGCCCTTACAATGTTCTTTCCTAAATTCAAAGTGCAAAGATAATAAAATTCTAAAAAAAACCCACCCTTAATGTGTAGAGAAACATTTTTATCTTTTTTTCCGCAATTATATAAACATTTTATAATTAAACTCTGTAGTGTAAGACCATTGGATTTTTGTACTTTCTGAAAAACCCAAACTGCTTATATCTGGAGGGATAAATATGATGAAGGGTGGGGAGAGCTGAGGAAGAGAAGGCGAGGGGTGAATATAGTCGAGGTATATGGTGCACTTGTACAAGAAGGTCTTCATGGAATCTATCACTATGTACAATGAATGGAAATGATAAAAAATTTCACATAAAAAAAGAAACTCCCTAATACGTGTCTTACTTACATGGTTTGTAAATGTATAGAGTATAATATTAAATCCTAGGCTTAGGCAACCATGATCCGTTGCTGACAAATACAGTATTTAACAATCAGGCTCTAGTTTCAGACTAGCCAACAGAGCACCTTGGCAAGGCATCATGCCTTTGGGGGGTATCTAAAATATTGTCCCTCAAAAGGTGTCGATGGATGATGCAGCTTCTCGAGCTACCTTGCTCTTGATTCTTGGTCTGTGTTTTGTGGCAACTTGATACTTATGGATGAGTTGAAGTGTTTGATTATCCAATACATATGGTCACAGAGATGTCTATGTGGCAATAGAATCAAATCTCATGGTCAACACTTACATAATAAATGATTCAATCAGGGAAAGACCACAGGTAACAGTGGTCCATGATTATAATGGGGCTTAAAGATCCCTCTCTTAGTGACACCATAACCACTGTTGTGTTGTGGTGGAACCCATTATCCACTCATCCGTGATGATCCAGGTGCCAACTGCTGTCCTGTAGGTCACATGGGCACACAGCACATGGAACTATGTGTAGAACACACTTCCTAATGAATAACTATGTTGTTATCAATATTTTGTATTTACGAGATTGTACTTTTTATTAGTAGAGTACAGTAATAATGTCATGGGGCTGGAGAGAGAGGTGGCTCAGCAGTTAGGAGCACTGGATGTTCTTTGGAGGGATCTATGTTCATTTCCCAGCTCCCACATAATGGCTCACAACCATCTGTAACTCTAGTCCAAGGGGATCTGGTGCCCTCTTATGACTTCTGCAGGCACTGCATTCATGCCGTACATAGCCGTACACACAGACAAAACACATAATTAGATAAAATAAAAATAATATCACTGGAGCTGGAGAGATGGCTTAGTGGTTAAGAGCACTGACTGCTCTTCCAAAGGCCCTGAGTTCAAATTCCAGCAACCACATGGTGGCTCACAACCATCTGTAATGAGATCTGATGCCCTTCTCTGGTGCATCTGAAGACAGCTACAGTACACTTAGATATAATAATAAATACATCTTTAAAAAATAATATCACTCATCAAAACAATACCAGGAGCTATCCTGGAGTCATCCATCTCTTGCCTCCTGAGTCCTCAAAGAACCACATGGAGTGTGTGGTCTACACCATCTAGGTTTGTTCAGGTGCAGCATTAAGCTACCTCAAGGAAGAAATGACCTGAGTTATGGTTTTCAGAATATATCCCTGTTGTTAAAAATGACAAAGGGCTGTACTTATTAGATATCTAACAGAGAGAAACCCAACTTCGAGATTATTGTACAGGGTTTGAATTCTGAAAATGATGAAGAACTGGGGAGCTGGAGAGGTAACATAGTGATTAAGAGCACCGGCTGCTCTTCCAGATGAGCTGGGCTTGATTCCCAGCACCCATGTGACAGCTCACAACCATTTATAACTCCAGTCCCTGGGGATCTGACACCATCTTCTGGCCTTTCTGGGTACTAGCGTGGCACATGATGCATAGACATGCATGCAGCCAAAATATCCACACACATAAAAATAAGTTTAAAAAAAAGCAAAACAAAAACTAAGCTTTACCAGGTAAATAAAATATAATTAATCTCAGGGACAAAGTGAACATAGAACTAGAAACATAGCTTCCCACTGCGCAACTGTATTTCCAATGTTTATGCAGAATTGTGTGTGTGTATGATGTGTGTGCCTGCATGCACACATGCATGAAGATACGAGTGTGCATGTGCGCGTAGGCAGGTGTGAGTGTGCCGGGGCAGGAGGGTCAACCCTCCATGGTTGCTTTGCTCCTTTCCCCATGCTGGTTCCAGGGATCAAGCTCAGGTCACCAGACTCACAAGTCCAGTCCTTTTGCCTGCGGAGCTCTCTTGTAGGCCCCACATGCTGGTGTTTAAATTTTGCACCACACTCTCTGAACATATTTTATTATTCCTGTTTGCAATTTTCCATTGCCCGGGGAGCGAAATCACATTAAGTGCTCACTCTGTGTCATATGCTCCCCTTAGCGCGCCACACGTAGCATCTCATTTAATTTTATAGCTTTATGAGGTATGGGCTCACATTAGTTATTTGACAGATAAGGATGGCGAGGACCAGAAAGATGAACTAATTCGCTATTGGTTATGCAGTTGGTAACAGATAAGGACACAGTATGATTTCGGGCAGTCTGATTTAAGAACTCCCATCCTGTCTCACTCAGCCTTTCGTGGGTTAAGACGTGTACTTTAGCAGTCTCTGTAGTGTGCACAAGAAACAAACCTTACCCAGCTGTGACAGAGACTGCAGCCTCACCTAGAGCTTTCCTGCCTCCATCTGAAATTGAAATTTGCAATTAATCATGTACGACTTTCCCTAGCAGAGACTTATTGTTCAGAAAGCAAATTTTATACTCAACAAAAACAACCAGTCCGAGTCTTTCCTGACATATGGAGCTTTTCTGAGCAGCAACTTTCACATCAAGGGAAACCATCCACATGCTACGGTGACATTCCCTATTCTCTACCCTGGCATCGGTAAGGCTAGACCATATCAAAAGACCAACTCAAGGGACACAGGAAAGCAGGGGAAGCCATGTGGAAGATGACTCAGTCTCTTGGGCCTTTTGTCTGATTTTGAAATAGGCCAGGGAGGCCCAGTAGCCACAGCTATGCTAGAACTTCTACTTATAAAATTGGGTCTTCAAAGACGCCCAAATTTAGGGCTGGATGGAAAAGTTCCAGTAAGCCTAGTCTCAACTTGAGATATCTCATTCTTGTAACTCTTACGATTTCGAATTGGCTGATAGTCTCGTGAAGTGCACTTTGGGCATCTGGGCCTGGAAGAGACCTGCATCGTGGAGATTTAGCATAAGGCGGGACCTTGGTGACCAGCTTGTCTTTCTCACTATGGTCTGAGGAAACTAAGAATAAACAGACATTCCGCAGTTTCTCAGCGTTCGCTCGCAGCAAAAATTGGACCCATTGGCTCCAATTCCAGAGATTTTAGTTAACCGGATTGATCTCCCTTCCAAGCACAGTGTCTGTTTCACTTTCAGATTGGCGGTCTGAATCTGTCCCTCTTCGTGCCATGCCTTTGTTGTCAAGAGTGCTATGGCAGAAGCCAGCACCCTGACTCACAGTGCCCTGACTATGCAACCGACTGATCAATCCCTACGAGGATGCATGGGATGAAAAATAAGATAAAAACAAAAACTCCCCACCACACTTAACATTGTGTGCAATAGTATTGGGTATTTCCTTAATATTCCAAGCTCTCAAACCACCAGGACACTGTTGTTTACTGACAGGTAATCCTACAATTATAATCTTAATTTTTACCCATAGCCATAAGAAGCATGCACAGAAGAAAACATGACACGAGGCAATTTTCCATTCTTTACCCGACTATCATTTTAAATGTAGGTCCTGAGGAATTTAACTTTGCTTTTGGAGATGTGTGTCTTGCATCAGTGATGGTCTACGGTCATTCCTATGTACACCGTGGGCAAATAGAACAGGTGAAGAACTTTCTGTGGAACGGAGGTTTGGCACGAGTGCTTATATCGGATCTAAGGTTGACTTACCAGGAGCAGCTGCAGCAACAGCACCAGCAGAAGCAGCAGGTATTGTTGGGCCTTTGGTTTCCAGGCGCTTGAGACACGGCCTGTGTTCCTTCATTTTGGGACTGCTGCCGTTTTCTCATGTTAGCCGCTCCAGAACCCAACTGGCTGAAGGAAGACAGAAAACATCAAGACATGAAACATCTTGGTAGAGGCAAGTGAAAGGAAACAATGTTAGCCACCCTGAAGCACAGAAATGGCAAACCCAAGGCATGCTCAGTGGTTAGGACCACCGGCTGCTCTTGCAGAAAAGTAATATCAATTCCCAGTACCCACAGGGGCCTCACAAGTAGCCTGTAACTCCAGTTCCAGGAGATATCGGATGCCCTCTTTTGGCCCCTGCGGGCACTGCACACAGATGGTACACATACTTACAAGCAGCCCAAACCCTCATGCACATAAAATAAAATAAATAAATCTAAAACAATATTTTTAAAAAAAACCTACAAGAATTAAGTCATAGTGCCAAGGAATAGATAGAGAATGCAGTAAAGATAAAAGCAAAAGATGAAAGTGTAAGAAGATGGGCCCAAGTAGAGGGGAAACAGAGAGGCCCCAGTACACACTCAAAAATAATTTTAGCCTAACGATGGAAGTAACGGATGGTCAGGGAAGGGATATTTTAAGGGGAGTTGGCTAGGAACTTCTCAGAAGAAAGCAAAACAAAGATTCAAAGTGAAAGAACACAGCACATGCTGAGTATAAGTCACACTTATGCATAGTACAGTAAAACACAAATTTACAAAGCTTCAGGGTGGATATGAAATAAATAGCATGGAAATATGAATTTGATTGACAGTAAGCTGTTGACAGGCATGGTAACAGGGAGGAAAATGTTCTCCATATGCTGAGAGTACGGCACTCCAGCATTTTATATTCACCTAAACACAACTTCAGGGCTGGGGATTACTTCTGACAGCTTCACTCAGAGGGTTACTCTGGGTTGTAATGCGCTGTATCGCTGGACTCTGGTCAGAAGCAAACAAAGTCAGAGGAGGGAGCTGTGATGTGTTAACAATTAAGCATTGAAACTGGAAAAATAGGACGCCAGGCTTAACAACTAGCTAAGGGAAGCCTTTAGAAAGAATCAGAAGTAAATTTAAGACTACATCAATCAGGAGAAGGGTACACCATCCTTCCCTTGAAATTGATTTTGTAGACATGCTAATGTCCCCAAGTTCTTTTTTTTTTTTAATCTAGGAGTCATTTTTTCCCCCTTGTTTACTGAACCATGGTGAGTTGCACATCAGATTATCCCAGTAAAACTCATATTGAAGATGTATTTATTTGTTATATGTAAACACACTACAGCTGTCTTCAGACACTCCAGAAGAGGGTGTCAGATCTTATTATGGATGGTTGTGAGTCACCATGTGGTTGCTGGGATTTGAACTCTGGACCTTCGGAAGAACAGTCAGTGCTCTTAACTGCTGAGCCATCTCTCCAGCTGGGCAGTGGTGCTACACACCTTTAATCCCAGCACTTGGGAGGCAGAGGCAGGCCAATTTCTGAGTTCGAGGACAGCCTGGTCTACAGAGTAAGTTCCAGGACAGCCAGGGCTACACAGAGAAACCTTGTCTCAAAAAAAAAAAAAAACAAAAACCAAAAAACATAAAAACAAAACAAAACAAACCCCCCCCCAAAAACCAAAAACCTAAAGAAAAAAAAATCAAAACCAAAACCAAAACCAAAAACCTCATACTGAAGTTTAACTCCTCAACGTGATAAGTAGCAATAGTGGAAACTCTGACCAGCGATTAACTCATGGTGTATCTACTCTTGTGAAAGCTTTAATGGATTTCCAATGAGACTGAACTAGTTAAGAGAAAGCCACGAGAGTGGATTATTTTAAGTTGGCTTTCCCAAGTCCACTCCTTTACATATGCCTGCCTGCTATCTGTTTTCTGCCCTGTATTGAATCAGCATGTGGCCTGCATCAAAAACTAAGCAGCTGTTGGACCCTAACTTCTAATTCCCCAGCCTCTAGAACAGGAAGGCCCAAAGCACGCTTTTCTTTAAGCACTCTTTTCTTTATACATTGCTGTGTTCCAGGTATTCTGTGATAGGTGATGGGATAAGTTAAGACACAACAGGCCTATCGGCTGCATCCAGCATTCGAGTGGACCGAACTTCTTATCCTCAGATCCATCTCTACTGTGATGGTACTAAAAGGTAAGGCTTTTGGACTTAACTGAGTAAGGCAGATGGAGCCCACAGGAAAGAAATTCCTATCTTTATGTAACACACCCCAGGACAGTTTCCTGCCTTCTTCCATGCGAGGCTACTGAGAGAAATCGACAGTTCATCAGAACCCGGCCATGCTGGACCCAAGACTCAGAGTCCCAGTCAATGAATCCACCATAAACACACTTCCCTGGTTTATAAACCCCCCAGCCAATGGCCATTTGTTACAGCAGCCCACGGTGAGGAAGACAAACACCGACGACTCTTGGAAGTACTGTCCTTGCTAGCTCTTCTGGGCACACCCCGCACCCATTCTTTCTATCTCATGTGTCTCTTCCAGGGTGCCAGTGGTGTTCTCGAACCATCTCCTTGACCTTCAAGGTGAGGATTGTCACAGCGATCGATCCTTAGAACAATTCTGTTACTTTTATTCCCCTGGAATCATCGATTCCTTAAAAAGTGAATCTAGTAGGTTTCTATCAAAAAAAAAAATCCACAAAATCTGATGCCCAATTGAGATTCTTTTTCTTTCAGAATCTAGGACCTGCAACGCAGTCTATTTATCGTCACCTCATGGCTTTCTCAATGTGACACCTCAAAATGTAATCTATGTCGTAATCTGGCTATTATCTTTCCCCCAAACTTTATTTCTCCCAATTTTCTTAATCTCAGTAAGTGGAATGGCCCATCCCTCTAATGATTCAGGCCAACGCTTTCCATTCCCCCTGAGCCCCTCCGTTCTATCCAAATTCCACATCAGCAGGTCCGCAAGTGTGAAGCCGGTTAACCCCCATCCTCGGTGCTCACTCTGGCTCTACCTCCCAGCTCCTTCCCCGTCCACCTCATTTACCCCTAACACAGCAGCTGGTCTGTCTTTTAAAAACGAGCCCAATCATCTCCGCCAAGAGTCTTCTGTCTAACCCTGCTCAAAAATCTCCCGGCAGTTTCTCATACTCAAGAGTGGAGCTGGGGTTCTTGCCTCCGCGGTCTCTGAATGCGGCAGGTTTCTGTCATCACGTGACGAGGAGGATGCACTCTGAGCCAATCATAGCAGCTGCCCTGGCTACACCTTAGCAATGTCTGGTGTCCACAGGTGGGTCCGAGCTTTTGTATTTGTTCCATCCTTGGGGCTCAACAAGCGCTCGTCTTGACTCAAAAGCTACATTCTCCATGGAACATTCCGTACCTGTTTTATTTACAGTAACAACTCATTCTGCTTCTGTCACGAACTGTCATGTTTCCCTGTCGCGCCATCTCTCTAGTGCGCACCACCAATGGATCCCTACAAGTTTTACACATCTTTCTAACCAACTAGAGAGTAAAGTCCCCAAGGACAGGAAGTTGTTTTTCTGTCTTTCTTTTTATTGTCGTGATAACGTGCGGCATATAGGAGGCAGGCATAAATATTTTTACACATAGTCCTGTTAACGACAAGGAAAGGACCACGAGGTCTTTTACACCCAACATTTAAAATTATCGATTTCCTAGGCAGCCGATTCAAGTGTGTAAGAAACGGTGAGTACGATGGGAAAGGCAAGCATATGTTTGCTGATTTATGTGTTGCTTCCTACAGAGAAATTCCAAAAGATTGAGGCGATGCTTCATCAAAGACAGCTCAAGAACCAATCTTGCAGAACTCGTTCATTTCCAAGACACTAGGGCCGACCGTCAGAATATAATGTGAAAGGCATAATTAAGATAGCAAACTTTAAAAAGTACTCTATCTATGTATCTATTTGTCTGTCTGTCTGTCTGTCTGTCTATCTATCATCTATCTATCTATCTATCTATCTATCTATCTATCTATCTAATCTATCTATCTACATACATATATGTATATATATATATACACACATATATATGTATATATATATGTGTGTATATATATATGTGCTTGATGGGAAACTATAGAAGTCTACAAAAACACAGGGCCTGCAAATAGCGTCAAAAATCTTTTAAATGTTAATTGTTGCCAAATTATTTTATAAATTCAGTGTGTGTATGATAAAAATATTAGTTAAGTCACTCTCAGAACTTAATAAAAGGATTCAAAAGGCATTAAAAATAAACATATATCTGCTTCATATGTGCTGGGCCTAGGTCCAGCCTGTGTATGTCCTTTGGTTGGTGGTTCAGTCTTTGGGAGCCCCCAAGGGTTCAGGTTAGTTGCCTCTGTTGGTCTCCTTGTGCAGTCCCTATTCCTTCCGGGTCCCTCAATCCTCCCCCCCAACTCTTCCCCAAGACTCCCTGAGCTCTGTCTAGTGTTTGGCTGTGGGTCTCTGCACCTGTTTCAGTCAGCTGCTGTGCTGAGCCTCTTAGAAGACAGTAGATGTGCAGCTTGGTCTTCATTCAGGTCCCTCAGCAACTGGAAATGAGCTCTGCTGCTGTCTGAGGCTCCCCAACTGGGCTGCCTTGTCTGGTCTCTACTGGCAGAGGATGTGCTTAGTGCTGCAGTGACCGGATGTGACAGGGTGGGTTGGTACCCAGGGAGGGGCTTCCCCTTCTCAGAGGAGAGGGGAAAGGAGGCGTGTATATGGGGGTACTGGGAGGAGAGAGGCGGCTTCAATTGAGATGTAAAGTAAATAAATTAATGGAAAAAAATGGACCAACCAAAAACAAAACACCAAAAGACAATTCATAAGTCAGGCAGTGATGGAAGTGAGAACACAGAGAGTGCTTATGTTTCTTATTAACATAATACTTATATACTTATGTAATATATATTATATATTGTAATAACAATTATAAAAATGTATTTATTTTATGTATATGGATGCTTGCCTGTCCCACATGTATTCTTGATGCCTGCAGAGACCAGAAGAGGACATCAGATCCCCCAGAAATGGTTGTGAGCCACCAGGTGGGTCCTCTGTAAGAGCACTAAGTGCTCTCTTAACTACTGAGCGATTTCTCCAGCCCCTGTAATTAGGATAATTTTGATAGTGCAGCAATGGAATAGATAAGTGGATTGAGAAACAGAGTCAACCCCCTTTGCAATCATGGCTAAGAAGCAGGATGTCCCTGTGTCCTTCAGGGCACACACCTGAAAATTCAACACTGGTGCTGAAGGGAATGGGGTGGGGTTTATCAGCGCACACAGAAGCAAAATAAGAACTCAGATCTTTATCTTCTAGTCCTCACCAGTCTTAATTTTTAGGCAAAACAAATTTTAATGCCATAAATAAAACATAGAAGCATTATGTTAAACAAAGCACAATTCTCAAATACTTTTGAATATGTGGAAGCTGATTCTTTTCATCCTTCTTGAGTCTTGGGGTGGGGTAAGAAAGCAGAGGAAGCTGCTCCCTCCCTTTATAAGAGTCATGTAGCTGTTCCAGGCTCAGAATTCACATCAAACTCTCTTAGAACCGCCCAGGATCCGGAGCGGAGCAGAGCAGAGCTAGCGAAGTGTCCAGTTTGCAGCCTTAAAGGTTTCCCTCCCACCAGCCACATTCAGAAGTGCATCATTTAGTCTTTACAATAAGATGCTGGGAAGGCTGAGATGTAATCGGTACCGATGGTCCCAGCATCACTATTCCATCCTCAAAGACTACACAAATGAGTTAATAAGGAAAACCCAGAAATTAGATATTATGACCAGAGAGGGTTGATCCTGTTATGTAATATGTGTGACTTTCACAGGAGGCTAATGGAAGTCTGAGCTCATTTCCAGCTGTGCATATTTCTACTCTTCCATTTCTCCTCCATCTCAGGTTCCCTTTGGAACAGATGCAGTGATCAAAACCATTTTATAGGTTGAAGTCGGAGCCATATAAAACAAGATCAAATTTTAAAGGGATAAATTTAAAAGATGATAATTTTGGGTTCCCAAAGCAGCTGTTTAAAGCTAGGGTTGGAAACACACAGCTTCATGGCAGCACATGAAAACGTGTAGGTATTTGCAGGACTATAGTAACCCTGAGTGATGTTCTGAATAAAATAGTGAACGGGAATTGACATTCCAGTACCAGAAAGATATTTTCTTTTTCTTTTTTTTTATTATTTATTTTATTTTATTTTTTTAATTTACATTCCAAATCACTTCCCCTTTCCCGTTTCCTCCCTCCCCAAAAGTCCCATAAGCCCCCTTCCCTCCCTCTTTTCTCCATTCAACCCCCTCTCGTTACTCTGTCCTGGCGTTCCCCTACATCCAGTCTTTCCAGGACCAGGGGTCTCTCCTACCATCTTTTTAGAAATCTATTGATATGCGGATTGTGTCTAGGGTATTCCAAGATTCTGGGTCAATATCCCCTTATCAGTGACTGCATACCATGTGTGTTCTTTTGTGATTGGGTTACCTCACTAAGGATGATATTTTCAAGATCTGACCATTTGCCTAGGAATTTCGTGAATTCATTGTTTTTAATTGCAGAGTAGTATTCCATTGTGTAGATATACCACATCTTCTGAATCCATTCCTCCGTTGAGGGACATCTGGGTTCTTTCCAGCTTCTGGCTATTATAAATAAGGCTGCTATGAACATAGTGGAGCATGTGTCCTTATTGCATGGATATTTTCTAAGAATAAGCCAAGGTCTGTTTTCCCTGGGATGATTAAATACTATGTCCAATTCTTGTCCCCAGCAGTTATTAACTTGTTATAACCTGTTAGTAACCAGTTATTAACAAAACAAAAACCTGGAATGTGCTCAGAAAACTAAAAGGAGAATTTTGAAGACACTTACAATTTGTTTTGGTTTTTTTTTGAGTTCTATTTTTATAAGAAAGACAAGCATACTCTAGACCAATGTTTTTCAACCTTCCTAATGCTGTCTCTGTTTGATACAGTTTCTTATGTTGTGATGACCCCCCCAACCATAAAATTATTTATGATACTACTTCTTTTTATTTTTATTTATTTATTTTTATTAAAGGCAAGTTTATTGGGAAGCTGCTTCCTTGCCAGTTCACTGGCCTCAAGGATTGAGGGCAGGGGAGTTGCCATAGGGGTGGGATGGAGAAATAGAAAAGGGACAGAGAGAGGAGGAGAAGAGAGAGGGAGTTGCTGCTACTTCATAATTGTAATTTTGCTACTATTAAGAATCATAATATAAATGTTTTTGGAGATAGTTTAGCCAATGGGGAAGAGACACACAGGCCAAGAATCAGGGCTCTTGACGAAGACCCTTAATCCATTTTGAAAGGATGACATGAAGGAGAGAATGTGGATTTGCTCTGCAAGGACCACAAGCACCAGGGGTGAGTCTCAAGCCGTGCGTTCTCAAACCTTCAAGCCACAGCTGAGCAATGTTTGAAAGAGGTTAACTCTGAAAATCGCAGGGACAATCAGGCTGAAACCAAAGGTCTCTCTTGGCTCTGAGGTCACATGCTCAAACCGCAGTTGAGGGGGAAGCCAGAGAACCTCTGTTTACAGCAAGGTCTGCAGTTTCTCAGTTCACACTGTCAATCCTTAGCATCAAATAGTAGTCCTCAGTTTTTCTGTTCAGTTATTTTTTTTTCAATAAGATTGTAAAACTCTTGAGAGGAAGATGTGCGTGTGTGTGTGTGTGTGTGTGTGTGTGTGTGTGTGAGAGAGAGAGAGAGAGAGAGAGAGAGAGAGAGAGAGTCTGAATGTGTATGTATGTGTGAGTATGTAAATGTGTGTGAGTGTGTAAATGTGTGAAAATGTATATGTGAGTGTGTGTGAGTGTTCAAATATGTGAATGTATATGTGAGTGTGTATGGGTGTGGATGTGTGGGTGTGGATGTGTGTATGTTTGTGAGTGTGCGTGGGCATGTACGTGTGTGAATGTGTGCATTAGTGTGTATATGTAAGTGGGTGTGAGTGTATATGAGTGTGTATGTGAATCTCTGTGTGTGTCTGTAAGTGTGCATGTGAGTGTGTGAATGTGTGTGTTAGTGTGTATGTGTGAGTGTATATGAGAGTGAGTATGTAAGTGTGGGTGTGAATTTATGTATGTGAATGTGGGTGTGTCTGAGAGAGAGAAAGAGAGAGAGAGAGAGAGAGAGAGAGAGAGAGAGAGAGAGAGAGTGTGTGTGTGTGTGTGTGTTTCCTGGAATTACACAGTGGTCTCTGTCTGTAGTAGATGCACAGTAAACACTGATTACTGACAATAGTAGGTACTGAAGATCCATCCCTCTGATGGTTAAGTGTCTATTTCTCTGAGGCAGAGACTTGGAGTCCTCTAACTCTAAGGAAATCAACCACTGACTCTGACTTTGTCCTTCACCCTTTCCCCCAAGTCCCTCCCATGAAAGATGAGTGTGAACTTCAGTTATGGGTCTTAGAGAACTGTGTGTGTCTGTGTGTGAGTGTGAGTGTGTATGTGAGTGTATGAGGCACACACAAGGCAAACACTTGGATTTTATCCGGAAACATAAAAAAAAATTGGATATTTTGATCTATATAACCTAAATATGAGAACAATGAGTTTTGTGTTTCCTTATTTTGGAAGAAAGAGAAAGCCCTTACATTTTTAATGGTTAGGAGACTGTGATTCAGAGGTGATTCATTCTGGAAAACTAGGAAGACTTGGGGAAGAACTTATTCTGTACATCAAAGTTAGTTCTGGGGCACGGAAGACGTTTCAGCAGGTTAGAGAACTTGCTACAGAAACATACAAACTTGGTCTGGGCAAGCATTGCCTATGAGCCCAGAGCTGTTAGGGAGGCAGGGCTAGAAGCGCAAGGATCTCTGGGTATCACGGGATGCAAACCTAGGTCTAGCCTGGTTAAGTGCCACACTGAAGTGGTATGTGAACAAGCTCTCTGTTCGTGTTGCTATAGTCTAAATCTTGTGCCTATCATTTACAGGAAGACCTTTGGGTAGTTATTTAACTCTCTTCTGTGGCCGTTTCCTCATTGGCAGATAGAAATTAACAATAGAGCACATCCACATACCAGCATCACTGTGGGCATTAAAAGAATTGGATGCATTAAAGACTTGGACCAAATCCTGCACTCACAGTAAGTACCCAGCAAGTGTCAGCTCTGTCAAGGCAATACAGAAGCGGGTTGTTCTCCTTGTGTGCCAGCAAGCTGGATGCCAGTGCTTCCAGGCTACGAATGGCAAAAATTTTCATTAGTATCTTTTTTTTGAAGATCATTTCAGTTCCTCTGTGATGGGCTTTTATGTGCATTGGTTAGGATTTTCCTCTCAAGGGATCTACACAAAAGCTTACTCAGTGAAGAAGTAAGACTAAGGAGTTGGCTCTTTTCTGTGCCCTTCTACGCTGTAATTTTTATTGCATGTAAATGAACCGAGTGACTCATCATACCCACAAGCGGCTCATTACCCAACAATGCACATCATGATCATTGTGGCCATCTTGTCATGTACAGGGGAGGCGTTCTCAATTATGTCCTTACTGACTCAGTGTCCGGCCTCTAAAAGGTACTTGCCAAACAAGCCAAACCTGCAAACCTCTCTAGCAAGGCAGCGGACAAGGGAAGCAATTCACCACACAAAGATATTTATTTTTAGTTGTGATAGACCCCCCCTCCTCCCTGGAGAAAAGCAAATCCCCAAGGCAAATTTTCTCCCCAGTTCTCTGCTTCACCTAGGTCAGCATGTCTTTCTAACTGAGCAAGGTAGATGCTAGATACCACTTCCTATTTCATGACATATATGCACACAATATATTTTATATTTATTATATATATTTATATAATCATGTGTATTATAATATACAATCATATATTATATATAATATACATATATGTAAATATATGTATATGATATATATTGTATGTATAATTTACAATATAATCACATAATATAGTAATATATAGAATAATATAATATATAATATATAAAATATAAAATATATAATATATAATAGTTGTACCAAAATGAAGAGGGTATATATTTTAGTGTTGTTTTAAAAATTATATATGTACATATTTTTAATTCTATTCATTTATTGTATGTGTCTGTGTACACTCACACCACAGGGTACATGTGGAGGTCAGACGACAGCTTGACGTTGGTTCTCTCCTTCCAGCATGTGGTTCTAGGGATTGAATTCAAGCTGTCAGGTTTGGCAGCAAGTGCCTTTACCTGCTGAGCTAAACTGCTGGTCCCCAACACCCATATTTTCATGAATGTATTAAAAATATCAGCACTGGGGAGAGGAATCAAGAACTCTGCCCGGCCCCGCCCTGCCGAGCACTGAGAGTTTGTCAGCCTCAGTCTGCTTTTCTCAGAGGCAAAACAATTTGACTGAGCAAACAAAAATCTCAAAGTGATTCCATAATTTTTATGATTTTTAAGTGACTACCAATATCTGTATATTGTAAGGTAGTATAATTTAGCATTTAATTTTCACATGTAAGGTTTTTTTTAAAATTAAAATATAATTGCATCATTTCCCTCCATCCTCTCCCTTTCCCAAACCTTTCAGATTCATGCCTTCTCTTATTGCTACTGTTACTTATATCTATATCTGCATGAATATATAAATATAATTATATGTAAATTATACATAAATATATGTAAATCTCACACACATACATGCATACATGCATATACACATACATACAACCTGCTGAGTCTGTTCAGGCACGCATGTTTTAACATCAGCTATTTTGACCCTCTTGCTTGCTCTATGACTACACTTAACTGGTGAGCTTGGTGGTTGTACTGTTTGTTAAAGGAATGAAGCAAGAGAAAGAGAATTTTCTTTCTAGCCAGGCAGTCATCCTCAGAGAGGGCCAGATTTACATAGATAAGGCAAAGATGATCCCATTGCTGAGACATTTAGGAGCACCTGGAAGACCAATTAGATAAAATAGCATTTCTGGGTCGCTTGGCTTGCTTTGGTTTTAGAGATAAGGTTTCACTGTCTAGTCCTGCCTGTTCTGGAACTCATTACATAGACCACTCACAGAGATCCACCTGCGTCCAGAGTACTGGGATGAAGTGAGTGTGCTACCAGATTCCACTACAATAGTGTTATTAAATTATGATTTTTATGGCTGGGAAAATTGCTCAGTTGGCAAAATGCTTGCTGGTTAAGTATGCTGTTCAAGTATAAAACATTCAAGGACCCACATAAAACACCAGGCATGGTGTTTCACTCACTCCTGTGATCCCAGTTTTGGGGCTATGGAGATAAGCTGGTGACTGTGGTTTACTGGCTAGCAAGCTCAGCCCATTCTATAAGGTCTAGAGGAGTGAGACACATTGCCTTCATAAACAAAGCGGAGGCTTCCCTACTTTTGCTCAAGGTTTCCCTCCGTCTTCTCCACACATACTTGTACACCCACCAGCACGTATATATGTGTAGACAGCAGACAGACAGACAGGCAGGCAGGCAGGCAGGCAATCAGGCACACATGTGCAAGCATACGGCAGCACACATTCTGATTTTTACCTGTTTTGTTCAGAATTTGTTTTTATTTTGGAACACCAGCACTACATGGGAAAAAAAATATAGCGAGAGCTACTTTAGTCATAGACACTGGATGGTAACAAGAATCTATAAGCAAGGCCCCCTTGTAAAATGAAAAAAAAAACATGTTTAATATAGAGCCATGATGTGCTTACTTAGGAAAGTACCAAAGGAGCATTCACCGGTATGACATGGGCATTTTAGCAAATAGCCATCAAAGCAAGTGTGTTCTTTGTTTCCCTCCTCATAAAGAATATGAGCGAGGTTAAAATGAGCTGAGGAAAGCAAACCTCAGACATGAAAAAAAAATTAAAGAGAAAAACAAAACCGCTGCAAAAGAAAACACGTGGCAGAACCATTTTCTCTAACAGTAATGTTTCTTGTGGTTCTTAATGGTCCTTATTCAAACAGAGAAGTTGCTATGGAGACGATGCAAACCAATGCTTAACACGTGGAGGGCAGAACATTACCACTATGGGAAACTATCCATGGAGAATGGAGCACACTAGCCAGGTCCCCGTGGTGCCCGTGTTTGATGTAATATACCTGACTGGGAGTGCATTTCAAGGCAGCATCCTCTGATGCTGTCTCTCTCAGTCCACAGCATCTTGTGTATTGAAGACCAGCTCTGCTTTGGCACACTCTCAGAAACATTCAGCATAGGAAGGGCCATGTGGCCACGTCTTACCAAAACTAAACAGTGTCTGTCTAAACTAATAGAGATCCGAAGAGGGTCTGTAAAGTTAGGATCAAACAATGAATAGCTTTTAGAAGCCTGTGTGCCGCTCTATGTCTATGTAAAGGATTTATGCATTTTTCCCTGCAGTGCCCACCGTACCGTATATTTAATCAAAATACTGTGCTTTTAGCAATAACGTCTTTTCAGCATCCTGGCCCTGACATGTTATAAAGTTCATACCACGTTTTACAAAATAAACACACTGACTTCGAGGAAGAACCCAAGTGATGGAACTCATTCAGAGTTGTTCATGCGCACTGCCATACATTTTCATTCATCCCACCAGCAGAGGGCAGTGGCTGTCAGAGGCTGTGCTTGCCAGGGAAAGAGGAAAGGTTCCACCCGAAAGCCAGACAGCATTTCCCAAACTCCCAGGAAAATACTCTCTAAACACAGACATGAAGATAAGACGTTAAACGGCAGATTCCCCCTCTTTCCTTGGGTGGTGAGGAACTATGAGACTTCTTCACATATGCATGGAGGAGAGCTGGTGCACGTACACACAAGGGAACATTGGTCATGGTGGGTCTAGCTCGCAGCAAAGCATCATGCTGGCGAGCTGGGAGAAGTGGGTCTTAGCAGTAAAATTTGAAATGTTTCAGGTAGAGCAACTATTGCAAACACCCTAGCTGCTCCAGGGCTGTTGTGGAAGTACCAAACGATTCCTATACAACTATTAGGTAGCCAATGCTCCAGTATACTAACTCCTCACGTCACCAACATAAACACGCCATCTTGACGCCTTGACACTTCTCTGATGTCTGGGTTAGAGAGTCACGTTCACGCTATTGCGTGTGAAGGGTCGGGGTTACGGAAGTTGTTTTATTCTGCAACCAGCTGTGTCATAAGACTCCCATTGACAACCCTAACAATTAGTAATACAATTCGAAAAAAAAAATGAAAAATGCAATCCCTGATTAGTTTCCAAATGATATTTAATAGATATAAATTCCTTCTACCAAATGTCTGTGAAGTTTCTAATATATACCCGTACTACTATAGTGTATTTTTTTTAAGATTTATTTATTATTTGTAATACATTGTAGCTATCTTCAGACACTGGAGAAGATAGCATCAGATCTTGTTACAGAGGGTTGTGAGCCACCATGTGGTTGCTGGGATTTGAACTCAGGACCTTTGGAGGAGCAGTCGGTGCTCTTAACCACTGAGCCATCTCTCCAGCCCATACTATAGTGTATTTTTGTTGTTGTTGTTGGGCAGTGGTCCTCAACATTCCTTCTGCTGTGACCCTTTAATACAGTTCTTCATGTTGTGGTGCCCCTCCCCCCAACCATAAAATTATTTTTGTTCCCACTTTATAACTATAATTTTGCTACTGTTATGACCTGTAATGTACATATCTGATAGGCAGGATATCTGATATGTAATCGTTGTGGTTTGACCCCTCCTCCAAAGGGGTTGTGACCCACCAGTTGAGAACCCCTGTTGTAGATCTATAACAAACTTTTGCCAATGAGAACAGATGACAGAGAGTAGCTGTGTCTTAGCATCTGACGATGAACCAGAGTGCTGCTATACTCTCTTATGGTTCGCTAGATGTTCTGGAAACCATGTTGAGTCCTGGGTCAAGCAATTCTAAAAATCAAAATAATGGCGTTACCTAATTCATGGGATTCTTGTAAGGATGAGAGGAAATGCTCTGCAGTAATTAGCACAGCACCGGGCTCATGATGAGCTTTCAACGTATGCACATTCTCCATCTCTTTAAGCTTCTGTATTTTCTCTCCATGTGATAGGAGGATGAGAGACCTTTTAAATTATTACTTGTATCTATAGCACCTAAGGCAGTGCCCAACTGCCACTGGAAGCTCTGTTAATGCTGGCGATGTCTCACGGAGAGACAGAAGTATGTCGAAAGCATAGGAAATGTATAAACCATTCATGCACTGCTGGGAAAGTGCCAGGGAATGGTTTATTCCATGGAATTTGAATGCCAGGCTTATTCCATGGAACTCACAGCCATTAAAACATTAAGCTTGGGGCTGGAGAGATGGCTCAGTGGTTAAGAGCACCAACTGCTCTTCCAAAGGTCCTGAGTTCAAATCCCAGCAACCACATGGTGGCTCACAAACATCTGTAAAGAGATCTAATGCCCTCTTCTGGTGTGTCTGAATATAGCCACAGTGTACTTACATATAATAATAAATAAATCTTAAAAAAAAATTAAGCTTACATGCAGACTCAGCAAGAGTCGGCCGTATGAACCGTCAGTGTTGGGGGCGTCGCAGGCTGCAAGAAGCAGGCTGAGTAACTAAACAAAGTTGGGGTGCAGAGGCCACTCTCACTACTGAGGACTTTCTTCATGTACTCTCAGGTACTCTCCAGAGCTACCTCATAAAGCACACATGGCTGTTTTATCAACAGGAAACCAGACAGATCACCTGAACACTGGCTATTCTGCCAATACCAAGGTTAAAGTTAAAAACTGCCAGTTTCCAGAATCTATGACCCTTCTTTCTGAGTGGGCAGACTTCTGGAATAAACCTCACAGAGCATCGAAGAAGCGATTATAGCAAAAACACCTAACAAGAATGGGAACCCTCTTGCAAATGTCTTTCTAGGTAACGGGCATATTCCAGATGCCTTGAAAGGCTTGGTGGCTGTGGCCGTCCATGCTGCCTGTTTCCTAGCAGGCTTCAGTACCTTACCATTCACGGTGGCTTGGAGTCAACAGAGTTAGTTATTTGGGAAGTTCATTGATGTACCTGTTAAAAGCCCGCCTCAAAAATAAACATATAGTGCCGGGTTTCTATTTCATATGAGTTATGAAGCGTTTGATCTAAACTTAAAATGAAGAGATTTACAAGTATCAGAAACCAGTGAAGACCCACGGATGCTTCCTTCATACAACTTCCATCAGGCCTGAAGATGGCATCTTCTTTTCCATGTTAATAATAATGGTCTACCTGGGTTCACAACAAAGGGGTACCCTTTCCCAGCAAATGTTTCTCTACAGAGATTCTGCAGTATTTCAGAGAACAATGCAAATGCATTCATTGGACTTATCCTAAGGAAAATTCTTTCTCTATTTTTTTTTAAAAAAATATTTATTTTGCTTTTATTTTGGTGTGGGGCACACATGCCGTAGTGCACAGGTGGACAGGAGATAGTTAGCCGATGTTGGCTCTCTCCTTCCACGATGTTCCAGGCACTGAGCGTAAGTTGTCAGACCAGTAGAAAATATCACCTATTCCTGGGCTGTCGGTTTGAGGCAGCGCTCTGAGTGACCACTGCTCTTCTTCCCTTGGCTTCAGGGGGCATTGCTGCGCCTTTGCTACCGCCAAGATACTCTGAAAAAATTCCCAGAGCCTGGTGGTCAAGATTGCCCAAGGTGATACAGTCAAATTTTAAAAATAGTTTTTTTTTAAATAGGTGTGGCAAATCCAGAGAACCCCCACAGAGGAACTAGGCAATAGGTGTGAAATCAACTGACCAGAGTCACAAGGAATGGGAGAGCCAAGGAGTGACAGGAGCTAGGGTCAGAGTGGCCAGCATAGAGAAGCCTTCATGCCAAAGTGGCCTTAGATGGGGAGCAGTGGCCTGCCTCAGGGATTGAGCATTTCAGACAATGAACCCCAACTCCTCCCAGTAACCCTACCTTTGGTTCACTGACAGTGCCCGCTCCTGACTCCACCCACAGAGGCACCTCTTCCAGACCAGGCTACCCGGACAAAGGGGAGCAGAAAGAGACTATCCCGGAAGATCAAGTATTGAATATTTTTTTTTTAATTTAATTTTATTTTATTTTTTTAATTTACATTCCAAATCACTTCCCCTTTCCCGTTTCCTCCCTCCCCGAAAGTCCCATAAGCCCCCTTCCCTCCCTCTTTTCTCCGTTCAACCCCCTCTCATTACTCTGTCCTGGCGTTCCCCTACATCCAGTCTTTCCAGGACCAGGGGTCTCTCCTTCCATCTTTTTAGAAATCTATTGATATGCTGATTGTGTCTAGGGTATTCTGAGATTCTGGGTCAATATCCCCTTATCAATGACTTCATACCATGTGTGATCTTTTGTGATTGGGTTACCTCACTAAGGATGATATTTTCAAGTTCTGACCATTTGCCTAGGAATTTCGTGAATTCATTGTTTTTAATTGCAGAGTAGTATTCCATTGTGTAAATATACCACATCTTCTGAATCCATTCCTCCGTTGAGGGACATCTGGGTTCTTTCCAGCTTCTGGCTATTATAAATAAGGCTGCTATGAATATAGTGGAGCATGTGTCCTTATTGCATGCAGGTAAAGTCTCTGGGTATATGCCCAGGAGTGGTATAGCCGGATCCTCCGGAAGTGTCATGCCCAGTTTTCTGAGGAGCCGCCAGACTGCTTTCCAGAGTGGTTGTACCAGCCTGCAATTCCACCAGCAGTGGAGGAGTGTTCCTCTTTCTCCACATCCTCGCCAACAACTGCTGTCTCCTGTGTTTTTGATCTTAGCCATCCTGACTGGTGTGAGATGGATACACAGATTCAATGCAATCCCCATCAAAATCCCAACTCAATTCTTCATAGAGTTAGAAAGAGCAATTCAAAAATTCATCTGGAATAACAGAAAACCCAGAATAGCTAAAACTATTCTCAAGAGTAAAAGAACCTCTGGGGGAATCAGTATCCCGGACCTCAAGCTGTACTACAGAGCAATAGTGTTAAAAACTGCATGGTATTGGTACAGTAACAGACATGTAGATCAATGGAACAGAATTGAAGACCCAGAAATGAATCCACACTCCTATGGTCACTTGATCTTTGACAAAGGAGCTAAAACCATCCAGTGGAAAAAAGATAGCCTTTTCAACAAATGGTGCTGGCTCAGCTGGAGGTCAACATGCAGAAGAATGCAAATTGACCCATCCTTATCTCCTTGCACTAAGCTCAATTCTAAGTGGATCAAAGATCTCCACATAAAACCAGACACACTGAAACTAATAGAAGGGAAACTAGGGAAGAACCTTGAACATATGGGCACAGGGGAGAATTTCCTGAACAGAACTCCAATAGCTTATACTCTAAGATCAAGAATAGACAAATGGGACCTCATTAAATTACAAAGTTTTTGCAAGGCAAAAGACACCGTCAAAAAGACAAAGCGGCAACCAACTAACTGGGAAATGATCTTTACCAACCTTACATCCGACAGAGGGCTAATATCCAAGATATACAAAGAACTCAAGAAGTTAAACTCCAGAGAGGCAAGTAACCCTATTAAAAAATGGGGTACAGAGCTCCACAAAGAGTTCTCACCTGAAGAATATCTAATGGCTGAGAAGCACCTAAAGAGATGTTCATCATCCTTAGTCATTAGGGAAATGCAAATCAAAACAACCCTGAGATTCCATCTCACACCAGTCAGGATGGCTAAGATCAAGTATTGAATATTGAGCCACGAGTCTTCCTGGACTTGTGGCAGAAGGCTCCTGACCATCACTGTCATGGTCAGTTTTAATTGTCAAGTTGACCCAATCTACAATCACCTTGGTGAGGGACTCAGTGATGAACTTTGTACGGCAGGTTGGCCAGTGAGCATATCTGGGTTGGGGGTGGGGGGACTGTCTTGATCATGTCAATAGATGTGGGAAGTCTCAGCACACCGTGGGCCGTGAGGGTCCCTGGGTTCCTGTCCTGGACTGTGTTAGAGCCGAGGCAGTGAGCTGAACTGTCAGCACACTCTGCTCATGACTGTGGATGTGACCAGCTGCTTTAAGTTCCCACCTTGACTTACTTGCAACGATAGCCTGTAACCTGGAATTAGAATCCAAACAAAGACTCTCTCCCTTAAACTTGCCTTGCTCAGTATTTTCATCACAGCAACAGAAACAAAAACAGGTCACTCAACAAGTGTAATACATGGACTTAAAATAAGAGGGAAATAAAACCCAGATCTTCCCTAAGGTGTGTGCGAGGATGGGACTTGATAAGGTTCAAGTGTTACAGGTCACTCATGAAATGTATCAGGAGGGTTTTTTTCTAGCATTAGAGAAAAATATTTTTTAAGATAAGGCTTGGTTTTGCCATCTATCTATCTATCTATCTATCTATCTATCTATCTATCTATCTATCTATCTATCTATCTATCTATCTATCTATCTATCTATCTATCTGTCTCCTGGCTTGGTCTCAAACTCATTTTGTATCTAAGGCTGAGTCTGAACTCCTGAGTCTCTTTCCTTTACTTCCCAAGTATTGGGTTCACAGTCATACATGCTTGGTTTACGTGACCGTGTGGATAAAACTCAGGGCCTTGTGAATGTTATACACTCTATCAACCAAGATACATCTTCAGGTCAAGAAGTAGCTCAAAAATCTCAGAGGAGCTATATTTACTACACTTCCCAAACTGTCATTTTTACTAACGCTTTACTCCTGGCTGTTCATTTACCCATAATCAGCTCGGCCAAAAGTCAGGCACAGTGAAGTGGATCCCAGGGTAGCTTTTGAGTTTTGATGACGGGCAAAAATCAATTTGACACCAGTCTATTTCCCTTAATAATAGATTGCCTGCATATTTTTGGCTCTGCCTCCTTTGTTCTTAATGAGACACGTAAAATACATTATTAGGAACACTATCCATCTTCAACAGCTTCCTCACTAGAAATCACTCTGTTAAAAGAGAATGGATGACAGACACATGCAGGGAACCCTGAAGCAGATGAAAAGACACCTTTCTTTAAATTCGCTACAAAGCCTCAAGACCCAAGTTGTTTCCCTGGGTCCCACCCAGTGGAAAGAGAGAAGCAACACCTGGAAGTTGTCTTCGAACCACCCCATATACTCCTCAGCATATATACCTGCCCTGCATTAAAATAAAATACAATTTAGAAAAAGAAAAGAAATCTAATCTCGTATACAAAGTCAGTACTCAAGAGAGCTCACTGAAGTACCATGTTTTTAACACCAGATGCAAGAATCAAGATTCTGACAACACACCCTTTTAGAAAAACTGGAATAAAGAGTGTATTTCACAACTGTAGGAAAGATGGGAAAAACCAACCCCTGCAGAGGGAATAAGGTGGTGGGCGTGGATCCTTTGAGACAGCCAATCCCACCTCCAGGAATTTACTGTGAGCATGCATCGCTCTAAGTGTGAAACAGCTCAGTTCAGTCACACAATGCAATGTTCACTGAGATGAAGAGTTGGAAGTAACCCAGATGTCCATCAGTACGAGGCTTGGTTGACTAAACTCTGGTATATGTTCTGTGGGTAGTGTTAGCCAAACCATTTTGCCTTCTGTGTGGGGATTCATTTAACTGTCAGTCTGTACTCCTGGCAACGCCACAAAGTTAGAATGCTCACTATAACCCAGTAACGCTGCCTCTGATATAAACAACCCCAACTTATAAGATGCATCTTGACTGGGAAGGTAGTAATAAATTATATATGCTTTCATGTAAGATGCCCAACCTGTTAACCTGAGCATATGACTAATAGGGACAGTTAAAATTATGCTTGTCATGGCCAGATATAATAGTAAACATCTTCAACCCAAACACTCAGGAAGTGGCAGCAGGCAGGATCTCTGTGAGTTCAAGGCCAGCCTGGTTTACATTGGGAGTTTCAGTGTAGTCAGGGCTATATAGTGAGAAGAGAGATCCTGTCTCAAAGGAAACAAATGTGTGTGTGTGTGTGTGTGTGTGTGTGTGTGTGTGTGTGTGTGTGTGTGTGTTTGCATGTGTGTGTCTGTATGTGTATGTCTGTGTGTATGTGCATGTATATGTCTTTGTGCTTATACATATGTGTGTATATGTCCATTTACATATGTATGACTGTGTGTGCACATATGTATGTATATATGTATGTATGTATGTATGTGTGTTTGTATGTATGTGTCTGTTTATGTATGTATGACTGTGTGTGTGTGTGCACGCGCACCTGTGTGTGTGCATGTGTGATTTATTACTAGAAGAACTGGCTTCTTTGGGAGCTAGGAGTATCCCTGCCTTTCCCATCGCTCCCCTGCCCCTGTCTGACTTGGATCTCATCTGCTAGCTCCTGGGTCGTAACACTTGAGGGACAGAGCTCCTGACATGCCTTCTGGGCTGTGGACAGCAATCTGACTCCTGCATGGATTGCTGCTGAGACCCACAACCCATGCTGCCCTCAGGTGCCTGTTGCATTTGCTCATCAGTAGCTGGACAGACTTTTGAATGAACGGTTAGCAGAGCCTAAGAACATTCCCAGAGGACTCTGCACATTCACAAAGTGGGGAACTGTGCACCCCGAAAGAGGAAAAGGAGGAAGCTCCCTCTGAGTTGCTGTACAGTAATTCATAGCATACGTGGTGATGCACCAAAGGCAAGCCACACGTCCTTCAGTGTGTGTCAATGTCCTTGAGAGTGTGTAGACAAAGGGAAGACATGTGCCACAGACATATGAACACACATGCATGAATGTTTTCTGACTTTAATAAAAAATGACACAGAGAAGAGAAAGCAGATGACACAATGGTTACTTGTAATAGGACTGGATCAACGGGGACGAGAACCATAGTTCTCAGAATATAACTGTTCATATTCATTTTATTTTTGAGCCCTGTTTTTCATGTTCAAAAAAAAAAAACCACAAATAAAACCTGTAAAATTAAATACAATCATAAATCCTAGGCTGCTGGGCACAGTGACACATGCTTTAAATTCCAGTACTTGGGAGGCAGAGGCAGGAAGATCTCTGTGACCCTTTTCAAAACTTTCTATTGTCTGTCTTTTTACTCATGCGTATTGTTAGTTCTCAAGTCTATATCTCTAATATTAATACACTTCTTCGGACTGCTCACAGTTATTTATTCCACAGAGAACCTTTCTTAATACTTTCAATCTTTATTTGTGTTGCTGAGATGCTGATTTCTCTGCCCTAATATCTTGTTTCACTCTGAACATCGTAATGCTTAGGTCTAGACTCTTTTGTCTCAAGTTTGTGTAAACAATTCTTACCATTTATTTTTTGCCTTGTCAATAAATGCTGATCACCCAATGGTTGGACAAAAGAGAGAATGGGACAGAAACTTCTACCAATGAGAGTGGGTGCGGGGAGAGAGAGAGAGAGAGAGAGAGAGAGAGAGAGAGAGAGAGAGAGAGAGAGAGAGAGAGAGAGAGAGAGTGTTTGAGATCAGCTATGAGGAGGAGAGGCTTCAAGAAGACACCATGAGAAAAATATCTGAAGCCCAAAGAGCCAGATCAATAATAATATGTAAGTATCATGGGTTGGGGGCTGGGAGGTAGCCAAATTAGCATAGAGGATTAATATTTAATTACCCAGCCTTTGAGTTTCAGCTTGAAATAAATCTTGGTTTCTCTGTGTGGTTATTGGGGACTAGCAAGGGTCAAGAAATACAGCCACCAGAATAATTTATAGCATACATGTATATTGAAAATAATTAATTTTATAGACTGATTATTTTTTCTAGGATACAGATCATACTTTACTGTGTTTTTTTACACAACTAATGATTTTACATCAGTACTCATGGTTGGAGTCCAATTTTGGTAGGGGTTGGGTTTTGCTCTGGTGGGTCACTAAGCTACTTAATCAGCATGAAACTATTAAGACCCATTTGTTAGATTTACTAGTATGGGTCCAGAGAAGCCATCATCCAAGGCAATTCAGTTCCAGTAGATGATCACTGCTGTGGGAAATTACTTGATTTCTCCAATTGTTGTAGCTGTCTAGAGTTTGAGTTGTTTCCCACCCACTGTAAATTCTTGCAAATACTTGGTTTACAATTCTCTCTCTCTCTCTCTCTCTCTCTCTCTCTCTCTCTCTCTCTCTCTCTCTCTGCCTCTCTGTCTTCATGAGTCAAGAGTTTCAATTTTTTTTGCTCATAGTCTGGTACTCAAGGAGACTCAAAAAGGATTTCAGTCAGATTCCAGGGTTCTTTTTTTCTTAAAAAGATACCTTCATTCTGTAATCTTCTTCTCAAATCCTACTTTCTCCACCAGCATAAACATGCATCTTAAAATAAAGGTGCATCCACATCTTGTGATAAGGTTAAGAAAGCTTTCTTTATTAATTTTTAGGAAGCAGATTTATGTAAAGAATTATAGTTGCATCATATATTCAAAAGTTTCCTTCTGTGAGAAATGCTAGGCCAATGTCTATTATCTCTGAAATAAACATTTTCTAGTTTTGATTTATTTTGAAATGGATGGTTCATTCTCTACAGAAAAACATACAAAAGGAAAAACTGGCAGAATAGTGAGTTGTTTTATGAAAGAAAGGTCATTAATAGTAATTTAATGGACACAATCTATTAACTTTTGATCCATAATGATGAAGAAGGAGAGAAAGAGACAAAACAGAAAGGAATTGGCAATTGCTAGTCTGTGCTCTTGACCTCGGAACTGAATTACCAGAACCGCTGGAACATGCATTAAATACCAACAGCAAAAATATGTTCTAATAAGGCAAAGTAAGAAATGACAAAATAGACTTGCTTGACTAATTGAGGCTATGGTCTAAAACTGTATCCTCATCTTGGCAAGAGGATGTTAGTCCTGGCCTTACAGAAGTAGCTCTTTATTTGGTAGTAGGAATTAAACTCAGGACACCATACTTACATGATAAACACTATTGTAAGCATCTCTAGCCCCTTATTCAGGAGTGGGAGAGAAAAACATAGGTAGATAGATAGATAGATAGATAGATAGATAGATAGATAGATGGATGGATGGATGGATGGATGGATGGATGGATGGATGGATGGATGGATAGATAGATAGATAGATAGATAGATAGATAGATAGATAGATAGATAGATAGATAGATGGGTAGGTGGATGGATAGATGGATAGATGGATAGATAAGGTACAAAGATACAGAGATACATATACACAGAGACAGACAATGATGAGATAGAGAGACAGAAACTGTGTGAGTGTGTGTGTGTGTGTGTGAGTGTGTGCGTGTGTGTTCATGTGGATGTGGATACACATATCATCGTATGCACATGGAGGTCACAGGACAACATCAGGTGTTGGTCTTTGTGTTGTATCTTGTGTGATCCAGCATGTCTATTCACTGTTGCATACACCAAACTGGCTGGACCATAAGCTTCCATACAATCTCCTGTTTCAATCTCTGATTATGCCTGAGGAGCACGGAGATTACATATATGTTCACCATTGTTCCTGACTTTCTATGGGTTCTGGTGATCTGAACTCAAATCTTCACACTTGGTGTGCAAGTTTTTTTATGCACTGACTGTACAGTTGGTTTTGTGTCAAATTGACACAGGCTAGAATCATCTGAGAGGAGGGAACTCCAATTGAGAAAACACTTCCATATGGCTGTAGGTAAACCTGTTTTCTTAATTGGTGATTGATGTGGAAAGGCCCAGTCCATTGTGGCTGGTGCCATCCCTGGACTGGTGATCCTGGGTTCTATAAGCAAGCAGGCTAAGCAAGCAACGAGGAGCAAGCCAGTCAGCAGCATCCCTCCATGGCCTCTGCATCAGGTTCTACCTCCAGTTTCCTGTTTTGTTTGAGATTCTGTTCTGACTTCCTTTAGTGGTGAAGGATAACCCAAATAAACCCTTTTCTCCTCAATTTGCTTTTGGCCATGGTGTTTCATCATAGCAATAGTAACCCAAAATAGGACGTTGATGGATTTCCTGGCCCTTATTCTGTATTTTACTAGCCAATTCAAACCCAAGAAATTGAGTGTTTGAAAACACAGTATCAGTATTCTATTAACAAATATGAGCTTGTTGTGTTAATTGTGATGGTTTAAGTGAGTTTACTTAGGGGGCTGTCCTGGGAAAATGGAGGTTCAAGAGGCTTTTGCCTTTTTACCTTAGTCTCTTCCACTCCTGTAAAATTCAGTGGAGATCTTGGGATGCACGTGCCTCTCTGTGTGTCTGGCAGAAAGTGACTCTTGAAGGATAATTATGACCCCACTAAGTCATAGGCTTCAATTATTCCTCCGACTACCATTAAAATAATTGTTTCAAGAATGATTTTATGGGTTTAATCATCCAATGAACCATTATAATTCTGCTCTGTTTTTCTTAATTAGGAGAAAAATGACAATATAAAGATACAGGATGTCAGGATGGGGTGATTAACTGTACTCTCAGTGAGCTGGTTTTGAGAACTCATGACAAGTTTGGGTACCATGCTTTAAATATGTATTATACAGTTCACACTCTTTCCAAAGGTCAATACTACATGTGAGAGAAATTGCTTTCATGTCCTAGGGATATACAGAGCACTGGTGCTCACTGATCAAATTTCTCAATAACAAACCAGTTTACAGATTGGTCATGCTGAAGGGAAAGAACATAGTCTGCTTTGTAAGATCTGTAGGAGATGTGATAGCATCATCAGCATGGTGCATACTGTACTTGTGACCTGTGGAGGAAGCCATAGCTACTACTGGGTTCCATTCATGTTAGGTATCATTATTTGGTTATAAAATCTCTCTCTCTCTCTCTCTCTCTCTCTCTCTCTCTCTCTCTCTCTCTCTCTCCCTACCATCTATTTTATGTTCGTGTGTATGGTATGCATGTGTGTACATGCATGTTTGCATGTGTATGGGCGCACCAATGTATGCATAGGTAAATCATGTGTGCAACCCGAGATTGATGTTAAAAATTATCTCCACTCCTTCAGTTTATTCATCAGAGAGGGTTTCCTCAGTGAAACCCCAAGATCACCAATACAGATAGTTATGCTAACCAGCTGAATTTGTGGGTGTGCTGCCATGTTCACCTGGCATTTATGTGAGATCTGACGATCTGAAATTTGGTACTCACACTTGAGCATCACGTATTTTAAACACTGAGCAATCTCTCCAGCACCACGAAAAAAAAATACAAAATATTATATATAGTTTATATGTACTTATATATTTATATATAATCTTATAAATAATAAAGTATATGTGTGTGTATATATATATATATGCTGAAATTCAAGTTATGAAATTGTATCCTCTGAAGAAAACTGATAATAGAAAATATTTTTTTTAACACAGAAAAGGTAGATTTGAAAAGAATACTTGTCATACAATGGGTACATTCTTCACACTTTTGCAAAGGAACACACACCAATAATATCACCTGTTATTCTGACTTGATGTTTACCCAGGAACTCTCATTAGGGCTTCTTTTTCTTATATTCAAACTAGGAAAAATGCTAGAGGTAACATTCCCTTAACATTCATTAGTAAACAGACTGTGGCTATTCATATTATGCTGTTTTGTAATCTGGTAGAATAAAATAGTTCACTACATTAGAAATTTGAATAAAGTCCATTTTTCCCACTAAAACCATTTGAAAGTGTGTATGTTACAAAAGCTAAATATGTTTGTTAGAAAAACTTTTAAAAACACAAATATTCACAATGATGAAAAACATCCTGTTATGCAAGAACCTCTTAGTGCTGTTTCTCCACCCATATATCCATCCATCCATCCATCCATCCATCCATCCATCCATCCATCATCCAACTGTCCATCATCCATCCATCCATCCATCCATCCATCATCCAACTGTCCATCATCCATCCATCCATCCATCATCCAACTGTCCATCATCCATCCATCCATCCATCCATCCATCCATCCACCCATCCATCCATCCATCTATCCATCCATCCATCATCCAACTGTCCATCATCCATCCATCCATCCATCCATCATCCAACTGTCCATCATCCATCCATCCATCCATCCATCCATCCATCCATCATCCAACTGTCCATCATCCATCCATCCATTCATTCATTCTTGCTCATCTATCATCAGAGAAGCTTCTACCTGTAGTAGATGTGAATAAATACAGACACTCACAGCCAGACAACATGCAGAGAGTGAGAGGTTTTGCAACACTCATGACGTTTGGGTGTCTCCATCAAATTCATCCCACTGGGACTCAGGGAACCCCCTGTAAGAGGAGTTGGAAAAAGTGTAGCAGTAGAGGGAATGGAGGACACCAAGGAGACAAGAACTTCTAAATCACCATTGACAAAACACACGAACTCACAGGAACTGAGGCAGCATGCGCAGATCTGCATTAGGTGGGGTCCTAAGATGAAAGGGGACATGGACACATGCACACATCCCTAACCCAGAAGCAATCTCCAACTGATAACCACTTGAGAATAAAAATTTAGTGTTCTCCAAGAGAGTGTTACTGAGGACACAAACCACTCTTAAAGGTAGACTTCATGCCTAAAAGTAGGTGGTCAACAGAAAAAACCCTCAAGGGCATTGCTGGAAGTTCCTTGTCTTACAATGTCAAGTTAGGTCTTTTGTTTTAAATTTCATATTATTATTTTAATGTTTTTAAATTTATATTGTTTTCTCTTCTCTTTTCCCTCTATAGGTTCTTTTGGAGCATATTATTGCTTCTAGTTCTAAGAATTCCCGAGTTTGTGAAAAGGTGGGTCTCTGTTTCTTGTGCCTTCTCTTAGGTTCTTTTCCTTCTGTTTGTGTGGCTGGTTTCAATGTGTTAGTTTTTTTATCATATTATATTATTTTACATTACACATTATTATCCTTTAGAAAAGATAGTATTTCCTAACTAAAGACAGAAAGGAGGTGGATTTAGTTGGGAAGAGTGAGGGGAGGAACTGGGAAGCATAGAGGAAGCAGAAGCCATAATCAGGATATATTGTGGGAAAACTATTTTCCGTAAAGGAAACACAAATAAAAATAATCATTTTCAAAATATTACTTACATATTTTTCCTAATATGGAAATATCTGCTTTTAAAGTCTAGGTAAACAGTGAAAGTTTTATTAGGTATATGCCTTTTTGTTATGGGTACTCATTTTTAATACACATTGTTGTGTGTGTGTGTGTGTGTGTGTAATTTGTAGAGGTCTGAGGGAAACTTGCAAGGGTTGGTTCTCTCTTTCTATCATGTGAGTCTATGGTAGCTGTGAAGACTAAGGTAACATTTCCTTAGGACAATTAAAACAGTTCTTGTTGACTTTAAACTACCAAGTCGAGTGAGTCTTGGAAATGTCAGAGTCAAGACACTGCTCACAAATTTCACATTCAACATAGCTCATGAATGTCTGGGAGCTATGCAAATTGTGTCCATTGACCCATATAATTCACACTTTAATATCTTGTGCATTCCTCGGGAGTCCCTCAAGAGACAAGTGTCCGAGGCATCCCAGGTCAGTCATGCTTTCAGTCTCCATTCAAGATTTATCTTCATTTGAAAACCCATAAAAGGGCTGGAGAGATGGCTCAGCGGTTAAGAGCACTGACTGCTCTTCCAGAGGTCCTGAGTTCAAATCCCAGCAACCACATGGTGGCTTATAACCATCTATAATGGGATCTGATGCCCTCTTCGGGTGTGTCTGAAGACAGCTACAGTGTACTCATATACAATAAATAAATAAATAAATCTTAAAAACAAAAAAGGGACACAGGATGGACAGACCAGTTCCTGGACACTGGTCCCCAGAGAACTAAATTTCTACTCTCCCTGTGTCAGTGCGACACTCTGACAAAGTCTACCAGTAACTTGAAGAATCCAAAAAATAAATTAAGAGGTTACTCAAGAAATATTGTCAATATTAATTAATCTTACATCCTATTATTAAACACTAGAAGACATTTTAAATAAAAATTATTGCACACCTAATGTCTTCTTTGGTTCCAGGTCTGAGTGTTAAATATCTGTTGATATTTTAATTATACATTCATTTTATTTACAGGCACACTAACCCTTATATGCTACTGGGGTTAAGTGAATCTTTCTATACCAGTGTTCTCCAGGCACAACTCTGTGGTTTTAGGGATGGTGAGTCTTTCCTAAGTCAATGCAGCGAGTCTTTACTAAGTCAATGCAGCATATACCAGTTTTATTCATATTTTCCTTTTTGCTAGAAAAGTTCACTTTATCATCTGTGAGTTCCTTGACTACCAGACAAGAGACCCACTCTTAGTAACATTCATTCTTTATCTCTAGCCAAAGATGAGGAAGAGACAAAGGGAGGTGTGGTAAGGCTCCCGGAATGCATGTGAGAAGGGCAATTAAATAT
Organism: Tokudaia tokunoshimensis; assembly: GCA_036184795.1. Classification (NCBI taxonomy): domain Eukaryota; kingdom Metazoa; phylum Chordata; class Mammalia; order Rodentia; family Muridae; genus Tokudaia; species Tokudaia tokunoshimensis. The sequence goes on from BTHU01000006.1 coordinate 75,290,851, forward strand.
TAGATATAGAATTCACATAGGCAACGAAAAGAAATGGGTTCCCAGAATGGCACCTGCTCAACATGCCTTTGATTTGAATGTTAAGGGGATAAAAACATGGTAGATTCTAGATTGGGGCTTTCTCGAGACTCAAATAGATCTAATAAAAAGATGTTCTAAAGAACCAGCAAACCTGGACCACAGCTTTACCTGGACGGAACAGAAACCATAGGGTCAACTGTGCACACCGATTAAATTTGCCAAGTCTTTATTTCTTTATCTATGACACGAGGATGAAACTGATACCATGATGAATTGCTCAGAGTTCCAAAGCCATAATGCGAAATGAATGAAAGTGCACTCTGTAGGGACAATTATGACACACTGGGCATCATCAAGGAGCAGGGCTCTGTATGCAGTCTTCCAGTAGGAAGACTGGAAGACACACACACACACACACACACACACACACACACACACACACACACACACACACACACACACACACACTTGAAGTTAATACTTGGAGAAAAGTACTTCTACTCTATTAATGATTTACAAATTTTATTCTTTTGCTTTTCCACACCTGCTTTTCCACATGTTTCCTTATGAGTTTTCAAAACCAAATTTTGAAAGCATTCAGAGCACTGAGCACTTTTAGGAAGAGTGACTCTCTTACTAGAAGATAACCATATTTCCCCCTCCATTTCCTGGGTACAGACAGCTATTTTTAAGAACTGAGTTTTGTATCTCCTCCAAATTGCACACCAGGTTTGTTTGTTTGTTTGTTTGTGTATTTATTTATAAAAGAATGTTCTTTTATTGAAAAAGGAAGTAAAAACATTTTATGATAAAATTGAATATTTACATGGAAAATATTTCTGGTAAAATAGAAGAGATATATAGAAAAGCATGTTAAAATTGATAATTTTCATGGAAATTTGAAGAGCAAAATGGTAGATATAAAAAACATTGCTAAATTAATTGAAAAAGGAAGCAGACACATTTTATGATAGAATTAAGGATTTATGTGGAAAATATTTCTGATAAAATTGCAGAAAAAAGTAGAAAAACATGTTAAAATTGAAGATTATCATGGAAATTTTTATATGGATATAATAATGGTAGGTATAAAAGTATTCCTAAGTTGAATTATAAACATTTTCTGAAAAAGATGAAGATTTACATGGAAAATATTTCTGATAAAATTGAAGAAATATATAGAAAAAACTTGTTAAAATTGAAGACTATCATGGAAAATTATGTAGATAAAATGGTAAGTATAAAAATAATTCTAAGTTGATTGAAGGTGGAATTACAAACACTTTCAGGTAAAATTGAAGATTTACATGAAAAATATTTCTGATAAAGTTCATAGAAAAACACGTTAAAATTGACTATTTCATGAAAAATTATACAGATAAAATGGTAGACCTAAAAAAACATTTCTAAATTAATTGAAGGTGGAATTAAAAACATTTTGTGATAAATTCAGAGACATGGAAAACATTTCTGGTAAAATAGAAGAAATATATAGAAAAACATGTTACAATTGAAGATCATCATGAAAATAATGCAGGTAAAATGGTAGACATAAAAAATACTAAATTAATTGAAAGAGGAATTACAAACATTTTCTGATAAAATTGAAGATTTACATGAAAAATATTTGTTAGTTTATGTCTTTTTATTGGGGAATTGAGTCCATTGATGTTAAGAGATATTAAGGAATAGTGATTGTTGCTTCCTGTTATTTTTGATGTTCTTTTTATGTTTGTGTGGTTATCTTCTTTTGAGTTTGTTGGAAGGTGATTATTTTCTTGTTTTTTCTAGGGTGTAGTTTTCCTCCTTGTGTTGGCATTTTCCATCTATTATCCTTTGTAGGACTGGATTTGTGGAAAGATATTGTGTAAATTTGGTTTTATAATGGAGTATCTTGACTTCTCCATTTATGGTGATTGAGAGTTTTGCTGGGTATAGTAGTTTGGACTGGTATTTGTGTTCTCTTAGGGTCTGTATGAGATCTGCCCAGGATCTTCTGGCTTTCATCGTCTCTGGTGAGAAGTCTGATGTAATTCTGATAGGTCTGTCTTTATAAGTTACTTGCCCTTTTTCCCTTACTACTTTTAATATTCTTTCTTTGCTTGGTGCATTTGGTGTTTTGATTAAGTGCTGGGAGGACTTTCTGTTCTGGTCCAGTCTGTTTGGAGTTCTGTAGGCTTCTTGTATTTTCATGGGCATCTCTTTCTTTAGGTTAGGGAAGTTTTCTTCTATAATTTTGTTGAAGATATTTACTGGCCCTTGAAGTTGTAAATCTTTGCTCTCTTCTATACCTATAATCCTTAGGTTTGGTCTTCTCATTGTGTCCTGGATTTCCTGGATGTTTTTGGTTATAAGCTTTTTGCATTTTGCATTTTCTTTGACTGTTGAGTCAATGTTTTCTATGGTATCTTCAGCACCTGAGATTCTTTCTTCTATCTCTTGTATTCTGTTGTTGTTTGCATCTATGACTCCTGAATTCTTTCCAAGGTTTTCTATCTCCAGAGTTGTCTCACTTTTTGATTTCTTCATTCTTTCTTCTTTCACTTTTAGATCCTGGATGGTTTTTTTTTTTTCAGTTCCTTCCCTTGATTGTTTTTTCCTGTAATTCTTTAAAGGATTTTTGTGTTTCCTCTTTAAGGGCTTCTACCTGTTGACCCATGATCTCCTGTATTTCTTTAAGGGAGTTATTTAAATCCTTCTTGAAGCCCTCTATCAGCATCATGAAATATGATTTTAAATCCAACTCTTGCTTTTCCAGTGTGTTGGGGTATCTGGGACTTGCTGTGGTGGGAGAACTGGGTTCTGATGTTGTCAAGCAGCCTTGGTTTCTGTTGGTAAGGGTCTTGTGCATGCCTTTCACCATCTGATTATTTCTGGTGCTAGTTGGTCTTGTTGTCTCTGGCTGGAGCTTGTCCCACCTGTGGTCCTGAAAGACTGTGTTCTTACTCCTGGGAGACCAACTCTCTTCTGGCAAGGTCTGTGCACAGAAGGCTGTGGAGCTGCCTGGTTCCCTGGTGCAAATGGCGGTGGGTGGGAAGACTCCTGTCCCAGCAGCGCCACTGATCATATGCCCAGTGCGCTCCTAGCTGTTCCCCTCCAGAGAGAAGGTGGAGATCTCACCTTCTCCGCTTTCAGAAGTGAAAGTGCTGCTGGGAGATCACTCAAGGCTGTGAAGCTGCCCAGCTCCCTGGTGCAAATGGCAGCAGGAAGACCCAGGTTTTATTGTTAATGAAAGCTCTACTTCTGTTAAGAAATTTTAAATCATTTTATAGACAGTAGACTCACAGATAAATACAATTTTGGGGTTAACATAAGCTTTATGGATAATCTACTATTTATCTCTAGAGATTATAATATTAACAAGGTGAAATTTCAGGTATATCCATAAGAATTTAACTTAAGAATTAATTTGAGGTGCAGAAATTCCTGAGTTAGTCATATTTTTAAAAACAATATGTAGAAAATGGAAATTTAAATGGCTTATACTTTATGAGTGGATGCCATTTGTAAAATTCTGTTCTCATCAATTGTTAACATGTATTTAGATACCCAGAAAGACAGGGAGAAACCATAATGAAATTCTCTGGTGTTAAAAGAAGGACCCCAGATAGATTTTAGCCACCCCATTCTATATATTTATAAAAAGGAAACACAGACACAGCAATTGAATGCACAGTGGCTAAGAGGCAGGAATGACATTACAAACATAAGGTTGTGTTTGTTTACAATGCATTCTGGGAAATGCTGCAATTAAAATAGTTATTTTGAAATTTAATGCCAGGTATGTTGACTCTAGGGAGATAAACCAATGTAGTGATCCAATCTGTAGCAGAGCTGATTATTGCACACACTGACTCCACAGCTATAGAATTAAATTTCTATTTTTACTAATTAATTAATTTATTTTATATCCTGATTGCAGCTTCCTATCTCTCCTCTCCTCCTAATCCCTCCATCTAACCTTACCTCCCCATCTTTCTCTGAGCCTCCTATTCTCAGAAGAGGTTCAGAAAAAAGCAGGCCTCCCATAGAATTAAATTTCTGAAACAATTTCAGGCAATTCTCTGAAACAAATTATTTAAGAGAAAGGATCTTAATCTGGATCAGAATACCATTTCCCAAATTTTAATGTTGGATCAGGAAAAAAAACCCACATATTGTTCATATTTGCTGAGTCATTTAAAAGATGTATAAGTCCTCATAGGGGAAAACACTTGATCATTTGGAATCTAAAAGAAATAGTCATATCTTTACTTACAAACACGTAGCTCCAAAAACAAAACAAAACAACAACAAACTTAGAATGCAAGCTGCTTTAGTTCTTAATATATGAATATAACAACTTCATGTCTCTATAACACTGGTCCCTCATGAGGGTCTGTCACATAAACTAATGTCACAGCCTGACAGTTAATATTGTTATAGCTACACAGCTAATATTTGCTAGATGTATTCTTTGTCTTAGAATGATTTGTGTGCAAGAAATACAAGGGCAAACACAAGGTGATCATCTTCATGGAGCCAACAGCTTTTCACTAAGAAATGTACAAGGTGTTAGTGCATTACTGAGTCCATTAGGATGTCCCCAGCCTCCCCCCCCCAACACACTACAAGTCAGTCATTTTCCCTTTCTTCTTTTATGAAACGGGAGATGTAGCAAATAGACGTTGGTTTCTGGTTTCTTCTATGTCACAGATACATAAATGACCATTGCTAAATAAACAGAAGTTTGCACCAATTTCTAAAATTTAGAAACATTTTTATAAGAAATGCCTTAATTACAAAATTTTAATATGTCAAGTCTGGTGACTTAAAAAGGTCAAAGAACTTGCTTTCTCGTTTCTTCAGACTGGATGATTCGTGCAGACCTGAACATTTTTTTTTTTTTTGTATTTACTTCAGATAAATGAACTTTTTTTTTTTCAATTGATCTCAGAAATGTCATGGACAGCATATCTGGAAATCCTGGCCAAAATGGAGTACACCCTTCTGTTTTTATACCATGACCTCTCCATAAATACCACACCAGTGAGTGACAGAGGACAATCTATAGCCTTGCTGCTATGTCTGTTTTAATTCAGTGTCTTACTTGGTTACATCTTAGGGCATTGTGAAATGTAATATATCAGGCACCTAGATTAATTTGTTCTTTAAAAAAGCTTGTAAAAAGCAGAGAATTTCCCAGTTACTATTTGTGTCTTTTCTTCAATATTTGGAGAAATATCCATGTTTTGTTTTTTTTTTATTTTACATGCTTGGGTATTTTGCCGGCTTGAATGTCTGTGCACCATGTGTGTACCTAGTGCACACAGAGGGCTGATAAGGGCATCCAAATGCCTGGAACTGAGTTAGAGTCAGTTGTGGGCCTCTGTGTGGCTGCTGGGAATCTAAACTGGGTCCTCTGCAAGAGCAGTGTGTGTGTGTGTGTGTGTGTGTGTGTGTGTGTGTGACAGAGAGAGAGAGAGAGAGAGAGAGAGAGAGAGAGAGAGAGAGAGAGAGAGAGAGAGAGAGAGGCAGAGAGAGAAAGAGAGAGAGACAGAGAGAGAAAGAGAGAGAGACAGAGAGAGAGAGACAGAGATCCTAACCACTGAGACATCCAGTCTCTATTTGTGCCTTTAGTATATGCACGTATCATAGATTTAAAAAAAAAACAAAGAAAATAAGAAAGCAAGTATTTATGAAGATAAAACCAATAGGAGTCATTCAGATATTTTGACTTGTTTAATTCCATAGTGATTGGTTACCATGGACCTGTTATGTCTATACATTTCACTAAATTCTTTTCAACACTGCTTTTCTTTATTTTAGCAACCCTATTCTTAACACCAAATACCTATCAAACACATTTATTGCTCCAGGATGTTATTACATTATAATATGCTAGGCACTCTGTTTTTATAGAAGATGGGAACTTCTATACAGTGATATTTCCATCTTACATCCCCACATGATGATCAGCTTCTATGATCCTAGTCAAGTCCTAATCCTGTTTGGTTGCAGAAACCATCAAGTATTCAAAGTAGACAAGGTCTAGTCAAAGTGAGGCCCAGGTAACAACTCAGCTTCAAGGACTAATTGACAAAGACAAGTCCCAGAGTTAGATGGCCTGCCAAGGGAGGGAGTTTGAAACCAAACTCTTTACCCCACTACAGATAGGCTACTCTATGACCTTCAAAGATTAAACTTCAACTCAGAATCAATGTGATCAATAAGGATATTTATCTAGGACCACATACTTGAAGAATAAATCTGAGGAGATGCAATCAAAAGAAAATCAGAAACAAACACATCAGGATGTACGCAGGGTCCATAGGAACCTGCACATCATGGGACTTGCTAGGAATTACCGTACCCACACAGCTCGTGCCCTGATGTAAAGGTTTCTGATATTGCCTTCTACTTCCTAAAATGAACCCGACTTGATAGATAGGAGATGTGATCATGCTAGTGATACAGAATTGTACAAACATACACATGACAATTAGAAGTATAGTTTGGTCCACCCATTACCAGGAACACGCTTTAAAACAGAAGTAGGACTTTGCTCATTTGTTTTTTTTTTTTTCTCGAAAAGATGGAGTTTAGGGAAAGGTGACCCTTTCTCTTATTTTTGTTAAGTTAATTAATTGAGCTTCTTTTTTTTCTGTTTGAGGCATGGTATTTTGTGTCTCAGGCTGGCCTTGTTCTTTGTATGTAGTCAAAGGTAATCTCGAATTCCATATCCTCCTGCCTCTACCTCCCCAGTGAAAATTACCCTTACCACCAGTGATATTTTTTTTACTTCAGCATTTGCTCTTAATTTACATCCACATGCTTTGGATATCTTTAATTCTTGTTCAAAGGTTTAACAGGAGAGATTTAGACTCAGTTTTAAATATGCCTGGGTCAAGATAAAGTTCAAGTAAGTATAACTTTGGTTTAGTTTGAATTATTTTTCTACTTTATCACATTTAAATAAGAATATCAGAGACAAGCTATTATCTAGCATTTATTCAGGGAGAAAAAGGGAAAAGAAACATTGCATGTATTTTACAGGAAGTTAGCACTCTGCCTGTACCAAGTTCCCCTCCTGCTGGTATCTAATGACTTTGTATATGATGAGTGGCTTTGCATATAATAAGAATTGTGTACTGCGTATGTGCGTGAATGCCTGTGTGCGTGTGCACATTTGTGTGTATTTTAGTGTGCATGTGTGTGTGCATGCACACTTGCTATGGTATATGTGGAAGTCAGATCCATGTAGATCCCAGATACTGAACGTAGATTGCCAGTCTTGGCAGCAAAAGCCTTTACCAACAGACTCATCTTACTGGCCCTAATTTATGTTATTGAAAACAAAATGCTTGGAGTTATGTGAAAATCCTGCCATGCTTTTCTTTAGGAAACTTTTTAATCACATAATTAATAATACTCTAACATAATTATTTCAAAATTGAACTAATCTTCAGTGTTAGAACTGAAATTTTTGCAAATTCTTCCTTGATTCAATTAATTCCTTACAATTCACCTTCCTTAGGTGAGTATTCTTTCTACTTGAGAAAGGAAATCCAGGTTTCAGAAACTTTAAGCAAATCTCCTATGCTCTAAGCACTACAATTAAATTTCCTTTGCTTTTTGTTGATAGAAGGCTTCCCTGGTGGCTTTGAATTTTCTATGTACCTAATGCTGGCTTTGAGCCAGTGATCTCCTCCTGAGTGCTAAACTTATAGCCATAAACCATGATGTCCAGTTCAGAAGCTCATTTTAAACCTCCTTCATCGCATTTTAAAGTAGAATTTCCATTCTACTACATAGTCTGTTAGTAACCATATTACACGCTATTAATATAAAAGTTGCAGGAAACAGAAGAAGCCTTGAGTGGATGTGTAAGGAGTGGCTGAAGTCCTGGGTGGATGTTTGTTGTTGATATGGGCAAACAAAGGCAGGGCACAGACCCCAGCAGTTCAAACCCATGGAGTGGGAAAGTTTATTTGCCTCGAGTGAGGCTCAGAAGGACGGGAGAACCTTCCTTTGGTCAGAATGTTAATGTTGACAGTGTTTGGAGAAGCTTATCAACCACAGCATCCTCCTCTTCCTCTGGATGGTCACACCACCCCGAGAGTGTTCCCCTAAAGAGACCTCCTACCAAGCTCTCTAAACTTGCTTCCATGTTCAACTGTTTACTATAAGCCTTTATCCTCAATTCAGATGTATGAACTAAATGTGCTGAGTTTCTGGCTTGCTCTTGTGTAGTTGGTACTCCTTATCAGAGTGGGCATAGCTACCCAGTCCCAACTTATATGTACATGTGACTGCCCTTTATTCATTCCCTCCTGGTCCCAGTCAGGCCAATCGGTGAAGCCATGCAGAGGGTGGCAGAAAGTAATGGCAGATGCTCTTGTATTGTCAAGAATACTTACTTCCTAAAATGGAACAGGGCACAGGCTTACCCTAAGCCACTTCCTGTATTTGCTACTAGTGGTAGGTAACTTCCTGTGAATTTGCAGTGGGACTTGGTAGTAAGATAGCAAATTCATTATCTAGCACTCAGGCTACCCAAAGGGGTGTCTTTCTTTAGATTTGAAGGCATTTTGCTCTTTTTCCTCTAATAGGAAGTGATAAGCCTTATCACTTAGCTTCTTAATAAGGCCTAAGAGTCCAATCCCAGGCCACACTGGGAGAGGGGCTAATGAGACACAGTCCAAGGACACTTTGTTTTGTTTAGTTAACCCCAACCCCTCCACATCACTGAAGGACTCAAGTGGACAAAACTAACATTTCATGAATGTCAAAACAACTGCACACATATACAAACAAAAAGACACAGATAGACCTGCCTGAGTGTCACCACATTCCGTGATGAGACCAGGCTGCAAAGGAGCAGACTAAAATCAGACCCTTTAGGACTCTTTATCGGACCCATCTTTAATCCTTAGGACTTCCATGTTAAGTCTTATACTGGGTTGTAGCCACATCTTTCTATAACCTACTTACATTTTTAGCTTGCATAGAAGCGCAATCATATGAAAGGTAACATCCTCATTTATGAATGTTCAGATCAAAGGGAAAGGGAATTGCTAATAGATGGTTTACCTTCCTGAGTTAGAAGAGTCTTCCATATGCTAATCTGCTTAATCAGGTTTTTAGAGAAAAGAGAACCTATAGGAGCCAAATATTAGAGATTCTTTGGCTTGTAACTCCATAGCCTATGGGATCCAAGACACACACACTTGCATCACATACAAGATCAGAACATGTCCAGTATATAATAAAAACAGATAGGAAAGAAACCCCATCCTTTATTAGAAGCTTCCCAACAAATTTCATGGATGCTCCTGGAGCCCACATCAAACCCCAGATGTCACTGATAGAGACGGTCTCTTCGTATTGCACATGTGCATGACAGCTGGCCCAAGTGAATAGTTGCTAAAACATTTTTCCAGAATATTATTTTCTTTCAAGTACGAATATTTGCAAACTCCAGAGCTTTGTGTGCCCTCTTGATATAGGGTAAAACCACAACGTAAACACAAAACAGTCTGTTTTCATTGTAACTGTGCCTTGTTTTGTGCTTTCCTAAAAATACTTATTTTTAGACCCTTCCCTGATACACAGGGGTTGACACTTCATAGCCTGGCAGCCACAACTGCTGAATGAATAAAACAATGAACAATGAGATTTTATTATTAGAAATCATTATGGAAATGTGATACAACCCTCTCAGAATGTCTATATCTCATGGAGAATGTGTTTAAGACTTCCCTCCAAAAATCCGTTTGGCACTCTGTTTCTTCTTTGCCAATTTTATTAAGTGCAAACCAGTCCCGAGCTACAGAAAGACACATTTTTAGTAATGACCTCTTGTTAGAGGGCCAGTAGCTTCTGTTTAATAGATGATTGTTTAAGGAATTATGGATCTGAAACAACACATTATCATTATGATCTCTAGTAACCTGTCGTTTTGATACCTCTGTCTTGGTGGTTTGTTTAAAAGAGGCCTCACAATATTGACTGAGAGCATGATAAGATAGCAGGATTTCCAGGAGGTTTGGCAGAAGGCAGGGCAGGTGGAGACTGCTTCTCTGAGCTCAGGCCTTCTGCCACAACCCGCTACCCTCCTCCAGGACAGCAGAACTACACATCCGCCCATGTGCTGTGCTGTCCCTTTCCCCTAGCAACCATATTATGCTGAAGTACAATTGCTGGGGTTGCCAGGATATTCTTTCTATTCTTGTCCTCCATAGCCAGCCCCCAAGCCACAGAGTAGAAAGCAGAGGAGAGGTAAAAACACAGGTAGTGGGGGTCAGCATGCCAAAGTGCTTTTTAATTAAGAGAAAACCAATTCATCAAATCATTTTGTTGCTGATGCTTTCAAACTTCACCCTTCCTTTAAAACCAGACAGACCGGTGGTTAAAAAAACAAAAACAAACAAACAAAAATCTACAAAGATCGCAGCTATTAAATGGTGTAAGACAGAATTCACCACTTTATCCATTAGAAGCCACTTTTTCCCAATAGAGAAATATAGACAAAAGATTCCGAACTGTAATTACTGCCCTGCTCCACAACTAAATCTCTTAAGTAGATACCACATACTATAGAGCCAAAGAGAACACTGATGATCAAATGAATCCTTTTGAAATGGCAAAGTGTATTTAAAAATGTATAGATTTCCCAGGGACTAAGCCATCAAGCAAGGAGTACACATGACTCTGGCTGCATATGTAGCAGAGGATGGCCTTGTCAGGCATCAATGGGAGGAAAGGTTCTTGGTCCTATGAAGGTTTGATAGATGCCCCAGTGTAGGGGAATCAAGGGCGGAGAGGTAGGAGTGGGGTGCGTGGAGGAACACCCTCATAGAAGCAGGGGGAGGGAGGATGGGATAGGGGCTATCCAGGAGGGGGGAGGAACCGGGAAAGGGGATAACATTTGAAATGTAAATAAAGAAAATATCAAATAAAATGTGTAGATTTAAAAGGCCAGCACTCAGGAAGAAGATGCAGGTGGATCTCTGTGAGTTGAAGCCAGCCAGGTCTACAGAGGGAATTCTAAGACAGTCAGGGCTGACACAGAGAAAAACCCTGTCTCAAAACAAAACAAAACAAAACAAAAACTTGAATCATGGTTTCTTACCTTATTTGATATCATAATGGAGTCTGTGTTTAAATGTCCCTCTGGTTTATATAAAAGGAGCCCTACTAAGCTTCTTAGACTCACACAGCCAAAAAGAAGTTGAGACAGATCTCAGATTCTTTATCTGTCTTACACTGACATCCAACTCCGTTACGTCATGTTGCCTAGTTCCTGACACGGCTGATAGATAAAGGCAACCAACTGACACGCTTACAGTCTCTGAGCTGTCGGTGTGTTCGTCAGGCTCCGAGCCATTCAGTAGGTGTCTTTGTCCTGTTTTACAAATGAGGAAAACGGTCGCAAGAATGACTAGATGACTCACCAAGGTCATGTAGCTAGAAAGTTGCAGCACTAGGAAAGAAGCCCAGAACAATTGGAACTCAATGCAGAACATGCTTGCCTAAGGTCAGACCTTAACTGTCAGATCTGACATTGGACATAAAGATAATTCAAAGAGCACGATCTTCTTTGGATACGTAAGAAGTCCTGGTACACATCTAAGGGATTCATTGATTCCTTCAATAAATATTTATTGAGTGGCTGTTCTGGTACCTGGGATACAGTAGTGAGCAAGAGAAAAACAAAAGCACAGAGAACTTCTAAGTGGAGTGGACACAAAGCACATGTGTTTTGGAGGGAGGGGAGTAGAGATCTTCAATAGTGGAACACGGTCCTCAAAATATGATGTTTAAGCAAGACAAAGGGAGATAAAGTGAGCCACATGGATATCTATGAAAGAACACTGTGGGTACAGGGAAGAGGATGAGCTGAGGTTGCCTTGGCCCTATTGGAAAACAGAGGAGAGATGGTGTGGAGAGCAGAGGACTGTTGGAGATGGTGATCGCTTATGGTCAAGAGTGAGGGGACTGAAGATTGACCTAGGTTAGGATTAGAATTTACTCAGGGATAAATGGTATTCTAAACCAAGCATCCTCATAAAATTTAGTCACCATAGTATCAGTAAATCTGTCCTAGGAACCTACCTAGGTCTACGTCACCAGTCCAATTTGACCTTTGGTACCTGGAAGATAGATTTCATTTCTTCTGGTTTATTATTGTGTTAAGAAGTAAGATCTGCTTTAGCGAGAGACTGGAATTTTCTCCGAAAGATGGCTAACTAATAAAAGATGTTGAACATGGTAAGGGAAGTCTATCCCCACCACAACCAAAAACGATTTAGTTCCATTTATCAGTGAGCTCATAACTTAGCTATGAAATCATACAGTTCCAAGTGTCCACTTATGGAGGAGTACACACAGGGATATGGCTATACCAAGTTGAATCCAGAGACTGTGTTATGGTATTTGAGGGGAACTTTAATGATAATATGTATTGTGAGGTTATCCAAGTAGGTAAATATAGGTAAAATATTCTGTACATGGGGCTGGAGAGATGACTGAATGATAAAAATCCTCACTCTTTTTTTTCTTTCTTTTTTTTAATTTTCTATATTTTTTGTTTACATTCTGAATGATTTCCCCTTTCCCAATCCCCCCCCCACAAAAGTCCCATAAGCCCTCTTCCCTCCCCCTGTTCCCCATTCAACCCCCTCTTGCTTCTCTGTCCTGGTATTCCCCTACATCCAGTCTTTCCAGGACCAGGGGTCTCTCCTTCCTTCCTCTAGGAAATCTATTGATATGTGAATTGTGTCTAGGGTATTCCGAGATTCTGGGTTAATATCCCCTTATCAGTGACTGCATACCATGTGTGTTCTTTTGTGACTGGGTTATCTTACTAAGGATGATATTTTCCAGTTCTACCATTTGCCTAAGAATTTCGTGAATTCATTGCTTTTAATTGCAGAGTAGTATTCCATTGTGTAAATATACCACATCTTCTGAATCCATTCCTCCGTTGAGGGACATCTGGGTTCTTTCCAGCTTCTGGCTATTATAAATAAGGCTGCTATGAACATAGTGGAGCATGTGTCCATATTGCATGCAGGGGAAGCCTCTGGGTGTATGCCCAGGAGTGGTATAACAGGATCCTCTGGGAGTGTCATGCCCAGTTTTCTGAGGAACCACCAGACTGCTTTCCAGAGTGGTTGTACCAGCTTGCAATCCCACCAGCAGTGGAGGAGTCTTCCTCTTTCTCCACATCCTTGCCAACAACTGCTGTCTCCTGTGTTTTTGATTTTAGCCATTCTGACTGGTGTGAGGTGGAATCTCAGGGTTGTTTTGATTTGCATTTCCCTAATGACTAAGGATGTTGAACATTTCTTTAAGTGCTTCTCAGCCATTAGACAGACTAGCCAGAGGGCACAGAGACAGTATCCAAATTAACAAAATCAGAAACAAAAAGGGAAATATAACAACAGAAACTGAGGAAATTAAAAAAATCATCAGATCCTACTACAAAAGCTTGTATTCAACACAACTAGAAAATCTGGAGGAAATGGACAATTTCCTAGACAGATACCAAATACCAAAATTAAATCAGGATCAAATAGACCATCTAAACCATCCTATCACCCCTGAAGAAATAGAAGTGGTCATTGGAAGTCTTCCAACCAAAAAAAGCACAGGTCCAGATGGTTTTAGTGCAGAATTCTATCAGACCTAACACCAATACTCTTCAAACTATTCCACAAAATAGAAACAGAAGGAACATTACCCAACTCGTTCTATGAAGCCACAATTACACTGATACCAAAATCACACAAAAATCCGACAAAGAAAGAGAATCTCAGACCAATTTCTCTTATGAATATCGATGCAAAAATACTCGATAAAATTCTTGCCAACCAAATCCAAAAATCCTCACTCTTATTAGACCTTTTAGGGAGGGCCTAAGTTTGGTTCTCAGCACGCACATGGTGCATCTCAAGTACCCAGAATTTCAATTCCAGACATGTGACATGCTTTTCTGACCTCTGAGTGCAGTAGGCATGTACACATGCACAGACGTACATTTGGGTACTCACATGTGCATATAAAATAGAAACAAATCTTTCTTTTTAGATAGACGCACTAGCTACAGTGTCACAGCCTATAATCTCCTTGAGAGACTGAGGCAAGAAGACCATGTGAGTGACAGAGTGAGACCTTATATGGATTTTTTTTTTATCTTAAAAGAAAAGATTAAAATTTAGAAAAGCACAGGACTGTGAAGCAAGTTGAGCATTCCAGGCTAGAAGCACTTGGAACAATGACACACTGAAGAGGAAAGCTAGAGAACGTTTTCTGGGTGTCAGCGCTCAGATGTATGGGAGGAGAGCAGAGGAAGAATCAAAGGGACAAAGAGGTGATCTCCAGATGATGTGGGCTCTTCATTTGCAAGGTTTCTTTCTCAGAGCAACAGTGCATTATCTTTATTTCCTTTTTTAAATTTATTTATTATATGTATGTGAGCACGCTACCACTGTCTTCAGACACACCAGAAGAAGGCATCAGATCCCACTACAGATGATTGTGAGCCACCATGTGGTTGCTGGGAATTAAACTCAGGACCTCTGGAAGAGCAGTCAGTGCTCTTAACTGCTGCACCATCTCTCCATCTCCCAGGGCATTATTTTTCAATCCCTTGGTGTCTACCATTTTCTGGTCTATGCATTGGGAAGTTTCCTTCCTCAGAGAGACCATGCAGTAGTTTGCAATCTCTTTTCGTCTACCGTCTATCATCCCTTCCTGGATGCTAAGTGAAAGCCTTCAGATCTCCTGACTCACTGCAAATGGTTCTAATGGACATATTACTTCACGGATTGCTAGGTTTCCCAACTGGAACTGTGGCTGTTGTAGAATTCTGCTCTCTAGATCTCAGGATAAAATATGGTAGGAGCTTAACCCTCGTCCAGTGATGCCACGTGTTCTCCAACTGTCTGCTGGAGCAGTACATGAAGACTTGAAAGCAAGTTTTACAGCTTTTATTTTACCTGATTTTCACATTTCGTCTATCTTTAATTTTTTGGTATAGGCTAAGCTCAATTAGTTCTATAATGAGTGTTCTAAACTTTAAAAAAACAATTCTGGGTAGAGCATAATAAGTCTACATGCTTGCAGAACTAAAGGAACTCAATGGGTTTAAAAGAGGTTATGTGTGTATTAGGAGGGTATAGAATATAAGTAAATTTAGGAGAGGATGGGACATGGATGAATCTGAACAAAATACAGTATATGAAATTATGAAAGAGTTAATAAAACATTTTAGAAGTCTATATTATTATTGTAAATTTGTTATGACAGGTATTATGATCATTGAGTTTAAATTCTATCCAAATTATATGTGACATTTTGGGAAAAAAATCAGCCTTTAAAAGTCTTGACTATGAGAAAACTGTCATGCACTATGTTTAGCCTTAAACAATTGCCAGGCAGTGGTGGAGTGCTTGCGGTATCTTCTCCACACCAATCACTTCCAAACAAACAGAAGACCAACTAGGGTATTAGCTATCACTACACATTTTCCTGGAATACATTCAGATTCATTCCCCCTATTTCCCTTGGCAACAATCAAATCCCTAGCTGGCTCTCAATAACCCATCATGTCTTGCTTCAGTGTTACTTTTGAAAATAAAGCAATCCTGTTTTTCTGTATATGCCCTTATGAACCAGAAGGGAAGAAAGATCAAGTAAAAGTGAGTTCAGATTGCTCTGAATTTATTATTATTAGTATAATTATTATTATCATTATCATTATTATTTTGGTAAATGTTGCTTTCCTGGTGGCTGGAAACTTGAGTGCATGTCAGTTACAAAGGATTTTGAAAACTACATGTAACCATTCTCCAAAGGAGAAAATACCATGTTCCTGATGCATTCAACTGCCTCCTCTCTCATTTTGTCCCACCATGCTTCTGTGCATTACACAGCCTGCGAGTTTGTTTGCTTGTTTATTTATTTATTTATTTATTTATTCATTTATTTATTTGGTTTTTCGAGACAGGGTTTCTCTGTGTAGCCCTGGCTGTCCTGGAACTCACTCTGTAGGCCAGGCTGGCCTTGGACTTAGAAATCCACCTCCCTCTGCTTCTGGCTCGCAAGTGCTGGGATTAAAGGCATGTGCCACCATGGCCTGGTCAGCCTGCGAGTTTAGACAATACAAAATCGAATCCCTATCCTCTTGCCTAGATATCCATTACAAGAATATATTCCTTTTGTGTTTTTTCCCCCTTTCTTTAGTTGAATGTGATTTTCATTTTCTGATGCATTACGAAATTTCTGCTTTAGTTAATTATGCTGTAAATTTTCTGGAAAGCTCCTCTGAGCCTAGAGCACTTGGAACCAGGTTTGGCAGGCAAATGCAAGAACAGTTAGGCGATGGAGATAAAACATGAAGCTCATTCCTGGGAAATTCCTGGAGGAAAGTCAGATTTCTAGTCTGAGAATAAATGAGCTCAGTTCTCCCCCTTGTGCCCAGAATGTCGGATGCTACCAGCCATGCATTTTCTTGAATGGGAGCATGGGGGCAGGGGTAGGGATGATGATGATGATGATGATGATGATGATGAAAAAGAGAGAGAGAGAGAGAGAGAGAGAGAGAGAGAGAGAGAGAGAGAGAGAGAGATCACCTTCTTCTATTGGGTTGAAATGGACTGATACCCAGTTATGTCAACCTTTAGGTCCCTGCCATCAAATCCCAGCCCCATCCAGCCAATGTCCTCTTCCTTCCTCTTCATGTGATCTCATGCATTTGCACGCAATGTCAGTTCAGAATCCCCATTTTACAAAGGACTGTGGATTCTGATCTCAAAACAGACTCAACAAGGAAATATGGATGCCTGATTAGAGCCGAGTATTTTTGTTGGTTTGTTCCTTAACGAATTGGAATCCTCCAGAACAAGGTCTGGCACACAGTAAGTGTTCAAGGTTAGAATCTGTTACTAGGGAAAGTCAGTAGGATGAAACGTACACACGATTTCAGCATGAACTGCTGGTCCGTAACGATGTCCTCTTCCCCAAGTGCCTGCCTCTCACTCAAGTCTATGTGTATAAAAGAGAAAAGCCACAGAGCATAAACAATCAACAAGCGACACGGCAGAAGGGGAAATGCTTCTTCACGTTGGAAAGATATGTCGCTGTGTTCCAAGGTGGTTTTGCTTTTTAATTTGAATTTCTTTCTTTTTTTTTTTAAATCTGAGCTTCTTTGATGTCCTGTCTCTCTACCTTCGTCAGGATGACAGCGTCTCCTTGTGCAGGAGAATGATTATATTTATAGTTAATGTATATTTTTATAATTTTAAAATAAAAACAAATCCTTTAAAATTATAATGACTAATATTTTAAGATGAATCAAAACCACTTTATTGTGGAAGGATGATATAATTCCAGGGGCTCGAGCATCGCAGGATTTTTCCTGTCCAATTACCTTAGTGCAGAGAAGGTCTGTGATTGAACAGGGAAAAGGCGGCAGAGGGTGAGTCAGAAGAGAGGAGGAGAAGAATCATGGCCACTGACTGAATCTGTGGGGCAAATACCAGCCACAGTCGTTAAGTTTTCACAAGGTTAGAAATGTGGGGATAAAGCTTTTATCATTATCAATTGGCTCTAAAATTATTGTAATTTACATCTTGTAAATTGTGATGTTATTTATATATAAATCTGATTGGTTAATTAAAAAAAAGGAGAATGAGTATATAGGGAAAGTTACCTTATTTCAAAACTGACCTCAAGAGTCTTTCCCCAGTAAGCTTTGGAGGTCTTTTTTTTCTGCTGACATTCACTTCCATTTTGGAGAGTACATTGTTTCCATTTTGAAGAGTATACATTGTTTCCATTTTGAAGAGTACATTGTTTCCCTGCGGAAATGGCAGCTTACTTTTTGCCTGGTGCGTGAAGATGCTGCTCATTAAATTAGCTTGCTGATCTTCTTGGGGAACAACTTCACAGATTCTAATGAGGAAAGTCTTGGCTTTTTATAAAAACAAGCAAACTTGGTTCTAGTGACTTTACGAAGGCAGTCAACATTAGGATCAAAACTTGATCGGCACATAAGCACTGGTATATTCACAATGTTCTCTCTCTTTCTAAGCTGAAAACTGCATAAGGTGAGACTCAGATACCTCAAATAGAGCTACTGGAGACACATCAGTTTGTAGTATCCATCCCACCGCATCTTTCTCCTGGCTATCAGTTAAATGATTAGAGATAAGAAGATGAAGGGAAACGAATCCATTATTTCTGCAGACTTAGATGATTTCAAGGTGGCTTCCAAACTTAACATGCTCTGTGATTCTAAACTCCCTTGTCTGTCCTCAGCTTTGGGGAAATTCCATTATCTCCACTTTGTAAACTTGCACCACGGAGCCTGGAGCCAAAGCCCCATAGGGTGCCAAGATCATCAGAACTGCTTCTTAGTACCAGGTCTAAGCTGACAGAGCAACACCAACAAGCTTCATGGGCACTGGGTACTATCTCCTAGCATATGTTATTTTGATATAAAATATTATAAGTTTCTCAAGAATGGCTAAAACTCAAGCTCCAGGATATCCCTTGATGCTTTTTCCTGATGTTTCACCATTGAAAATTTTGCTCCTCAGAGCCAACAAGCACCGGGCTCCTCTCTGACAAATATTAGAAAGTTTTCTGTGCTCTGCATTACACCCCCATTTGCTCTTTCTCCACTCGTTGGTCCTCTCTTCTAGTTCTTACAAGCACAGTGTTCTCTGCCTCACCTCCAGGTCTCCCTCTGCCTTGTCAGGTCCTGATTCCCCTTCATCTTTAATTCTAAGGCATTTCTTTCTCACTCAATTTTTGCTTCTGTTTGCCAGCAACTTAACTTGCCTTTTAGGCAAGTTTTGTAAGACAGTTTTCACAATTTTAATGGGGATCTGGGGGAGATAGCTTAGTTAGTAAAATGTTTACTTTGTAACCATGAAGATCTAAGTATGGTCCATATGATTAGATACAGATATGGATATGGATATAGATATAAAGATATAGATATATGTGTATATATAGATATAGGTATAGAAAAAGGTATAGGTGTAGATATAGATTAGATATAGACAGGCATGGTGCTCCCTGTTTGTAATCTCAGTGTTGTAAAGGTACAGGATAGGTGGATTACAGGTGCTGGCTTGTCAGTCAGCCTAAACTATTTAGTGAACCCCAAAGTCAAATGAGAGTTGTTATCTCAAGAAAATAAGGTGCTGCCCCCAGAGATAATATTAGAAGTTGATCTCTGGCCTCCACACAAATCCATGCACATGCATAAATGGGTAACATGATATACTTTTATATAATAAAGAAAGTGGCATCAATATTAATGAGGGTTCTTACCCTCTTCCCACTTAGGTCCTATCCCATATTACCACTGTCAGTTAATGTTCGTGCTTTCCCATTCCTATTAATAAACATTCCTCTTAGTGCCTAGGAAAGTCTGGACACAGTACAGTGTCTTTCCCCAGTGTTCTCGTGGAAGAACTGCATCATCACTACAGTCATGATCTTCCTCTCAATGACACATCAGGGACATTCTGTTCCAGTCCCACCTCTACCTCCTCACATCAACACAGGCGAGTTCTCCCCTACAGGGCAAGCCTCCATCTCCCCCAGCACACTAAACACCTACTATGTGTCTGGTACTAGCTTACATTCTACTGTGTAGGAGGAGGGAGATGGAGAATACAAAGTAATCAACAGAATGGCAAATACCGTGAAATAGGGAAACACCGATGCTAGAGGAGAACAAAGAGGAAGGTGGAAGATAGCCTTAGACAGTCCGCCAAAAATCTCCTTGGGGTTGAACAGAAGGACAGTTCAGATAGGGAGGTTGCAGGGTTCTGATTTCCCTTCCTTTCCCCAGAGGAAGCCCTAGAATTACCCCAATGCTCATTTATCTCCTTTTATCACCAAGGAGTGTCTGGAAGCCTAACTAGTCCTTGCCCAAGGGAATCGCCACTGCAATACTGGAATCGAAGAAGGCCTTCATCCTCCTCCACACGCTGACCTTAAAAGGCTTCAAGGAGAAGCAGCAATTCTAAGCAAGGCTGGAGTTGCCTGCGCTTTATCTCCCAGGTCACTGTCCGTATCTAAGAGTCCATGTCCTACACTCTTACAGAACTGAATGCCAGGAAAGAAAGCTTTCATTTGAAAACTAACTTCTTACCTTAACTAGTCGGTTAAAGACAATTTGACTAGTTATGCAGAAGCCTTAGTTAATACGCCCGGTTCCCATTACAATCAGTCTTACCTAAGTTTTGTGGTCCCTGATAATTTCACTTTCTACCTCCTTCCTTATCTTGGCTCGGCTTCTTTTCCATTGCCCTGGATGAAAGAGCTTCAATTGGAGCTACTTGAGTATTTAATAAAAGATAGGGTATAAATCCTTCAGTACGCTGGATTTCGAGACCGGAGCAAGTAGCACCCTCATAGCAAAATCTGACAGTTCACCTTGGTTTTGATGTTATTCAAACTTATGCTGAGTGATGTAAGTTACCAGCTCTTCCTGGCAAAACAGTCTCAGTTTTAAACTCTTTGCACAAGATTTATACATATATATTATTTATTTGTATGTCTCTATGTATACACATGTATACACATTTGGTTAAAAGTCCTCTGTTCTTACTTGGCTTGAGCACAACGCAGCACCTTTATCCTTTAGCATTTCTTGTTCCTTCTGATGACCCTATGCATAAGGGTACATATGTAGAATATGGGTGTGTATATGTGCATATACTTGCGGTCCCCCTTTTTCTCCATACCCCCATTCAATTTTAATAAGGCCCAGGTTCCCATTGGAAGCTTTCTCTTTCAGCCTCTCTCTCTCTCTTTCTGTCTCTCTCTCTGTTTCTCTCTCTGTCTGTCTCTCTGTCTATTTCTCTGTCTCTCTGTCTCTCTGTCTCTCTCTCTCTCTCTCTCTCTCTGTGTGTGTGTGTGTGTGTGTGTGTGTGCATATGTAAGAGATTTTAAAATTTTTATCTCTAGCCCCAGTCTTTCTGTTGGAAAGACCCAATTCTTAATTGCTGGGAATCCTTTGAAACTGAGAATTAGCAGTCACTTGTGGTTCCTGTTAGCTTTCAATCCCAGGACGAATGGCCTAGGTGCGTATTTAAAGTATCAAAGTCGACCTGGTCACCAGGTTCCCCTTGCGTCCTTCAGTGCCTACCTGTTATAGGGCCCTCCTGGCTGGCATGCCCCACTTCCTACCGTGAGCCCTCCAACCTCATGAGGCTGGGCTGCTTGCTCTTGTTTGTACCTTTGGGTCCCCTGGCTGTTGCACATGGTTCCCCTTTCCTTCCCCTCCTCTTCCACATGGACCAGCTCAGTCTGATTATGTCCACTCTGGGCTGTCCCAGAGGTCCATCTCTGCCTCTAGCTTTGTTCCCCCATGTACCTACAATAAACCTCCTCCACCATACCTAGTGGCTGTTCTGTTGACTTTCCTTTCGTTTTCATTTCTTTTTTTTTTCATTCATTTCCCACTCCATAAATCTCCTCCATCACATCTCTCTGCCATTGTCTGTCTCCAGTTCTCAGGCACAGCTAGCTCAGTGCTTAGCACATTGCCTTTCCAGGCAGCTCCTCTCACTAGTAGACTGGGATTGTTGTAAAGACACTCCCAGTAGGACAGCTGTATCTCTCGCAATGCTGTGTGTCCATTGGTCCCACTGTTACTCTCAAGTGTCACAATACGAACAAAGACAACTGTATGCCAGGCCATTGCATATATATTACTTCTGATCCAGTCCATCCTGAGCTTTTATTGCTTCCGTTAGCCACCGTGGTAATTTTGATAGAGTCTAATGATTTCCCCTGGCTTTTCTCCAGGATGTGAAACACACCCATCTGCCAGAAGACCCACTCTACTCCAGTCTCCAAAGGTACAAGTTCCTCCGATCCCATCTTGTACGAATTACTTCATTCTGATCTTGTGCATCACACTCCCGACACAGCCCAAGATTATACTTGGTATTCCTGAGTCTTTTTATAGTGTGTCAATCACCTGGAAGAATTCTGATGGACATGTCAAACCGTTTCCTGAATTTTACTTCATTCTTCATGCTTCATCCAGTTGTCCTTGCATGAAGGGATGGTATCTTATTTCCCAGACACTCGGGCTTGGATCCTACCCATTAGCTTTAAGGCTCCGATTAAATCCTCTGTGCCTCTATTGGTGAGAACTCCAAGGCTCCAAATGTCTTCTCACCATGCCCACTTTCCAGAGGTCAGGCTTCCAGGATGCTCACCTGGAGGAAGTTATGTCCCTTCTCCTACCTAGTACACAGACCCACCAGCTGGCACGTCCTTCCCAAATTCTCCCTGCAACCCAAGATCCCTCCTTCAACAAACAGTACTCATTTACCAAGGAAACAAAACTTTCCACCCTGGAAAGGCTAGAGGCAGTAGAGATCCACTTCCTCCACCATCCTACAATTTCCTATGTCTTATGCTTTTGAAAATTGAGCCAAAAAATATTTCTGTTTTTCTAGTCTCTCCTGTCTCTGTCTTTCTCTCTGTCTCTGTCTCTCTCTCTGTCTCTCTCTCTCTCCTTTCTTTATTCTCCCTATAACTCAAAGGAAAAATCTCATATTAAAAAGTTTATAATATCATTTGACCTAAATTTAAAAGTCTCATCTGAAACCCGAATAACAAAGATAAATTTTTGCTCAGGGCTGGAATCTCACCTGTTGTGAACATGTTTCTAAGCAACCAGTATTTCAAGCGTGTATGTTTTAAGTCACAGTTTCAGAATTACTGCATAGGATGCTATGAGGGCATGATAGCATTACTTTTGATGTAATTTTGATTTTATTCTCTAAGTATTAAAAACAATATTGTGACATGAAACCATAGGATTATTTTCACTGATTAAAAACAAGAACTGAGTTGAATTCTTAGCTATTTCTGAAGAGCTCAATGTCATGTAGTTGGAAAATTATTATTGAAGCAAATTTTTTCTATATGTCGGTCTTCTGAATATATATATGTGTGTGTGTATATATAAATGTATGTATGTATGTATGTATGTATGTATGTATGTATGTATATATGTATGTATGTATGTGTGTGTCTGTGTGTGAGTGTGTGCCATAGTACACTTATAATTGCTATTGTAGCTTAGAGGATAATCAGACTATACCATTAAAATAATACCTTCAAGTAAACATGTTAGCATTGTGCATTGAAGTTACTCTCTGAAGGGTAAGCGTTCTACTTGCCTGGAAAGGGTAATGAGTCAGTCATTACATGCAACTGAGTTCTTTCTTTCTTTCTTTCTTTCTTTCTTTCTTTCTTTCTTTCTTTCTTTCTTTCAATAATGTGTATGGGCCTTTTTTTTTTAAGATTTATTTCTTTTATATACCCTCTATTTCTTTTCTAAACGTTCTTTTACTATTTTTTTTCAAAGAGAGAATATACTTATCTACATCTTCAGGTACAAGGGTTTCTAACAGTTTCTAAGTTCAAAAGATATTCTGTATTTCTTCTATTTAGACCACCAATATTGAAATATTGTTCAGCAATGTCTTCCTAAGGTATAGGACCAAAAGAATTAAGATCTCATCATAAGCTCACTATGTAGTGTCACACAGAATGGTATGATTATCAGGTCTTGGGGATTAAAAAACAGTAAGTGCTATGGTTCTGTGGTCACTTTCCTTTCTGGTGTCAAAATATTTGTGGGGACCTTTCCTGTTGGCAGTTGATAAGCAACATTCTGTCTGAAACATGGACTTCAGCCAGTCACAACACTCCTGGCCTTGCCAAGTATCTTGCTATGCCTCAACAGTTATATCCAAGAATTTGTCCATCACCAAACCGCCACATCTTCCCCAGACTTCTCGGCTCTAGAAGTGGTGGACACTGTGTTGTGGCCCCCAGCTCATTGCCCATGGGACAACGAGGTCTCTAAGATATAGGCACTCAGTACCTTAGACTGTATTACTCTTGAGGTAGACAAGACTTTCTAGCTAGTCGCACTCTCCATGGAACCCCCACTCCTACCCCCAGATTCTGGCTTAATTCTCTCGCAAGATCTCAGTTCTTGAATGTACATGGAATCTCATTTCTTTCCCAGACTATTTTATAACATTAAAAGCATCTTCTCTCTTCAACTCATCCTCAGGCTCCTTGAGACTCAGCTATGTCTTATTTAATTTTCATATTCCCAGATGTAGATCAGGGCTCCAATTACACAGCACATTAATTAAGAATAAGGAGGAAGGACACGGCAGAGGTGAGACTGGTAAGCAGATGAGTCTGAAGGAGCCATGGAGGTGGGACACAGACACTGGGACACTCAGACCAGACTTCTCTCGCTTTCCATCACCAAGGCCGCTTTTAAGATTGTACCCCGTGAGTTCAACTCTTAGGCAGATGGTCTCTCTTTTTAACCCTGAAATCTAACCAAACTAGCATTCTTTTAGGGCTAAATGGTCAGAGGCTAGCACACCAAGTCCCAAAGTTGATTTCAGTTAGAAGCAGCAGCTTCATTGACTGACCACTTTTGCAATCCTACCAAGCTGTAAGTATGTGTTCTTTTCAAAATAATCTTAGGGGCAAAAAGGGCAAGAGCCTCTCTAGGCACACTTGTCACTGCCCCAGAATCTTAATAAATACTCCAGACATTCAGTCACTGAATAGTCCTGTTATTCAATAAAGAAAAAACTTGCCTTGCGCATTAATTTATCGCTACTATTTAAATATACAGATGGACGTGTCTATATCACAAAACCAGAACTGTTCTTACACATGCCAGATACACAGTTGCATGTAAAAAGAAACACTTGGCATAGATCTTTTAATAATTGTGACTGAACTTTAGCATCACTTATAAAATTTCGTCAACTATTTCCAGTAACCTGATGTGTACATCAGAGCAAGAAGTGCTTCACGATTTTTTTCCCCCTTCCTGGAACTGACATTTATTTAATGGGATCCTACCTCATGACAACCTCTTTGCTTCACTCAGATGTTTAGTCAACGAAAATTACTGAATTAATGGAGGAAAATTACCTTCTTAAGACTGGGTTGCATGAATTCTCAAAACTGGCAGTGGTTACATAACGTACCAGTTATATAATAGCGAAGCAAACAGTGTTTTAAAACACAGTGAGTTTTAGCTGGGATTCCTGTTTGCTGAGTGTAGTCTTGCGTCTTTCTACCTGAGTCTCTGCTACCTCCTCCACACCATCTATATATTTTCCAGGGACAAGCCTTTTTGTTCCCCAAACACTAAGCTCTGATCATATAAGCATCATATTGGTTGTTTGTCTTTCCATTCATGAATAAAGATACACGTATATCCACATCTGACATATGAATCATCTACTCCAGATATTACACTTGTGACATAATTCCAATCTATAAAGGATTTCCCATGTCCTGGCTTTCAGTATCACATAGTTACATAAGTATATTTTTCAATGAGGTTACTCATATTTTTATGAATATAAGTAAACCATTGGACACTGGCTTTACTAAGGATAATTTCATCTAAACAATTTCATCAGTGAAAACTGGGGCCTTTTTATTTCTATAGCTTGAATAAAATAGCCAACAGTAGTCACTTATAACTTCACACAGATGGGACCAATGGGCAGTTTACAGTCAGACCCCAAATAGATAACAAAATGGCGTTTTGTGTTTGATTTTAATTTTTGTTGTTGTTTTAATTTGTCCTCATAGACTGAAACATTTGCATTTAGATAGGCTGAAGCTTTGATATGTTTAAATTTTCTGATAAAAACTTATCTTATAGTGCCCCAAATAACATGAAATAGGGTCCACAAGATAGCAAAGCAGGTTACCACATAAGCACTTACCTCAGAAACCTGATAACCTGGGTTCAAGCTCTGAAATCCATGACAAAGGAGAGAATCCACTTGAGAAAGCTGTCCTCCCACTTTCACACACACAGTATCAATAATAAATAGTCAATATATATAAAGTAACAGTAAATGTCAACATTTTCCTGAGAGGTTAGAAAAATTTAAAAAGAATTTACATTCATTCTCCTGTAATTTGTATATTTAGAAATGATCTATACAAGATGCTGGGGAGACGGCTCACTGGGTATAGTGCTTGCTGTACATATTTGAGGATCTGAGTTCTAATCCCCAGTACTATATAAAAAGTACAAATCTGGGCTCAGCCATACACGTCCATAACCCCAGTGCTGGGAAGCCAGAAACCAGCAGGTCCTAGGGGATCCCTGGCCACCCAGTCTCCTCAGAACCATAAGGTCCAGCTTGGGGGAAAGGTGTCCTGGAGAATCCAGTGAGGACATTGGTAGAGGAAGAAATCCACTGGCCTTCACACACACACGCTAATGGTGAACATACTATCTACATACAATCAACTCATACATACTCAACTCATACAATACACACAACACTCATACAACACACACACACACACAACTTACACACACTGAACTCATACAACACATGCACACACAACTCACAAACACACACGAACAACTCACACACACTTAAATCATACAACACAACACAACACACACACACACACACAGATATACTCTGTTTGGTACTATGACCAACAATACTCACAAGGGGTGAGGGATTCAAATGTCAAATTTCACTAAATAGTGGGTAGGAATGTGTGTGAATATTATATCTCTCAATAGAGTCTTCAATACTGTAACTTAGGGCCTTAAGCACCAATTCACAGAGCATCCCTGCAGTAAATTGTGACAGTTTATAAATGACACAAGTTACTTCGTATTGATTCATGCTTTAGGGCCTTTACGAGAGCTACAAGGTTTTCCTTCGCCCTACCAATCTTGGCTATGCACAACTCAGATGTTACAGGTAAAATGTGTGGTACATTCACGCTGAGCAGTGATTTTGGAAAGAAGTAGGTTCAAACTTCAAATTTGTAGACACTGTTATTTACTAAGAGTCCAGTTGAAGGTTTAATGACAAGCACGTTAAATCTGGTGTCTGACAGAGGTTCCACTCATCTCCAAGTTCATTCATTCCTACTGTGGCCGTCCTTTATTACCACAAGTAAGCAAACCAATGGTGTGTGTATAACATTGCCAAGGAGGATTCCATCTTGACTGTTCTACAGATAACATCAAATCTTTGTAGATCAGGATAAATCTGGGTAGTAAGTTTACTAATCACTCTAGTGATTACAACAGATCAATTTTTAAAGATTTTTTTTATGTCTCCCAAATCAAAATTTTCCTTCTCAAAGGAGTATTCTGGGCGAGCATCAGGGCGAATGCCTGTAATTCTAGCCTGCAGACGCATGGGGGCAGAAGCATCAATGGGTAAACACTGCTACCTAGTGTGTTCAAGGCCAGCCTGTGCTATGTGAGACCCTGCCGCACACAAAAAGCTGATTAATTAATTTCAAAGGGAAACATCCTGGCTTTCGGACCTCAGTTCCATTTTACTTTTCAAAGACAGTGTATTTATTATAAAAGATGAAATTAGAATATCATAAAGAGATGAGTGTAGAACAATCCACTGCATAGAGGACACAGGTCCTATATATCACATGGGCAACACCCTCCTAGTATACAAGGATGCCAGCACCTCAGGACATCACCCCAGGGACCGGACTGTCACCCCAAAGGCACTTTTAAGTAGAGGAGGGGCATAAGACAGATGCAGCAGGAACTTGAGAATCTCCCTGTTTGTAAGGTCACTGAGAGGCTTAAGCCTGATACCTTTATCTGCTTAGGCGTGTGGTGGTGCTGTCTGTCACTCTGATGCTGGCCAAGTAGCAGCAAAGCCACTTCCTGCCTTTCTTCTTATCTTTGAGTCTGTTTTTGGCAGGTCCCTTGCCCTTTATAGGTAGGGGCTTCTACATTTTGGGATCAACTAACTTAAATTCCCAAAAGCCCAAGGAAATCCCTCAAGATTTTTAGGGATCCCTTGGAAACGTAAAATACGAGTCCTCACAGATAAAATTAAACAGCGTGCTGAAGAAATATATGTGAATTTTGTAGGCAAAGAGTAATATTTAATTCAGCTTTGCATCTAAAATTTCTACCATGGAGCCTAACAGAGTAGTTACTGAAAAATACTTAGGAATGAAAAATGTTCACTGTGGTTAGGGAAACTAGTCAGAGAAATTAAAAATGAGGCATTGGCAGGGAGACAGGCTTCATCATGGACAGGGGCCCGCTGGTCAAGACAAGAACTTCTAAGACACTAAAATTCTTTCATGTGTGTAACATTTATGTAGTGTTCCTTGTATTTATTTATTTAACTGTAGTACAACATGCCATGCTTGCAGAGTGAATGACAGTCTATCGGGTATTTTACATAGATGTGGCCTCTAGTTTGCTCGCTCAGCATTTTTGAAAAGTATCACTTTTGATGTTATTGATAGTGGCGATAATAGGGCTCAAAGAGCTTCAGGTTAAACTCCTAGCTATCTGCAATGGAAGCCTTGGTTCTGCACACAAGGTACATTCTCTGCTTTTCAAATCTCTGTTGGGGACAGTTTTCCATGTGTCAATTACACCTGTTATTTACGTGAAATGTCAAATGCCAGACATTAGTTTTGGCTAATTGAATTAAAATATGAGTAGGTAAGCCATGCCCAGCAGTAGATGGTCAACACAAAATGAGCCCAAAGTACACTTTTTGTCATATATATATATATACATATATACATATCTATCTATCCATATATATATCCATATCTATCTATCCATATCTATCTATTCATATCTATCTATCCATATATATATATATATATAAATCTTACTGTACTTTTTCACATATACTATAGTTTCTGCTTTCATGTTTTAATGACAAGTGTGTGTGTGTTTCTCATGCCCTTTTTTTAAATTCTTTTTTTTCTTTATTTCATGATGGTTTTCTAAAGAAATAGAGAGATGAGGATGTATTGTACAAAAGATACTTTCAATTAAGAAATAAATGCCAGGAAGTGATGGCACGTGCCTTTAATCCCAGCACTTGAGAGGCAGAGGCAGGCGGATTTCTGAGTTTGAGGCCAGCCTGATCTACAGAATGAGTTCCAGGACAGTCAGGGCTACACAGAGAAACCCTGTCTTGAAAATAAAAAACAAAAACAAAAACAAAAAAGACCAAAAACGTGAGTTGGAAATAGAGATAAGGAGTAGATATCTTGGATTAGATTGACTTAATAACTTAATAGACAGGGTCTCCCTATGCACCCCTGGTGGCCTAGTACTCCCTGTGTAGACCAGGCTGGCCTCAAACTCACAGAGATTCCTTTCTCTCTGTTTTCTCAGTGCTGAGATTAAAGGCGTACACCATCATGCCTAGCTTTTATAATATACCAAAACCTAGCCCATTCTTTTGTCAAGACAGAATGAACTGATAAAGTGTGGGCCTGGTGACGTTTCCTCTGGGTAAGAAGACCCAAGTCAACAGAGGAAACTGAAGAAACACTTACCCTGCCCTGTCACCAATGCCATAATGTCCCCCGGGCCGTGCCAGTTTTATTATGATGCCACAGATCTTGAATTATAGCCTGTGTATTTCAATGGCCAATCAGAAGCATTATAAAAAAAAGCCTTTGGTCCAACATAAGGAAGCAAATATTTGTTTTGCTAACCACACTCATTGCCTATAATAAAATTATATTTAGTGATAAAGGGGTTTAAAAGAAAAATGTCATATGCAAAGTTTAAAGAAAGTCAAGGGGCTTTTGGATGTTAATACCTCTTGTTAGAATTCCCAATTCAAGATACCTGTATGGTTTTTATGAAAACTCTGCACATCTACATAAATAACAACTCAAATCTAGTTCTATTGGAAACAGGATTTCATATCCCACTTTGCTCATAAGGGCCTCCCACCCACCATTAGAAAGTCTAGGCTCACTCCTGAATTGCTGCGGTTTGACTACGTTGGGTCAACAGAAATTCATTATGATTATAAAATTCTATGCTCAGTGGTTTGTTCAGTTTTTTAGAGAATGCCATAGATTGTCCAAGGTCTGCAATCAAACTTTGAGAACAAAAATCATCAAAAGTCATAAAACTTTAAAAGTCAACACTGTAAACTCAGATGGCCATCGCTTTGTTCAGGTGAGGTGTCTCAGCTGTTCGAGCTTGGAGACCAGGTAGGGATGGATGGCGAAAGTTGACTTCAAAGTTAACCCTTGACCTCTATACACATGCTGTGGCACGCTCTCTAAACGGCTCCTCTCTCCCACATACATATTAATACAAGCATTCATAAAATTAATAAAAAAGACCACCCACTGATTCCTGAGGCACCCTATGGTGGTTTGAATGAAACCTATTCCCTACAGGTTTGTGTATTTGAACACTTGGTCTCTAGCTGGCTGTGCTGCTGCTTGGGAGTTTGTCAGACTTCTAGGAGGTGCAGCCTTGCTGGAGGAAGTATTTCACTGGAGAGAGCCTTGAGACTTTGTAACTCACTCCACTTCCAGTGCTTGCTCCCTCATTCCAACCATGCAGTTGTGACAATGTTTCAGTGGCTTGCTCCTGCAGATACTCCTCCCTGACATTCCACACATCTACCCAGCTGGAACTACAAGCCAAGTGGACACTCTTACCTAGGTTGCTTTTGGTCACCATGTTAGCTTACATTAACAACAACAACAACAACCACAACCACAACAACAACAACAACAACAACAAAAAACCATACCTAATAGACAACTCGCTGGATATAAAAAAAAAAAAATCATTAAGGTCAGACATTTGTCTCTTAAAATATTTAAATTTTGTATGCATCCAAAATTTAGGGATAGGATATGACCCTAAACTGGCTTGGTTTTATAACTGTTCAATTATTTTAATTTTGATGGAAATTTGACTTAATCCCCTCATAGGATCACTATTATGCCCATTTTCTTTTTTAATTCCATTAAAACTGTAGAGTTCTCTCTATGGCATTAGCAACTGCCATAATCTACAAAAGCCAGGGAACTCTTTATATTGAACCATTCAGAATGAAGTGTATGCTTGAAAACCATTTAGTGACTGGGGCTTCTAAATTAGGGAACTGTGCAGGCTGAAGGCAAATCCAGATATCAGGACTTGAGCTCTGAGTGCCAAACTTCCCTGACTCCCCAGATGACCAGGCTAGGATCCTTCAGCTTTAACCATGATAATTTCTCTAATCTTTGTTACCCCATAGTCTTTGTCATTGAGCTTTTTCTTTCCTTGTTTGGGTTTCCTTTTAAAAAGAGTAATATTATCACTCAAGGTACAAAAATGCATTTGAATAATATTACATATACCTAGGGGTAAATGACACAAACAAATCACGGTTGAAAAGGATGGTTACAAGCATGTCACAAAGTAATTATCTTCCATAGTAAAATGTGTACATTTTGAAAAATATTAAGTTCACCTACCATCTTAGTAATAATATTTTGGAGAAGAACCCCATATCTTGACGAGAATTATGTAGGGTATATAATAAACCTAAAGGGAAAAGGTACACATAAAAATAAGAGAATAAAGGCATACATCTGTTAAAATAGGAAAACAGTAAAAAGAACATAAAAGTTCACAAATAAAAGAATGGCTAATAAATTAAGTCATGCATCCGATGAATCACTTTGCAGTCACTATATCACACTAAAATACAGAAATAGCCACAAAGTAGCAGGAGCTTTGTAAAGAGCAAGAATGATACTGCTCAATACACATTAATTACTCAAATGATGGTATACCTATGCAAATGATGAATCGGTGGTAAAGTATATCTTCTGTACAGTGTATTCTATCTGTGCTTAAAGCTATCCCAGGATCTTTGCACTGAGGGAAACTGAGGCTGGGCAGATGAATAACGAAGTCACTAGATGGTGGGATCAATAATCAACCAGATTCGTCTTGACAACAATATTTTGTGTTTATTACAGTCCACATGTGTCCACATTTCATGTAAGTTCCTATGTTTTGGGGAGTGTAAAATAAATATGAATTCATCACCCAGAAGCAAGCCAACACTCTTTTAAGCGTTGTATCAGGAGAATGCATTCACAATTCTAAAACTTGCTTCCTCTGAGACGTAGGACCATGGGCATAATTTCAATGAGGGTACTTAGGAAAGAGCTGTGTGTGCATGTATGCATGGGTGTGTGTGTGTGTCCGTGTGCGTGTGCATGTGTGTGCATGTGCATGTGCGTGTGCGTGCGTGTGCGTGTGTACACGCGCTCATGTTCACAAGAACATTTTCTGTCTTTACCTTAAAGGTAAAGGGTCTCTCACTAAACCTGATGTCGGCAGTTTCTGCCGGGTTGACTGACAGCAAGTTCCTGGGATCTTCCTATTTGTCTCCTTGAAACCCAGTGTTGAGGTGACAGGCATTCAGAACGTGCCTTGTTCATACGTGGGAACACTTACCAAGTAAGATGGAGATCATCCAATTTTATTTAGCTGTATAATAAGGCCAAATAAATAAGAACATACTTTTTGTTGTTGTTTTCAAAGTGTTTAGCTCTGGGGTAGGAAATTCTAATGAAACTTATTTATTATGCCAAAGTATAAGAAGTCCTTGAAAATGAAGGTGGATTTAGACCATTAACATTATGAGCTTAAATGAACTAAATCCTGATAGGATAGTCCTCCAAAACCAAGAAGGGAAGGCCATTTATTTGCTGTAGAAATGAGCACAGACCCCAAAGTAGGAACTAACCCAAGGAGAAATTGAGGCATCACAACAAGAAAATAGTGGAAATGGATTAAATGACCACTTTACACTGCTGGTTTTAAAGTGAGTGGATTTCTTTATCTTTTGGAGGCAATTTCAAGGGGTTAAGATGGCTACTGGTGATCTGGATTCAGTTATCACCAAGGAGAGGCATCTCACAACAAAATATGACATCTGATCCTTTTCTGTAATAATAATAGACACTTGGTTTTTTTTTAGCTCCAAAAACCATCAATGACCTGATTCATAGGCCCTAAAGACAGACCTTAAAATTATAAACCAGTAAATAAATTTATGTTGTCAGGGGTGGGCTTATTACTTGTTCAGTTCATGCTAACAGAAGAAACAGCTTCACAATAGCATCTTAAGAGACAGTCAAACCTCTCAGCCGTGTATCTTGATGAGTCTGAATTACCCTTTGATTAGTTATCAGTGTTATAGTGCATGCTCCGTATACACCTGCTGTTACTATGACAGACTTCAGAAATGCATACAAGGAACTTAGGAGCTTCGCAGTTCGCAAATTCTTTAATACGCACAGCATCTAGCAGCTCCGAACCTATGAGGAAAATACCTCTGACTTCACTGTAGGAGTAAGATTTATTCTCATTTTGTCAATTAAATGATTTTCAGAAACGTTTGACACCCTGAAAAAAAACCAGTATGCCCGAGTGCCGGAAATGCAGATGGAATCCAGTCTCAGAAGTGTTTATCAACTAAGGTTTCTCTTTATCTGTG
Source organism: Tokudaia tokunoshimensis (assembly GCA_036184795.1). Taxonomy (NCBI): domain Eukaryota; kingdom Metazoa; phylum Chordata; class Mammalia; order Rodentia; family Muridae; genus Tokudaia; species Tokudaia tokunoshimensis. The sequence goes on from BTHU01000006.1 coordinate 75,324,264, forward strand.
ATAGCCAACCCATGATGGACAGAATCCAGCTGTAACACCCTCCTCCCCTGAAGAGATGGAAAGAGACAGCTAAAAGCTTGCAAAGTTCTTCAGACAGGACTTAGAAGGATGAATTTAATGAAGGGTCTATAGCGAGTGGGGAGTGTTGGAAACACTGTGCCCGGAGCAGGGTTCCTGGGTGACCAGGATCTCCCACGTGAGCGAGAATTCTCAGCTCTCAGGCGAGGAACAGGATCCAGGGTGGTCTTGCACTAGCATCTTTTAGACCAGGTGACCCCTGCTCAGTCCCTGAGTGGGCAACGAGGACTCCCTGAGAAGCACAGCAAGCAGCCTCCCCTCTGGCCAGGAGCAGGTCCCCACCCGCTGCTCTGTCCTTCCGCCATCCTCAGGTCCTCCGACATTTTCCACCAAGACACAGAGGTAGAATGAGGAGGAAACAACGGGTAAGTGTCTGCACCCAGCCTCTGCGGCAGCCAGGGAAAAGAGAGAAGGAGGCAGGCTAGCGAGAAGGCAGCTAGAAGCTCTGATCCATCCATAATCAGGAGAGCCAGATCCTACAGCAAGGGAGTCTGTGCTGCACCCAAGCGGGGCAGCGCCTGGGGGCTAGTAGGCGTTCCCGATCCTCACCCTCTGGGTTGCTGTAAAACCGACCCGGTGCGGTGCACACCACAACTCGCTTTCTCTAGACTAAAGGGGGTGGGGGAGGAACAAAAGAGACTCACCTCTGCGGACACACACACACACACACACACACACACACACACACACACGGGCGCGCGCGCACACACACAGCAGCTGCTCAAGGTATTTGTAAAGCCATCACCTGCACCTGAATCGCGTATTTTCCCTAAAGGGACCAAAAAAATAAAGGGAGAAATGAGCGCATCCGAGGCGGTCCGCGGCTGAGACCGTCTCGATTTATTTTCACCATCGATTCTCTACTAACCAAACAGCTACGAAAAGCCTGGGGACCCCGAACCCCTGCGCGCTCCCCCACCCGTCACCGCAGCGCCCTCTCACCTCCTCCAGGACCCCAAAGGTGCTGAGATTTCTCCCCGCGGGAGCAGGGACACCCGAAGCCGTGACCCGGCAGGAGAGCGGTCCAGCCCCTCCATAGAGCCCGGGGACGCGAGTGGATCGAGCCCTGAAGCGGACCACGCGGTATTCAACTTCACGGAGCCGCGGGGCGGTGCTGCCCGCCGAGACCCGCGCGCCCCACAGCCTCACCAGCCAGGGCACAGGCGGCGGGCGCCCCCTCGGCCCCCTCGTTCCTACCTCCCCCTCGCCGTGGGGTGGGGGTGGGGGAGCAAAAGGAGAGAAAAAAAATCAAGCCCACCCATCAGTGTAAAGCAGACATTTTTATGTTATTTCTTATCCTCTCCGGGATTCAGAGGTCGCGTCTTACCGGGTGGCCTTGGATGTGGGCAAGCGCTCCGGGGTCCGGGTCCGAGGGTGCTCGAGACTGGGCTGCTCGGTCCTTTAGCAGAGCGGGCTCCTTGCCATCCGCCCAACTTCAGCACCCAGCGACGGAGAGAGGGAGAGAGGCCAGGATAGAGCCGAGAGGGAGGAGGCTGGGGTGGGCGGGGAGGGAGCGGAGCAGCTTGCAGCGCATGCGTCCCGGAGACAGGCGCAGCCCCTCGCCCCGCGCAGCCGGAGGTGAGGCGTCCTCCCCTCCCGCGGGCGCTCGGATGCGTGAGTCACCGTCGCGTCCCTTCCCGGCGTGCCCGTCCGGCGACAGAGCTCACGTTGTCGGTGTCTCTGTGCCCAGGAGGCTCTGGCGACACCAGTGGGGGAGGTTCTGCGGTGGGGGGTCGGGGCCAGGGGGCTTCTTGGAGAGGACACATTTTGGGGGAAGGAACCTCCTCCCCTGCCCTCAGTTCACTTTTACCCTCAACCCATGTAGTGTTCACCTAGTCCCTGGGACCACGTTTGCAAGTCTTTCAGGCACTCAGGCTCCCTTAGCCTCGGGCTAGCCTCAACCCTCTTGCCTGAGGGAGTCAAGAGAAGGTAAAGTTAAGTAAGTTCGAAACTTTTTGCTTTATCGATGGCTTTCCCAGAAATACCCACGATTCCTCCAGGCGCTCTCTGGTCTTAGGTATGTTTATTCACTAGGCTACTGGAGCTGGGGTTTACAGTGAGAGAAATCTAAGGCCGAGCAGGAGTCAAGAACTCTTAGCCTGGTTTGGAAACCTGGGGCCTAGAGCATCCTTATCAGACCACTTGGCAGTCCCAGGAATTGTCAATCTTTCTGCTTACCAGCAGAGCGCAGCTTGGTGGTGAGGGAGCCTAGGATGCTTAATGCATTCCAAGCACTAGATTGTACCTCCTGTGATTAGGCTGAAGTGTTTCTGAGGGGGAGCGAGCGATCTTTCTCTTTAGATTTCACATCTGTGGGGAAGAGGAGAGAGTTCCCGCAGGAATGATTAGGCTCTTCCCTTACAGCTAATTTGAACTGATTGCTTGTAGATGTATATGACACTCCCCTGCCAGGGGTCCTCCTGTATGCAAATACTGTCAGTATTCCAACCCACTGAGTACCCCAGCCCCACATCCTCCAGTTAATATAACTCAGGGTCTTTTTTATTCAGCTGCGTCGACTGCTTTGGATACTTATACCCTGAAAGTGCACTTCTTGGAGCTTGTCTACAAACTATTCGTCTGTAAGGAGAAATAAATATAGAAATGGAGAGTGAAATCTGGAAAATTTGCTAGCGATTTACTATTGCCGTGGCACCCGAGTGCTTTGCCTGGTAGTCCTTGGCAGCTTTATTTTAAGGGTAATTCATTTTTTGTTGTTGTCGAAGATTATGAAAGTTTATTAGTCCATTCTGGCTACTCTAACAAAATACCACAGAATGGGTGACTTACAGGCCACAGAAACTAACTTGTCATAATACAGGAGAGTGGAAGGTCTAGGGTCAGATTCAGGTTCGGTATTTTATGAGGGGTGGCGTTCTGACATAGGGACACGCTTTCTCGTCACATGCTGGAAGTACACGAGCTAGCCTCTGGTGCGGCACTTATAAAGACCACTACATCCACGCGCAGGGCTTCATCCACTTATCTAACCACTTTCAAAGCCAACACATCTCACTACAATTACTTTGGGAGATACATAGGGATTGAAAAAGACAGATGTTCTATCTTATTGGTCTTTGCAACTATCGCCCTCGAATATCTGTATCTTTATTCTTAATCTCTAATGAGCTTTTGCTGACCCCGAGTTAAGTGAAGAATTGCGGCTGTTAATAATTCTTGAACGGCTGTCTTCGATTCAATAACTATCCTTGATCATTTTTATTGAGCAGTTACTGCTTGACAATGGCCTGAATTCTTTTCAGGCGTTTCCTACTTTCTCTTCACGACAACCCCACAAGGTAGCTACTATTATTACCTCGTTTACCAGAGGCTGAGCGGCGGAAATCCACCCCCTCCAAACCTGTTCCTCTTTAGACTGTTCAACCCAGTTATCCAATCCAAAAATGTAGAACTCATCCTTACTTTGCCTTCTCGCTTTCATCTTCATCCAGTTAATTAGCAAGTCATATTGCCTCTACCTTAAAAATATATGTCCAATTGGTACATTGCGCTCCCTCTCCGCTGATGAAGCCTCCGTCCCACCCACGACCATCTCTCACCTGGACAGCTCAAAGCCTCCTGTTTGGATTCCTTGTTTTTCTCCCCTAGACACCCCAAATAGCTTAAGGATCTTCTAGAAGCATACAGCTAGATCATGCCTGCTTAAAATCCTCCCGTAGTTTCCTTGCATTTTAAATACAGCCCACGATCCATCCCCTAGCTTAGAAGGTTCTGTTCAATATCCTTCAAGATGTATTTGTTGTTATCTTGCTCGAATGGGCCGTAGCTCTGAGTGTTCTGGCTGTGCAGAGCTATCAGTATATGATACCTATTGCTCTTCCTTCCTAGGAATCTCATGCATGCGGTTCCTTACATATCAAGTTATTTAACATTATGGAGGTATCTGCTTCTACTAAAGGCCTGGTACAACCATCTTATAAACTGTTCCAATGAGGCAAGCAGTTCTTTTCTATTTAGAAGGATCCCTCTTGTCTTGTTTTATTTTACTAAGGAAATAACTTTTTCAGTATTGAAACACGTTGTTTAGTATCTATCTTCCCATCCTATACCAGGATGAAGTCTTCCAAAACTTTACTTTCACTGTTCCATCTATGGGGTCCAGAAGAAGATTTGGCACATAATATCCACTTGGTGAATATCTACTAATAAATGAATGGCTGAATCGATCACAAATATAGAAAAATGGTTTTTGGGTTTACTAACGGTTCTTCTCAGATTCTAATTGCTTTTCACCAGAGCCTGTCGTTTCTCGACATATGGAAGTGCAGTACACCGTTTCCTCTGCCCAGCCTGTGAAAGCTGGTTCTACATGGCACGTGATGTCAAGACAGTTGCAGAGATTTGCTAAGACCGAGAGATATTCGGAGACTGAAAGAATCACAGGATGAAACACTCAGACCAGCCCACAGGTTTCATGGAGGTATCCACTAAGGAATGGCACACACAAGCAGGCTAGAGAAGCCTCGGGCTCAGGCTCTAATACCTCTGACCCCAAGATTTACGTAGAATGCACATAAAAGTGGTACTCCACCAAAAATAGTTATAGAGAGGATTATATCACTGGTTACTTGGGGTTCCTTGGATATTTAGTTTCAGCCATTTTGTGCTAACTTTACAACTCCCTGGTTGTCTGATGTTAGCCTCATTTTAGTTGACTTATTGCAGATATCCGTATTAATACCACATGGCCCAAGCATAAATTGATCTTAAGACCTTTTGTTTCCAACAGAGACATCTGGAGTAGCTTCAGAAGAATACTGAGTTGATGGAATCTTCCTCTTGGTTCTGTTTGGTTTACTATACTGTCCCTTGAGTCATACCTTTGCTCGCCCACAGTGACAAAGCATCTTTTCTGTGTGCGCTTGCCTCATTTAGAAATTTTGCTAACTTCCAATTAGCACAGTCAGATTCTTCAAAGACTAGCAAATCACAGAAGCTAAATGGTGAAGGGAATGTATCCAGAGACTCACCAAAGTTCCTACATGAGTTGCTGGTGTGTAGAACGACCTTCCCCCTTATCAGATCTTCCTCCAGGGCCGGAAGGAAGTCAAGATAGGGAAAAGCTATGTTTTGATTTTCTTGCAGGGTTTTTGGTATCTGTTAGGTTTTGGTTCATGGTAGAGCAAGTTTGTAAAGCAGGTCTTTGAGTGCATGTGTGTGAGAAAATTAGCACGTTAGATATTCAACATGGAGAAGGGTCCATGTGGCTGGTTTTTGAAATACACTTAAGATGCAAACAAGAGCCAGGCAGTGGTAGCAAATGTCTTTGATCCCAGCACTTGGGAGGCAGAGGCAGGTGGATTTCTTGAATTCGAGGCGAGCCTGGAAAAAAACCAAAAAAAAAAAAAAGTGCAAACAAAGAATGTAGACTCAGTCTCTACAAGACAAGCCTTTGTTAAAGACTTCCTGGTTTCTTGATTTCCCCGTGGACTAGTCTCACAGTATGAAATATGTTGGAGTGGTATATGAAAATACAGAGTCTCGCCTAAATCCTTATGTGTGAATAGTGGTAGAATTTACCGGATATGAAGTGATTGCCTATTCAAGTTTCATCCACTCATTCATTCTCTCTCCCACTCATTTGAATGCTCTCAGGCAGCATCTGCATGGCAGGCATTGTGGGGAATGAAAATCATAGGAAAATAACCTTGAAGCCAGGTAAAGTATGTATTGTGTGTGTGTGCTGTGGCTAGATCGAATCAATGTGAATCAGATGCTGTATGCATTTACAGGTAGTCCGTCAGATTGTGAGATGAAAGAATTCAAGGGACCAGGAAGGCTGCATTGGATTTAATGTTATGACTGGTGCTTTCCTTTGATCATGATGAGTCTTCCTTTCTGGGCTAGTGCTCGCTGAATCTCATACCTGAGGGGGGGAAAAATAACCACAAACACCATTTACCAACTCCCTCTGGGTCTCTTGGTGTAAAGAGCTGGAAGAGTTATAGGTAGCATAAATGAATATAGAGAGGTGAGCCGTGACTGTCTTGCCACCTTGACATGAGTCAACCTAGCAAGTTGGGCTGCACTTGACTTCCATCCTGGTTCCAGATCCCCTCTGTATATCTTGGGCTTTGCGCTTCTGGAGTTCTGCTTGTATAGCCCAGGGCAGGGATGCCATTCTGTCCCCAAAGCCCTTCAATGCAATGAGGTCCTGCTGTATGTGGCTTGCCTGTACCTGCCATCTCGTTCCAGTCTTTGATGCCAACTGTATACCTGTCTGCTGCCATCTGCTTTATGTGTTGATAAATCTATTAGACAGGCATTTCCAGCCCATCAAAAGTTCTGTCTGTTGCCCGTGGTGGGACTTCTATGATGACGATGATGTCTTACCATCCTGCCCCAAATCTTCTGACTCTGCCACTACCCCTACCCCAAGCTTTATGATTGTCCCCACGTGTTTAATATTGAGCAGCTAAATTAACTCATTTGAGGTCCCATTCATTCCTATCTGGATTGATGAACCATTAACTTTTGCTGAATGGTGCGGGCCATCTACCTGTTCAGGACTAAAGAAAAGAGTCCTAGATAATCTTCTAGAGTATGAATAGACACTCACCCTTAGTGAGCTGTGCTAAATGCAACTAATGCGTATCATACTCTTAGAGAGCAAAGGCTATTTACAGCTATATGAAGGTTGTAGTGTGTTTTACACCCTGAGCTTGGAGTAGAGGTTGGTCCCTACCCCTCATCAGCAATGTTCCTTCTCCTTGACAGTGTGTGTGTGTGTGTGTGTGTGTGTGTGTGTGTGTGTGTTCATTTGTGCATGTGTGTAAGGTGGACATATATGGCATGTGTGTGGAAAGCAGAGAACAACCTCAGGTGCTATTCCTCAGAAGCTGTCTACCTTTTTTGTCTGTTTGTTTTTATTGTTATTGTTTTTTTTTGTCTTTTGTGTTGGTTTGGTTTGGTTTGGTTTCTTTTGAGACGGGAATCTCTCACTGGCATGGAGCTATGTAGCTCATTGTGTAGGTTAGGCTAGCTGGCTAACAAGCCCCTGGGATTTATTCATCTCCTACAAGCATCTGACAGTACACTCAGCTCTTATGTGAGTGCTGGGGATCAAATTCAGGTTCAGTCTTTCTCCTCTCCCTCTCTCTTTTCCTTCTCTTTCTTCTCTCTTCTCCTTCTCCCTCTCTCCTTATTTCCCTCTCCTCTTCCCTCTCCCCCTCTCTCTTCCCCTCCCTCTCCCCCTCCCTCTTTCCCCTTTCCCTCTCTTCCTTCCTCTCCCTCTTCTTCTCCCTCTCTCCCCTCTCTCTTTTCCCTCTTCCTCTCCCTCTCTCTTTTCCCTCTCCCTCTCTTCCTCTCTCATTTCTCTCTCCTCTTCCCTCTCCCCCTCCCTCTCTCTCCCTCCTCCTCCCTCTTTCCCCCTTTCCCCTCTCCCTTCCTTTCCCTCTCCCTCTCTCTTTTCCTTCTTCCTCTCTCTTCTCCCTCTCTTCCTCTCTCTTTCTCCCTCTCTCCTTATTTCCCTCTCCTCTTTCCTCTCCACCTCCCTCTTCCCTCCTCTCCCTCTCTCCCCCTCCCCCTTTCTCCTCTCCCTTCCTCTCACTGTTCTTCTCCCTCGTTCTCTGCCCTCTCTCTCCATCTCTCCCTCTCTCCCCCTGCCCCTCCCCCTCCCCTCCCTCTCTCCCCCTTCCCCCCTGTAATCACTTTACTGACCCAGCCATCTCTCCAGCATCTCCCTTTGAGCTTCAGGAGCCTGAGTCATTAAAGTTCACAGATCAAACAGGATGGCTCTGCATTTGTTACTTGTCTGGCTCCTTGAATCAACCCTGTGAAAAGGTCCTGCTTTATTTTCTTTCTCTAAAGTTTAAACAAACTGACAACACTTTAAAGAGAATTTTTTCATTTTGTAGATGAGCAAACCTGAGCTCAAGAATTTGAATTTGATGTGGACAGCTATGTTTTCTATGGTCTTTGAACATGAACATTCCCTTCCTTGCTTAGATAGGATCTTATGACCATATACCCCACAAATAAGTATGTACTATTTTATAAATCTAAATTGTCTCCATTTTTCTCTTTTCCAATTACAGTTTTAAAATATCCTGTGTCAAGCCACCCTCTCTTTCCTTGATAATAACTTTGGAATATCCCAAAATTATCATGTCACTTTCTGTTATTAAATGCGAGTACAGCCGGGCAGTGGTGGCGCACGCCTTTAATCCCAGCACTTGGGAGGCAGAGGCAGGAGGATTTCTGAGTTCGAGGCCAGCCTGGTCTACAGAGTGAGTTCCAGGACAGCCAGGGCTACACAGAGAAACCCTGTCTCGAAAAACCAAAAAAAAAAAAAAAAAAAAAACAAAACAAAACAAAACAAAAACAAAAACAAAGAAATGCGAGTACAGTTTAATAATTCTAATTTATCATTTTTGAAACATTTATTCTTCCTAATTGCAGGGCAAGCTTCTGGCTCAAGGAACTTGGAATAAAGACTGGACACAGATCTGTTGTTCCCTGCCCCCTCCTCTCCTGGCTGTGATTCAGCAACTACTGGGTTAGAGGTAAGCAGGCAGGAGAGATGTAGAGAAAAGGACACACGTCTCTACTAAACTGGCCTTGGCCACAGCTCTTTTCTGGCTGTTTGTGCTTAGAGACAGACACCAGAGGCTGGCATCTGCATGGTGAACCCCGAACAATCATGGGGTCTTCAGAAGGCAGGGCGTAGTCTCTTACCATATAGGTCCCTGATACTTGAAAACCTGCTTCTGCCACAGAACTTCTAGAAGCTTCTCTTACAACAGTTCCTGTCACTGGGGCTCTCCCCGTCAACTCTTGGAACTGGGATCTCCTTGCTAAGTGGACTGTCACTCTAGCTGGGACTCCAGCAAATTGGCTCACATATAGATAAGTTCCATGCTAGACATACAATGTATGCTCAACATACACTCACCGCACAGTCAGTCTAGATGTTGTAAAGGAGAGGTATAGGAAGCCACTCTGCTCTTCTCTGTCTGCCCTCTTCATAGTACTTAGTATTCCATGGTATGAACATTACTTATGTGTCTGTTCCACTGTCAATTATAATTGCTTCTCTTTTTTTGGTTTAAGACTTATAAGAGCATTGCAGGGATAAATCATCCTGTAAATACCCCTGATCCACATGAACACATTTAAAAAGTGTTATTTATATTCTGTGTATATGTGTGCATGTGTGCATGTGTGTGGTTACCTCTGGAGGCCAGAAGAGGGCATCAAGACTTCCTAGATCCAGAAATATTGGTTCTTGAAAGTCACCCAACATGGATGCTGTAAACTGAGCTCAGGTCCTTTGTAAGAGCAGCATGCTATCCTCACTGCTGTGCCCAAACAGGCATTTCTTTACCATTGTATTTAGTCATGAAATTGAAGGTATTTCTTGTGTTTCGTGGTCAAGTTTTGCTTGAGTAGCTGTTAAGCTACTTTGGATTTTCTTTTCCTTACCTTTTGTCCACTCTTGTTCTTTTGTGACCATCTCTTGATCTTTATTCTTCTGTCATTTCATTACAGTCCCAGGGTGGATTTCTTTGCATTTTTGTGATTCTGAGAACAGCTTAAGACAAATCCAATGAAACCCACCTTTGGCCACCAGGGACACATTGCAAGACTCACTGTGGATGCCCGAGACCACAAGGAATCCAGAAACTGATGTGTACTGTGTTCTTTTATTATACCGTCATAAGTTACAGTAAAGCTTAACCTTTAAATCAGGCAAGAAAATTTTAAAATGACAGCTAACAATAGGATAATAGTAGCAACCTGCTATAATAAAAGTCATGTAAACACAGTCCCTCTCTCTTCCTCAGAATCAGGCAGAAGTCATTTCTCTGATAGGGTAGGTATCTTAGTTAGGGTTTTACTGATGTGAGCAGACACCGTGACCAAAGCAATTCTTATAAAGACAATATTTAATTGGGGCTGGCTTACAGGCTCAGAGGTAAAGTCCAATATCATCAAGGCGGGAGCATGGCAGCATCTAGGCGTGCATGGTGCAGGAGGAGCTGAGAGTTCTACATCTTCATCTGAAGGCTGCTAGCAGAATACTGGCTTCCAGGCAGCTAGGATGAGGGTTTTAAAGCCCACACCCACAGTGACACACCTACTTCAACAGGGCCAGAACTTTAATAGTATCACTCCCTGGGCCAAGCATATACAAACCATGACATTCTACTCCCTGACCTCCATAGGCTTGTTCACACATGAGTCTATGGGGGGCATACCTACACATAGCACAATGCAAAATACATTTAGTCCAACTTCCAAAGTCCCCATCGTCTACAGTAGTCTTAACAATGTTAAAAGACCAAAGTTTAAAGTCTTTTCTGAGATCCATCCAATCACTTAACTGTAATCCCCAAAGCAAGACAGAAAACCAGCTGGGCAAATTCCAAACTCTGCATCTTCATAGCTGATGTCAAAGTGGTCTCAGATCTTCAAATCCTTTTTCATTTTTGTTGACTGCAACAAACTTCTTTCTCCTGGGCTGGTTCCACTCCCTGTTAGCAGCTTTCCTCAGCAGATAGCCCATGGCTCTGGCATCTCGAAATCTTGGGGTCTCCAAGGCAACTTCAATATTACAGCTTCTTGTTTCATTGTCTGGGATCCGCACACGATCTTCTGGGCTCCTCCAAAGGGCTGGCATCACTTCTCCAGCTCTGCCTTCTGTAGCACTCTAAGCTCAGGTTGATGCACTCCACTGCCACTGCTGTTCTTGGTGATCATCCCATGGTACTGGCATCTCCAATACACTGGAGTCTTCCACTGCAATTAGATTTCACTTATAGCTTCTCATAGGCTCTCTTCATGGCCAAGCCTCAAATCGTTAGCATGACCCCTTTAGTCCTGGGCCATCAACTGTAGCTGAGGCTGCACTCTCACCAATGGATACCTTCAAAACCAGTACCAACTGGGTGACTCTTACACATTACCAAGTCCAGTTGTAGCATGAGTTACATAAAACCTTGTCTATCTCTGGAACACAGCTTCTTTGTGCTCTTGGAAAATACTTCCCAGATTTCACCTTGGTGATGCTGGTCTCCTCTTAAACACCACTAATGTCTTAGCTCCAGCTAACCAGCATTAATTGTTCCAGTAACCCCTTCTAGTTTGGACTCTAAAGCCAGAACCATGTGGCCAAAGCTGCCATGTTCTGCTACTTGCCGGAGCTGGAACATTCCCCCCCACGCCACCCCATTCTATTACCAGCTTTCTGTTTTCCAACTCCCTCACTGCCTAAGCTTGGCTGTCCTGGAACTTGCTCTGTAGATTGACCTTGAACTCAGAGATCTGCATGACTGTCTTCTGGGATTAAAGTTGTATACCACCATGCCTGGATTTAAACTTTTCTTTACCTAGAACTTGCACTGTCCCAAGCTGGACTTAAACTCAGAGATCTGCTTGACTTTGTCTCCGGGGATTAAAGGTGTGTAGCGCCATGCTTGGACCTAAATTCAGTTGGGTAGAATTTTACCCCAAGGTCACTCCTCCCTTATTCAATGTAATATCTTGGAATACAGGATTCAGTTCCATTTCATTTCCTGGTGCCCCTTTAATACTCAAAGCATATATTTTATATTTTTCCTTTCTAAGCTTGCTATGCTTATTCAAAGTGCTCTTCATGAGACTTAACCAGGGAACAAAGTCTATGATGGGTGTGTCAGTGCAATTAATCTAAATCTCTTCATCTTAGCTTCAGGCAGACTCTTCAGACTAGGTCATAAAGCAACCTTGTTCAGCAAAATACTACAAAACAGTCTCTAGGCCACATACTGAAGTTCTTCTCTACTGAAACCTCTTAGGGCCAGGTCTGAACAATTCAAATCCTCACAGCAACAAAAATCATCCACACTTCTACTAGGATGGCTCATTAAGCCCCACTTAAAACATTCCATGGCTTTCCAAATCCAAAGTCCCCAAATCCACATTCTTCCAAACAAAAACATGGTCATGCCTATAACAACAAGACCCCAGTCCTTGGTACCAACTTCTATGTTAGTTAGAGTTTTACTGCTGTGAACAGACACCATGACCAAGGCAACTCTTATAAGCACAACATTTAATTGGAGCTGGCTTACAGGTTCAGAGGTTCAGTCCATTATCATCAAGGGAGGAACATGGCAGCATCCAGGCAGGCTTGGTGCAGGAGGAGCTGAGAGTTCTACATCTTCATCTGAAGGCTGCTAGTGGAATATTGGCTTCCAGGAAGCTAGGATGAGGGTCTTGAAAGCCACACCCACAATGACACACCTACTCCAACAGGGCCAGAACTTCTAATAGTGCCACTCTCTGGACCAAGCATATATAAACCAAGACAGTGGGAGATAATACAATACCTGTACAATGAGGTGAGGTTAGGTGAGCGATGATATTGTGTCATGGTGTTAGGCTTCCATGTAAGTAATCCTTGAACACAAGTAACATGAGATCTGGAGCTCACTCTGTAGACCAGGCTGCATTCACAGAAATCTGCCTGTTTCTGCCTCCCAAGTGCTGGGATTAAAGTGTAGCCACCACAGCTAGCATTTGGGATTCCTTTCATGTTTTTATTTGTGTGTGTGTGTGTGTGTGTGTGTGTGTGTGTGTGTGTTTCCATGGCAGACAAGCAATTAGTCCTCTCCTGAGAGCCTCTTTTACCACAGGATCCATCATCCAGGAGGACAAAGCTTTCAAAACCTAAAGGCTACTCTTAGAGCCTATCTTCCAACTCGGTTGTGGGGGAGACTTGTCTTCCCCATGATTCGGGGGTAGGGGTAGGGATTCTAGATTGTAACATCTAGTAGCACCCATGTAATCAGAGGCAAGCTAAAATACCAGAAAGCTCATAGCTTCACCCTTTCAGACCTTGAGTTTTGAAAACAAATTCTAGCTCTAATAATTTTTTTTTGCTATTTTTGTTGCATTTTTAAAATACTGGCAGATATTTAGCTTTTTATACTCTGGGTTTTTTTTCTCTCTATTGGTTTTTAGTTTATACATATCTTAAGTTTTCCCCGGAACATTTCCAAGGAATGGCAATGCATAGTCTTAATTGATTTCGGTTTATCACAAATGAGTCTTATCTATGACCTCATCTATACTTGAAGAAGGTTGGCATGGATTTCTTTTGGCCTACACCCTACTTTTAGCTATTTTTGTCAAATGTGTCATAAACCTCATGATTCAGACTTTTCTCTTAGATTTAAATAGCCAGATGTCCTTTAAATAAGTCAGAAAAATAAAAGACATCAGCTTTCCTATTCATTGGCATATTTACTACTGTCCCAGACATTCAACCTTTCAATACCACTTTTTGTTGTTGCTCTGAGAAACGGAAGAAACACTGGAACTTAAAAGTAAGACCTATTTCTTGCAGCGGAGCATTCCATCCACGAATCTTATCAGTTTTTATGTGTGTAAAGGTGTCCCATCTCATCTTCATATTTTTCAGATGATCTTTCCTGAAACAATTTGATTTAAGAAAAAAATTCCACTCCTAATGGCGTATTATTGCCTCAAAACATACTTAGCTCAAGCTGGGAAGTCAAGGGTGACATTTTCCTTATCATTATCTGAATGAAGTGGGGTTAGATCTTTCTTGTTTCCCTTGCTGCTTTCTTATATTCTCTTTGGGTTTTGCTTATATCTGAGGAATCACCATGTGGTCATGTAGGTGTTTCTTTGGATTGATGTTATTGAATTTTGTTAAATGTGTTAAGATCTCTGGATTGCAGTTTACCAAAACAAAACACACCAAAGTGGGACTTTTGGTACTATTCATTCAAAAAAAAATTTTCCCCCTTCTGTTCAAATGGTACTGAGAGTCTAATTTTATGTATGCGAAACAAAACCAAAATTCTTAAATTTTCTATTGGGTGTCTTTTATTTCTTCTATTTTTGTGTTGAGTGACTTGTGTCTGACTCCCTATGCTCACTGCTACGTTTTTTTCTTGTGACTTTTTTTGGCTATTGTGATTTTTTTCAATGAATTTGTCTGATTCTAGTCACGCCAGCTGCACATTTCACCTCTGTACTGTCTACTCAAGGCTCCAGACACTGGGCGCATCGTCCACTGCGGCCCCCTTTGTGCTTGACTGGCTTCTTCACTTTTCTCTGTAAACTCAGTAGTTCTGATGCAGAAGAATCCTTAGCTTGAAGGAGTAGTTATACAATCAAAAATAATGTAGAAGTCAGGGAACTAAGCTTGATTTATTTAAAGAGAAATCCAGAAAGAATACAACACACCAAATTTAAAAAGTAAAGAACTAATAAAGTTCAGGGAGAAATGTTGGAGACACAAAATAGTCCAAAAACCCATCAAAGCAAAAACCACTTTTTAAAAGTGATTAATACTGTTAATATTCTGTCAAATCTTTAATGAAAAAAAGAATCAAACCAAAAGAAACATAATGATCAGAATTTACAAACATTTAAGAAAAGACCTATTTCCAAACTTGTTAGCTCATTTTACAATATTTCAGTGACATTACTTCTAGGTCCTGAAAGGCATTGTTATAAAAAAAAAAGGAATGAGGGACTAATATTGCTAATTTAAGTTCAGACAAAAATTCCTTGGAAAGGAAGAAAGTTAACCAGTCAATAAGCACTCCGAAAACGCTTCATTAAAAAACATGTTTGTCCCAGGATGCACAGTGAACATTGGCGAGCATTGGGAAGCAGACTCTCATGCACCCTCACGACGGTCTAGAATAGGATTGGGAAACATATTCAACAAAAATTTATCACTATAAAATCTCTAAGAAGAAAGTATTAAGATCGCCATCAGCTTGTAAAGATACCCTCTTATGGACAGGGTCTCAACAGAAATACCAACAGAGAGTCAACTAACCTAGACTTTTGAGGGCTTCCAGAGATTGAACTACCAAAGAGGTAGACCGAGGGCCCCTGTACATATGCAACAGAGGAGCAGTTTGGCCTTCATGCAGGTCCTGCAACAACAGGAGTGGGGGCAGTCCCTGACTCTGTTGTCTGCCTGTGGATCCTGTTCCCCTAACTGGGCTGCCTTGTCTGGCCTCAGTGGGAAAGGTTGTGCCTGGGGCAGGGGGGCGGGGTGTGTGGAGGAGGTGGGATGGGGTGGGAAGGTAGGAGGGGTTGATACCTAGATTCAAAGGAGAAGGGAGGAAAGAGTGGGAAGAGGAAAAGTGGGGGGCCTGATATTGGGATGTAAACTGAATACGTAAATTTAATAAAAAAGATACTCTCTTAAAAACTTACAGTGTGGTTCCGGGATCTACTGCACTAAGGAGACAGGTACTCAGGTTCTCCCCAATATAACATTGCTTGGGACACAGCCTGTTGGGGCTCCCATCTGCTCCCAAGAACGGGAGAGCGCTGTGGTCCTCTGGGCGCCAGCTATGCTGTGGGCCATCCCCCCCTGCAGGGTGACCTGCCCCGCCACTGAGAGAGTGCAGAGTGCACTCCGCCATCTTTGCTCCAGTATCCAGGTAGTTGGGACCGCCAGGCTCAGAGACAGACAGGCATAATATCGCTTCGGTCTCAGGCAGCTTGTGTGTAACCTGCTCCAAGAGCTGGACAGTAATCGACGCGCCAGCCCTGCTGTGGGACTTCTGCCCGGCAGAGGGATGCCCCCTCGCCCCCCCACCCCCCAAGAGATCACAAACTCCTGCACAGTGCGGAGGCTACCAGTCTCCCTTTGGTGACCTCTGCTCTGGGAATCCACTACGCTGAGCCTTTGGATGTGCAGGGACTCCCCAATATAACATCACTTGGGGCAAGGCACATCAGGGCTCCAAAGTCACTCAGGAGCAGGGCAGGCCCCAGAAATCGGTGCCAGGGGAATCCTGGTAATCCAGGGGGGCCAGAAATAGCTTTGCAGTCTCACAGGAGGTCCAACCAACAGCCAGTGACAGCAGGACCAACTAAAACCAGAGGTAACCAGATGGCAAAAGGCAAATGTAGGAATGTTACTAACAGAAATCAAAGTAATATGGCACCATCCGAACCCAACTCTCCAACAGCAGCAAGTCCTGGATACCCCACCACACCCGAAAGACAAGATCTGGATTTAAAATCACTTCTCATGATGCTATTAAAGGATCACAAGGAGGGCACAAATAAATCTAATAAAGAATTACAGGAGAACATGAATCAAGGGTTGGAAGCCCTTACAAAGGAAACACAAAAATCACTTAGAGAAATGCAGGAGATCATGGATCAACAGATGGAGGCCCACAAGGAGACAACACAAAAATCGCTTAAAGAAATGAATCAACAGTTAGATGCACTTTCAAAGGAATCACAAAAATTGCATAAAGAAATGCAGAAGAATATGGGTCAACAGATGGATGCCCATAGGGAGGCAACACAAAAATTGCTTAAAGAAATGAATCAACGGATAGATGCCCGTACAAAGGAAACACAGGAGATGCAGGAGGCGATGGATCAACAGATGGAAGTCCATGAGGAGGAAACACAAAAATCACTTAGAGAAATACAGGAGAACTTGGGTCAACAGGCAGAAATCCTGAAAGAGGAAATGCAAAAATACCTTAAAGAAATACAGGAAAATACAAACAAACAAGTGAAGGATCTCAGCAAATTCATCCAGGATCTAAAAAAGGAAGTAGAAACAACTAAGAAATCACAAAGGGAGAGAACTTTGGAGATAGAAAACCTTGGGAAGAAATCAGGAGTCATAGATGCAAACATCAACAGTAGAATACAAGAGATGGAAGAAAGAATCTCAGGTGCTGAAGATACAATAGAAAGCATCGACTCAACAGTCAAAAAAAAATGCAAAATGCAAAAAACGTGTAACCCAAAACATCCAGGAAATCCAGGACACAATGAGAAGACCAAACCTAAGGATTATAGGTATAGATGAGAGTGAAGATTTGCAACTTAAAGGGCCAGTAAACATCTTCAACAAAATTATGGAGGAAAACTTCCCTAACATAAAGAGTGAGATGCCAATGAACGTACAAGAAGCCTACAGAACTCCAAACAGACTGGACCAGAACAGAAATACCTCCCGTCACATAATAATCAAAACATCAAATGTATTAAACAAAGAAAGAATATTAAAAGCAGTAAGAGAAAGGGCCAAGTAACATACAAAGGAAGACCTATCCGAATCACATCAGACTTCTCACCAGAGACTATGAAAGCCAGAAGATCCTGGGCAGATCTCATGCAGACACTAAGAGAGCACAAATGCCAGCCTGGACCACTATACCCAGGAAAACTCTCAATCACCATAGATGGAGAGACCAAGATATTCCATGATAAAACCAAATTTTCACAATATCTTTCCACAAACCCAGCCCTGCAAAGGATAATAGGTGGAAACCGCCAATACAAGGAGAGAAACAACACCCTGGAAAAAATGAGATAGTAACCTTCTTGCATCAAACCCGAAAGTAGATAACCACTCAAACATAAAGATAGCATCAAGAATGGCAGGTGGCAATAATCACTATTCCTTAATCTCTCTTAATATCAATGGCCTCAATTCCCCAATAAAAAGACATAGATTAACAGACTGGATACGTAAACAGGACCCGGTATTTTGCTGCATGCAGGAAACGCACCTCAGTGTCAAAGACAAACACTACCTCAAAGTAAAAGGCTGGAAAACAATTTTACAAGCAAATGGTCCCAAGAAACGAGCCGGAGTAGCCATCCTAATATCAGAAAAAATTGACTTCCAACCTAAAGTCATCAAAAAAGACACAGAAGGACACTACATACTGATCAAGGGAAAAATCCACCAAGAAGAACTCTCAATTCTGAATATCTATGCTCCAAATGCAAGGGCACCCTCATTCATAAAAGAAACTTTACTAAAGCTCAAAGCACACATTGCACCTCACACAATAATAGTGGGTGACTTCAACACCCCGCTCTCTGAAATGGATCGTTCAGGAAAGCAGAAACTAAACAGGGACACAGTGAATCTAATTGAAGCCTTGGACCAAATGGAACTGACAGATATATATAGAACATTTCATCCCAGAGCTAAAGAATATACCTTCTTCTCAGCACCTCATGGTACCTTCTCCAAAATTGACCATATAATTGGTCACAAATCAGACCTCAACAGATATAAGAAGATAGAACTAATCCCATGCCTCCTATCAGATCACTATGGAATAAGGGTGGTCTTCAATGGCAACAAAAACAACAGAAAACCCACATACACATGGAGGCTGAACAATGCTCTACTCAATGATAACTTGGTCAAGGTGGAAATAAAGAAAGAAATCAAAGACTTCTTGAAATTTAATGAAAATGAAGGCACAACATACCCTAATTTATGGGACACAATGAAAGCAGTGCTAAGAGGAAAATTCATAGCCCTGAGTGCCGCCAAAAAGAAACGGGAGACAGCATACACTAGCAGCTTAATGGCACACCTGAAAGCCCTGGAACAAAAAGAAGCAAATACACCAAAGAGGAGTAGGAGGCAGGAAATCATCAAACTCAGGGCTGAAATCAATCAAGTAGAAACAAATAAAACCATACAAAGAATCAACAAAACGAGGAGTTGGTTCTTTGAGAAAATCAACAAGTTAGATAAGCCCTTAGCCAGACTAACCAGAGGGCACAGAGACAGTATCCAAATTAATAAAATCAGAAACGAAAAGGGAGAGATAACAACAGAAACTGAGGAAATTCAAAAAATCATCAGATCCTACTACAAAAGCCTGTATTCAACACAAATAGAAAATCTCGAGGAAATGGACAATTTCCTTGACAGATACCAAATACCAAAATTAAATCAGGATCAAATAGACCATCTAAACCGTCCTATAACCCCTGAAGAAATAGAAGTCATCATTGGAAGTCTTCCAACCAAAAAAAGCACAGGTCCAGATGGTTTTAGTGCAGAATTCTATCAGACCTTCAAAGAAGACCTAACACCAATACTCTTCAAACTGTTCCACAAAATAGAAACAGAAGGAACACTACCCAACTCATTCTATGAAGCCACAATTACGCTAATACCAAAAGCACACAAAGATCAGACAAAGAAAGAGAATCTCAGGCCAATCTCTCTTATGAATATCGATGCAAAAATACTCAATAAAATTCTTGCCAACCGAATCTAAGAACACATCAAAATGATCATTCACCACGATCAAGTAGGCTTCATCTCAGGGATGCAGGGATGGTTCAATATAAGGAAATCCATCAATGTAATCCACTATATAATCAATCTCAAAGAAAAAACCACATGGTCATCTCATTAGATGCTGAGAAAGCATTTGACAAAATTCAGCATCCTTTCATGCTAAAGGTCTTGGAAAGATCAGGAATTCAAGGCCCATATCTAAACATAGTAAAAGCAATTTACAGCAAACCGGTAGCCAACATCAATCTGAATGGAGCGAAACTTGAAGCAATCCCACTGAAATCAGGGACTACACAAGGCTGCCCTCTCTCTCCATATCTTTTCAATATAGTACTTGAAGTTCTAGCTAGAGCAATTAGACAACAAAAGGAGGTCAAAGGGATACAAATTGGAAAGGAAGAAGTCAAACTATCACTATTTGCAGATGATATGATAGTATACTTAAGCGACCCAAAGAACTCCACCAGAGAACTCCTACAGCTGATAAACGACTTCAGCAAAGTGGCTGGATATAAAATCAACTCAAGCAAGTCAGAAGCCTTCCTATACTCAAAGGATAAGCAGGCTGAGAAAGAAGTAAGAGAAATGATACCCTTCACGATAGCCACAAACCATATAAAGTATCTTGGTGTGACTCTCACCAAACAAGTGAAAGATCTGTATGACAAGAACTTCAAGTCTCTGAAGAAATAAATTGTAGAAGACCTCAGAAGATGGAAAAATCTTCCATGCTCATGGATTGGCAGGATTAATATAGTAAAAATGACCATCTTGCCAAAAGCAATATACAGATTCAATGCAATCCCCATCAAAATCCCAACTCAATTCTTCATAGAGTTAGAAAGAGCAACTCAAAAATTCATCAGGAATAACAGAAAACCCAGAATAGCTAAAATTATTCTCAAGAGTAAAAGAACCTCTGGGGGAATCAGTATCCCAGACCTCAAGCTGTACTACAGAGCAATAGTGTTAAAAACCGCATGGTATTGGTACAGTGACAGGCATGTAGATCAATGGAACAGAATTGAAGACCCACAAATGAATCCACACTTCTATGGTCACTTGATCTTTGACAAAGGAGCTAAAACCATCCAGTGGAAAAAAGATAGCCTTTTCAACAAATGGTGCTGGCTCACCTGGAGGTCAACATGCAGAAGAATGCAAATTGACCCATTCTTATCTCCTTGCACTAAGCTCAATTCCAAGTGGATCAAGGACCTCCACATAAAACCAGACACACTGAAACTAATAGAAAGGAAACTAGGGAAGAACCTTGAACATATGGGCACAGGGGAGAATTTCCTGAACAGAACTCCAATAGCTCATGCTCTAAGATCAAGAATTGACAAATGGGACCTCATTAAATTACAAAGTTTTTGCAAGGCAAAAGACACTGTCAAAAAGACAAAGCGGCAACCAACTAACTGGGAAATGATCTTTAGCAACTCTACATTCGACAGAGGGCTAATATCCAATATATACAAAGAACTCAAGAAGTTATACTCCAGAGAGCCAAGTAACCCTATTAAAAAATGGGGTACAGAGCTAAACAAAGAGTTCTCACCTGAAGAATTATCTAATGGCTGAGAAGCACCTAAAGAGATGTTCATCATCCTTAGTCATTAGGGAAATGCAAATCAAAACAACCCTGAGATTCCATCTCACACCAGTCAGAATGGCTAAGATCAAAAACACAGGAGACAGCAGTTGTTGGCGAGGATGTGGAGAAAGAGGAACACTCCTCCACTGCTGGTGGGATTGCAAGCTGGTACAACCACTCTGGAAAGCTGTCTGGCGGTTCCTCAGAAAACTGGGCATTATACTCCTGGAGGATCCGGCTATACCACTCCTGGGCATATCCCCAGAGGCTTTACCTGCATGCAATAAGGACACATGCTCCACTATGTTCATAGCAGCCTTATTTATAATAGCCAGAAGCTGGAAAGAACCCAGATGTCCCTCAACGGAGGAATGGATTCAGAAGATGTGGTATATTTACACAATGGAATACTACTCTGCAATTAAAAACAATGAATTCATGAAATTCCTAGGCAAATGGTCAGAACTTGAAAATATCATCCTTAGTGAGGTAACCCAATCACAAAAGAACACACATGGTATGCAGTCACTGATAAGGGGATATTAACCCAGATTCTCGGAATACCCTAGACACAATTCGCATATCAATTGATTTCCAAGAAGATGGAAGGAGAGACCCCTGGTCCTGGAAAGACTAGATGTAGGGGAATGCCAGGACAGAGAAGTGAGAGTGGGTTGAATGGGGAAAAGAGGGAGGGAAGGGTCTTATGGGACTTTCGGGGAGGGAGGAAACGGGAAAGGGGAAATGATTTTGAATGTAAATAAAAAAAACTTAGAAAATAAAATAAAATAAAAAAAACTTACAATGTATATTTAATGGGTAAATAATAAATATTTTCTTCCTAAGATAGGAAACACGGTAAGGAAAGTCACTTCTACCAGGCTACTCTACATTAAAATCTCAACTTGTTGTATTAAGAGTTGAAAAAAAAAATAACAGACATAATGATTGGGATGAATGTAAAAAAAATTGTTTTTTGGCGTGACATAATTTTAAACAGAAAAATTTGAGGACTCACTCTCTACCAAACACTACAGTCAATAAGTATATTTATTAATTTGTAAGGACATGATTTGTAAATTGTGTCAGTTACTTATGTTATAGAAAGAGAGATTTATTTTGACCTGGGTCTCACAGGATGTTGTTCATCATGGTGGGAAGGCACAGAGGCGGGACAGCTGCATCCTTAATGATGGGTCCTCACACCTTGGCAAAGAAGTAAGAAAGGAAGCAACAGGAGTGAAAGAAAATGATCCTGTCTCCAGGGACCTACATACTCCTGTCAAGTCCTGCCTCCTAAAGGGTCTACAGTCCTTCCCAACTGCCCCAAGTTCCCACCTTCTAAAGGGTCTACAGTCCTTCCCAATGGTCAACTGTCCCAAGTCCATATATATATATATATATATGTATATATATATATGTATGTATGTATATGGGTGGCAAGGAAAGATTGGATCAAAGCCAAAACACTATAGGCCAAGCACTAGCACCTGCAGCACTATATTCAGCACCTGGGGCTCTTGATGGAATCACTTGGGCTCCAACAGCCTTGGGAAGCTCTGTTCCTCCAGATCTGTCAAGTACAGTCCATGGTGGCCTTTCTATCGCCCTGGTTCTCTCTGTTACTGCTTTCCTTTCATTGGCAGAAATGACATGACCTTGTCATTTTCAGAATTCTGTTGTCTTCATTGCAAATCAGGCCTCACCTGTCTATATCAATATACCAGCCCTTCGGGGCCTCCTTGCAGGTTAGATGTAGCATTTTGCCTCATATTTTCCTCCCACTAAAATCTTTTTTTAAAACAGTGTTCCATTTTGTGTCTAATGTCTATTACTTGAGTTTTATTATTGTGATCAAAGACTTAGATATCTTTTAGGGTAGCTTTCCCATTAAAAAATGTATACATGTAAATGTGTATATTTGTGCATTTGTCTGTGTACCATATACATGCAGAGGCCAGAAGAAGGCATTGGATCCCCTGGGACTTGAATTACAGATGACTGTGAGCAAATAGATCCTCAGGAAGAGTAGCCAGTGCTCTTAGCCACTGAGCCATCTTTCTTACAAACAACTTAAAGGAAGAAGTATTGGTTTTGCATCATAGTTTCAGATAGTTTACCCTGTGGTCCTCTTGCCCCATGTGCTTGGACAGAATACTATGGTGACAGCAATGTACAGAGACTGTTCTTTCCTTCCTGACAGATAGAAAGTAGGGGGACAGGAACACAGAGAATGGCTAGGATATGATTCTATCGGCCTACTTCCTTCAGCTGGGCCTGTCTCCAGCATCTTGAGATTGATTCAATTCCGTGGCCCATGCTCAAAGCTCAGCAGCTTTGACCTCTGCATCTATTGTTTCCAGGTGGAGCACCCCTCACAAACTCACATCTGGAAAGTCCCTGTACAAGGCAACATTTTCACATGTCTTAGGGATTAAGTTGGAGATATCTTTGGTAGTCATTATTCTGCCCACCGCAGAGAATTCTCAGTTCCTACTTTTCCTTCATGTTTCTTCTGTTGATTTTCTTCTTTCCTATTTCAGTTTCCTTCTTCTGACTTTTACAGTCTCTCCTGAATCTTTTACTTTTCTAATTTACCCTTTTAAAAATGAAATATTGTTTTCTACATTTTGCTTTTTTTTTTTAAATAAATCTCCATTGATTTGTTTGGAATGTTTTCATTTCTTGTTCAGTTCTTTTAATGGAAACTAAAAATTAATCTCTAATACTTAAGTACTGCTTTGTAGTTTTCATCTGATCCATGACCTTATTTTTGTCATGAATTCTCATTGTTTGTCTTAATGTCATTAAGGTTTTATTCAGAATTTCCATGTAATAATTTACTAAGGCGTTATACAACATTTCTCTGTTCCGTTTGTCAGATGAGGAACACGATAAAATGAGATCTGTTGGGTTATCTTGGGGACTGGCAAGGCATTATGGCTTTCTCTGTAGAATTACAGAGTTTAATAATTTCTGCTTTCTATGTCTACCAGGAAGGATTTCAGACCCTGCCTGTCTGTCCTAGCCATACATGCTTCTTTCAACCTTATCTGGCTTGGAAGAGCTCTCAGTCACCATTCAATGACCAATTTTTGGTCAGGTTAACAGTATCACTTAACAATAATGATGGATTTTCTCTTTTATTTTATATTTATATCTGATCACATTCTTTTTTTGTTTTATTATATTATCAAGAGTTCAGAGATACACCCATATTTCAATGTGTGATGTGATTATTTTTGCTTCTGTGACTATTAAATTCTGTCATCAGGTGAAGGAAGTTAAGTTCCATTTCCTACTGGCCGAGAATTTTGAATCAATTTGGGCGACAAATTGGTTTTTATATATCACCTGTTTTTTTATATAGGATGGTAGCGTTTCCATGGGTTGGAGTCATATGGAAATTCTATTTTCATTCAGTTAATGTGCTTTGGGAGGTTGAACTCAAGTGTGGGGGGCAGGCTTGGATTCATATTGAGTGAATTGGTACACAGGGTTAATGGTACTATGTCCTTTCCCTTGTCAAAAATCATCTCTGATTTATCTTCCTATAACTGAAGTTCCAGGTAGAGTCTGAGAACCTTAGTGTTAGTGTTACGTGTAACACATTCACTGTGGTACAATGAAAAGAATATGGGTCATTATAGCTCTCATCTGTACAGCAACTCATAAAGCCATATTTGCAAAATAATCATTATTGGCTCACTTGCTAAAATGCTTCTTTTGCTTTTAGACAATACCTTTTTTACAGGTGACTGGCATGACATTGTTTTGGTAAGAAGTTTGCAGCTTTGATCACCTTCCCTAACTAGATTGCTGAATTATTATTTTCACTTGGACATGGTGTACAAGGAAGGATGAGGGAAAAATGCCAAAATGATAGACACACTCTCCCTGTCTGTCTGTACTCATGTATCAGTAACCTTATGTGGCTTAACAGAAATATTTACTGTAGACATCCAGGAATGAATAGGCCACTTCAAGCTCCTCCCAGTAGGAGGAGTTCCAATTTCTGCTTTCCCTCAGGACCATTCTACATATACAAGGCAGCGGGGGTCTGTACTAGGATGTAGTCAACAAGCCAAGAGGTTGTTTCTTGGGGATCTCTTAGGAATTATTCTGAGTGAGGCCCGTGTGTCTTCTGAGGGCTGACAAGTATGCACAAAGGAATCTTGACCATGTGAAGCTTCTTCTCACACTACAATGCACTCAGGACTTGTCTAAGCTTTCAAAGTTATGCCCCTTCCACTTGGTTACAAAGCTTGATAACATACCTGTCCTCCAAGGTAGATCAAATTATTTCTACTTGGCTACATTTGTCTCAGGTCACTTGATGATCTAGTAGTTGAGTGTCTAAGAGAATTTTAGAACAGACCAAGAGCTCTCTCTCTCTCTCCAAACTACAAAGTCTAGCTTTCCCCACAGCTTCTGATCTGGTTTCGAAATTAAACTCTCTAATGAGATTCTCAGAGAGATCTAGGTACATATAATATAAACACAGTTGTGGTCCATCGCCTATCATGGCTGGATATGGCTGCATATTCTTCATTAGGCAAGTATTGTAATTACTTTCCACTTGACTCTGGACTGGTTTATGAATAAGATTGACCATGGAAATATGACAGAAGGGATGGGCAGCCAATTCTTAAGCCTTAGGAAGGAAGGCTTTTCTTGCTTCAAGCTGGGGGCATCCTTGTGAGACATTCAGTAGCTTCAAATTGCCATGCTATGGAGAAGCCAGGGGCAGAGCATACATGAGGCTGAGGCATCATGGAAGAGGAAAGATGAATCTTCACTATTGGGCTCTGCAAATGCTTCCAATCTGTGAGGTAAACACGAGATTGATGGGTTTTGTATAGTTATAGCTTGGGATGGGTGGTTACACCGCATAATTTATCCAATATCTCATAAGGACTACTTAGCATAAATTACACCATTGCGTGGCTGAACTGAGCCCAGTTTAGGATCCTGACTTGAAGCCATTGAATGCAAAGCTATTTGCTGTAGTTTAACTGTATACTGTGGAATTTGGAAAGCTTTTATGCTGACCAGAGGTGTAAGAGCCTGGGAAATGTTATCATAGACAGCTGACAAATAAAGGCTTTTGAAACTTGGAGCTATGATTGATCTCTGTGTGTATAAGTTGAGCACACAGAAAAACCCAATGTATTCTCTTTGAGTCTAGTAAAGGATATTCCTGGTAAGAATTTCAGGTTTCCTGTTCATGTGTGAAGTGTCTTCCAAGTTTTTATTTCTATAGAAAAACAGGGATTATTTGCTTTTTTCCTGAAAGCAGGAGAGATGTAAATCTATTTTTCAGTGTTAATTCTAGCAGTATATTTGAAACACAATACGAAGTACAATATAGTGAAAGATATATAGTCACTACTATACAAGATGGGCTTACTGTAGTCATTGCTATACCCGTTCCAAACTCTAAAGCAACCAATTCACATGAATATAGTTCTGTTAGCAGCATCCATGTAATTTACCAAGAGAAGATGATAGACTGTCCAGCAAATGCCTCAAAATTTTGAGTTTTGAGTTTTGATTTGATTTTTTTTTTCAAATAAGAAATTTCCACAGTGTACTATAGCTAACTATTCTATTCTTTGCTCTTTGACAGAACTCCGCTCAGGTATTCCACAGTGGGCTGTGTCTTTATCACACCGTTTTCCAATAGACTTTGAGCGTGTATCTATGAGTGTGTCTGTACTATCTCAGCTTCCTTTGGAACCCCCACACTTAGCCACTTAGCTAAGAGCAGAAGCCCTTGGGTCACTGAAATGCAACTAAGAGGCAAGAACATAGTGAAGGACTCGGACATGCATTGCCTGACTTTGTTTCCCAGGCTTGAACTGCAGATCAATTTATTTCTAAAACAAGCAAGATGCAGATGGGTCTCCCTGGGTGATGCAACCTTCTCCATGGGTCAAGGGAGTCCTTTAGCTGTCATCCACCTCTCTTTGTATATAATGGTATATTCTGGAAGCATCATGAAAAGGCAAGTGTGTGTTCATTTATCGCACTTTGTAGGTTAAGTCCTTTACAATTACATGTGACTCATCTGTCTTACAGGAGCCAAAGGAAGAGGCCACTCTTAAGTGTGACTTTTGTTTTCTGTGTTTATTAGTTTTGCTTTTGCTTGAATAAGAGTACATATGCTGTCATGACATCCTGATATTTACAACATTTTCAAAATCTATTATGAGTAGCTTAGGCCAGAGCATTTGGCCAGTTATTTCTGCCCATGTTCTGACTTTTGGGTGAAGTTCTATCAATTTCTTTTCTATAAAAGTGGAAGTAAATGTTGGTATTTATTCTTGTAAAATACTGAAGGGCATCCTTACATGTTCCTACACTACATGTTTTTAACTTAGCAAGGAATATTCATGTTCTTCATTGTTCTCTTAACAAGAAAAGAAACCCTGCTCCCTGTTTTCCAAAGTTAGGACTTTTGCAGAATCATTCTCTTCTGACCAAGCTCATCACTACACAAACCTGTTTGTGAGGAATGCATAGCAAAGCAGACTTTGTGTCTACATTTTGCAGGATTCTTATCTGTTTAAAGCTGGGAATGGGGTAGCTGTCTCTGCCTCCCATCTCTGATAAGGATCTCTTCAAGTTCCCAGCAGCCCCTTTGTCTGTGCTTCTGAGAGTATGGGTGTGGATGCTGGAAACAGATAAGGAGAAACCCCTAGCCTTAATGGCTCTGGCTTTAAAACCAGGAACATAGCCATTGGGCCTTACTTAGAGAACTTTTATTGGAACATTGTCACAAAATGCTGTGAGGCCATTGGACTACCACAAGTAACTTAGTCATGCTCTCTGCTATCCATTTTATTCTCTGTGCTCAGACAAATATGCACATTATTAAGTGCCAAGTGAATGTATACTTTAGTGGAAAGTAATTTATAAAACCCAAAATTCTTTCAATGAGTTTTATATCACTACTACATTAAAAACTCTGAGTGCAGAGTTTAATTATTAGGTGCATAAATTATAGGTTAATCACCTGATGATCTACATATTGTATTTTTAGAATCATAGTGCCTATGTTTAAAGGATGATCATGAATTCATATGTTGCTATGCATAATAACATCTAATTTTTATACTTTGATTGTAAGAAAATAAGAAGAAAAATCTACACAGAGAAGCTTGAAGATAGAAAATTATTTTTAAAATAATTTTTAAGTTATTACTTCAAGAGCCCGAGGCAAAGAAGGTTCAGCGACAGGCCCAAAGTCCGATCCAGCTCAAGGGGAGGTCCCGAGGCCTGACACTATTACTGAGGCCATGGAGTGCTCACAAAAGGGACCTAGCATGACCTCATTCCTGAAGACCCAACAAACAGCTGAAAGAGTCAGATGCAAATATTTGCTCCCAACCAATGGACAGAAGCAGCTGACCCCTGTTGTTGAATTAGGGAAGCCTGAAAGAAGCTGAGGAGAAGGGCCAGCAATCTTTTTTTTTTTTATTTACATTCCAAATCATTTCCCCTTTCCCGTTTCCTCCCTCCCCGAAAGTCCCATAAGCCCCCTTCCCTCCCTCTTTTCTCCATTCAACCCCTCTCGTTTCTCTGTCCTGGCATTCCCCTACATCCAGTCTTTCCAGGACCAGGGGTCTCTCCTTCCATCTTCTTAGAAATCTATTGATATGCGAATTGTGTCTAGGGTATTCCGAGATTCTGGGTTAATATCCCCTTATCAGTGACTGCATACCTTGTGTGTTCTTTTGTGATTGGGTTACCTCACTAAGGATGATATTTTCAAGTTCTGACCATGTGCCTAGGAATTTCGTGAATTCATTGATTTTTTTTTCTTTAATATTTTTTTTATTATTATTTATTTTATTTTAATTTTTTAATTTACATTCCAAATCACTTCCCCTTTCCCGTTTCCTCCCTCCCCGAAAGTCCCATAAGCCCCCTTCCCTCCCTCTTTTCTCCATTCAACCCCTTCTCCTTACTCTGTTCTGGCATTCCCCTACATCCAGTCTTCCCAGGACCAGGGGTCTCTCCTTCCATCTTCTTAGAAATCTATTGATATGCGGATTGTGTCTAGGGTATTCCGAGATTCTGGGTCAATATCCCCTTATCAGTGACTGCATACCATGTGTGTTCTTTTGTGATTGGGTTACCTCACTAAGGATGATATTTTCAAGATCTGACCATTTGCCTAGGAATTTCGTGAATTCATTGTTTTTAATTGCAGAGTAGTATTCCATTGTGTAGATATACCACATCTTCTGAATCCATTCCTCCATTGAGGGACATCTGGGTTCTTTCCAGCTTCTGGCTATTATAAATAAGGCTGCTATGAACATAGCGGAGCATGTGTCCTTATTGCATACAGGTAAAGCCTCTGGGTATATGCCCAGGAGTGGTATAGCCGGATCCTCCAGGAGTGTCATGCCCAGTTTTCTGAGGAACCGCCAGACTGCTTTCCAGAGTGGTTGTACCAGCTTGCAATTCCACCAGCAGTGGAGGAGTGTTCCTCTTTCTCCACATCCTCGCCAACAACTGCTGTCTCCTGTGTTTTTGATCTTAGCCATTCTGACTGGTGTGAGATGGAATCTCAGGGTTGTTTTGATTTGCATTTCCCTAATGACTAAGGATGATGAACATCTCTTTAGGTGCTTCTCAGCCATTAGATATTCTTCAGGTGAGAACTCTTTGTTTAGCTCTGTACCCCATTTTTTAATAGGGTTGCTTGCCTCTCTGGAGTTTAACTTCTTGAGTTCTTTGTATATATTGGATATTAGCCCTCTGTCGGATGTAAGGTTGGTAAAGATCATTTCCCAGTTAGTTGGTTGCCGCTTTGTCTTTTTGACAGTGTCTTTTGCCTTGCAAAAACTTTGTAATTTAATGAGGTCCCATTTGTCTATTCTTGATCTTAGAGCATAATTTATTGGAGTTCTGTTCAGGAAATTCTCCCCTGTGCCCATATGTTCAAGGTTCTTCCCTAGTTTCCTTTCTATTAGTTTCAGTGTGTCTGGTTTTATGTGGAGATCCTTGATCCACTTGGAATTGAGCTTAGTGCAAGGAGATAAGAATGGGTCAATTTGCATTCTTCTGCATGTTGACCTCCAGTTGAGCCAACACCATTTGTTGAAAAAGGCTATCTTTTTTCCACTGGATGGTTTTAGCTCCTTTGTCAGCAGTCTTAATTAATCTGAACCCCCAGGATCTCTCAAACACTGGTCCGCCAGACTGGTGCCAAACATACACCAGCTGATATGAGGGCCCCAGCACATATACAGTAGAGGACTGCCTGGTTTGTGTTCATTCAGAGAACACACCCTCAAAGACTGGAAGCCCCAGGGAGTTTAGAGGTCAGGTGGGGTGGGGGTGGGGACATCTACGTGGAGACAGGGGGTAGGGGAGGAGGTATGGGATGTGGAACAGTTGGAGGGTGGAGAGGGGTGGCAGAGTGGGTTATAAAATATGGAGTGTATAAAAATAATTCATTAATAAAAAAAGTTATTGCTTCTTGGCCTTTTGGCTAAGATCAAGTGTAAAAAAAAGTTATTATTTCAAGTGTGTTAGTTTTGCCTGCGTGTATGCCCATGTTCCTGGTGCCTTCAGAGTCTGGAAAAGTCATCAGGTTCCCCAGAACTGGAATTATAGATGCTGGTAAGCTGTCCAGGAGGATCCACGTCTTCCGGAAGAGCAGCAGGTGTTCCTAACGTCTGGGCCATGGTTCCAGCTGCTAGAAAAAATATTTTATTTGTTCCTTACAAATTTATGGGCAGATAACATCTCTATTAGTTAGCTTTCTCATTGCTGTGACAAAGCCTTCTGACAAAAGTGACTTAAGGGAGGGAAGGGATGTCACGTTGCAGGAGCCTGAGGCAGTGGGTCACACTGCATCCACAGTCAGGAAGCAGAGATATGAATGCCTCTGCTCAGGCTACACTTCCTTCTTATGCAGCACAGAACCCCAGTCTAGAACAAAGTTCCTTTCTTTATCATATGTTTTCCAAATTCAATTAATCAAGATAATCTCTCTGATGTTTGGCTGAGGGTCTCCGCATCTGTTTCCATGAGCTGTTGGATGAAGCCTCTCAGGAGACAATTATCCTAGGCTCCTGTCTGAAAACAGAGCAGAGTCTCATTAATGGTATCAGGGATTGTCTCTCTCCCATAGGATAGGTCTCAAATTGGGCCAGTCATAGGTTGGCTGTTCCCTCAATCTCTGCTTCATCTTTATTCTTGTGTATCTTGTAGGTAGGGCAAATTTTGGGTGGGGGAGTTCATGTGGAAGAGTGGGGGATAGAATTGACAGGGCCAGAGGGGTCAAGGACACCACAAGAAGACTACAGAGTCAAATAACCTTGGTCCGTGGGGGCCCACAGAGACCGAATCACCAACCAAAGAGCATGCAGAGGCTGGACCTATAGGTCCCCTTCATATATGTAGCAGATGTACAGCTTGGTCTTCGTGAGGGACCCCCTAATAATTGGAGTAGGGGTTCTCTTTGACTCTGTTGCCTGTCATTGGATCCCTTTTTATTATTAGCTCAACTGCCTGGTTGGGCTTCAGTGGGAGAGAATGCATTCAGTCCTGCAGTGGCTTGATGTCCCAGGGTGGGGTGGTACTCAAAGGGGGGTAATGGGAGGAGGAAATTGAGTGGGACTAGGAGGAAAGGATGGGGTAGGAGCTATGACTGGGACGTAAAGTGAGTAAATAAATAAATTAACGGAAAAAAAAAGTGATAATCTCTTACAGGTGGGTCAAGTGACTTGTCTCCTAGGTGATTTCAGAGTTGTCAAATCGGCAATTAGTACTGACCATAAAATGCCCTTATGCTGCTTTTTTTAAAATTGGATACTTTATGTATTTACATTTTAAATGTTTTATCCCTTTTCCTGGTTGCCCCTCCTGAGCCCCCCATCTCATCCCCCATTTCCCTGCTTTTATGAGGGTGCTCACCCACCTGCCCACCCACTCCCACCTCACTACACTAACATTCTTCTACACTGGGGAATTGAGCCTTCACAGGACCAAGGACCTCTCCTCCCATTGATATCAGATAAGGCCATCCTCTGCTACATGTGTGGCTGGAGCCATGGGTCACTCCATGTATACTCTTTGGTTGATGGCTTAGTCCCTGAGAGATCTGGGGGTTTGGTTGGTTGATATTGTTGTTATTCCTATGGGGCTGCAAATCCCCAGCTCCTTTGATCCTTTCTCTAGCTCTTCCATTGGGGTCCCCATGCTCAGTCCAATGGTTGGCTATGAGCATCCGCTTCTGTTTTTGTCAGGCTCTATCAAAGTCTCTCAGGAGACAGTTAAAACAGGCTCCTGTCAGCAAGCACTTTTTGGCATCCACAATAGTGTCTGTGTTTGGTAACTGTATATAGGATAGATACCCATGTGGGTCAGTCTCTGGATGGCCTTTCCTTTAGTCTCTGCTCCACACTTTGTCCCCGTATTTCCTTGGGAGCCATTCTGAATTAAAAATTTGGAGATGAGTGGGTGGCCCCATCTCCCGTCTGGAGACCTTACCTAACCTCTGGATATGGTCTCTACAGGTTCTCTCTCCCCTTTGTTGGGCATTTCAGCTAATATCATCCCTTTTGGATCCTGAGAGCCTCTTGCTTTTCTGGTATCTGGGACTTGCTGGTGGCTACCCCCTCAGCTCCCCATCCCCAATTGCTACACACCTCTGTTCAAATTCCTGATCCTCTGTATATCATCCCCACCTCCTCCCATATCTGATCCTTCCTCCCCTCCTTTCTCTTCTCCCTTCTCTCTACCTCCCAAATCCCTCTTACCCTCTACCTCCTGTGATTCTCCCTTCTAAGTAAGCATCCACACTTTGGTCTTCTTTCTTGTTGAACTTCATATGGTCTGTAAATTGTATCTTGGATATTCTTAGCTTTTGGGCTTTAAAATAAAACACAACCTACATTTTAAAGATGAGGTGATATATCTTTTAGTAAAAACAAGAGAAAAGCCTTAATAGAATTGTCTAAATATCTCTTAGAGAAGTAGAAACATATTACATATTTTCAAAACAGGCGAATAAGGAAGTTTCTGGAGAACTTTGACATGATTCTGGCATTACATGTTCTCTGCTACTGTCAATTTTTATGTGTCCAGTACAAGTCTGCCTTCTATTACAGTTTATGTCAAGATGATACTGCCCCCCCCTCAGCTTTAGAATACATTGGGAATAAAAATCATTTCAATGGGGCTGGTCTTGTCTATGAAGCACACTTAAAATATTGATGCAAGACTATAACATATTCCATTTTACTTAAAATACCAGAAACGAACATCGAGAAATGTGTTTAACTGGACAGAGACTTTAAAAATAGATGGAATGAATAAAACACATTTGAAGTATTGATGCAAGAATATAATGGAGTCCACTTTACTTGACAGAATACCAAAAATAAACAGTGAGAAACATGCCTTATCGAACATGGACTTTACCCATGGACTGGAATTAATCTTGTGATTAGGGAGGTGAAAAGCTAATCACGATGCTCCTTCTCCGTGTCAGTGTTTGGAAAGCTATGACAAAGAAACAGATAAAGGAAAACCATGTGTGGCTGACGATATGGAGAAACTGGGACTCCTGTGAAGGATGTGAAAGTGTAGTCCTGTGCAAAGCATGAGGATGCCTCAAATAGTTCATCACTGAGTTACAACAGAACCAGTAATTGCACGTGAAGTCATTATACTCATGAGAGGAAGACAGACTGGAGTTGGTATTTGTTTGACATCATTCACCACAGCAGTACTTATGTAGTTAAACTGCAGAAGAAAGCGGATGAGCAGATGAGTGAAGAGGGATTACAGGCAAAGGATATTTGTCTATGAAAAGGAATGGAATTTTGATATACACTATGATATGCACGAGTCCTAGAAAGGCTGCACTAAGTACATCGAGACAGACTAATGGATAATCATCTCGTGATTCCACTTAAGAAATCCTGTTGTCATAGTAGTGACACAAACTACAGGATGTGAGAGACAGGTGCTGGGGGGGGGTGGGAGGGAGCACGAGTATGAACTATGGCACACTTGTGAGCTAATTCTGTAAAACTGGTGTGGAGATGTACCTCAGGTAAACAGGTCCTTCGAGAACGCCAGCCGCCACAGTGGGGACCTAATTCCAGATCCTAACAGAGAGGTTTCCTAAACTCAGGAGGGTTAATATAGTAAAAATGACCATCGTGCCAAAAGCAATATACAGATTCAATGCAATCCCCATCAAAATCCCAACTCAATTCTTCATAGAGTTAGAAAGAGCAATTCAAAAATTCATCTGGAATAACAGAAAGCCCAGGATAGCTAAAACTATTCTCAACAGTAAGAGAACTTCTTGGGGAATCAGTATCCCGGTCCTCAAGCAGTACTACAGAGCAATAGTGTTAAAAACTGCATGGTATTGGTACAGTGACAGGCATGTAGATCAGTGGAACAGAATTGAAGACCCAGAAATGAACCCACACACCTATGGTCACTTGATCTTTGACAAAGGAGCTAAAACCATCCAGTGGAAAAAAGATAGCCTCTTCAACAAATGGTGCTGGTTCAACTTGAGGTTAGCATACAGAAGAATGCAAATCGATCCATTTTTATCTCCTTGTACTAAGCTCAACTCCAAGTGGATCAAGGACCTCCACATAAAACCAGACACACTGAAACTAATAGAAAAGAAACTAGGGAAGAGTCTTGAACATATGGGCACAGGGGAAAATGTCCTGAACAGAACACCAATAGCTTACGCTCTAAGATCAAGAATTGACAAATGGGACCTCATAAAATTACAGTTTCTGTAAGGCAAAGGACACTGTCAAAAGGACAAAGCAGCAGTCAACAAATTGGGAAATGATCTTTACCAACCCTACATCCGACAGAAGGCTAATATCCAATATATACAAAGAACTCAAGAAGTTAGACTCCAGAGAGCCAAATAACCCTATTAAAAATGGGGTACAGAGCTAAACAAAGAGTTCTCACCTGAAGAATATCGAATGGCTGAGAAGCACCTACAGAAATGTTCAACATCCTTAGTCATTAGGGAAATGCAAATCAAAACAGCCCTGAGATTCCACCTCACACTAGTCAGAATGGCTAAGATCAAAAACACAGGAGAAAGATCATTTCCCAGTTAGTTGGTTGCCGCTTTGTCTTTTTGACAGTGTCTTTTGCCTTGCAAAAACTTTGTAATTTAATGAGGTCCCATTTGTCAATTCTTGGTCTTAGAGCATAAGCTATTGGAGTTCTAGTCAGGAAATTCTCCCCTGTGCCCATATGTTCAAGGTTCTTCCCTAGTTTCCTTTCTATTAGTTTCAGTGTGTCTGGTTTTATGTGGAGGTCCTTGATCCACTTGGAATTGAGCTTAGTGCAAGGAGATAAGAATGGGTCAATTTGCATTCTTCTGCATGTTGACCTCCAGTTGAGCCAGCACCATTTGTTGAGAGGGCTAATATCCAATATATACAAAGAACTCAAGAAGTTAGACTCCAGAGAGCCAAGTAATGCTATTAAAAAATGAGGTACAGAGCTAAACAAAGAGTTCTCACCTGAAGAATATCTAATGGCTGAGAAGCACCTAAAGAGATGTTCATCATCCTTAGTCATTAGGGAAATGCAAATCAAAACAACCCTGAGATTCCATCTCACACCAGTCAGAATGGCTAAGATCAAAAACACAGGAGACAGCAGTTGTTGGCGAGGATGTGGAGAAAGAGGAACACTCCTCCACTGCTGGTGGGATTGCAAGCTGGTACAACAACCACTCTGGAAAGCTGTCTGGCGGTTCCTCAGAAAACTGGGCATGACACTCCTGGAGGATCCGGCTATACCACTCCTGGGCATATACCCAGAGGCTTTACCTGCATGCAATAAGGACACATGCTCCACTATGTTCATAGCAGCCTTATTTATAATAGCCAGAAGCTGGAAAGAACCCAGATGTCCCTCAACGGAGGAATGGATTCAGAAGATGTGGTATATTTACACAATGGAATACTACTCTGCAATTAAAAACAATGAATTCACGAAATTCCTAGGCAAATGGTCAGAACTTGAAAATATCATCCTTAGTGAGGTAACCCAATCACAAAAGAACACACATGGTATTCAGTCACTGATAAGGGGATATTAACCCAGAATCTCGGAATACCCTAGACACAATCCGCATATCAATAGATTTCCAAGAAGATGGAAGGAGAGACCCCTGGTCCTGGAAAGACTAGATGTAGGGGAATGCCAGGACAGAGAAGCGAGAGGGGGTTGAATGGGGAAAAGAGGGAGGGAAGGGGGCTTATGGGACTTTTGGGGAGGGAGGAAACGGGAAAGGGGAAATGAGTTTGAGTGTAAATAAAAAAAACTTAGAAAATAAAATAAAATTAAAAAAAAAAACCAAAAAAAAAAAAAAAACCCACAGGAGACAGCAGTTGTTGGCGAGGATGTGGAAAAAGAGGAACACTCCTCCACTGCTGGTGGGAGTGCAAGCTGGTACAACCACTCTGGAAAGCAGTCTGGTGGTTCCTCAGAAAACTGGGCATGACACTCCCGGAGGACCCTGTTATATCATTCCTGGGCTTATACCCAGAGGCTTCCCCTGCGTGCAATAAGGACACATGCTCCACTATGTTCATAGCAGCCTTATTTATAATAGCCAGAAGCTGGAAAGAACCCAGATGTCCCTCAACGGAGGAATGGATTCAGAAGATGTGGTATATTTACACAATGGAATACTACTCTGCAATTAAAAACAATGAATTCACGAAATTTTTAGGCAAATGGTCAGGACTTGAAAATATCATCCAGAAGCTCGGAATAGCCAAGACACAATTCACATATCAATTGATTTCCAAGAAGAAGGAAGGAAAGACCCCTGGTCCTGGAAAGACTGGATGTAGCAGTGTAGGGGAATACCAGGACAGAGAAGCGGGAGGAGGTTGAATGGGGAACAGGGGGAGGGAAGAGGGCTTATGGGACTTTCGGGGAGGGGGGAACCGGGAAAGGGGAAATCATTGGGAATGTAAATAAAAAATATAGAAAAAAAATTTAAAAAAAGTTTCTCAAAGGCGTGGGTGCTCTAAGATCGTAAGCGACCTCGCCATGAGGGATGCATGATGTGGAATCACCAGCTGAAAAAGAGACCGGTATCGGTCCATGCTGGCTTGTAGGCACACAGATGGAGAAGTATTTGTTAGCTCATTCTACAGTACCTGCAGAAAGATAGGGACCAGGACTCCGGGAAGTGTGGCCGGATCGCTGACTCCCATGATGCTCTGTCTCTTATGCAATTGTGTCTACAAGGAGCAGAGCGGGTCCTCGTTTAACCGTGAGTCAAACATTAAGTCATGTTTAAGGAGGTAAGCCAGGGACAAAAGACTTCTGGGAAGAGACGGTAATGACTACTATGGAGCATGATATAACCAATACCACATAGAACTGTGAGTAAGGGGGTTGGGGATTCAGCTCAGCGGTTGAGAGTTGGCCTTAAACACAAGACCAGGAGTTTGGTACTGGGTTTGGTCCTCAACTCTGAACAAGACAAAACCAAAAACAGCAACAACAACAGCAACAAAAAACCCAACTCAGGGAGAGGAAAGTATAGCAATGTATAAATTTACGGTAAGAGAAGGAGTACACACAAACTCAGAGACTTTAATGTGTAACAGACAAACTACTCATAGATTGTTTTACATGAAGATTATAAAAGAGAAACCCCAAAATAACGACACTAAAGGGCCAAGGTATAGCTACAATATTAAGAAGTAAAGGGACATATAAATTTAAATGTGAAGAGAAGGTAAGGACAAGTTTCCTTGATCTACTCTTTTTTTTTTTCTTCCAGAGCTGAGGACCGAACCCAGGGCCTTGCGCTTGCTAGGCAAGCGCTCTACCACTGAGCTAAATCCCCAACCCCTTTTATTATTATTATTATTATTATTTGGTTTTTTTCGAGGCAGGGTTTCTCTGTGTAGCCCTGGCTATCCTGGAACTCACTCTGTAGACCAGGCTAGCCTCGAACTCAGAAATCCGCCTGCCTCTGCCTCCCAAGTGCTGGGATTAAAGGTGTGCGCCACCACCGCCCGACAAGTTTCCTTTTTATTGTTATTGTTTTTATTTTTCAGTTTTCCAACTGCTTTGTTTGGCAGCAGAGGATCTGAGCTCTTATTATGGTTCGAGCTAATCCTGCCTCCTGCCCTCCCCGCAACGTTTTGTTTTGTTTTGTCTTTATTTTTGAGATTGCATTTTAATTACGATGTTTCTTCCTTTTCTCTCCTCATCCCAAGCTCTTGTCTTTGTCTACCAGTAAAATATTTTAAAATGATTAAAATGGGAAATATGCTATGTCTTATCACAATAAAAGGACGAACAGAAGGGCAGAGATAAAAATCAGGGTTGTTCCAGCTGGAGTTAATGTCTGCATATCTGATGCCCCCTTTTATGTGACGACACCACCCTATGCCAGACCCCTGAGAATTGTATACGTGGTTTCTATATGAATTTCCACGTCAGTGGTAGAAGTGGTTTCTGTCTGAAACTTGAATGCATCTCTAAATTCACTCCCAAAGCATTCTCAGTTTCCAGTCCCTTCAAAGGATTCCGAGGATGGAAGAAATTGTTGTAAGATCTGATATCCACTGAGACTTGTTGTAGTAACTTTAAAGCTGAAGGTTAGAATCATGAAAACCTAAATGGACAAAACACCAGGGAGTTCTTAACAATTAATAAAAGATGAAACCAGAGAAGCTATGAATTCCAAGGAGGCCTATACAGTAGGGCTTGGGTGGAGGAAAGGGGGAAGGAAGAGGTGATGGAATTATAGTATTATCTCTAAAAGTAAAAAAAAAAAATTAGAAGAGAGAGGTTTAGGCAATTTCAAATTATCTGCATAACCAACGCAGATAATTAAATAGATAATTCTGCTAGATAGTAATATAGAAAACTGTTTTGATGATTTTTAGCTATAATTTGAAATTTTCACATGACTATGGATAGGTTGGTTGGGCTTATTCAAACTTTCAAGCCAAATTGAACTTTGCTAAGCAGATCAATGCCTCCCTCAACAGCACCCCAACCTGATTCCTACTGACAGGATTGTCCTGACAGTGAACCACATCACTTCCTCAGACTTGCAGTGGTCATTCTATTCCATGTGAATCAACTCTCCAACCCACAGCATGTCTTGTCTGTGCCACCACTTTTTAAAAAATAATCTTATATGTATATAAGTACACTGTTGCAGTCTTCAGACACACCAGAAGAGGGCATTAGATCCCACTACAGATGGTCGTGAGCCATCACATGGTTGCTGGGTATTGAACTCAGGACCTCTGGAAGAGCAGCCAGTGCTCTTAACTGCTGAGCCATCTCTCCAGTCCTTTAAGTTAGCTTCTTATTTCCTTGAGTCTGAATCACCAACAGTTTATGTCAGGATATGCTCACTGTATCTACAAAAAACAAACAAAAACAAACAAAAAATAAAAACAAAAAAAACCCCAAAAGACAAAAACCAACCAACCAGACAAATGAACAAACAAAAAACAACACGTGTTGCTGCATTCCGGCTCTTGGACCTATAACTCTTACCACTCTCTCCAGAATGTTCTTTGGGGCCTAGCTTCTGGGACCCCTCATGTTACTTTCTTTACTCATGAGTATTGACTGTAGCAGGTCTCTTTCGGTGACTTCCTCAGCTTCGTGGATGGCTTGTTCTGCTTTCCCTGAAGTTTTTACGAGTAGTGGGAGACTGGTGGGTAGTCGTGGCTTAGGGAACAGACGAAAGGGCACATCTTCCATGCTTACCCTCTTATTTGCTTCAGTGGTTCAATTGATCCTGTACTCTAGAGACTTGGATGTACCCCTTTGACCTTCAAAAACACTTTTCAGAATGTTTAGAGAACACTTTTCTAGACTACTATTAGGAATCAGTAAAACGTCATGTTTTCTTCATGTTTATGTATTCTATTTAGTATCGTGAGTAAATAAGGAAGGGGTAGGAATTACCTACTTAGGGTGTGCTTGGCATTCTAGACAGAGCTGCACTCTCTTGGAAATTAAGCTTCTTAGTTCTAAGGTCTTATGTTCAATAACCAGGTAGATATGAAGAATCAAACCCATTAATATTAGAGCATAAGGTATGCTAAGCAACCTAAGTACTTACATTTTATATAATCTCTATCAATCCAATATAAGCAATGTAGGAACAGAAAGAGGAAGACCCTGCACTTTATGAAGATTCCTTGGTATAATTCTCAAGACCAGATGTTAATAAACATCAAATAAACATGGACACTTACATTCCAATTGCCTTCTTGAAAAGCAATATGGAAGCTCACAGTTATTTTCTTTCAATGTGCTAGGTTTAAATAATGTTCCTCTTGGATTTTCATGCCTGTGATTTTCCTTCAGGAGTTTCGGTGAATCTTCTCAGTTAATCACAAATTCCGTAGAGGGACTTGCTAAATTTCACCACTATTAGTGTTTTGCAAACAAACATTCCTGTTTAGACTGTAATAATCCCTAAGAATTATATGGCCTATCCTTGCCTAATAAGTCAGATTCCAGTACTGCATTTGTTTTAGTTTATACTCTTTGCACACAGCACAAAGGGCGAGGAGGTAATCTTTGTTCTCAGGCAACATTTTAATTATAAGGTTTGTATTTGCAAAGGTATCAATGACTTAACTGTGTGAACTGCTTTTGTGCGGCTGTGACCAAAATACCAGAAGGACCAACTCAAAGAAGGCATGTTTATTTTGCCTCCTATTTCAGGGATTTTAGTTCATGCCTCTGAAGCATCTACCACTTCAAGAACACAGCATCATCTTCCAGAAAGCAGCACTCAATACAAAAGCATGTTAATGCAGTCAGGAATGATGATTTCCAAGTTGATTTCAGAACAATGTATTATCTTCTAGCTCTACCGATTCTAACACTGCAGACTTGCAAGAATTATATTCACCACCATCACCTGGTCTTTGAACAAGCTGCCTCGGAAAGATACCATGAAGCCAAGAGTGACTAGAATGCTCTAGTATGACAACCCTTAGCATTACTATGCATGCAGCCATATGGAAATATTCTTCTATTCCCTGTCTTATAGAATGAAGAGAAGGAAAACTTTATGACCGGAAATGAGTAGGAAATAGCAGTAAAATGATCCCGGTGACTGTTATAATAGAACTGTCCCTTTAAGCTTCTGGTGACAGGTAGTCCCTGCTTTGCCTGCTCAAAGTCCTGTAGAGGAAGCCTTTAGTCATTAGTGCTGAAAAGCACCAATAGCCTTAGTCATTTTGTAGAGTGAATCTATACACGTTTATAGGGCATGGTTTGGACGCTACCGTCATTTGATAATTTATGCTCATATAAACATTTATAAGTTAATCTAAATATCTCAAGCTATGTGTTTGTTTTGCTGGAATGCTCATGGTGAAAATTAAGTGCTGAGTCACAGAAACATCTGGGCAAGGCTGTGGATGACTCAGGACAAAGTCATTGCCATTATTGAAACTGAAAGACCATGGCTTCCTGACAATGAGTCATAAGTACCATATTCTGAGGCAAAGGGTCGTGGTCTCATTACATGTTCATCTTCGCATAGTAGCCTCACCATGGTATTCCAATAGAATTGCAGGTTTGGCTGGTAAAATATCAGCAATAAAAAATTAGCCCTGCATCTTCTTTTTTTTTTTTTATGGGAAACCAGCTCAAGTTTAATTGTGAGATTTAAAAATTGTACAAGTTTTCTTCCATCTGCCCTCCCACCCCATGTGTCGACTCTTAAAATGACAGGAAAACATCACCCATCACAGGTTGAATGGTTTAGTAAGTTTACATCTTCAGTTCCTCTATGAAGCACCCAGTATTCCTTACTCAAAACACCAGTCTGACCTGGCAGTAGCGGA
Source organism: Tokudaia tokunoshimensis (assembly GCA_036184795.1). NCBI lineage: Eukaryota > Metazoa > Chordata > Mammalia > Rodentia > Muridae > Tokudaia > Tokudaia tokunoshimensis. Next base: position 75,365,929 of record BTHU01000006.1, read on the forward strand.
CAGTAAATTTCATCCTCAGAGTTAAGAAATTCAGATTCTCTGAGCATACTATGATGCAGTGGCACTTGTCCAGAACTGGTACCATCCCATATCTGGGGAACTTTAAATATAACAGTGAAAAAAAAAACTCTTTCCCCTTCAAGGGGAAGAAAGAACATGACTACTCAAAACCCAACCAGTGTGGCTGAGGTCTATCCATCCTAACTCTTCCGGCTCCATTTCCCCCACTCCTCTCTTTCCTTTTCTAAAGCAGAGCAATAGAGACCAAAACCTAACCTGAGTTACGAGAAAACAAGACAGCAGTGGCTAGAGAGGGAGTGACTTGGAGCAACTGGGACGCTCCTTTACCTCCCTAGTACAACGCATGTGCTTCACAGAAAAAACAGTAACAACAAATTCACAAGCTACAACAGTTAAAATCACAAAGCCCATTTTTCATCCAGGGGTGCTGGGGGAGGCAGGAAGAAGTGGGAGGGTAAATGACACAAGGAAAGGGGGAAAGAATACTCAAATCAGTCCAGGCACAGGAGCTGCAAATGCTAAAAACAACAAGTGGAAAACTCTGGTCCTTCCAGACCTAGGGTGATGGTAGAAATCCACGTACTGGAGTCAGGAAGATTCCAATTCAAAGACAAGGGGATAATGCAGACGGCCCTTGGCAGTGGGTCCCACCTTCCGCCTTCCACTGCAGGGGGGAGGAGAATAGAGAAAGGAGCTGCCACGCCCTTCCCCCAGTCCCACCAGCCCCTTTGACTGCAGGACTCAATGGCCCACGGCAGTTTTCAGTTTGGCAGGAGAAGGTTGTGGTGAAGGGATTTTTTTCTGTAGAGGATGGATGAGCTGCTCAGGGCTGACCGCAGGTAGACGGTCTTGTGGAAAAGTCGGCTGCTTAAAAAAGACTACCGGGAAGGAAGGCGCAACAGGCAAAGATACGCATTTCCAGGAGTCTTTGCTTCGTTGGCGCTGAGGATGGATAAAGGAAACAGGATAGGAAAGAGGTAGTCACTGATAATGTAGGAGGATGGCATTGCTGTGAGGAAAACCAAGGGCAAGCCAAACCCAAAGCAGTAAGGCCACTTCCTCTCTGTTTGAGGTGCATTTCAATTCCTCTGTTGAACCGATGGTACCCAAAGCAGCACAGTGGGGAGAGAAGAGACATATGCAGCAGACTAACCAGCTGACCCTCAAGATGGATGGGGAAGAGACTCAAACATCCCCCGAATAAGGAAAAGTTAGCACTGCATCTTAGTATAAGGTGTTTGGTGTGTGTGTGTGTGTGTGTGTGTGTGTGTGTGTGTGAGAGAGAGAGAGAGAGAGAGAGAGAGAGAGAGAGAGAGAGAGAGAGAGAGAGACTAGCTTAATGACTTCATATAGTAACAACCACAAAACCCGATTCTTCTGTGTAAATGATACCGATAAAGTCATGAATTATAAGAATCATGAATAATAAATATGTCATTCATTGTTTGGATGGGTGCTTATGCTAGAATCCAAGACAAAAAAACAAAAAAACAACTTGGAAGGTAATTAACTATTTTTATTTAAACTGAAACTAAATCCTTATTATTGACCTTATTAATATCAATTAAAATTAATGAAAATGTTGTCACTATCAAATCAAAGTCATTTTCCTTGGTAGTGGTTAATGTTTAAATGAGAATATAAACTATGTAAACACACTTGTTGGGATTGAGTAACATAGAAAATTGCATAAATCTGTCTTCGGTAACTCTTGCATAAACTTGAATGCTGTGTTACTCCTGTGCCACAGAGTTTAGCTTACAGCTTTAAATCAAGCATTTTCTACTCAGGGGCTAGACTCCTTGTATGGCTAAGAGCATTAACTTTTTAATGTTTTTCCTTTTTTCTTTTCCAAAGCTTGCTATCGTTATTGTTAGGCTATGTCTCTGATGTGCAGATAATATTTGGGTTATAATTCAATGTTTTTAGTAGATGATCTATGATAGAGATTGAGGATGACATTCTGGGGTCTTGAAAAGACTGAATTTCTTTGTAGAAAGAGAGAGACAGAGAGGAGGAAAGAAAGAAGGAAAGAAAGAAAGAAAGAAAGTCAATTTTCTTTTCTTTTTTAAAAAAATATTTATTTATTTATTTTATATATATGAGTACACTGTAGATGTTTACAGACACACCAGAAGAGGGCATCAGATCCCTTTACAGATGGTTGTGAGCCATCATGTGGTTGCTGGGAATTGAACACAGGACCTCTGGAAGAACAGTTAGTCCTCTTAACTGCTGAGTCATCTCTAGCCCCCAAGAAAGTCAGTTTTCATCCTGGATCAGCCTGCTGAAAGCTACTTAATCAGAGTAATAAAATAACATTCAGGATTTTTTTCAAATAGTGTTTGGAGTTGAGCAGCCAGTTTCACAAGAAGAATGGCTTCATCTAGCAATGTCCCCGTTTCAGGACCGGAAGCACAGAACATTGCTGATCCATGAAAGCATCCATCTATTACCCAAGAATCTGGGGGAAATTAGAGTAGTTTTTCCTTGTACGTTGTTTAGTTCCAGGCCGGTTGGCTGTTGTACGTTTGTAAAATTTAGCTCTGTCCGGATCGAATTAAACCAATTTGCTGTGATCTCTAAATTCTAAATGACCAAACATAGCACTCGTTCTTTAAAACGGGAGAGACACAGTCCACAATGGTGGACCTCTTGTCAAGTAGGAAGGCCTACATGAAGATTGGGATCCAAGGCTAGAGACAAAACTTGGCATGCAGGATGACACCAGGGTCTTAGGTTCCATTAAGACCGTTGCTGGTCTTCTGAGCTCAAGTTCAAATATTTGGTCTTGGTGAATCTTAAGATAGAAGAATATTAAAATTTGAGGTGAGTACAGGAAATATATGTTGGTAGAACTGTAGTAATTTAACATGGTGGCCTAGTTGAAAGAAGATAGTATATGCAGCTAGTTTATTCAATGGCTGACATTTATTAAGCATACATTTGAGAGAAAACATTTTTATCTTCTTTATTTTCTTTCCTCCCTTTGCTTCTTTCTAAGAAATCTTATTAGGCCATGTTTCCTTTAGTGATACCTCGATGGATCTGCACCAACTGTCAGTCAGTCGGGGCTAGCTGGGCCTGTCTACACCTACAATTTCATGCTTATATTCATGTTCTCGTCTTCTCTCATCTGCCAGGCTGCTTAACAACCTTCTGTGAAGACAGAGGGTCTCATGCATCCTTTCCCCGCCACCTCTCTTCTGTTGTCTCCTCCTCCCCTGGTACACTCCTCATGCCCAGAAGAGAACAAAGAAACTGGGGATCATATGCCCATTCTGTTCTTCAGTCCGTGTTGATGTTGTCTTTTACCACACTGTTGCTCTGGTGAACTCCCATGGCTGAGACAGCTCCAAGGGGAGGTCCTTCTAGTGTTCTTTTCACAGACCACGTGTGGGTCTGTTACATTGTGCCTCAAGGGTCTCTCTCCTGTTTAGTTGCCCCTCGTTTCCTCCCACCTCCCGTCTCTCACCTACGTTTATGTTTTTCTGATGTTTGTGTAGATTGCTGACTCTTTGTGGAAAATAAAAAAAAAAAAAAAAGAACTGGAAAAACATGTGTATTTGTAGCTACATCCCGCAAACAACCAGAATCTCTGTATTTGCTTGGGCACAGACGTCTAAGGTCTGCATGGGTCCCGAAGACACCAGGCAGTTCCTTTGGGGTGAGTCACTTACCTATTATTTATGCACCAAAGAACTACACAGCATCTTCTGGATCCATGAACTACTTGTGTGAAACTGTCTAAGTGTTGGTGGGGAAAGACAATACCCACCTCAGAACAGAGGATCTTGCAGTCGACCTCAAGGTAAAGATGAGGATATCTAGGTACATAGGGCCCTGCAGAATTAAGAAGACCATAGCAAACGGGATGGAGAGAGGCAGACAGACTGAGGCTGCAACAGTTGACCTTCTGATCAATATGGGTGATCCTGAGTTAAACCTGGAGTGGAAGTCAGAGATGCTGATGAGATGCCAAGACCTGAGAATGGTTCTGTTATTATTAGTAAACATTTTCCTCTGAAGATACTTCTTAAAAAAACAAAACAAAACAAAACACCAGGGTAGTATCACTGAAGTTTACTATTAAAGATAAAAGAAATGAATAATAACAATGAATAATGATGACAGCAGTGCGCACTTTCAACTAGGTAGTCATCTAGGGCAGCAGCAGTGAGAGTCTGCGCATGATCTCTTGAGCTGACAGTGTGGTGCTTTGGAGGATGCAAAGATACGTGAAAATGAATGAGAACTTATCTTTGCTAATGTGTGCTGCCCAGAGGGTGTTTCCTGATGCATTATTAATAATCCTTTCTCACTTTGGGAAAGCTATATTTCACTGTAATTTAATCAGAATTCAAGGCTCTAATAAAGAGCACTTTTTTGCATAGGACCACGTGTACATTTTGATTTGAATGTTTAAGTGGTTTAAGACTCACAGGACAGAGTTAACTTTATTATAGATCTGTTCTCTCTCTCTCTCTCTCTCTCTCTGTTAAAAAACACTGAGGATTAGAAAATAGATATTTCTATTTCCATCAGTTTTTTTCTTCACATGAAGAGAAACTTTTGAAAGAGATCAGTTAAACATTTTACCTAAGATATTCAAACTAATGGAATAAAGTTATTTCTAAACCATCAAGTCTCTTTTTGTCTTTATGCATTAGCAGAAATAATTTAATTTTTGTGTACAATAATGTCACTAAAAGCAGTTTATTCTCTTGAGACTAATGTGGTTTGATTTTTCTGGCTTCCATTTTATTCAGTCATAAGAAAGACTTTCTGTTACACAAATTCCCTAGACATTTATCAGAATGCTGTGTGGAGACCTGTATCCAAATCCCAATGAGTTTAGGTTCTAACAAGCCATTCATCCCCAGCTCTGGGAGCACAGGAAGCCAAGTAAAGATGTAGATTGTTGAAGGTCTGCTGTCATTGGCCTTGTGACTCAAATGCTGATTTCTTGTATATAAACAAGGTCCTCTGGCTATATAGTAGAATCCAATGATAAAGACAGTTTAGAGCAGTTGGTATAGTGGGGCTCAGAGGTAAGAGAGACAGACAGAAGCCCAATTTAAGTAAATCAACATTTCTTTCCTCCCCTCTAGGAATGTAAAGGTGCCTCATGGAAGGAAGATAGCAAACTCCATCCCTGAGTAATATTGTCCTAATGTATCAGTCTTGAGCAAGCTTTCTTTCCATACATTCCCGGCTGGTAGTTGAGGCTTGCTGTATAACAGGATTGGAAAGTGTTACTTCTAACAATCTGAAAATGCACACATGTGAAATAGGTAGAAGGCTTGAAGAGTTTACTCATCTTTTGGCAGTTTTGTTAAAGAGGAGAGAGTATACTAGAAACAAATCATCGCATGCGTTAGTTACTGATGCTGAAAAGCCTTCGCTAAGGAAGATGCTCTGCATGGACAGCTTGGATGGTGCTTAGCATTCACACTGATTTGCTTCAAATGGTTTACATAGTTGGCCCCGAGGTCCTGATTCCTTGGAAAATGACAGTTCCTGGCAGGCTTCTCTATTTTGCTGTAAGCATATGACTTCTTTCTGAATGCTGTGATATGAAATGGATGGGAAGAATTCTCCAAGGCTTTCTTTATTTTCCTGTTGTTTCCAAAAGACCTCTGGAGTTTGAATCTTTAGATGCCAACGAGTCTTCTTGTTCAAAAGAGACATTCTGGCCATTCGCAATGTAGAAATACATTTCTGAAATATAAAGTATTTGGGAATATCTGATAGTCAGCTACACCTGTTCCCTGAAGCTTCGAGGAGTAGCTTGCATTCTTATAAGCCTCGACTGATAGGTGTGGTTAGTGTGTTAATTGCTACCAAAGCCACACCACTTAGTAAACAGTGGGCTTGCACCTAACCTGATGCTCAGAAGTGTTGCCGTAACATGACTTAATATCACTGTCCTTGGGTTTCCTAACCTGTGCATGTATGAGTGTGTGTATATGTGTGTGAGTATGTATATACATATATACCTATATATAGATGTATATGTATGTATATATATACATAACATACATGTATATACATGTATAATATGCATATATACATGAAAACTAAGACTTTTATAGTTTTATCTCATTACCTGGATTGTACTGGCTGGTTTTGTGTGTCAATTTGACACAGGCTGGAGTTATCACAGAGGAAGGAGCTTCAGTTGGGGAAGTGCCTCCATGAGATCCAGCTGTGGGGCATTTTCTCAATTAGTGATCAAGGGTGGAGGGTCCCTTGTGGGTGGTACTATTCCTGGGCTGGTATTCTTGGGTTCTATAAGAGAGCAGGCTGAACAAGCCAGAGGAAGCAACCTAGTAAGAAACATCCCTCCATGGCCTCTGCATCAGCTCCTGCTTCCTGACCTACTTGAGCTCCAGTCCTGACTTCCTTTAGTGATGAATAGCAGTGTGGAAGTGTAAGCTGAATAAACCCTTTCCTCCCTAACTTGCTTCTTGGTCAAGATGTTTGTGCAGGAATAGAAACCCTGACTAAGACAAATTGGTACCAGTGTAGTGGGGTATTCTGTGACAACCTGACCATGTTTTGGGGAGGACTGTGGAAGGACTTTGGAACTTTGAGCTAGAAGAGCCATTAGGATGTTAAGAGCTCTGTGGAAAGTTCTGTAGGAGCTTGGAAGATAATGTTAAGAACAGTGCAGAAGATGGAGGAGTGGCTTGTAAAATTTCAGAGGGAAGATTAAAGACTCTTATCAGTGCCATGTTTTGATTGTGAAGATTCTGTGGTTTTGGTTAGCTGGGGTTGAAGAATCAGCTGTGATTAACAAGATACCAGAACTACTAAAGCAAACCTTTGTGTTACTGGGACTATTGATGCTGGTTAGCTGGAGCTAAGAAATTAGCAGTGATCAAGAAGAGACTAGCATCACTGAGGTGAAATCTTCTGGGACGTGTTTTCTGAGAGCACAGAGGCTGTGTTCCAGAGATAGCCATGGTTGTACTTTGTGCTGTGGCTGGACTTGGTACTGTGTAAGAATCACCCAGGTGGTACTGGTATTGAAGGCATAAAGAGGTCATGAAGAGCAGCTGAGGCTTTGCACTGTGAGAGGCCATAGAAGGCCATTGGTAAAGGTGCAACCTCAGTTGCAATTGATGGTCCAGGACTGAAGGGGCCATGCATACAGCGGAAGACAGCAAGTGTTTTGGAGATGCCAGTACCATGAGATAACTACCAAGAACAGCAGCAGCAGTGGAGTACAGGCAGCTGGAGCCTAGAAGACAAGGTGTGTGCTACAAAGGGCAGAGCTGGAGAAGTGACCCAAGCCCTTGGAGGAGCCCAGACATTGAACCATTGGAGTTTGAGTTTTGCTTTTTATTGTGATTGTGCCCTGATATTTTTCCCTCTTGAAGGAAGAAAGTATTTTAGTGGAGCCCACAGTTAAGAGTCTTTGAATTTTTAAAAGACCTTGAATTTTAAAACATATTAGACACTTTAAAGGGATTGAACTTTTAATATGTAAAGACTGTGGGACTTTTAAAGTTATTTAGATCTTGGGGATGAATAAGAAAGTATAGTGAAATGTTTCTGTGTCAAGTTGACAAGGGGTCAATTGTACTGGCTGGTTTTGTGTGTCAACTTGACACAGGCTGGAGTTATCACAGAGAAAGGAGTTTCAGTTGGGAAAGTACCTCCATGAGATCCAACTGTGGGGCATTTTCTCAATTAGTGATCAAGGGGGGAAGGAATGGGTGGTACCATTCCTGGGCTGGTAGTCTTGGGTTCTATAAGAGAGAAGTCTGAGCAAGCCAGAGGAAGCAAGCCAGTAAGAAACATCCATCCATGGCCTCTGCATCAGCTCCTGCTTCCTGACCTGCTTGAGTTCCAGTCCTGACTTCCTTTAGTGATGAACAGCAGTGTGGAAGTGTAAGCTCAATAAACCCTTTCCTCCCCAACTTGCTTCTTGGTCATGATGTTTGTGCAGGAATAGAATCCCTGACTAAGACACTGGATCAAGGTGAATGAACTCATCAGTTGGTAAAAATGAATATCCTTGTGTAGAGTGGTGAAATTTATATCTCTGAGGAATTACAAAACAGCAGTTTGAGGTTTGTATTATAAAAAATGTTAGCTACCATGTTTATTTTCAGAAATCCCCAAGGCAGGTAGAGAGCAGGGCCAGTTATATATCTCCAGGTCAATCGCACTGGTGAAACCTGAAATTACTCCCTGCATCTGTGATGCCCGTGGTTCTGGGCCAGGGTCACTGTTCTGAACAGTGCTCTCTTACTAGTCCAGATTTTTGAGCCTACTCGCTAGGCCTCATGTATCCACAACTTTCTATTAAATTCCTTTTCTGTTTCCATTAGCCTGTGATGATCTGTTATTTCTAAATAGGCTGAGTAGCAATCCTCATTTGGATGTTTCAGTAAAAAGAGACTCAGGAAGGTTATACGTCTTATTCAAGGTCTTTATGACAGCCCATGAATTGTCCAGAAGGAATTCAAAATGGACTCACTCAGCCTTTTTGAAAATGGCTTATTTTATGTGTTCATGCCTGAGTATATGTGTGTGCACAGTGTGCATGCTGGAGCTCTGGAAGACCAGATGGTTGGATTGGATCCCTCTGGAACTGGACTTACCTGTGCTTGTGAACTGCCTGATGTGGGTGCTGGGAATCAAATTCAGATCCTTTGGAAGAGCAGTTGGTGTTCTTAACCACATAGTCGTCTCTTCTGCCACAACACAAGATATTCTTACACCACCATCCAGGCACTATATGATAAGTTTGTGGAAATAACTCCTCTAAAAGTACTGTATGTTTAATTAAGCCATGTATGACTATATAAATAACATACTAATTACAGGGATATATGGGATCATTTTTAATTTAAAGAAGATCCACATTTGTTTTATTTTGAGAATCATAAAGCAGGGTTGTAGAATATTGAGATACTAATGAGCCCTTATTTTGAAGCACTCTCCTTGTCAAATGCTCCACCCAAGGTTATTACCATCTTCATGTCTTGGCCCCTTGTTCATCTGGAGGACTTTCTATTGTACAACTTTCAATGAAGAAGGAATTTTGAACTTTGGACATGTGGACAATATGTGGACAGATGTAGACAATAACAACGAAGCGATGAGGTATAAATCTCACTCCTACCGTGTTAATTTAATTGATAAAAATTAACTATGATATAGATAATTTACTAACGTATAGCCAGTACTAGAGAATAGTGCTTATGGAATGAGTTTTGAATGGAGGCCAGTCATAGGAACTATTTCAGGTCATGAAGGCTGTGAATTTGGGTTGCCCAGGACCATAGCTCTGGGGCATCTCTTAATTTTTACTTAAAGATATACAAGAATGAGGTGGATTTGCCTGGGGACTCCGGCTGGTAGAGCAGGGCCTTTCTCTGTGTGTCTGAAACAATTCCCGTAGTCTTATTGGATCACTTCATCAGGTGTTGATACAGAACAACCTAGGTTACCATGGGAATGGGGCGTAAATGCAATGTTATATGTAAAGCATGGATTCTGAACAATGTTTTGTATTGTACCTCATTTTCTAATTTCTCTGCCTTTTTCACTGACTGCTCTGCATCTGTAATCTTTCTGAAGTCTTCCTGGACAGACTCTCTCCTTTGCTGTGCTGTTTACAATCTGCAGACAGACTTTTCCTTGTACCTATCTGCTAAAAAAAAAAAATCTATCTTTTGTTTGACCATATTCTGATCTAGTGATTGTGTGTGTGTGTGTGTGTGTGTGTGTGTGTGTGTGTGTGTTTGGGGAATATTGGAAGAGATGTAGAAAAACACAACTTTTAAGTCTTCATTCTTTTTTTGTTTTTTTGTATAAAAGAGACTTTATTTGGGGGAAGGGAAGGGAACTTGGAAAAGGGATAGAAGCAGAGAATATGGGTCAGAGAAGGACAGAAATAGAGAAGAGAAAAAGGGAAAGAGTCCAGCCAGGGATGTGTGTGTGTGTGTGAGGGGGGGGGGAGGAGGAGGAGGAGGAGGAGGAGGAGGAGGAGGAGGAGGGTGTGGCATAGATATCTTCATTCTTGATGAGACCTGCTCAGGCTTGATCAAACTCCATCCAAAAATTAGTAATGACTTTTTGATATCTCTTTGGAAAGATCCTGTAAACTTTCTTCAAAGGGGAAAAAAATGAAATTAAGTTGCTAAATTTATAAAGCTGTGAAAAATGCATGAAGTGACTTACATTTTTAATGTCATTCACCAAGGACATAGAGCTACATCCTAATCTTATATAACAGAGGCATCTATTTCTCTGTCAGATGAATTCCTGGGCATTTCCTAGAAGACAGAGTATGATCTGTGTAGACACTAGAATGAATTCTGGCATTTCCCATGATGCAAAGCCAAAATCATTATTTGTTTGCTTTATGGGTTTTTAATCTCCGATGTAAGAAATAAATAATTGAGAAAAATCTGAAAGAAATTCTCCATTGGAAATGTTTAAGACCTACTTTGACTCATTTCCTGACTGATTATTTTGAAGTTCCAACATGTCTCATGGGAGTCATACACTCAAGAACTGAGAAGAAGATTAAAGATACAATTTCAGTTTACAAGGCGAGGATGAAAGAGATAGGACTTAGCAATAAAAAGATTCAAATAAAAACAAGACCAAAGATTTCTGACAAATAAAATTTAAGAAAGGACTTGAGTGCAAACAAAAATAGTTTTTCATAAATATAGAATTATTAGATGCTGGACAGGCAGATCAGGGATTGAGAGCATTTTGTTCTTGCTGAGGATTTAAATTCATTTCCTAGCATGTACTTATAGCTCCTGGTCTATGAGAAACAATACCATCTTCTGATCTCCTTGGTTACCTGCATTCACAAATGCCAAGACACATCCCCCTATAGATACAACTAAAACAACAATGTAAGAAAAAGAAGAAATATAGAATTGTTGAACACACTGGCTATGTATTTTATGTTTTCACACTCAAGGAATATTTGAATTAAGGACTCAAAATCATTCCCTGAGAGTCAACTTTTTCATTACCTTATTTAATCATCATTTATTGACCCCACAAATACTTGTTCAGCATATCTTGTCCATTATGAGAAATCTGAGGATTTGTTGATGGTAAATACAGAATTTGTTTCTTTTTCTTCCTACTCATGGAGAGATTAATATATAATCTCAACAATTAAATAGACACTAGCCTTTCCTAAGATATAGGTGGAGGGAGAGGACATCAGGCTAAGTCTACAGATCTGCAGGACAAATATTTTTGATTGCCTATTATAGTTGAGCAATTCAACACTAGATTGACAAAGATATAATTATTGATGTTAATGAGGTAAATATACTAATCAGACTGTGGGATATCTTGACTAGCTTTAGAAAGCCACCACTGAAAGTTACTGTCCTCCTCGATACTTATGTACAGATTGTGTGGTCTTCCAAAGTTTGTAAAGAGAGATTAACACCAGTTTCCCAAAGAACGTAATGATTCTAAAGAGTTTGACATACTTTGGGTTATTTCCAGATGGGAAAGTAGATATAAAATCTGGTTAATTCTTGTTAAACTTCATAAGGGATGCATTCAATTTTTGATCAGCACTTGCTGTTTCCTCCCTGCCCAGTCCTTACCTGAATGTTTATTTGCAATTTGGACATTTGACATGGCAAATGGAAGAGAGAGAGGCGGGTCTAACATACTGCCTACTTTAGGAACCAAGCAGAGAAAAAGTTTGATGAGAAGAAGCAACACCCATGTGCATTTAACAAGCTAGAGTTATACCAAAGGGACAGAGAGAGACTGCTTGATAATAAACTGTTGCTTTGATTGAGTCTGGGCAAAGAGCCAAAGTATCAGCAACTCTAAAACATATTAAATTGTTTCTTGATCAAACACACCATAGATCTATGGAAAGTTGTGCATTTGTTTCTTTTAAATGGTGAGGCTGCATCAGAATAGAATTCCAACAGAGGCTCTGGAGTCAAGGCCTTGCAAGGTTTCCATGTCACTAATTAAACAATGGATTCATCAGAGGTTAACAATGTTTAAAAATTTCTCATCAGAAATTCTGAAGAAAAATTACAGGCTTTGGTGGGCGGTGGGCCGGGTGGGGATGATGGCTTAGTAGTTGAGAACACACACTCCAGTTTCCAGCATCCATGTTGAAAAGCTCTCAACTTCCCAGGTGAGTCTGATAGCTTCCACAGGCACCAACACACACACACACACACACACACACACACACACACACACACACACACACACACAGAGTCATACAAGTTAATCAAACAAATCTTTAAAATGTGGGAAAGTTACTGTTAATATTTGTTTGATATAAAATAACTATGAATGACTATTCTAGTATAGAGCAGTATCTGTACTTGGTCAAGCTTGGCAATTTTACTTGGAGATAATAAAATTCATAACCCGGTTTTTATGTCTTGGGCATTGTATCCAGTACTTTGCCAGTGTTCGAGGTTAGTTCCTTAAAAATAAATTGGTCATACTGTAAAACCCTGGATAGGACTCATGATTATTTTATTCATGATGGATGTCTTACAGAGGAACAATTAAATTTTACCCAGTGAATTTGTCGTAGGTTGAGGTACTAATTTGCATGATTTATATAATTTATGGATATAATCCTGGGTTGTTTCCCTGTGGCAGAGAATTTATAAGGTTTAGACATGCTTACACATAGAGATATTAGTGATAATAATGCAAATAAAATAAACCAAAGTTTAGTGAAGATCCACACGGCACACCTCTTGTGTCTTAGAGGTGTGATTGTTTATGGGACAAAACCAATACCTTTTTTAGAGGTTGTATTAATTAGCATTTCTATTGCTGTGATAAAACACAATGTTCAAAGCAACTTGGGGAGGAAAGGGTTTACTTCAGCTCATACTTCTAGGTAATAGTGTATCATTGAGGGAAGTCAGGACAGGAACTCAAGGAGGGCAAGAATCTGGAGGTAGGAGCTGATGCAGAGGCCATGGAGAGGTGCTTCTTACTTGCTTGTTCCCTATACAGTACTCAGCCTGCTTTCTTATAGAACCCAGGACCATCAGCTCAGGGATGGCCCCTCCCACAATGAGCAGAACCCTACTCCATCACTAATTAAGAAAATACCCCACAGGCTTGCCTACAGCCCGATCTTATGGAGACATTTTCTTAATTGACGTTGCCATCCCTCAGATGACTTTAGTTTGTGTCCAGTTGGCATAAAATCATCCAGCAGCACAGAGGCTGACAAACGAAGGAGCCAAACATCTTATGGAGAAGATGAGAATTGTGTTACCCATAGTAACAAAGCAACAGAAGCTCCAAAGAGTGTGGAGAAAGCCAGGCACAACTCAGGGCAGGGCTAGGGAAAAATTGGCTTACTTTATAGTTAAATTATAGAAATTATTAATTACTTTTATTTTTTTTTTATTTTTTAAGTAAGCTTTATTTTTTTTAATTTAATTTTATTTTATTTTTTTAATTTACATTCCAAATCACTTCCCCTTTCCCGTTTCCTCCCTCCCCGAAAGTCCCATAAGCCCCCTTCCCTCCCTCTTTTCTCCGTTCAACCCCCTCTCATTACTCTGTCCTGGCGTTCCTTACTTTTATATTCGAGAGTATCACACTCATACACAATGTGCTGGGATCACATTCACCTTGCTAAACCCCCTCTGTCTTTCTCCCATCAGTACTCACCCACCTCTTTCTCCCATTATCACTCAGGTGCTCATTCACTGTTCCTCTGTGTTCTAGATCACAACAGCCACGCCTTCTCCAGAAGACCACTATATGGCCCCACCATTTGGTTTCCACAGCTTTTCCACCCACTTCTTTTGCAACACTGTCTGTACTATGTAGGTCTTTAAAATTGGTTTTATCTACAAAACTATTTGTTTTCCCATGGCACAGATACTGCCGCTCAAGAAAGTATTCAAAATAAAAGTCTAGGTCAGCTAATGGCTGCTTTGGAGAATGAGGAGAAGGAAAACTTTCTTTTGCTGAGATTTCAAAGAAAAAAGAAAATCTGTCCTTGGCATCTGTGATGGTTTGCATATGCTCATCCCAGGGAGTGGCGCTATTAGAAGGTGTGGCCTTGTTAGAGGAAGTGTGACACTGTGGGGGTGGGTTTGGAGATCTTCCTGTTCCTGGATTCCTTCAGATGAAGATGTAGAACTCTCAGCTCCTCCTGCACCATGTCTGCCTGCAAGCTGCCATTCTTCCACCTTAATGACAATGGACTGAAGCTCTGAACCTGCAAGCCAGTCCCAATTAAATGTCATTTATAAGACTTTCCTTTATTATGGTGTCTGTTCACAGCAGCAAAACCTTAACTAAGACAGAAGTTGGTACCAGGAGTGGGATATTGATATGATAGGTCTGACCATGCTTTTGTTTGGAAGAATGTGAATTTTGGGACTTTGGATTTGGAAAGTCATGGAATGTTTTAAATGGGGCTTAATGAACTATCCTAGTAGGAATATGGAAGATTTTGTTGCTGTGAGTGATTTCAACTGTGCAGACCTGACCCAAGAGGTTTCAGTGGAGAAGAACTTCAATATGTGGCCTAGAGACTGTTTTTATAGTATTTTGGTGAAGAATGTGGCTACTTTTTGCCCTTGTATGAAGAGTCTGCCTGAGGCTAAGGTAAAGAGACTCAGATTAATTCCATAGACAAAAGAAGTCTCAGAAATACCCATCTTAGACTTTGTTCAATGGTTAAGTCTCTTGAAGAGCATTTTAAACAAGCATAGAAAGCTGAGAAAGGGAAAATATAAAATACATGGTTCGAACTGAACGTTAAAGGGGTACCAGGAAGTGAAATGGAGCTGAATCCTGTGTTCAAGGATATTAAATTGAATTAAGGGAGTGGTGACCTTGGGACAAGATCCCACCCACCTAAGTTTAGGTCCAAGTCTGGCAGTATAAGCCTTTTAATTCCAGGAGGCAAAGACAAGCAGATCTCTGAGTTCAAGACCAGCCTAGAACAAATTCTAGGTGAAGAAAAACTTAAATCGAGGCTTGGTTGATCACACCTTTAATCCCAGTGTTTAGGAAACAGGCATGCAGTTTTCTGAGTTCAAGGTCAATCTACAAAGCAAGTTCCAGGACAGCCAAGCTTAGGTAGAGAGGAAGTTGGAAAACAGAAAGCTGGTAATAGAATAAGGGAGGCCATGTTCCAGCCCCAGCAAGCAGTAGAACATGGCAGCTTTGGCCATGTGTCTCTGGCTTCAGAGTGAAAAATAGAAGGGACTACTGTGACAACTGATGCTGGTTAGCTGGAGCTAAGAAATTAGTGGTTATTAAGCATCTTCTGGGAAGTGTTTTCTGAGAGTACAGAGAAGCTGTGTTCCAGAGATAACAAAGGTTATACCTCATGCTGCAGCTGTACTTGGTAATGTGTAAGAATCACCCAGGTGTTACTGGTTTTGAAGGCATGAAGGGGTCATGAAGAACAGCTGAGGTTTGGCACTGTGATAGGCCATGGAAGGCCATTGATAAAAGTGCAGCCTCAGTAGTAGTTGAGAGCCCAGGACCAAAGGGGTCATGTGAAGGAGTTGAGTCTTGGCACCCTGAAGAGAGCTTCTGAGAGGCTATTGGTGAAGCCTAATTGCAGAAGAAGACCCCAGCTTATTGGAAATGCCAGTACTATGGAGTGACCATCAAGAACAGCAGTGGCAGTGGAATGGATCAACCTGAACCTTAGAGTGCTACAGAGGGCAGAGCTGGAGAAGTGACACCAGCCCTTTGGAGGAGCAAAGAAAATCATGTGTGGATCCTAGAGATTGAAACAAGAAGCTGTGAAGCTGAAGTTGACTTGGGGACCCCAAGATGCTAAAGATGCCAGAACCACAGGATGCCTGCCAGGAAAGCTGCTAACAGGGAGTGGAAGTAGCCCAGGAGAAAGAAGTTTGTTGCAGTCAACAAAGATGAAAAAGGAGTTGAAGATCTAAAGACTGCTTTGCCATCAGACATGGAGATGCAGAATTTGGAGTTTGCCCAGATGGTTTCCTGTCTTGCTTTGGGGATTATAGTTAAGTGATTGGATGAATCTCAGAAGAGACCTTGAACTTTGGACTTTAAACACTGTTGAGACTGCTATAGAGTACGGTGACTTTTGAAGTTGGACTAAATGTATTTTACATTTTGCTATGCTTAGGTATGGCCCCCCAATACACTCATGTTTGAACAAGTCTATGGGGGCCAGAGAGTGGAATGTGATGATTTGCATATGCTCGTCCCAGGGAGTGGCATTATTAGAAGGTGTGGCCTTGTTAGAGGAAGTGTGTCATTGTGGCGATGGGCTTGGAGATCTTCCTCCTAGCTGCCTGAGGATGTCCAGTCTGTTCCAAACTGATTCCTGAAATACACATGGTGGACGGAGAGAACTGACTGCCATAGACCTCCTCACATACACTGTGGCACACATGTAGTCTCTTGCCTCCCGAAAATAAATATGCGTAACAAGCAAGAAGCAAGGAGTGGGAAGAAGAGGTCATGGGAGGGGAGAATGGAAGGGAAATGAATAAGAACAAGAGTTATATATGTGTGGTATAAAGTGCTACAGCAAAACCCCCTACTGAGCACTCTAACTTAATTAAAACTATGGCTCCAAATGCCAACTACATTTGAACTTCAAATCATGACTTTTGGGGGACACAATCTAACCAACGCCAATAGACTAGAAAAAGTATAAAATGATAAGCTGGCAGAAGAGTTAGGAGTTAATTATTATACACCAAGAACTTTATTAGATATGAGAGTTTGGGAATTAAATGTAAGTTTTAACTACCCATTATCCAGCAGCTCTAAGCAGAACACTTCAATTTCTCAACACCCAAGGTAATATGAAAATATGAAGACTTAGATAGCAGCATAAGAATGAACAAAATACACAGTAGGATGTACAGTAAGAGGAAGATTCAATAAGGGAAGAACTCTGGCAGCCACGGGTTCTGAGGATGGAGTTCTTCATGTCAGGGACACTGAACAACAGATAGAACAACACCTGGCATAATATTGAACCAGATAAATTTATAATTTTTCTCAGTTTCTTTTCCTGTTGCTGTGCTATAATATCTCGATAAAAGCAACTTAAGGTAGAAAGGGCTTAGTCATGCTCACAGTTCAAAGGTTTACTCCATCATGGTCAGGAAGCCAATGTGGCAGAAGCTTAAGGCAACTGGTCAAATTGTATCTGTCCCATCAGGACCAGAATGATGACTGGTACTCACATCCTTTTCCACTTCATACTCACCAGTATCCTCTGGCTCAGGAATGGTCCCACCTGTACCTAAGATATGTTTTCTCCATCAATTAATACGATCATGATAATCCCACACAGGCATGCCCACATGCTCCTTCCCCAGGTGATTTTAGATGTTTGTCATCAGGCCTGACCTACCCTGGGGTTTCTTCATAATGATTCACTCCTCAGTTGTCAGTGTGAGAATCACTCACAGGACCAACAGCATTATGGACAAGCCTCTGAATGGATCCCCAGGGGAGTGTTCCATCCCTGTGTATTCAGCTTTATTCAAGGACAAGAAGAGAAATGAAACCCATGTGGAAAACTTCTGGTCCAGGAAAAGTGGGGCATCATTCGAAAGAAAGAGGAGAACAGAAACAAACAAGCAAACGTTAAACGTTAAATGTTAAAAGACATTATCATGAGGCTGCTGCAAAAACCTTATAGAATGTAAGAAAATAATAATGGCAATGAGAATCAGAAAGCAAATGTTATTAAACCAAAAGATGCGTTAAAGGAAGTTTTCTGAGACGAACTGCACAGGAGGGTATCTAAAACCGAAATAGCAGAGTTTCCCACGCAGGATTGGTCAGCATCAGAACTGGAATGTAGAGAACAAGTCAGTGATATGGACACGTTGTATTGCTGAGTATAAAATCAGACACCCATCCACACCATAACCTGTGAAAGCTCTTTCATGTACTAATTGAAAGGTCCCAAGACAATGGGTCCAGGATCTCACTGTGACATATTTTGAGTCTGAAACAGAAAGGCAAACATAATAATCAAATGAGCAACTCCTTTAAATTAGCCTGCAGGGAAAAGGAGACCTTGACTAAAGTGTTTTACGTGATCCTAAGAAACCAAGACGTGCATCGTGCTTTGTGAAGCCTTAGGTGATCTGATAATACAGCCAGTCAGATATAAAAGCATACTTATTGATAAAACTGCTAACTTAGATGCTACCCATGAGCTATCATCTTTTAAAAGTCTCTCAATGATGTAAACTAACAAAAGTAAAGGGAAATCATAAATAAAGCATTAGACTAAGATGACAATAAAATGTGGATGAATTGTATTGCTGACTCAGCAAATCATGATAGGGGCCAAAAAAAAAAAAAAAAAAATGGAATACAGCCAAAGTAATTGATGAAAAACACGAAATACATAATGTTGAAATCCCATGACATTATTTTTATATAAAACATCAGCTTATATTTAACAAAAGCATCAAGTATATGAGAACCCCTCCCCCTAAAAAAACACCCTTAAATGTTAGCCCTAGTAGAATAAGAATGTGTGTCTTCCAAAATATTTCATCTTATAGAAGTAAAATGAAGCTTTTGAAATTCCATGTATTGAAGAAAACAAAAGAAACAACATTATGTACAGCAAGGAATTGTGGAGTAGACCAAACAAAAGCCAAAACTGCGCTGAAAAAAAATACTTGCTTGTCCCATTTGAGAAGAAAGTCATTATGTGGAACAATATTAAAAGATACTTTGGGCCTGGGGAGATGGCTGAGGTTTGGAGTGTGTGTTGCTGTGGCAGAGGACCACAGTTTGGGTCTTAGCATCTACATTGGTGGCTCACAACTACCTATAACTTCAGCTCCAGGAGATCTGATGCCTCTGTGGACACTACAGTAACATGGCACACAGACACACAGACACACAGACAGACACACACACAGACACACAGACACACACACACAAATAAAACAATGAAATAAACCAAGACAAGGTGTACCAAGCAGCAAGATAAAATCGTAATAAATCCTTGCATAATGATGCAGTCATTAGACTTCTTTAAACTTACCACAGAGATAAAACCTGGGAAGGAAAGCAAGAATGAATGGCCCTCCATTTTTCGAAGTTCAAGATTCAAGTGAATGAAATGAATAATAGGATTAATAGTGAATGACAAACCTGATAGATATTTGTGAAGTTGTGAGAGTCAAATATATAGAGTTTAATGATTTAGCAAATTGTTGATAAATACTGAATATAATTGGGCTAATCAGTGCAGAAATAATGAAAGATAAGGCAAATATAGAAAAGAGAAGGAGCAGGTCGAATATGAAGGTTACCACAGTTAAGGACCACAGCAATGCGGAACAAAATATATTTAACTACTAGATTGAAAAGAGTAGGCATCTTTCAGTTTGAATCCACTTGAATATTGTACTTTGTATTTAATTCTCTAAAATATTCATTTCATTTGATTCAGTAATTTTAGACCAGAAAATTTAGTTTAGGGCAAGAAAGAATTTATTCCTGTAGTAATGTATTACAGAAGTTCCAAAGCTTGAAGAAATGTTCTAAACCTGGTTACTAGTCAGTTAGACTATAGATCTTGAAAACTAAATGGAAAAGAGAGCTAGGGATAAAAGTGGACAGAGTGAGAGTGTGCGTGAACAGGTCACACAACTTGAGATATGATGTCTGTCTGTCTGTGTCCATCTGTCCATCCATCTTTCTGACTACTACATCTATCAATTATCTCTATAATCTATCTGTCTATTATCATCTACTATCTCTATCATCTATCTAAAACATATAAGCACGAAAATATAGGTATATTCACCATCTTAACTGTTATAGCCTAGGAAATGCCTCATAAAATAATACAAAAACATGTCACAAGACTTTACATTTTCCTGTAACTGAGAAATCTAATTTTAAGGTGTATGTCAATAATGATCCTTTTTAAAAATGGATATTTTAACTTCCCTATTCATATATAAATGATATGCATATGAATAATGGAATATTTCAAAAGACCAAAACTATTCACAGATGTGCTGAAAGTGCGGCTAACAGTAACGTTGAAAGGATGAGGTAAAGTAGGGGAATCTGGATTTGCACAGAGTTTGGTAAATGTCGTCTGTATTAGAATTCTGTCATGTCTAGCCTTCCATCCCTTGGCCATATGAACCTGCATATAGTTAAGGATAGCTATAAATTTGTCTGACACAAAATTGGAAACATAAACTATTATGAAATTATCTGTAACTGCTGCCATGTGTTTTACAGTTTTGTTCTGTTTTTTCTTGATAAGTGGTGAAATTTTTATTTTGCTTATTTTGGGGTAATTAGATGAGTGCTTCTCAAACATGAACTTTGTAGATGACAACATCATGTTGGGATGTTCAAAGATTGATCATCTTGGTGGCTTGAGTTAAAAAACAATATGAGCAGGTAGATAGAAACTTGCTTTTTATAAAAGTCCCTCCAGGCTTATTTTCAGTGATCTAGGAGGATGGCTAGTAGGGATGGAGGTTGTCTGTGGATTCACCACCTTGGACATCCCTTACAAAGAAATGATTTTGCTACTGCTCAGTTCACCCAACCTCCTGACAGGAACCCAAAGAGGCACTTATTCCTGGGGGCCTCCTAAGGAGACGTGGTAGCAGACTGGTTCATCAAGCTGTTTTATTCCAGTGACAATCATCTTCAGTGGGGGAGACCTTTGTTCCAGTGAAAACTTGCCTTCCAGACTTGTGGCACTTCTACCAATACAACAGTTGGTGATCAGAGAACCCAGAGCTTGGCAGTGTAGTTAAACCACATGGCCAATGGAGCATGCAGAATCTGGGCCATAGCATGGAGGTTTCACACTTGCTCAGCCATGCTGGCTATTACATAGGTACAGAGGATTTATTCTCATACTTGCATATCAAGCACTTTATTCTCTGAGAAACTTCCTTAGCCCCCAAAATATTTTAATTAATATATATTTGATAAATATTCCTAGATAGCATATGTTCCTTACTCCTTACTGTCATCTAACACAGGCGTAATCTCTCTTCATTTTCATAGGTCATTAGCAATTCAAAATTTTCATCATTTATGCCCTGCCCCATTTTTTAAAGCTGGATCTTTATCCATTTCTTCATTTGTTCCCCATATTAATCAATAACAATTAAAGCACATTTTTCTTCTTGAAGAGTGAGGTTTCATCAAACGAGTATAAATAGCTTAAACAGAGCTATGTCAAGCACCATAACTGAAGAGTCTCCCACCAAAGAAAAAACAAAGAACTGGGCAGACTCACTGCTGAATACTACTATACTAGTTAGCTTTATATGTCAACATGCCATGACTTATAATCATCTAGGGCAAGAGTCTCAATTGAGTAATCATCTTTATCAGATTTGTCTGTGAGGAATTGTCTTGATTGTTAACTGATGGAGGAGAATCCAGCCCATTGTGGGTGACACCATCCCCTAGGCTGGTAGTTCTGGACTATATAGGACAGGGGAAAGCTAGAAATAAGTATATAGACATTATATATGCATATGCTTGTCTCTGCTCTTGACTGAGAGTATGGCATGACTCATCCTCAAGTCCTTATCTCTGTCTTTTCTTCAGTGGTGGAATGTAACCTGGAACTGTGAGCTAAAATATACCCCTTTTCCCTAAGTCGATTTTGGTCAGAGTATTTTATTACAACAACTATCAAGTCTCTAAAAAATAGTACATATTCCATTAACAAGAAAGCAAAGGAATACTTCCAAATTCATTTTATGGAGCCAGTAAGAACATGATACCAAAAGTGCTAAGAACACAACGTTGAAATAGAACCTTGAATCCAAGATTTTGTGATGAGCATTTACAATTATCAATAAATTACTTGCAAATAGAATTCGACAACCTGGTGAAAGAATGCATCACACAATTAAACTGGTTTCATTTTAGGCTCCCAAGGGCTGCAGTATATACAGATCAATAAGTCTAATGCAGCATATGAATAGCATCAGTGACAGAAGTCATATGATCATCCATTATCTGTAGAAAATGTCCTTCGTAAACGTCAACATACCTTCATGATAAAAGCCTTGTAGACACTAGAAACACAAGGAAGGCTTCTCAACATACCTTCATATTAAAAGCCCTGTAGGCACTAGTATAAAAGCAACATAGGGCAAAATCTATAGCCAATATTGTATCAAGTGGGGGGAAAGTGGAATGTATTTCCTTTAAAGTCAGGAATAAGAGTATGGTTTAAAGCTCTTCACTTTTATTATGTGTCGCACTTGGAGTTTTAGCTAGAGAAGCAAGACATGAGAAAACACAATAATTCAAAGATGAAAGGGAGAAATAAAATTGCCACCATCTGCAGATAATATGAGTTTGTACTTAAGAGTCTCAAAATCTTTCTTTAGATCTCATAACCACTTTCTGCAATGGATCTGGATGCAAAATCAATACATAAAAATGAGTAGCCTTCCTATATACCAATAACAAATTTGTTCAGACTGAAATTAAAACAAAACAAAATTCCACTCACAATAGCCTTTAGAAAGTGTAAAATACTTACAAATAAATTTAACCAGCAAGGTGGAAGCTTTCTAAAACAATAAAGAAATTGAAGGAAGACTACAGAAAATGGAAAGACCTTCAACGCTCACAAATCAGAATTAATATTGTGGAAATGACTATAGTAGGAAAAGCAGCCTATGGATTCAACATAATTCACATCAAAACCACAGTGATTTTTTTCCATAGAATGTGAATATCGACCCTGAAGTTCATAAGGAAGCACAAAATATCTCAAGCAGGACAAAGTAGGCCTGAGCAGAAAGAACAAGGCTATTGGTATCACAATGCCCAATTTAAAAATACTCTTCAGGGTCATCATTACAGATAGCACAATGGAGCAGAAGAGAGGAGACAAGAATAAACTCACACAACTACAGCTACCTGAGTTTTGACAAGGGTGCAAAAGTACCTTGAAGAAAAGATAACCTCTTTAATAACTGCTGTTAGGAAAACTGGATACACACTTGTAGAAGAACGAAACAAGATTTCTACCTACTAGATGGAGATGGTAGCACACGCCTTCGATACCAGCACTTGGGAGGCACAGGCAGGTGAATCTCTGAGTTTCTCAGAATCTCTGTAGCCAGCCTGGACTACAGAGTGAGTTCTAGGTCAGCCAGGAATACACAGAGAAACCCTGTCTCACAAACAAAACAAAACAAACGACAACAAAAATCCCAAACCAAAACGATAAAGGTCTCTTTGTACGGATAGGAAGGGATTCTAAATCAAAATACAGTCCTTAACTTGTGGTGGCATCAGTCCAGTTTCTACTTTGTCTCCACGTTGTGCTCTTTCTGCGCACCTCTGTGTCATATGACCAATTTCTTACAAGAGGATCAAGTTTGTGATCTTCTGGGGTCATCTTCCCTTAGTGAGAGTTCATTACAACCAATTATACCTACGACAAACTGATTTACAGGCAAGACCACATCATGAAGTATTCAAGTTTAGAACATTAATATATCCTTTTGTATATCAATTTAATACACTATATGTACATATCCTAATATATTAGTTATTAACATTTTATGGAATATAAGCATATTTCTGATGCATCTCAATACAAGATATGAAGTTACAAAATGAGCATAATCTTACTTCATAAAAAGGAAAAATATCATTTTTGTACACTTTTTTTCTTTGGTCTTTGATTTTCAAGATAGTGTTTCTCTATGTGTAACCCTGGCTAACCTGGAGCTTGTTCTGCAGATCAGACTGGCTTTGAACTCACAGAGATCCGGCTCTCTCTGCCTCTAGAGTGCTGAAATCAAAGGCATGCTTCACCACCACCTGAAGAAAACATGCATTTGGGGGGGCAGAGGGAGGGAGGGACCTTGGTGGGAAAGGGGACAGGGAGGGGAAACGGGGAACATGATTTGGTTTTGGGGGGAGGGGAACAAGATTGAAGTTCTGATGGCCAGCAGAAAGAATAGAAACAGGCAACCTCGGGAGGTAGGAGGTGGGGGGACACTCTAGAATGTACCAGAGACCTGGGAGGTGAGAGACTCTTAGGACTCAAAGGGAATTTCTTAGAAGGGCATCAAGTGAGGGATGTTGTGATTCCACAGT
The DNA here is from genome assembly GCA_036184795.1 of Tokudaia tokunoshimensis. NCBI lineage: Eukaryota > Metazoa > Chordata > Mammalia > Rodentia > Muridae > Tokudaia > Tokudaia tokunoshimensis. The sequence continues at coordinate 75,390,076 of BTHU01000006.1, forward strand.
CAAAAACTCTGACCCAGAATTGTTCCTGTCTGAAAGAACTGCAGGGACAAAAATGGAGTAGAGTCCAAGGGAAAGGAGGTCCAGCGACAGGCCCAAAGTGGGATCCAGCTCAAGGAGAGACCCCAAGTCCTGACATTATTACTAATGTTATGGAGTGCTTACAAACAGGAGCCTAGCATACTGCCCTCTCAATGGCCCAACAAGCAGCTGAAAGAGTCAGATGCAGATATTTACACCCAACTAATGGACAGAAGCTGAGACCCCTGTGGTTGAATTAGGGAAAGACTTGAAGAAGCTGAGGAGGAGAGCAACACTAGAGGAAGACCAGCAGTCTCAACTAACCTGGACCCCTGAGATCTCTTAGACACTGGATCACCAACCAGGAAGCATACACCAACTGATATGAGGTCCCCAACTCATACACAGCAGAGGACTGCCTGGTCTGGCCTCCGTGAGAGAAGATGCACCTCAAGAGACTTGAGGCCCCAGGAAGTTGGGAGGTCTGGTGGGGTGGAGGTGGGGGGATGGGGACATCCTTTTGTAGATGGAAGGAGGGATAGTGGGTTGGGGGTGATCAGTGGTTGGGGGGGTAGTAAGTATGGGATGAGGAACAGCCAGAGGGTGGATGGGGGGATAAAAATTGGACTATGAAAAAGATTAAAGAATAAAAAAATAAATACAAGGATATAACTTAAATTCCAATAGCAGTTGTTTTCTCTAGGCAAAAGAGAGAAGACTATAATTTAAATTTTTCTTACAATGGCTCTGAGTTAATTTTGTGACAAAATGCTTTTGAATTAACATAAACAAAGCTACTTTAGTAAGTGATACATTTGTATAATAACCAGTTTTCTAATTTTTAAAGCACTGTACTTAAAAATAATCCAGTATTTCTAACAATGAGAAGGGTAGAAAGGGAAATTAGGATTTGATTATGAATTTGGGTACAGAGATTTCTATGTTTGTAATAACTGATTGAGCCCTGGAGATTCATAATTGCCTTGGTCTTAGTGCCTTTGGAGTCTCAGGGCAGGATTGCTTTTGTTATTATTTTATGTAACTAAAATCAAGTATTTATATACATGTACACATGTGAGTATTTGTGTCTTGATGATATTTGTACTAAAATTGCTCCTGTGTAGCCAAATTTATTCAAATCAGAAAGGAAAAGAGTTTCTGTAGTTCAAGATTTGACTAAGTAGGGGTTGTTAACTCATAATAAATGTCTGGGCATCTATGTATCTGTTTTGTAATATTTCAAGAAAAATGATTTACTTGTGGAATTTTCCCAAAGTGACATGCAAGGCTCAGCCAATGCGGATGTTTTCATCTGTCAGATCCTGTAGCTCTATGACTTTGAGCATGAATTTTTATTCGACACGATGTTCTCTGATTTAAGCAAGCATTGATGTTAAATCCAACCACTGCAGCAGCAATCTCTGTCTGTACCGGGGGTGTTAGGCAAGAGAACACTGAGAGCTTACCTACCTCCACCCCCACCCACCAATCTTCAGTGTTTCCGCAGCAGAAGAAAAATCAGTAGTAATTGTCCAACTACTTCTGCCATAATTTGGTCTCTAGAGAAGTGAGCTTAAGATGTCAGAAAGTAACATGCATGCTAAATGAGGAGGGCTAGCCCATTTAGAAAGTAATAACTGTGGCTAAAATTCCTTCCCACAGGGAGACATAAACAATGTCAACCCCCTCCCCTAAGGTTCCAACCACAAACCGAGGCAGGATTCTACCAAAGTTTACTTTGGGAAACCAATGGGTTTCTTGGGCTTTCTTACAGGTGAAAGGTTACATACAGGGTGTGGGTGCTTTTCTTTTCTTTTCTTTTCTTTTCTACATGGAAACTGTCTTCTTCTTGGGTACACCATGCATGCTATAATTCATATTCATCATCAGATTTGTGCACTGAGATCATTTTTATTTTATTCTCTAAAGGTGTGGAGTTTTATGGACCTAAATGACATTCTTATTTTTTTTTAAGATTTATTTATTTATTATGTGTAAATACATGGTAGCTGTCTTCAGACACTCCAGAAGAGGAGTCATAAGAGTCAGAAGAGGGCATCAGATCTTGTTACGAATGGTTGCGAGCCACCATGTGGTTGCTGGGATTTGAACTGAGGACCTTCGGAAGAGCAGTCAGTGCTCTTAACCGCTGAGCGGTCTCTGCTTTTCACTCCAACAGGCCAGATCTATGAAGCCTTTACCCAGCAGGGACGAGGGTCTCCTCCTAGCACTGTGGTCTATGCTGTCAATCTTCCCTGGCCAGATGTATGATAAATACTTTAGAGTCCCTCAACCAGGTCATTGCAATTAAGGCAGAGCTGTGCACAGCAGGTAGTAAGGAGTAACCACCAGATCTGTAGATGAGGATCTTCTACTCATCTCTGTCCCTATATGTGAGGCTGTAAAACGAACAGGCTCAGCTAGCATGATCTTTTGCAAGGGAGTACATTTGAATGCCCCAAGATGGCTGATGCTTGGATCAGGGGATGGGAGCTCAGGGCACATCTCTATTTTGCTTCTCTGAGGACTGGCCTCTCTTACCCAGAAGATTCCTAGTTTGCCTCTTAGCTGGTTTGATGATCCATCACTCTGCCCACCCCCACTCCCCGGGCTACGGGTGATTAAATTAAGTGTAAATACTTGAGTTCAGTGGAGCAGAGTGCGTTTGGCAGTAATTTGTGTTGCTTAGTAAAAGATTTTGTTCAGCCCTGGTTTATAGCTATTAAATCCCGAGATTATTTCAGTTAACAAGACCAAATAATAAGAAAACGTTGGATTATTTTTGCCACATAGCAGAGTTAAAAAGGATCAGAACTATATTCAATCAACCCAAGGATAATTAATGGACTTTAGATAAAAATTAAGTACACAGAGTATTAGAAAGAATGGTAGGTCTCTTTTCAGTACCGTTTTCTTTGGATATACTAAGCCAAAAGTCTCATAAGATTATCTGCGCTGTTTATACATGACATGGAAATTCTTTTTTTTTAATTAGACATTTTCTTTATTTACATTTTAAATGTTATCCCCTTTTCTCATTTCCCTTCCAAAAACTCCCTATCCCATCTCCCCTCCCCCTGCTTACTAACCCACCCACTCCCGCTCTCCTGTCCTGGCATTCCCCTACACTGGGGCATGGAGTCTTCACAAGACTAAGGGCCTCTCCTCTCATTGATGTCCAACAAGGCCATCCTCTACTGCATATGGGGTTAGAGCCATGGGTCCCTCCATGTGTACTCTTTGGTTGGTGGTTTAGTTCCTGGGAGCTCTGGGGGTAACGGTTGGTTCATATTATTGTTCCTCCTATGGGGCTACAAACCCCTTCAGCTCCTTGGGTCCTTTCTCTAGCTCCTCCATTGGGGTCCCTGTGCTCAGTCTGACATTGAAATTCTTACGTTCTCTGTGTTAGCACCACCAATGTTTATATCTTTTCTGTAGAGATGGGAGAGAGGTCCCTTCCTCAGCATCCAAATCTTCATCATCATGCATGAGCATCCCAAAGCATGTGCATTCCAAGTTTGGTCAAGTTGAATGTGGGCTCTTTTCTTTGCTTACCTTACCTATCTCACAGGTCAGTGATTCAGTGCTGGGGACCACATCCTCTGCCTATTGGATCTCTGCTCACAGTCTTCCACCAGCTTCCTTGGCTTAGAATTGAACCCCATGTGCTGAGATTTCTCATTCATTTATTTAGTAGACATGTACCGCGTCCCTTTCTGCCAGAATTGGGTGTGGAGTTGTGACTCTGACACCGACAAGACCTAGACTCTCATGCCTCATTGAACTCATAGCTTAGAGAATAAGAACATCACTCAACTATCCACTTAATTTAATGAAAGTTTGTATACATTTATGATGGGCACCATGATATTTTGAAATCAAGGAATGGCTAAATTAAGGAAATCCACATACATTATTTATTTCCTTTTTTTTCCTGGTTAGAGGACTTTAAAATCACTTTAGAGCATTAAGGAGTATGTTACTGTATATAATATTTTTCTAGTTGATGCGACAAAATACCTGGAAAAAGCCACACAAGGAAGGGAGGGTTTATTCTGGCTCCTGGTTGCAGAGCAGAACAGTCCATCATGCTGGGTGGATCAGGAGTGTGAGGTACTTACTCATAATAATCAGGAGTGTGAGGTATTTACTCATAATAATCAGGAGTGTGAGGTACTTACTCATAATAATCAGGAGTGTGAGGTACTTACTCATAATAATCAGGAGTGTGAGGTACTTACTCATAATAATCAGGAGTGTGAGGTACTTACTCATAATATCAGGAGTGTGAGGTACTTACTCATAATAATCAGGAGTGTGAGGTACTTACTCATAATATCAGGAGTGTGAGGTATTTACTCATAATAATCAGGAGTGTGAGGTACTTACTCATAATAATCAGGAGTGTGAGGTATTTACTCATAATAATCAGGAGTGTGAGGTACTTACTCATAATAATCAGGAGTGTGAGGTACTTACTCATAATAATCAGGAGTGTGAGGTACTTACTCATAATAATCAGGAGTGTGAGGTACTTACTCATAATAATCAGGAGTGTGAGGTACTTACTCATAATATCAAGAGTGTGAGGTACTTACTCATAATATCAGGAGTGTGAGGTACTTACTCATAATATCAGGAGTGTGAGGTACTTACTCATAATATCAGGAGTGTGAGGTACTTACTCATAATATCAGGAGTGTGAGGTATTTACTCATAATAATCAGGAGTGTGAGGTACTTACTCATAATATCAGGAGTGTGAGGTACTTACTCATAATAATCAGGAGTGTGAGGTACTTACTCATAATAATCAGGAGTATGAGGTATTTACTCATAATAATCAGGAGTGTGAGGTACTTACTCATAATATCAGGAGTGTGAGGTACTTACTCATAATAATCAGGAGTGTGAGGTACTTACTCATAATAATCAGGAGTGTGAGGTATTTACTCATAATAATCAGGAGTGTGAGGTACTTACTCATAATAATCAGGAGTGTGAGGTACTTACTCATAATAATCAGGAGTGTGAGGTACTTACTCATAATAATCAGGAGTGTGAGGTACTTACTCATAATATCAAGAGTGTGAGGTACTTACTCATAATATCAGGAGTGTGAGGTACTTACTCATAATATCAGGAGTGTGAGGTACTTACTCATAATATCAGGAGTGTGAGGTACTTACTCATAATATCAGGAGTGTGAGGTATTTACTCATAATAATCAGGAGTGTGAGGTACTTACTCATAATATCAGGAGTGTGAGGTACTTACTCATAATAATCAGGAGTGTGAGGTACTTACTCATAATAATCAGGAGTATGAGGTATTTACTCATAATAATCAGGAGTGTGAGGTACTTACTCATAATATCAGGAGTGTGAGGTACTTACTCATAATAATCAGGAGTGTGAGGTACTTACTCATAATAATCAGGAGTGTGAGGTATTTACTCATAATAATCAGGAGTGTGAGGTACTTACTCATAATAATCAGGAGTGTGAGGTACTTACTCATAATAATCAGGAGTATGAGGTACTTACTCATAATATCAGGAGTGTGAGGTACTTACTCATAATAATCAGGAGTATGAGGTATTTACTCATAATAATCAGGAGTGTGAGGTACTTACTCATAATAATCAGGAGTGTGAGGTACTTACTCATAATAATCAGGAGTGTGAGGTACTTACTCATAATAATCAGGAGTATGAGGTATTTACTCATAATAATCAGGAGTGTGAGGTACTTACTCATAATAATCAGGAGTGTGAGGTACTTACTCATAATAATCAGGAGTGTGAGGTACTTACTCATAATATCAGGAGTGTGAGGTACTTACTCATAATAATCAGGAGTATGAGGTATTTACTCATAATTTATCTGAAGCCAAGAAGCAGAGGGATGCTGGCACTCACCTGGATTTCTCCTTTTTTTTTCTCTCTTGGACCCCAGCTCATTGGATGAGGTTGCTCACATTTGGGGTAGGTCTTTTCTACTAAGTTAGACCTTTCTGAAAAGCCTCTTCTTGGCACTCCAAGAAGTGTGTTTTCATAGTAACTCTAAATCCAGTCTGGTTCACATTGAAAATTAGCCATCGAAGATATTTATTACTCATGTTACACTGTTCCAAGTGTCCGTGGCAAAACAATGAGAGAAAACCAAAGATAAACTTTAAGTAATAAGTGCCTGTAGGAAAATACCTAAAAGTAACAAAAGGAATAGCAGCTGAATCCAAACCCTTACTGACAATAGAGCTGGACGCAGTTGGAGCTTCTGTAGACTTCACTATGTAGACAAAACAGAAGCATATGTGTAGGAGACCATTGGAAATGAACTCAATGGACCTAACCAAATTTAGATGGTTCTACAGCTGGCTGCCCCTAGGTCTCCACATACACTGAAGGTCAGCCAAGTTAAAGACCCTTACCTCACTTGGAAGCTGGCTAGATGATGCAGGATTGAGCTCAGCCATGACCTGACACACTGCTCAGGTGACCCAAAGACCCTCGAGACCTAATAAATGGTCAGTAGTTTTGACTTTTTTCTTTTGTATATATTAAAAATTATTTAGCTTAACCACAGATGACTTAGAAAGGGTAAACTTTTAAGGCTATTAAAGTTTAATTTTATTTATTTATTCTAATTTTTATTTATTTACTTTACATCCCAATCACTTCCCACCACTAGGTCACCTCCTCCCATAATCATTCCTCCATCTCCCCTCCCCTTCTCCTCTGAAAAGATGGAGGGCCTGCTGGGTGTCCTGGCACATCAAGTCTCTTCGGGCTAAGTGTATCTTCTCTTCTCCCACTGAGGCCAGACAAGGCAGCCTAGCTAGAAGAACATATCCCACTGACAGGCAACAGCTTTTGGGGATAGCCCTGATCCAGTTGTTCAGGATCCAAATGAAGACCAAGCTGCACATCTGCTACATATGTGTAGGGAGGCCTAGGTTCAGCCCATGCTGTTTGGTGGTGGTTCAGTCTCTGAGATCCCCAAGGATCCAGGTTAGTTAACTCTGTTGGTCTTCCTGTAGAGTTCCTATCCACTTAGGGGCTGCAATCTTTCCCTATACTCTTCCATAAGAGTACCCAAGCTCCATCCACTGTTTTGGTTGTGGGTGTCTGCATCTGTCTGAGTCAGCTGCTGTGTGGAGCCTCTCAGAGGACAGCCATGCTAGACTCCTGTCTATAAGCATAACAGAGTATCATTAACAGTGTCAGGGATTGGTACTTGCCCATGGGATGGTGTTTTAGGTAGGATTGGCATTGCTGTGAAGAGACACCAAGGCAACTTTTATAATGACACCATTTAATTGGGGCTGGCTTACAGGTTCAGAGGTTCAGTCCATTATCATAAAGGCAGGAACATGGCAGCATCCAGGCAGGCTTGGTGCGAAAGAGCTGAGAGTTCTACATCTTCATCTGAAGGCTGCTAGCAGAACACTGGCTTCTAGGCAGCTAGGATGAGGGTTTTAAAGTCAACACCCACAGTGACACACCTACTCCAACAAGGTCACACCTTCTAATAGTGCCACTCCCTGGTCTGAGCATATACAAACCATAACAGCTAAATATGTGATAGATAACTAGTTGAAGATTTTGAAAATCAAATGCTGAACCACTCACATTAGAAACGCATACTCCTTAAGTTGTATTGCTTTTGACGTAAGTAGAGATATTGAAAGTAGACGGCTACTATTGTAGCATGATCTTTTAGTCATGAGTTTAATGACAACTATTATATTTGCCTAAATAATAAAAAGACAAAACTTTAACTCTACATGTTTCTCAGGAATAACCAGTTTTGCCACTTAGTGGGCTACTCCATATAAAGCAATCTAGACCCTAAGTGTGAATATTGTTCCTGGGAAATTAGATGCGTAGGATGGAGGGAAATCCATCTTATTAGCACACAGAGCCCAAGAGATTATGCAAATATTAACTGATTTTTTCCCCCAGAAGATGAAACTAAGAGCCAGTGATTCATCTCACTGTAGCCAAAATGTTTTTTGTGCATGGTTTAAAGGATAACCTTGTGTTGTTCAAATGCGGATTTCTCTGCCCTCGTCTCTTGCTCCCATCCGGAAACAGCATTGTAATGTTTAAGTCTAGAATCTCCTGTCTCAAGTAAACGATTCTTATTATTTATTCTTTGCCTTGTCAATAAATGTTGATCACCCAAATGACTGAGCAGAAGAGAGAGTAGGGCAGAAATTCTGCCAGCCAGGGGAAGGAGAGAGAGAGAGAGAGAGAGAGAGAGAGAGAGAGAGAGAGAGAGAGAGAGAGAGAGAGAGAGAGAGAGAGAGAGAGAGAGATTGATTCAGATCAGCAGGAGGATGAAGAAAGTAGAACCATGAGGAGAGGGTTTGGGAAGACATCATGGGTAAAAACATCTGAAGAAGACAGAGCTAGTCCAATATTAAACTGCAAGTATCACAGGTATGGTGCTGGAAGGCAGAAAGCCAGATTAGCACATTGAGTTGAGGTAGAGCATTTAACTGCCTAGCTATTGAGCAGCAGCTTAAAGTAAATCTTCCTTTCTTTATGTGGTTTTTGGGGACTAGCATAGGGTAAAGAAATACAGCAGCTGCATTAATCCACTGTTTACATTTATATTAAAATTATTTCACATCTCACTCTTGTATCTTTACTTTTTGATAAGTGCTGTTTTCATGATAATAATTGTTCAGTCATAAACATCTAATATCATATTTTCTATTTAATCCACAGCTCATTTGAAAGTGTGATTTTATTCACTTAAGCCTTTTGTGGGACTGGCTTAATTCTATTGTTTCTGGAGTGGAACAGATAATGATGTATTTGGTCTGCCCCAAGGACTGTAGCATGCAAATGATTTGTTTCATAGCATTCATATTGGAGGAGCTGTAAGTCTTGAGTTGGTACTCTCAATGCTATTGCTCGAATCTTCTGGACTTTCTCTGGTTGTGTCTGTTTTTTTGTATCAGTTTCTGAGACGTTTAAGCCAGTTTGTTCAGGTAATCATGGTAGAAAACTCTGACTTAGCTTTTCATTTTTGATCCATCCAAATGCTTCGCAAAACATACTCTTTTCGGTTAACACTGCCGACTTCTTCCTTCTCAGCTTCCTTCCTATCTGACAGAAAATGGAGACAACCAGAGGAGACATTGTACACGTCCCCCTGAATCTGCTGTCCATCTGCTATGGGACCCAATCACTTGTGGTCACCGACCTTGCTGTTTTACTACACCATCTATTTCTCCCTAGACTTGCTTTCCGTTGAACCTTTCCACATCTCTGTTATTCTTCCTGTGATTATCTTCCATGACCTGAAGTTAACATGGCAATCTTCTGCTGTCTTTACTGCCCAGAGAAGCAGGTATGACTGAGTCTTCCTGTGGTTAACCTTTTTCAGATACAGAGACTGAGAATAAGTTGTATTTATGTATTATGTATTATGGCAGCAGGAACTTGAGGCTACGAGTCACGTGATGGACTTTGGTGTTCAGTTTCCTTCCTTTCTTATTTTTTTTTATTGCCTGAGACTCCAGCCTCGGGGATGGTATTACCCGTGTTTATTATGAGTCTTCCTGCTTTGGTTAAATCCTGACGTATGTTATCATTGTGATTTTTAAACCAGTCAAGTTGACAATGAAGATTCAGCTTTGTAGTACTAAAGTGTAACATCTCTAAAAGGTTTCTCTTCTACTGTTCTATTACTGGTGGGTGGTTGTTACCATCTTTTTTGCATTCCCTAGTTCCTTGGCAGATGGAGGTATCTTGGTAAAGGTCCATGAATGTCTCCACATATGGATCTTGGACCACTTCTCTTACCTTTTATAGGAATGACAGAATTGATTATATTGTATTATGGTTAAGGCTGCCATTTTGGGACCATCTCTTGTCCCCCAGTTTGTATTTGATCACACAATAAAATATGATAGGGATTGGAGAAATGGCTAAAAGTTTAAAAGTGCTTGCAGCTCTTGTAGATGTCCTGATTTTAGTGTTCAGGACCTATGCTGGATGGCTCACAACTAACTATCTATAACTCCAGCTCTGGGGGGGATCCCTCACCCTTTTCTGGACTCTACTGACGCGTGCGCGCGCACACACACACACACACACACACACACACACACACGCACACACACACACACACGCACACAAAGAATTACAAATAATAAAATAAACTGTGAGAAAAATATGCTATGACTTTTCTTTAGGTTTTCTGGTCCAACCTTTTTCTAGTGTTTTAAAGGTAGACCTGAGGAGAATTCCAGTAGACTGGAAGGGGACAAAGTGGATACTTCCTGGACTGACTCTCTACTTCCAAAGGCATCTCCAAGGGAGGGAAGCACTGACTAAGTGAGTGGATTTCTTGAGCAACATCCATGGACCCCTCCTTTGGATACTGAGCATCTTCAGCCTCTGCTTACGTGGATGCCATGTAATTTTAGCTTCCTTAACCTCGAATCCTAGTTCCCCCATAACCCTGCCACCCTTTTAGCTGAGGTGCTTCTGGGGATGAGCAGTGACTTTTGGCCACTCTCAGGATGGGAAATGTGATTTCCTTCTATTGAGCCTCTTGAGAAAGGTGCTGACTCACATGTTAGCCTATCACCTGAATGAGAAGTTAAGGAGGAAATTGTATTTATAGTTAGGAGTCACAGCTCATTATAACCTTTACTGGGACAGGGTTCCAGCAGGCCTTGTGCTCAATCAAGTAGGTCAAGGAAGAGACGTTATCTAGTAGTGTCTGTGTCTTCACAGTTTGTGAGGTGACAGGAAGGATTCTTAAAATATTCTTTACATTTAATCTAGTTAAAAGGAGATCCTTTGCTTAATGTTATGCTAGCTTACATTACAGAAAAGAGCCTCGGAACCCTGAATCTAAAGATTGTATTAGTCAGTGAAAGTCCCCAGAGTTTACTGATGAGAGATATTGAAAAAAGCTACTCGAAGTCAAAACATAGAAAAGGAAGGTCAGTCGATCCACATTTACCATGCAAAAAGCTGTACCTGCTATTCGTGCAGACTGTCTAGCTTTAAGAAGGTCCCGATTTCCATGACTTACTTCACTTTTCTGTCTTGGGAGCCTGTGAGTGGCAGACACTGCATTAATGGCTGACTCTTGCCAACTGATTGATGGAAAACAACAGGAAATTTAAAGATAAAAGGAGTAGCTGAGCAAAGATACCAGAAGGGGAAAAAAGTAGCTGCTTATGTGGGAGTCTCCTGTGGAGAAGCTGAAGGGTGGGAGAGCATCACCATGAGCAGTTGGAGGGGTGGCTTGGCTTTCACCATCTATAGGGCCAGAGGCAGGTGGGCTTTCTCCTCACCTGTCCAAGGTTTTGTGTAGCTTGAAATCTAATAGTCTGGAAGTGTTTTAGGTAGTCAGTGCCCATAGAAGTTTTAGTCACTCGCTTGCCTCATCAGAATAAGTCACGTTATTAATGTTTAAATTTCAGAAATAGACTTTTTATAATTCAGACATATGTGACACTAAGCAGAAGTCAGGAACACAAGGAAAGGGAGAAAGACATTTAAAGCCAAAGTAACAACAAAAGTTAGGTCCCGTTGTGGAGAGCAGAAACAGTTCTAAGGGGTGGGGTGGGTTGCAGTAGATCTTATCCTGTTCTCAGTCAGGCAGAGATGCCTGTGGCCTGTCATCTTTCTTGTCGTTATCTGAGGTGAAGCAGCTGGGAAAGGGGTGTCCAGCTGCAACCACCTACTTTTCCTCAGGACATAAATCTCGCCACACTGTCTGCCATCACCTGTCTATCCGTCAGGAGCCAGGCAAAGGAAGAGAGAGACGGTCTGGTAGCACTTTAACCAAACTGACTGGTTTGGCTGTTTGTCAGCTACTGACATCAAAATGAAAAGGAACTGAGGGGGGTGTTTAGCAGCAAGATAGCAAAAGTAGGTTGCTTCGACTCCAGATGAGTGTGAAATATAGTAATTGTGTTTTGGGATGGAGTTGGGTGGTTTTTCCAGGTTCTTGGCCCTGAGTATAAACACTTTAAGTAAGTAACATGCAGATATGCAAACATAGCAAGATGACTTTATTTGGGGTGAAGTGCTAATACAGATTAGGGAGAAATAAGCTATCAAGATCACCCGTGGGCCACATGCGTGAGAGTGTTCAAGGGCCCTGATCATATGTTGGGGTTTCTCCTAGGTGGTTCAAAACAAGTAGGAGAGGTCTAGTTTGGGTGGCTTTCTACTTTGATTAAAAGATCAGGTAGGTCATCATATAATAATTTCCTTACTGAGTATGTCCTTTCCTATAAACGCACTGGATTTTAATCACATGGTCTAGGAATAAGATGGTAAGTAGGGGTGTTGTCCCAAAAAGTTGAGGACACAGATTGACTATCACAGGAGGGTTATACAATTTGTAAATCATTTCATGAAATTATCTACACATGAAATAGCACACATAGAGTGCTTGGGACAGTGCTGGTCACGGGATCAGTTATCTGTAATTGTGTCGCTTTTCCTTCTGAGTCCACAGAGAGAAGAGTTAGAGCCTCATTGGATTTCATCTACAGGGGGTTGGGCACATCTAAGCTTTATGTCTTTTCCATGCTCCCAACTTTAACTGTTCCATTTTCTCCCAAGTGACACAGCTGAATGTTATCTGGGTGAGGCTATTCTCATGCCTGTGGATCTGTAGTCTTTGTCCCAGTCCTTGAACTGATGGGGCAGGAAGTACTCTTGACACTCTAGGTGGTGTGAGGAGTCCTGTTCCATTCGTGTTTGAGTAGAACAACCTTTGAGACTGTACGGGGGGGCGGGGGGGGAAGCTCTGCTGAATATTTCCTCAGATGCTCATGGTCCCATTTGGAGCAGATCTATATCTAAACCAGCACAGGGTACAGTTCCCAAAATAGCCTGTATTTTTTTCCCCTTTCCCTTTAGGCAGACTCATTTATCCCAGATCCCACATGCTTAGGGAATACTTGAGGACTAGCAAGTCTAGTGAGATGCCTCTGCATCGTTGCATGTTGTCAGTTGGCAGCTGGGAGCCTCTCCTCCTCTTCCTGCACAGCTGTTCCTTCTGTGTGTGGCAGCCCACCCAGCTGGGCCAGGACAGAGAGCCTTTTCCTCTGTCGGGTGTGGAGCGAGAGATGGTGTTTGTCCTAGATAGGACTGCTGGTCTACAGACCAAAGACAAGGGGTGAAGGGAATCTGCTCCATCACAAAGAAGGGATTCTATTGAAAGATGATGACAATCAATAATTTCCCATTTTGGCTCTGGAAGGAGTTATTAGTTCCAAGCATTACTCTGGAGGGAATATCTTGGTGTCCAGAAACAAGTTGGGAGGGATGCTCATAAAGGAGGGGTGTGGAATAATCTCTACTCTGAAGAATTAGCCATATTTTATTCTGATCATGAGATGCCCATCCCCAGCTTTCTTGGGCTTGCTTTCCTACGTATGTGATAAAACTTCCTTTTTAATTCTTATTTGAAATGTAAAATTGATGTTTTACATTTATTGTTGGTATAGCATTTTCCAGTGGCTGTCATAAAAAAATAGCCACAGATGTGATGGCTTTAAGACAACGAGAATTTATTCTCTCATCGTTTTGGACTCCACAAGTCTGGACTCCAGGTGTGCATGGGGCTGGCTGTGCTCCATCTCGATGCTCAAGTGAGGGATTCTTCCTCATCTTTGCAACTTTGTGGAGTGCTGGCATTTTTTGACTTCTTCTAGTTGCTTTGTACAAGTCCATTTCTATCTTCTGTTTGCCTTCTTTGTGTGTGCATTTATGGTGTGTGTGTGTGTGTGTGTGTGTGTGTGTGTGTGTGTGTGTGTGTATGTATATGGTAAGTTATTTTTCCTCTGGTGAAATAAGCCAATTCAAGCCACATTAAAATATGTAAAGGTAGGTTTATTGTCATTCATTCAGAAGGAAGTGGGAAGAGAGAGAAAGAGAGAATAGGTGTGTGCAGAGAGTGGGGTGAGAGATGGAAGGAAAGAGAGAAGGGAGACCAAAATGTCTGGATTATATAGGGAAGAGCCTCTGGGGGAAGGGTAGCCCAGCCCCTGACCTGGAAAGTTCAGGGTTAGGGGTAGGGTATGGCAGGTAGGGACTGAGGGATGCTAGGAGAACCTAGAGGCCAGGTCTGCTTTGATATGTAAAATATGCACCTCAGTCCCTTCTCTGGTATGTATGTATATGTGTGCATGTATATATATTTACATATATATTCATGTATGTACATACACATATGTATGTATGTATGCATGTATGTATGCATTGTAAGAGATGTATGATAGTGTTAAGGATGTTGTTCAGTTGACAGAATGCCTGCTTAGCATTCCAGAAGTCCTGAGTTCAACCCCCAGCCCTGCATAGAATTGGCTATAGAGGCATACTTGCAGGGCAGAGACATGAGGATGAATAGTTCAAATTCATTCCCTGCTACATAGTGGGTTCAAGGCAAGCTAGGACTTCATTGAGACCCTATTTCAAAAACCAACCAACCAACCAACAAAACATAACAACAAATGTTTAGGATGGCATTTAGAGAACTGCTGTCAGACTGGGGCAGAGCTTTCTAGCCCAATGCCTTTAACTTAGTCACACCTACAAAGTCCAGATTTTTCAAACAAGGTAACACCATTTGCGTAGGTCCTGTAAAAGAACCTGAGGTCTTTTGGGCCACTGTCCAGTCAGTCTGTTCAATGATGGTAAGAAGCACAGTCACGTGTTAGCAAATGATGCTTCTGATCATAAACATGGTGCACTTCATGAGAAAAAAAATAAGACAAGTTAATCTACCTCCTAGGATAAATATCAAAGATGCATTTAAGGGCAGGAGAAAAATAAATTTGTGAATGAAGTCGTGAGAGATGGGAGCATGTAGACAGCAGCCAAGAGACTGGATCCTGAGAGCATTCAAGTGATTCCCATTGCTAAGGAAACCACTTCACAACTTCCTGTGTCTGCCTCAGCTCTCAACAGCTGCTGTGCTTATAATTTGGCTGCCCTGAAGCACGTTAAGTTCTGGGTAAAGAAAACTCAGAGCCTCAAGTTAGAATAGAAGGGGAACTGGTGATCATGTCACATAATAACATGAGAGGGCTTTTGTTTTGTTTTTTTTTTAGGCTTTTTGAGATAAAGTTTCTTTGTGTAACCCTGGCTGTCCTGGAACTCCTTTTGTAGACCAGGCTGGTCTCAAATTCAGAGATCTGCTTGCCTCTGCCTCCCAAATGCTGGGATTAAACTCTTTTCCACTACCACTGTAACAGTGAATGTTTTTTGGTTTGGTTTTTTTGTTTGTTTGTTTGTTTGTGTTTCCAAGACAGAGTCTCTCTGTGTGTAACCCTGGTTGTCCTGGAACTCGCTCTGTAGACCAGGCTGGCCTCTAACCAAGTGCTGGGATTAAAGGCATGTGTCACCACTGCTCTGGTGCTGGCAGAATGTTTTAAAAGAGACGGCTCCCTTTTCTTCCCCAAAGTCCCCTGAGGACAGGGACGGTTACTGAAAGTGACTTCTCCTCTGGGGTTTTTAGTTCTTGTATGATGACAAAATGGAAAAGAATGTTGTCAGCTCATTCTCCTCGCTCGAGTGTCCTGCTAGCAAGTACTGGTTGACTGTCTCTCCTTTTGTTGATTTCTATCCAAAATGAAAGCCATGCTGGGCACCTCAGTGTGTCTGTGAAGGAGAGGGAGGGATACCTCCAGGTTAGCAGGCTTTATAGCAGGAAACTCGAAGTCTGCAGAGGAATGTGGTTTAATCTTGGGCTTTGTCAAGAAGAGTTCTACCAAGAGAATCTATTCTGTTTCTACAGTGTTTTCTTCATATGTATGTGCCTATCGGGTTTCCTTCTCCCCCACTACCTCCAACACTAACTCAGGAACCGTGACCTTCTCTTTTCTTTTTCTTTGTCCCCAAAGAATAAATTTGTCCCTTAAGACTTTCTTTCTTTCTTTCTTTCTTTCTTTCTTTCTTTCTTTCTTTCTTTCTTTCTTTCTTTCTTTCTTTCTTTCTTTCTTTCTAAGTATGAGTTGGGAGTTGGTTATAGAAACTATGTGTTAATTTTGGTTGTCATTGACCCTAAGAAATACCAGACTAAAATCTATAATAATTCTTTCGTCATGTGAAAATCCAAGACACTACATGGAGAACAATTATCCTCTGACACTCTCTGCAGCAACCCTAACTTGTTCTAAGTGGACATTATTATTGGGGCCTGTGGCTCTTGATGGGCCGTGGTCATAATGCCTTATTTATTCTTACTCTTATAATATTGCCAGCTGTGTTGGTACTTTTTAAGCTACTGGAGGTCACCTAGGAAAAAGGGTCCTGTCTTAATGACCAAGGAACTCAAAGTGCACGTAGAAAGGAACCTGGGCTTGGACTGTGTATGCATCTGATTTCTGATCATTACTTGGTATTAAATAGTAGATACGTTGCAAGATAATGGAGATGACATTTTCACTTAAAATGTAAAAGAATACCCGCTTGGCTTGTTCATATCCAATCAATATGTTCTGAGGCATAAAACTTGGCATTTTACTATCTCAGCTTTGTCCGTGTCATTTTACCCATGTCACAGCCCTTAGGTAAGAGTCAGGCTGGGCGCGAAGACATCTCTCTTGCCCTGCATTACAGTGTGGGAGAGGCCTAGCTGCTGGAATGTGCAAACTCTGTCAGGATCTGTTGAAAGTTCAGACAGGAAGTCAGCCAGCTTTACCTGGGTTAGTCCCCAGAGTCAGCATCTCTCCTCATCTTTGCTGATGAGCTAGCTGTCCAGTGCCACGTCACTAAAAGTTATCAGTGCTTCAGAAAGTTCTCTCTCTGCTGCTGTCTTTTCCTTCAAATGGAGCTGGATGATCTACCCTAGACTGTCCGTCTCTACAAGACCGTGTTCCCTCATTTAATTCCACTCCCAGTCTAACTTCACAAACAACTCAGCTTCTCCCTGCCCTGAGGGAAGAGAGCTCTGAGTTGCAGCAAGAAGAAAATTTCATTCTTTTATTGTGGACATCCACTGAATGATCAGATCCGAATGACTTGGAAATGCTCTTCATCTTTTGCATCTTCAGAGAGAGGAAAATGCAGGATGAATTTAATGTTTGACGAGGAACGCTGCTGCTTCTGAGAAAAGGGACTCGTGATGGATACAGAGGGATCAGAGAGGCCACGGGGGCTCGTTCTAGCCTCTCATACCACACTGCTGTTAGTGCAAAGTCTGGAATCCCTGACCTGGACTGAGTGACTCTCACATCTGTTCTTTGGCCATGTTTAGCGGGTGTTGCAAAATCACTATGTGTTGCTTGTTTGAAATTGTGAGTGTGATGTTGAGGGTAGGGAATCCACAAAGAACTAAAGTGTTCTGAACATCAACTTGTAATGCTATTTTCTTCTTACGGGGTCACTCTAGATATCTGCTGCTCCCTGCCCCCACGACCTGCTCAATTTTGAAATCCTCTACATGTTCCTTGCCTTCCAGCTGAGATATGGAGGAGCCTGCATGCATAGGAGTGTGCTGGGGCTTCAACAATTAGCTGCTGGCTCCCACTTTAGCATTAATAAGCGAGGTGAGAATGAAGGTTAATTGCTACTTCACGGAACAATTCTGCAGATAATTAATGAAAGTATTTTTCCTTAAGAAACAGGAGATTACCAATTAATTTTGCAAGAGACCCAAAGAGACTGTCTTATTCTTCCTGGATGTATTTTTCCAGG
This sequence comes from Tokudaia tokunoshimensis, assembly GCA_036184795.1. Taxonomy (NCBI): domain Eukaryota; kingdom Metazoa; phylum Chordata; class Mammalia; order Rodentia; family Muridae; genus Tokudaia; species Tokudaia tokunoshimensis. The sequence continues at coordinate 75,407,785 of BTHU01000006.1, forward strand.
TAACAGAGGATAATTAACAAGTATCACTCAGCATTTGTATAAAGAAAAACAATTATAATACCCAGAAAGTGAAAGTAAAACCCAAGTGAGTGAACAGAACATTTAAAGAGAATGTTCATTTCCAGTTGTCCTTATAGAGTAGAGCTGCAAAATCCAATTAAACTCTGCTTTCAACATTATAATGCATTTCCATAAATACATGTATAAATAAAATATATGTGTGGCTTAATATGTATGTGCAGAGGTTTTTTTTTATATACATGGGTGGGCACATGTTGTGTAATACATGTACACACACATACATATACACTCAAACACCTGTACACACATGGCTAGTCACATGGCTATGTATAATGTATATACACAAATGTGTATATATATGATTTATTACTGAGTGACAGCAAAGGATGCTGATTAGTGTGCCTAGAATATTCCCATTTATGTTTCAAAACATAGGATAACATACACACACATATACATACACACACACACACACACACACACTTGGCTATCATTTTACAATTTAAGTAGGAAGCTTTGATACCTTTGCAATTTTTGTATGTGAAAGCATATGTTTGGTTTTGACATCCTTTTCTAGGTTAGCATATTGTCTCACTGTTAGGTTTGAGTACCTTCTTCCTTTGTTGGTGACTCCACCCTTTTTATTTACTGAACTGCCAAATCTGCTTGGATTCTTTGTTTGTACTCATGGGATGTTTGTACTCTGCTCCCCTGGTTGAATCATCTGAATTGCTAGGCTGTGCACCCCTTAAGAGCTGCGGTCTCTCTTGTTCGTGACAAGAGTGGTTAGTGTGTGATTTCAACTTTTGCTGGGTTTTCAGTGGTTTCTAACAAGGTTGGAAGGCTCATCTGGCCAGACACCATTTACATTACTGCTAAAGGAATGGTCACTGCTGGTTGGGAAAGGGGGCTGGCTACTGCATGATCCATAATAGATTTGACAGTGTCCAGCCCACGCATCTTTCTCTGTGGTATAAGAAGATTGTGGAAATACTGCCGTTATCTTCCCATACATTTCTGCTCACCCTCTGTGACAGCCCCATCCCCCTGACGCAGGATTGGGGATTAGGTTAGGACTGTCTTACTGTAATATTGCCCTTTAATAAAGGCTAATGTTAGTTTCCATGTTTTGTCATACTTTTATATTTTCTACTCATTTTCTTTTATGGCTCTAAGGCTATGCTCTGAGTTCCAAGACTGCGCGTGTTTAAAAATATAGACTAGATGTTTCTTCACTCTATGTAAGGGTTTGAGACTGAAGATTGTTAAGAGAAAACCAAGAGCAAGAACCTGATGCTGTCTTGGCTTGAGAGTAATAAAGTGCACTCGGAGGCACTTGCTTGTCTGAAAGAAACACCAATGATATAGGTGTCTGGGGGACAGGCATGTCTCATCTGCATGGGAGATAGCACAAGGATCTCACTGAAACTCGACTGCCTAGGATGAAGATGTGAATGGAGAAGGGGTGGGGTTGCCAAGGCCCAAGATGGAGGAATTCAATCCGTTGAAGGGCAGGACACTGTCACTGAGATGCTTCCTGTCTCCTTACCCAGGGTTCATTTGTATTTTGTCAGTCTTGGGGACCTGGGAAAACTCTGGGTATCAGAGGAAAATGGCGTAGCCTTTTGGTATTTGGGTAGCTGTATTTAGGAGCTGCTGTCTTGCTAGCTGTTCTAACAGGGCACTGCTGTCAGCTCACAGATAACCCTCTAGTAATTTAATTGATACTGAGAGGGAGGGCACTGCTCTTCACTGAGGGGAAAGCACTACTCTTGAATGCTGTCTGTTGAATAAAAGGACATTATAAGTAGAAAACTCCCTTAGCCCATGAGAACTATCACTAGTAGGCATGTGGAAGTTCAGTGTGAGAAATTTGAAAACACTGCTAACATAGGTGTTCAAACCTGTAATATTTTAAAATTTGGTTGATTTGTCAATCATTAAGAACTATGTTAGAAACTCACATGTTGATGGCTCTTTTTTTTTTTTTTTTTTTTAATTTAATTTTATTTTATTTTTTTAATTTACATTCCAAATCACTTCCCCTTTCCCGTTTCCTCCCTCCCCGAAAGTCCCATAAGCCCCCTTCCCTCCCTCTTTTCTCCGTTCAACCCCCTCTCATTACTCTGTCCTGGCGTTCCCCTACATCCAGTCTTTCCAGGACCAGGGGTCTCTCCTTCCATCTTTTTAGAAATCTATTGATATGCTGATTGTGTCTAGGGTATTCTGAGATTCTGGGTCAATATCCCCTTATCAGTGACTTCATACCATGTGTGATCTTTTGTGATTGGGTTACCTCACTAAGGATGATATTTTCAAGTTCTGACCATTTGCCTAGGAATTTCGTGAATTCATTGTTTTTAATTGCAGAGTAGTATTCCATTGTGTAAATATACCACATCTTCTGAATCCATTCCTCCGTTGAGGGACATCTGGGTTCTTTCCAGCTTCTGGCTATTATAAATAAGGCTGCTATGAATATAGTGGAGCATGTGTCCTTATTGCATGCAGGTAAAGTCTCTGGGTATATGCCCAGGAGTGGTATAGCCGGATCCTCCGGAAGTGTCATGCCCAGTTTTCTGAGGAGCCGCCAGACTGCTTTCCAGAGTGGTTGTACCAGCCTGCAATTCCACCAGCAGTGGAGGAGTGTTCCTCTTTCTCCACATCCTCGCCAACAACTGCTGTCTCCTGTGTTTTTGATCTTAGCCATCCTGACTGGTGTGAGATGGAATCTCAGGGTTGTTTTGATTTGCATTTCCCTAATGACTAAGGATGATGAACATCTCTTTAGGTGCTTCTCAGCCATTAGATATTCTTCAGGTGAGAACTCTTTGTGGAGCTCTGTACCCCATTTTTTAATAGGGTTACTTGCCTCTCTGGAGTTTAACTTCTTGAGTTCTTTGTATATCTTGGATATTAGCCCTCTGTCGGATGTAAGGTTGGTAAAGATCATTTCCCAGTTAGTTGGTTGCCGCTTTGTCTTTTTGACGGTGTCTTTTGCCTTGCAAAAACTTTGTAATTTAATGAGGTCCCATTTGTCTATTCTTGATCTTAGAGTATAAGCTATTGGAGTTCTGTTCAGGAAATTCTCCCCTGTGCCCATATGTTCAAGGTTCTTCCCTAGTTTCCCTTCTATTAGTTTCAGTGTGTCTGGTTTTATGTGGAGATCTTTGATCCACTTAGAATTGAGCTTAGTGCAAGGAGATAAGGATGGGTCAATTTGCATTCTTCTGCATGTTGACCTCCAGCTGAGCCAGCACCATTTGTTGAAAAGGCTATCTTTTTTCCACTGGATGGTTTTAGCTCCTTTGTCAAAGATCAAGTGACCATAGGAGTGTGGTAATGCCAATTTGACTACATGGACCACAGTAATTAAAGTGTGAAGAAAGTGATTTTTATAGAAAAGTATTTTTACAGAGAAGCAATAAAGACAGGGACATTATAGTTTTGATGCAAGTAAGAAAGATAATGGAAAAAACTTAAAATTTCTTTACAAATTTAGATAAGATGGAGTATCAAAACTCACAGGAAACACAAATAAAACTATAGTCTAGTGTAATAATAAATGTTAATGGAAAAGTGATGAATACTAGAAAATAGTGTGTTAATACGCAGCAAAATATCAAACACTACTACATCTATCATAGACCTGATGGGTAGAGCAATGACAGGAAACCAATGTGAAATTCATATTAATACTCAAAAATTGGAGATACACTTGAGCACTTATTAAACATGTATCTACTTGTCCTGATTGGCACTTTTACTACATTTTTTTTTTTTTTTTTTTTAATTTAATTTTATTTTATTTTTTTAATTTACATTCCAAATCACTTCCCCTTTCCCGTTTCCTCCCTCCCCGAAAGTCCCATAAGCCCCCTTCCCTCCCTCTTTTCTCCGTTCAACCCCCTCTCATTACTCTGTCCTGGCGTTCCCCTACATCCAGTCTTTCCAGGACCAGGGGTCTCTCCTTCCATCTTTTTAGAAATCTATTGATATGCTGATTGTGTCTAGGGTATTCTGAGATTCTGGGTCAATATCCCCTTATCAGTGACTTCATACCATGTGTGATCTTTTGTGATTGGGTTACCTCACTAAGGATGATATTTTCAAGTTCTGACCATTTGCCTAGGAATTTCGTGAATTCATTGTTTTTAATTGCAGAGTAGTATTCCATTGTGTAAATATACCACATCTTCTGAATCCATTCCTCCGTTGAGGGACATCTGGGTTCTTTCCAGCTTCTGGCTATTATAAATAAGGCTGCTATGAATATAGTGGAGCATGTGTCCTTATTGCATGCAGGTAAAGTCTCTGGGTATATGCCCAGGAGTGGTATAGCCGGATCCTCCGGAAGTGTCATGCCCAGTTTTCTGAGGAGCCGCCAGACTGCTTTCCAGAGTGGTTGTACCAGCCTGCAATTCCACCAGCAGTGGAGGAGTGTTCCTCTTTCTCCACATCCTCGCCAACAACTGCTGTCTCCTGTGTTTTTGATCTTAGCCATCCTGACTGGTGTGAGATGGAATCTCAGGGTTGTTTTGATTTGCATTTCCCTAATGACTAAGGATGATGAACATCTCTTTAGGTGCTTCTCAGCCATTAGATATTCTTCAGGTGAGAACTCTTTGTGGAGCTCTGTACCCCATTTTTTAATAGGGTTACTTGCCTCTCTGGAGTTTAACTTCTTGAGTTCTTTGTATATCTTGGATATTAGCCCTCTGTCGGATGTAAGGTTGGTAAAGATCATTTCCCAGTTAGTTGGTTGCCGCTTTGTCTTTTTGACGGTGTCTTTTGCCTTGCAAAAACTTTGTAATTTAATGAGGTCCCATTTGTCTATTCTTGATCTTAGAGTATAAGCTATTGGAGTTCTGTTCAGGAAATTCTCCCCTGTGCCCATATGTTCAAGGTTCTTCCCTAGTTTCCCTTCTATTAGTTTCAGTGTGTCTGGTTTTATGTGGAGATCTTTGATCCACTTAGAATTGAGCTTAGTGCAAGGAGATAAGGATGGGTCAATTTGCATTCTTCTGCATGTTGACCTCCAGCTGAGCCAGCACCATTTGTTGAAAAGGCTATCTTTTTTCCACTGGATGGTTTTAGCTCCTTTGTCAAAGATCAAGTGACCATAGGAGTGTGGATTCATTTCTGGGTCTTCAATTCTGTTCCATTGATCTACATGTCTGTTACTGTACCAATACCATGCAGTTTTTAACACTATTGCTCTGTAGTACAGCTTGAGGTCCGGGATACTGATTCCCCCAGAGGTTCTTTTACTCTTGAGAATAGTTTTAGCTATTCTGGGTTTTCTGTTATTCCAGATGAATTTTTGAATTGCTCTTTCTAACTCTATGAAGAATTGAGTTGGGATTTTGATGGGGATTGCATTGAATCTGTGTATTACTTTTGGTAAGATGCTCATTTTTACTATATTAATCCTGCCAATCCATGAGCATGGCAGATTTTTCCATCTTCCGAGGTCTTCTTCAATTTCTTTCTTCAGAGACTTGAAGTTCTTGTCATACAGATCTTTCACTTGTTTGGTTAGCGTCACGCCAAGATACTTAATATGGTTTGTGGCTATCGTAAAGGGTATTATTTCTCTTACTTCTTTCTCAGCCTGCTTATCCTTTGAGTATAGGAAGGCTTCTGACTTGCTTGAGTTGATTTTATATCCGGCCACTTTGCTGAAGTCGTTTATCAGCTGTAGGAGTTCTCTGGTGGAGTTCTTTGGGTCGCTTATGTATACTATCATATCGTCTGCAAATAGTGATAGTTTGACTTCTTCCTTTCCAATTTGTATCCCTTTGACCTCTTTTTCTTGTCTAATTGCTCTAGCTAGAACTTCAAGTACTATATTGAAAAGATATGGAGAGAGAGGGCAGCCTTGTCTAGTCCCTGATTTTAGTGGGATTGCTTCAAGTTTCTCTCCGTTTAGATTGATGCTGGCTACTGGTTTGCTGTAAATTGCTTTTACTATGTTTAGATATGGGCCTTGAATTCCTGATCTTTCCAAGACCTTTAGCATGAAAGGATGCTGAATTTTGTCAAATGCTTTCTCAGCATCTAATGAGATGACCATGTGGTTTTTTTCTTTGAGATTGTTTATGTAGTGGATTACATTGATGGATTTCCTTATATTGAACCATCCCTGCATCCCTGGGATGAAGCCTACTTGATCGTGGTGAATGATCGTTTTGATGTGTTCTTGGATTCGGTTGGCAAGAATTTTATTGAGTATTTTTGCATCGATATTCATAAGAGAGATTGGCCTGAGATTCTCTTTCTTTGTCGGATCTTTGTGTGCTTTTGGTATTAGTGTAATTGTGGCTTCATAGAACGAGTTGGGTAGTGTTCCTTCTGTTTCTATTTTGTGGAACAGTTTGAAGAGTATTGGTGTTAGGTCTTCTTTGAAGGTCTGATAGAATTCTGCACTAAAACCATCTGGACCTGTGCTTTTTTTGGTTGGAAGACTTCCAATGACAACTTCTATTTCTTCAGGGGTTATAGGACGGTTTAGATGGTCTATTTGATCCTGATTTAATTTTGGTACTTGGTATCTGTCAAGGAAATTGTCCATTTCCTCAAGATTTTCTAGTTGTGTTGAATACAGGTTTTTGTAGTAGGATCTGATGATTTTTTGAATTTCCTCAGTTTCTGTTGTTATCTCTCCCTTTTCGTTTCTGATTTTATTAATTTGGATACTATCTCTGTGCCCTCTGGTTAGTCTGGCTAAGGGCTTATCTATCTTGTTGATTTTCTCAAAGAACCAACTCCTCGTTTTGTTGATTCTTTGTATGGTTTTATTTGTTTCTACTTGATTGATTTCAGCCCTGAGTTTGATGATTTCCTGCCTTCTACTCCTCTTTGGTGTATTTGCTTCTTTTTGTTCCAGGGCTTTCAGGTGTGCCATTAAGCTGTTAGTGTATGCTGTCTCCCGTTTCTTTTTGGCGGCACTCAGGGCTATGAATTTTCCTCTTAGCACTGCTTTCATTGTGTCCCATAAGTTAGGGTATGTTGTGCCTTCATTTTCATTAACTTTCAAAAAGTCTTTGATTTCTTTCTTTATTTCCACCTTGACCAAGTTATCATTGAGTAGAGCATTGTTCAGCCTCCATGTGTACGTGGGTTTTCTTTTGTTTTTGTTGCCATTGAAGACCACCCTTATTCCATAGTGATCTGATAGGAGGCATGGGATTATTTCTATCTTCTTGTATCTGTTGAGGTCTGATTTGTGACCAATTATATGGTCAATTTTGGAGAAGGTACCATGAGGAGCTGAGAAGAAGGTGTATTCTTTAGCTCTAGGATGAAATGTTCTATATATATCAGTTAGTTCCATTTGGTCCAAGGCTTCAATTAGATTCACTGTGTCCCTGTTTAGTTTCTGCTTTCCTGAACGATCCATTTCAGAGAGCGGGGTGTTGAAGTCACCCACTATTATTGTGTGCGGTGCGATGTGTGCTTTGAGTTTTAGTAAAGTTTCTTTTACGAATGAGGGTGCCCTTGCATTTGGAGCATAGATATTCAGGATTGAGAGTTCTTGATGGTGGATTTTTCCCTTGATCAGTATGTAGTGTCCTTCTGTGTCTTTTTTGATGACTTTGGGTTGAAAATCAATTTTATCCGATATTAGGATGGCTACTCCACCTCGTTTCTTGGGGCCATTTGCTTGTAAAATTGTTTTCCAGCCTTTTACTCTGAGGTAGTGTTTGTCTTTGACACTGAGGTGCGTTTCCTGCATGCAGCAAAAAGCTGGGTCCTGTTTACGTATCCAGTCTGCTAGTCTATGTCTTTTAATTGGGGAATTGAGACCATTGATATTAAGAGAGATTAAGGCATAGTGATTATTGCCATCTGCCATTCTTGACGCTATCTTTATGTTTGAGTGGTTATCTACTTTTGGGTTTGATTCAAGAAGGTTATTATCTCATTTTTTCCAGGGTGTTGTTTCTCTCCCTGTATTGGAGGTTTCCACCTATTATCCGTTGCAGGGCTGGATTTGTGGAAAGATATTGTGAAAATTTGGTTTTATCATGGAATATCTTGGTCTCTCCATCTATGGTGATTGAGAGTTTTGCTGGGTATAGTAGTCTAGGCTGGCATTTGTGCTGTCTTAGTGTCTGCATGAGATCTGCCCAGGATCTTCTGGCTTTCATAGTCTCTGGTGAGAAGTCTGATGTGATTCGGATAGGTCTTCCTTTGTATGTTACTTGGCCCTTTTCTCTTACTGCATTTAGTATTCTTTCTTTGTTTAGAACATTCGGTGTTTTGATTATTATGTGACGGGAGGTATTTCTGTTCTGGTCCAGTCTGTTTGGAGTTCTGTAGGCTTCTTGTATGTTCATCGGCATCTCTCTCTTTAAGTTAGGGAAGTTTTCCTCCATAATTTTGTTGAAGATGTTTACTGGCCCTTTAAGTTGCAAATCTTCACTCTCATCTATACCTATAATCCTTAGGTTTGGTCTTCTCATTGTGTCCTGGATTTCCTGGATGTTTTGGGTTACGCGTTTTTTTGCATTTTGCATTTTCTTTGACTGTTGAGTCGATGCTTTCTATGGAATCTTCAGCACCTGAGATTCTTTCTTCCATCTCTTGTATTCTATTGTTGATGTTTGCATCTATGACTCCTGATTTCTTCCCAAGGTTTTCTATCTCCAAAGTTGTCTCCCTTTGTGATTTCTTAGTTGTTTCTACTTCCTTTTTTAGTTCCTGGATGGATTTGCTGAGATCCTTCACTTGTTTGTTTGTATTTTCCTGTATTTCTTTAAGGTATTTTTGCATTACCTCTTTCAGGATTTCTTCCTGATGACCCACGTTCTCCTGCATTTCTCTGAGCGATTTTTGTGTTTCCTCCTCATGGGATTCCATCTGTTGATCCATCGTCTCCTGCATTTCTTTAAGCAGTTCTCGTGTTTCCTTTGTAAGGGCATCTAACCGTTGATTCATTTCTTTAAGCAATTTTTGTGTTGCCTCCTTATGGGCATCCGTCTGTTGACCCATATTCTTCTGCATTTCTTTATGCAAATTTTGTGATTCCTTTGTGAGTGCATCTACCCGTTGATTCATCTCGTTAAGCGATTTTTGTGTTGTCTCCTTGTGCGCCTCCATCTTTTGATCCATGTTCTCCCGCATTTCTCTAAGCGATTTTTGTGTTTCCTTTGTAAGGGCTTCTAACCGTTGATTCATGGTCTCCTGTAACTCTTTATGAGATTTATTTGTGTCCTTCTTGTGATCCTCTAATAGCATCATGAGAAGTGATTTTAAATCCAGATCTTGTCTTTCGGGTGTGGTGGGGTATCCAGGACTTGCTGCTGTTGGAGAGTTGGGTTCGGATGGTCCCACATTACTTTGATTACTGTTAGTAACATTCCTACGTTTGCCTTTTGCCATCTGGATACCTCTGGTGTTAGTTGGTCCTGCTGCCACTGGCTGTTGGTTGGACCTCCTGTGAGCCTGCAAAGCTATTTCTGCCCCCCCTGGATTACCAGGATTCCCCTGGCACCGATTTCTGGGGCCTGCCTGCTCCTGAGTGACTTTGGAGCCCTAATGTGCTTTGCCCCAAGTGATCTTATATTGGGGAGGCCTTGCACATCTAAAGGCTCAGCCTAGTGGATTCCTGGAGCAGAGGTCGCCAAAGGGAGGCTGGCAGGCTCCTGCCCTGTGCAGGGGTGTGTGATCTCTCCTGGGGGGGAGGGGGCGTCCCTCTGCCAGGCAGAAGTCCCACAGCAGATCTGGCGCGCTGGTTACTGCAGATCAGCCCAGCACCTGGGAGCAGGTTACACCCAAGCTGCCTGAAACTGAAGCGATATTATGCCTGTCTGTCTCTGAGCCTGGTGGTCCCAACTACCTGGTCACTGGAGCAAAGATGGCGGAGGGCAGTCTCCGTGGCGCCGCTCACCCTGTGGTCACGATGGCCCGCCCAGACGACTACAGCGCCAACCCGCCCTCGGGCACAGACGGAAGCCCCAACAGGCCGTGTCCCAAGTGATGTTATATCGGGGGGGAGAGCCTGGGTACCGGTCTCTCCAGCGCAGTCCGCGGGAACAGAGGTCGCGGAAGGGAAGCTGGCGGGCTCCCTCCCTGCGCGGGGTCCCTCCAGCAGGCAGAAGGTCCCACCGCGGAACTGGCACGCTGGTTACTGCAGATCAGCCCAGCACCTGGGAGCAGGTTACACCCAAGCTGCCTGAAACCGAAGCGATATTATGCCTGTCTGTCTCTGAGCCTGGCGGTCCCAACTACCTGGTCACTGGAGCAAAGATGGCGGAGGGCAGTCTCCGTGGCGCCGCTCACCCTGTGGTCACGATGGCCCGCCGATCTGGCGCCCAGACGACTACAGCGCCAACCCGCCCTCGGGCACAGACGGAAGCCCCAACAGGCCGTGTCCCAAGTGATGTTATATCGGGGGGGAGAGCCTGGGTACCGGTCTCTCCAGCGCAGTCCGCGGGAACAGAGGTCGCGGAAGGGAAGCTGGCGGGCTCCCTCCCTGCGCGGGGTCCCTCCAGCAGGCAGAAGGTCCCACCGCGGAACTGGCGCGCTGGTTACTGCAGATCAGCCCAGCACCTGGGAGCAGGTTACACCCAAGCTGCCTGAAACCGAAGCGATATTATGCCTGTCTGTCTCTGAGCCTGGCGGTCCCAACTACCTGGTCACTGGAGCAAAGATCCTTTTACTACATTTAAACTGCGCAAATCTAAGTTCATGTTTGCTTGGCTTTTGATTAGATAGACTGAGCGTAAAGAGCTACGAGTAGCCGATATTGCTTTGCTGTGCTCAGCATACATACATATACATGCCAGATCGTCCTTCCTCAGGCCTTAGTATCACAGCAAGATCCACTCGCTTTCATATGCCTAAGGCTTCCAGGTAAGCTCAATTTAGAAGCTCTTGTTTCCAGTCCATTGGGAGACACCTTTTTCTGCCCAGCCCAGGTTCTTCCCTGGAGGGTTTCAGGACCCTGCGTTCTTTTCTCTCCCATTTTTTCCCCTTCCACTGTCAGGGTTTGCATTTTCTTTCTGCTCAAGGTTTTCAAATTCTAGGGCCTGCAAAATAGGATCTCTCTCTCTCTCTCTCTCTCTCTCTCTCTCTCTCTCTCTCTCTCTCTCATATTTTCTGGAGAAGTTTGCATGTTTTGCAAATATTGCTTGAGAGCAAAGTCCAGTGCCTCCCGTCTAATAGTAAACACAGATATGTATTCACAGTGCAGTGCTGACTCATGCAGGATCCACCTCCTATATGTACTTAAGCAAACCAGGTCACCTTTGTCAAGGTGAATTTCTATAGGTGGATAGTTTTTATTTTATTATTATTATTTTTATTTTTTTTTAACAGACAGTACTTAGACACTAAGTACCCTGTTACCCACTTGATTGTGGCGCTCTGATGTGAGGCAAAAAAAAAAAAAATGTCTCAGCAGTTGAGCAAGTCTCAGGTGACAAGAGGACTGCCACTCACCTCTCCTTCAGATGATTTCACCTCTTCATGGAGCCCCACCTGTCTCTGCCCTTTGTAGCTCAGCGGGAGGAGGGGACAGTGCTTCTCCTCCTAGTTCCCTAGGAGGTAAACACCAGCTGCTCCAGGTACCAGCCCAGATTCATCTTCAGTCAGTCCCGTGTTCTGCTGATAAGAGCTGAGCAGGGACACGACCCCATCCTACTGCAGGCAATCCCTGGAGAGAGGTCTGGCAGCTGCTGGGTTCCACTGTTTTGGAATGCAGAGTTCTTATCTGTTGTTCCCTGTACTGAGGGCTTAGCCAACATTACAAAGGCCAAAAGACTCATGACTTGCTTTGCTAGCTAGCATGTTCCTACTTTTTAACAGAGAGAGAAAAAGCCGCTTCACTCTCCTTCCTTCCAATATTTCTCTGTGAACTATTTTCAACCCCATTGGTAAAAATTCCCGTCTTTTCCCCCTTCTTCCTTTCAACACAATGGCATTAATTTAGTAACACCACCTTGCCAGCCTTGTCACCTTCAGTACTTCCTTCACAGAGTGTGAGCAAGATCAGACTTTGTCGGTCCATACTATGTGGAATGGCGGGAATGCTACACTCTGTCCTATGCTGACTTCTTTCCTCCCTCAGAGAGAGCGGGGGATACTTCCACTAAAGAATAAATGGGTGGTGTGAAGGCTCTTTGAGGGACTGTTCATAAAAGGCATCTCCCTGAGAAAAGAAGACTCTAAGACTAACGTGTAAATGTTACTTTTATGTCCTCAGGTGAAGGGTGAGATGAGAGCCATACCAAAGCTGTGAGAATACAAGGCTCACATGTCTTTCTGGATGAGCCCAGAGCATTTCCTTCTCTGTTCTAATTCTCCCTAGGCCTAGGTCTGGAAGCTTCTAGCCTCTGTACAATCTAATTATCAAAGCTGACTGATTCAATCCGGCTTCTCTAAGCTTCTGCCTAAATTGATCTGCTTGGCCTCATACTAACGTTGGCAATTCCTTCTAATCTTCTGGCTCCTTCTCATTCTTTGGCTTGTTCTGTTTTCACCTGTGTCTAGCCTGTCTCTGGAAAACTGTCCTGGTAAAGGTACCACACATTCTCTCTCTCTCTCTCTCTCTCTCTCTCTCTCTCTCTCTCTCTCTCTTTCTCTCTCTCTGTGTGTGTGTGTGTTCTTTTAAGTAGCCTCTGCTCCCCAGTGAATTGAGAATATCCTATCTGTGTCTCATTCTATCAAATCTTTCTCTGATTTGTCACTTTGTCTGACCCTCAATTAAATGTCACTTTCAAACACGGTTGCTTCCTTCTACAAACTAACCTTACTTTCATTATTAGAGATTAAGGATGTGTAATAAGGGAGTCTCTGTATGCCAGCCAGATCATACTGGAATCCAGGGCATGACTGCAATCTGGATGGATCGTATCTTTGGATGTGATCCCTTGCCAGAGCAACCATGTTGCTGGATTGAAATTCCTCTACACTATCATGATGTAGGGAACACAGAGGACCTGGGACAGGGGCTGGGGACAAGTCATAGGAAGACACTCAGTGCATGGGTGAGTCTCAGCTGGGAACTGTGCAGGACAGAAACCCCTGGAGAAGCCTGTTGGGCTGAGATACATTGAGAAATCATTAACAAAAATTATTATTGTCCTTATTTTAATTATGTGTGTGTGTATGAGAGAGACAAACAGAGAGACAGAGACAGAGGACAGAGAGACAGAGGAACACACACACACACACACACACACACAGAGAGAGAGAGAGAGAGAGAGAGAGAGAGAGAGAGCGCGAGCACATGAGCCTTGTGTGAGCAAATGTGTACTCTGAAGGCAGGAGGTGTTGAAATCCTGGAGCTGGAGTTACAGGTGACTGTGAGTCACCTGATAAAGGTGCTGGGAGCCAAACTTGTGTTCTATGTGAGAACAATGTATCTTAACCAATGAGCCATCTCTAGCTCCTTGAGAGTTTTTAACAAGAGGGACTTTGAAAGTGACAAAAGTAATTATAAAATAAAAATGATTTCGGAATTTAGAAACTACTTTAACTGAGATAACACATCATTCATATATATATATATATATATCGAAGTCCCTGAATATGTATCCTAACAGATAACACAAATACACAGACACACACAGACACACACACACATACACAACACACACATATATATATGTCCAAAAATATGTGTACCTCAACAATTCTGAGTACTACTCACATAGAATCTAGAGAAAATTTATAGACCCAAGTGCTTATTTAGGAACACTATTAAAAAGAAATGATATATGGTAAGAGATAAAATTTTCCTTGAGAGTATCAAAGAAAACAACACTTTTGGGTTAAAATAAACTTGACATTGTGTTGGCAAGATAACATAAAAAAGTCAAAAATACATTTTCAAGGAATTTTACAGGACTATAAATATATATATAAACATAATACTGCTTTTATTGGCTGGAAGTTAAGAATACATGGCATATATTACTAGAAAAAGTGCTAGGAAAACTTTCTGCAGAGGAACAGGAACCAGGAAGGAACTTGGACCAACACTGGAGGAAGTCGATAGCTAAGTCTTCATGAAGCATGGCCTTTTAATGCCCACCCAGGGAAGGGACTGCCAGGTCCCATGGCACATAATCAAAGGAGATAGAAAGCATACATGCCTTGATGTTTCCATTGGAGCTTTATTGGCACTGATGAATAACACCGACTCAAGTTTTCATCAGTGAACACTGGGTGAAGCAATGAGTGGCATATATATATATATATATATATATATATATATATATATATATATATATATATGTATTACAATGCTGTTCAGCCTTCCAAAGGATGACATCCTCATCCTTTGTGAAGATGGGAATATAGCCAGACATCACTAGGCTAAGGGCTATAAGTCAAATGATAGACGAATACCTCCTGTTTCCTCTTCTGTGTGCAATGTACAACTGAAAATATAGAAATAGAGCAGAATGGTTGTGCCCAGGGCCTCCATGGGAGTGAAACTGGACAAGTGGGCCCACCTGGATGGGAGGAAGAAGATCAAGGGACATGTTTTACAATAATGTGGTGAACTGCAAGAAATTAGATTATGAGTGTTCTCACTGCAACCAGGTATATGGAGTTAACACGTGCTGGTCATCTTGATTCAGTCATCCCACGGGTGAGCTGTGTATATTTTAAAGCTGCATGGGTACCATACATTATGTAATTTCTATTCCTCAATTAAAATGCTGATGACAAAGAGAGCAGACACCAAAGATCAGGGTCCAGATAATTTTCAAGGAAGGGATAATGGTGTGCTTAAAAGGGGGACAGCTGAGGATTGCAGGAGTCTCTGCTCAAGGTTGAGAAACTGATACAGCCCCAGTAGCTGTAGACCAAACACAAAGACGACCCTCCCCCCACCCCCGACAGGATGTGGCTATGCAGTCCTAGCTGTCCAAGAACTGTATGGATATGTAGACAAGTCTGACCTAAAATGTACAGAGATCTGCCTGCCTCTGCCTCCTGAGTGCTGGGATTAAAATTTGCACTATTAGGTGTAACTGGTCTTTGGCTACTTTGTGGGTTTTTTCCTTCCACCCTTCTCCACCTTTTCCTCCCCACCTTCTCAAACTCCTAACACTGGACAGGAGAGAAAAATAAAGGACAGAGGGGAAAGGGAGCGGACGTTATCACTAGATGATTTCCTGCTGATTCAGGGAGTCCAGTTCCTTGGGGCAAGTTTGATTTTCACCCTCAGGATATCCAATTTCTTCTCTTTTCTTCTTTGCGCACAGCTACTTAACAAACTGCAACCAACAGCAACCAACCAACCAACCACCACCACCAACAACCCTACCTTTTGGGGTTCCAGCATTTAAATACTTTCTGAAAAGTCCCCAGAGTTCAAATTGTCACACAATTGCAGAAATTATCTGCAGCTGGCAAAATCACACCTCTGCTAGAGCATGAGGCAAATAAGTCACAGTCAGCTGCTGGGACAATCTGAAGCAGCCCCAAGTCCCACACCTGAGATTAAAATCAAAACATATTCCCATAGTATTTCTGTGGGGTTTTTGTTTGTTTGTTTGTTTGTTTTTAAATAGAAACCAAAATTCTCACTACAACTAGGTCTGTCTAGACCAGGCATAGCGTGTGAATTCACACCCTGGAAGTAATCCAATGTTATAAATCAAGTCTTTGAAAACTGATTAACAAGTGTGTAACTGTGTGTGTGTGTGTGTGTGTGTGTGTGTATACACGACTACAAGTATGACTGTGGGCACACGTGTGTGCGGATGCATGTACAGGTTAGAGGTGACATTAGGTGCCTTCTTGCTGATGCCAGAGCCTGAGGAACTACAGCTAGTCTAGCCAGATGGCTTGCCCACAGACATGATGGCTGGGATTACAGTCTGGCCTCCATGACCACTCAATATTTACATGAGTGGGGTCTGAACTGAATCCTCACGCTTTCGAGAAGAGCGCTTAATCCTCTGAGTCATCTCCACAGCCCAATTTGCTGTTCTTACCCACGGGTCTCTTATCAAGCACCAACATTCACAGTATCACATAGACTCTCTTTGTTAGCCAATGATTGACGTGATCTTGATACAACAATCTTAAGGGTGTAACAACCTCACCCTTAAGAATCTATGCAATAAAATTTAAAGCAACCAGGTATGCTGGCCATGCACTTGGAAAGCTGAGGCAGGAGGATTGCCATGAGTATGAGTTGACACTGTCGCAGAAACATGAAATAACAGTAACAGCAACAATAATGCCTAGGAGTATACTTTTAGGACAACACAAACATGGTAACAAAAACCCAGTTACATTCTAGATATTTACCTGCAATGGAAGGAGGTATTGGGGCTATTTCCTTAAGTATTATGAAAAGTTAAAATGGATTTGAATCTATATCTTTTAAAATATTATTTCTTTTCTTTGTTTTCAACTGTAGTGTGATTACATCCTTTCCTCCCTCCAAACATCCTCATGAATGGTTATCTTTCAAAATCATGGCTTCTTTTCTCATTGTTACATGCATATATACAAAATTCCTAAATATTAATTAATTCTCATTAATTGGTTTTCTATATTTCTCTCTATATTATGCATATAACACACATATTCCTAAATATAGCCTGTTCAGTTCACATAATATTAGACATATACTTTCAGGGCTACCATTTAGTATTGGATAACCAACTGGGTGCTCTTCCCTAAACCTGTTTCTTCCAGTCTCAGTTGCCTGTAGTTCTTTGTGTAAGGCTCAATAGCTTTTGCGATGTTGGATGATCACTTTCACAGAGAAAATGTAAATTGCAAAGCAGCATGCTTGACTGTGGTTTTTATTTTTTGTTTTTTATTTTTTTATTTTTTGATTTTTCAAGACAGGGTTCCTCTGTGTAACCTTGGCTGTCCTGGAATTCACTCTATAGACCAGGCTAACCTCGAACTCAGAAATCTGCCTGACTCTGCCTCCAAAGTGCTGGGATTAAAGGCGTATGCCACCACTGCCTGACCTTGACTTTGGTTTTTAAATTGGAGTAAAATGAGAACTTTCTCTGTGTCTCTCTGTGTCTCTGTCTCTGTGTCTGTCTGTCTCTTGCTCTCTGTATGTGTAAACAAAGAGGTGTATGTCATTTACTATCCTTGGACAACTGAGGAGGTTTCAGTTTAAGGGCTTGCAGAGAACTGTGCCTTTATTCCTTTCATTAGTCACCAGAGAGGCTTTTCTTCCCTGCCCACAGCACCCCCCCTCACCCCCCACCCCCACATAAAGACCAGGGTTGCTAATTAACTCATAAATCACCCAGTAGTTCAGCTCCTTCGGTGTGGATAATCCCACTCCAATAGTCCCAAGCCAACGCTCTGATTGTTTATATTCAAGTGTTCTTTTGTTCTTTCTCGCTCCAGCCACGGAGTAAAAAAAAAAAATGTACTAATAACAAATTACCATTCTTGATTTTCCTACTTCTCTTGGCAGTTAGGTTTCTGCTGAAGGTCTAGCCCGACGGACAATGGATGAAAGATACTGTTATCTTCCACCCTCTGGTGTTCTACTCAATCGAACAGAAGGACCGCTAATACCAGTCTGCACTGACTGATTTTACAGTGTTCTTTTATATGAGAAATACTATTGTACGTTAGCCTACTACTTTATTATTTAAAAATAATCCTGTTCACATTGGTCTTATTTCTATGGCTGACTCTATGGAGCTGACAAAACCAGCGTCCCCTGTGGCACTAACTCAGGAAGAACCCTTTCTTCTTAAATGTGCTTAGTAGACTTTTTTTCTACTTACTCATAACTTTTTTTTTTTATCTATTTATTGTTTCTCTGCTAGTATTTCACCTGGTGTCAACATTCTTTTTCTACTTACTATTTTATATGAATGCTTCGATTTTATTCTTCTCTAATTAGCTCTTGTCAAGGGATTCAAATTGGGCAACTCCCAGTCAAAGTGGCTTCTATGAGAGTGTGTCTGTTTCAGACAGAACCTTTGCCTTAGCCCTGGTGGGTATGGAATCTTCAATAAAAAAAATGAAGATTGTCATGTCTCCTTAAAAGTTGAGTTCCTGGTTAGTTTTTACTGGGAAATTCAAAATATCTTCCTAGTTCAGTTAGCTGGCATAACATTGCACAGATCTGGTTTTCTGCCTGGAACATCTAGTACCAAGCCATTCGTTTCCCTCAAATTGAAATTCCAATCTCAGTATGGTCTCCACAATATCCCTCTTATTTTCTGCTGGCATCCCAGGCCCCTCCTTGCCCATGCTGGGTCCAGGTTTTCTCCTTGTTCCTCTCCTCGGAGTTTAGAGAACCCTGGTGCATTCACCTGCTGCTTAGTCGGAGGGTGATGCTTTTAGCCCGAGATCCAACTGGGCTTGACCCCTAGGTTTCCAATTCTCATTTTGCTCCCATCACCAGCAACAAATACAACATTTTAAAAGTGTTGACTTTGGTGACTCAACCCCACTGTTGGAAGGGAAATGTCCTGGAAAGCAAGAGCAGTTTCACAACAACACAGTAAAGGGAACACTTAGTCCCCAGCACTGTTCACACTGCCCCTTGGATCCTTTTGGGTCTACCATGCCCACACCAAGGCTCCTCATGCTTTGTTCCAAAGGGATGCTGTGTTCTTCTCCTGGGTGAGTCTCACATTCTCTGCCGTGTCTTTTCTTGCTCCTTCACTAAAGCACAGATTCCTGACCTACAACAGCCTCCTCCAAAGAGTACACAGAACCAAAACCAGAGCAAAATGGGGCAAAACAGAGTCTCTTGTTGAGGTTAGAAGAGAAGATTGGAAACAATTATAAACGAATTAAACAAAACAAAACAAAACAAAACAAGATCTCATGTATCCCAGACTGACTTTCTACTTGCTATGTGGCTAAGGATAGCCTTGAACTGTCCGGTTTTTAGCTCCCTAGTGCTAGAATTAAAGTTGTGCCACCACACTTGGCTGAGTTCACACATTTGAACTTGACACAGAGACAGATGAATATTTCTCTTTTTTTCTTCTCTTAAAATCTCTCTCCTAATAGCGATTGGCACAAATGCCTGTGGCTTTGAGACCACCAGCAGAATCTGTGGTCACCCAAATCACCTAGCACTGCCGTTTGTTGATGCTACAGACATTATACTTTTATATCCTAGAGCAAAGCACCATTACAAATGTCGATGGTAGTTATAATAAGTACTTTGCAGCAGATGTGAAATCAGTGGGTGATAAAGGATGGGCCTGGGGAATTCACAGAAGGGGGACATTATTGTTCTTAAACATGACATGCTTGGGAAAATGGATTTCTCAGGGATAAACTTTAATGATGGGAAGGAGATGAAAAACAATAATGGGAGAATAATGGAATTCATTGGAATCCTTCTCATTCCTTGTCATAGTCAGCCATGGACAGGGAAAGACTTCACAGTGGGGATGATGATTTGGTGCCCAGCACCCAGGGATTCTGAAGGTCTGTGGTGAAGGAAACTGGGGCCAAGTCATAGTTTTGTTTTTAAGCAGTTTGGAAGGTGGGCACTTCATTGTTTTTTGTCCACCCTTAGCTAGCCAGTGGGTTCCCTTGAAGCAGAGGCAGAACCAAGGGGGTGTCCTGGAGAGTCCTTGAGAAGAGATGGATATTTCGTAGACAAAAATTCCAGTAGTATGATTTATAAAGTACTTAAAAAGAAATCAACTAGGCTCAATAAAATGTGAGGCACAATAAATAAAGTCCAGAAGAGTACATGATAAAGTAACAGAAAAAGGAACCGGGAGATAACATAAACGTTAAAAAGAGAAAAATGTAACCACAACAAAGAATAGACGGTCCTGTCCTCCCAAAGCATCTCCCATGTGTGGGGATTGACTGAAGTTCATACCTCAAACAGGTGAGGGTGATTGGCAGTATAAAGGTGGGGTCCAAAGCCCTAAGGCTAATGTTCTCTCATGCAGGCAAATAAACACTGTGAGGCACAGTGAGAAGGAGCCATCAGCAAACCAGGAAAGACCCCACCAGAAACGAACCCTGGAGATACCTTGACCTTGAACTGGAGACACCTTGATCTTGAACTGTAGCCTGCAGATCTGTGAAAGAGTGAAGTGTTATTCAGGCCCGACATGGTGTAGCCCTAGAGATTGAAAACCACTGAGTGTGTGCACAGAGCTGGGATCATAGCAATCCAGAGAGGGATGTTGTGGGGATACTCGGGAGCCTCCTTCAGAATGTGGAGAAAGATCTAAACAACAGAGCAGGGAAATTGATGATTTGAGACACAGAGATTTTAAGTGTATCTTTTTACAGGAAAATGACACCAAAAATAGTATCTAAACAACATTTACAAGCATAAGTTATGATATTTAAGTGATAAAATTGCAAAGATTACTCATAACGTGGCTGGCTCCTTATTATAAAACATATGTATGAGATCAGCAACTTCCTTTAGTCTCACAATGTCGAGCAGGTCCAAGGTTAAAGAATCTTCTAAACCTTGGTCTCTGTGTGTTGGATGTCTCAGGGCACCAGGGCAAGCTCCCAGGGCACAGTGGAAATGTTTCACACTTTAAGGGAGACCCAGGGACACTGGGCATGTTTTGGGCACTGTGGTTCCATGATTCAAGGCAGTCCATGATTAGGATTTTAGACAGTGTGCTATTCCTTTTTATGGATGGTATCATGTTGTTGTGAAACTGGACTCCTGGTGGATGCGTGGATCTAAGGAAACAGGAAAGTTTTCCACATGAAAGTTAATGAAAAGCAAGAGGTGAGGCTGGAGTTGTCCAGTCGGCTCTGAGGTTGTAGAGTGCTGTGTGTGCAAGAATACACACAATGTTATTCTGTGATTATGCTCGCTGAAGGACTTAAGGTTCATTATTAAGTTAGTCATATCTATATCTATATGTACATACCTATATAATTTTTTTTAAAAATGTAAGCAGACTGCATGGCCTTTTCAGATAATAAATACAATAGGATTAATTTAAATCCTTTATTGGCATCTACTAAAATTGCTTTTTGCTTGCTTTATTGAGAGAACACCATGTTCTAAGTGGATCTAAGGCGTCTAGCTGATTTTTATTATGTCAGAAATTTCCAAGATATGTTACGGATACCCTTAGCTTATTTAGGAAGACTTTTAGGAGTCATAAAAATGTGATTTTCAATGCAGCTAAAGTATAATCTGAAATTGAAAGAAAAAAGTAGGATGGATGTAGTTAGCGTCTTTTGATTTTTTTTTTTTTTTTTGATTCAGAAGTAAAATGAGTCGTAAAAGCTGCAACGGAACATGTTGCTTTCATTGCATTAATGGTGAGTCTAGTGACAGAAACTTGTGCAATAAAATATTTTAAATGTCTAGGTAATAATTAATATTTTCCTTTTACTGCAAAGAGCCATTTAGAGTCAAACACTTTAGTAACACAGTTTTAATGATTTTATAAATATCAAAAATATAAGGGGTTAGGCATGTGCACTTGGCTTTTATCTTTACAAACTCATTTATCAAATTATTTTGAGATATCTAGGTTGTATGTATGAAACCAAAAATGCTACCATGAAAAAAAAAACAAAATTCTAAGTGTATGGATTTAAGATTAATGAGACAAATGCCAAAGATTAATGCAAAACACAGAAACGTAAAATATTAAGAAGAGAGTAAGATCGTGAGCTTGCTGAGGTCATGTTTAGAAGTAGGTACTCGAAGAATCAGAGTAGGAAGCCTGGATTCTTTCTCTAACTCAACAGTATTTAACTTGTGGGTTGCAAGTTTCAGATGTTCTTACATACCAGCTATTTAAATCACAATTCACAACAGTAGCAAAATTACAGTTATGAAGTAGCAAGGAAACAATTTTATGGTGGGGGGGGGCACCACAACTTGAGGAACTGTATTAAAGGGTTGGAGCATCAGGACAGTTGAGAACTGCTGTTCTCAACTGAACAGCACAACCTAGCTAACATGAATATATGCTTTCTCCCCTTCAGAGTTTTCCCTCACAGTCCTGTGATTTGGTTAAGAACAAGTAGGGGTTTAACCTGAGCGCTCAAAGCCAGGTTCCCAAGCAAAACTCCTGGGTTTGGCTTCCTGTGTTAAAATACTTAAAGCTGTGCTGTAGAGACCAGCCGGCTACACAACATTTTGGACTGTGTCTAGTTAACAGTCCTGCTGATCTTAGACTTATAGAAAGGAAAAGCAACAGAGGAGACAGAAGAGATTCCCCACGGCCAAGTCAGCTGCGGATGGATGATGGAGGAGAGCCAAGGGTACTACAGCTCTTTCAGGGCAGGCTTGAGTGCATAGGCTTGGATCTGCTAAATCACAGGTATGCGACTCAAAAAGAGGACCCTAGCCGCTCATTGTCATATGAACAGTTGGCTTCAAGAACAACTGCCAGGCATGGAGCCAATGACAAAGAAAAAAGAGCAACGTGTGTGTGTGTGTGTGTGTGTGTGTGTGTGTGTTACAGGGGGACACACAGGACCATACATTGCAGGGAATCCATGGCCTAGTCCCTTCCTGCTGCTGCCCATGTGGACATCCTGTGTGTCCATGTGCCATCTTGAAGGCACATATAAATCAAAGCACAACTATTTTACTAACATGAGCATAGTTTTCTCTTTATGGTAATTAGGTCTCACGGTTATTTTAAGTAATGACATTGTGATAATTTCTTTGCATTTGCCTTGATTAAAAGCTGAACACGTGGTGCTAGTCTAACTGGATGTCTGCATGTAGAAGAATGCAAATAAATTCAAGTCCAAGTAGACCACAGACCTCAATGTCAAACAGGATACACTAAATCTAATAGAAGAGGAAGTAAGGAATAGCCTTGAACTCATTGGTACAGGATACAACTTCTTGAACAGAATACCCAAAGCTCAGGCACTAAGGTCAACAATTAATAAATGGGACCCAATGAAACTGTAAACCTTCTGTAAGGCAAAGAACACAGTTAATAGAACAAAATGACAGCCTGCAGAGTGTGAAACGTTTTTGACCAACTGGACATCTGACAGAGGGCTAATATCCAAAAAATATAAAGAACTCAAGAAGTTAGGTACCAGCAATCCAAATAACCAAAATTAAAAAAAAATGGGGAACAGAGCTAAACAGAGAATTCTCAACAGAGGAATCTTGAATGGCTGAGATGCACTTAAAGAAATGTTCAACATCCTTAGTGATCAGGGAAATGCAAATCAAAATGGCACTGAGATTCCACCTCATACCAATCAGAACAGCCAAGATCAAAAACTCAGGTGACAGCAGACGCTGGTGGAGAAGTGGAGAAAGAGGAACACTCCTCCATTGCTGGTGGGATTGCAAACTTGTACAACCACTCTAGCAATTAGTCTGGTGCTTTCTTAGAAAACTGGAAAGAGTTCTACCTCACAACCCAGCTATATCACTCCAGAGCACATACCCAAAAGATGCTCCATCGTCCCACAAGGACACTTGCTCAACTATATTCATAGCAGCTTTACTCTTAATAGCCTGAAACTGGAAACAACCTAGATATTCCTCAACTGAAGAATGGATAAAGTAAATGTGGCACATTTGCACAATGGAACACTACTCAGCTGTTAAAAAAGAGGGACATTATGAAACTTACAGGCAAATGGATGGAACTAGAAAATACCATCCTGAGTGAGGTAACCCAGACCCAAAAGGACATGCATGGTATGAATTCATTGATTAGTGGAAATTAAGCATAAATACAGGATAACCATGCTATAATCAACAGACCCAGAGAAGCCAAATAACAAGGACGGCTCAAGGGTGGGTGGTTGTGGATGTTTAAGGATGCTTCTTACTCAGAAGAAGAAATAACATAAGACTTTGATGGTGGATAGGGGGAGAGAATTGGTAGGACAGAGGACTGGGAAGGGAATGAGCAGGAGGGGGATCAGATCTTGGCTTGGGGGAGAAGGAAAATTGGCAGCAGGGGGCATCTCTAGGAAGTGCCAGAGACTTGAGATAGGGGGTTGGAGGGAAGGGAGGTCCCAGGGAGTCTATGGAAGTGAGTCTAGCTAAGACTCCTAACAGTGGGGGATAAGCAGCCTGAAGTGGCCACCTCCTCTAGCCAGGCAGAACCCCCCAGTGGAGAGATAAGAACAGCAATCCACCCACAAAACCTTTGACCCAAATTGTGTCCTGCCTGCAAGATGTGCAGGTACAAAGATGGATCGGAGACTGAGGGAATGACCCATTAATTACTGGCCCAACTTGAGACTCATCCGTACTGGCTGGTTTTGTATGTCAACTTGACACAGGCTGGAGTTATCACAGAGAAAGGAGCTTCAGTTGGGGAAGTGCCTCCATGAGATCCAGCTGTGGGACATTTTCTCAATTAGTGATCAAGTGGGGAGGGCCCCTTGTGGGTGGTGCCATCCCTGGGCTGGTAGTCTTGGGTTCTATAAGAGAGCAGACTGAGCAAGCCAGGGGAAGTAAGCCAGTAAGGAACATCCCTCCATGGCCTCTGCATCAGCTCCTGCTTCCTGACCTGCTTGAGTTCCAGTCCTGACTTCCTTTAGTGATGAATAGCAGTGTGGAAGGTGTAAGCTGAATAAACCCTTTCCTCCCCAACTTGCTTCTTGGTCATGATGTTTGTGCAGGAAAAGAAACCCTGACTAAGACACCTATCCTATGGGCAAGAACCAATCCCTGACAGTATTAATGATACTCTGTTATGCTTGCAGACAGGAACCTAGCATACCTGTTCTCGGAGAGGCTCCCCCCCAGGAGCTGGCAGAAAAAGATGCAGACACTCATAGCCAAACATTAGATGGAGCTCTAGGAGTCTTATGGAAGAGCAGGGGGGAGAATTGAGGGACCTGAAGGAGAAAGGAACTCCACAGGAAGACCAACAGAGTAAACTAACCTTGACCTCTGGGGGCTCTCAGAGACTAAGCCACCAACCAAAGAGCAAGCATGGGCTAGACACAGGCCTCCTGCATATATGTCGCAGATGTACATCCCGATCTTCCTGTGGGTCCCCCAACAACTGGTGTGTGTGTGTGTGTGTGTGTGTGTGTGTGTGTGTGTGGTGTCTCTGACTCTGTTGCCTGCCTGTGGGTCCTGTTCCCCTGAACTGGGTTGCTCTGTCTGACCACAATGGGAGAGGATGTACCTAGTCCTGCAGTGACCTGATGTGCCAGAGTGGGGTGACACCCAATGGGGAGCGTCCCCTTCTCAGGGGAAAAGGAGGTGGGGGAGGGGCTGTGGGAGAGGCTGTGAGGAGAGTCGGGGGCTGTGATCTGGACATAAAGTGAATAAATTTTAAAAAAAATGAAAACTGAAAATGAGAAAAAAAAAAAGGCTAATCATATCGAGTTTTAATTTCCACGCAAAGAAACCTTTGTCTGCTAGTGTTTCCGGTTTTGAGCCAGTCTGTAGTTCTGCCTGGCCTGGAGTAGACCATACAGACTAGCTGGGCTGGAATTCATGACAGCCCTCCTGTCCAAGCCTTTCCAAGTCACTGTGCAAGCTTTTTGCTCACTTTCAAATTGAATTTAGAACATTTAAAAATCCAATTTGTATTTAAACTGCACATGAAAGGGACTTGGATTGAGCTCACCTGCCTCACATACAGGAGGCCCTGGGTCCCATGCCCAGCACTGCATGTGTCATGTGTATGTGTTAGCACGCCTTCCCTCAGGACACAGGAACTTCATAGAAGAGGTATATATTGTATATGTCTGTTCTGGTGCCTTTATTTATAATGGTCCCTAATCAGAAACAACACCAGCCAACAAGTGAATGGATAAATCCCCTTATATGAATAAAAACAGAACTTGGCAATTTCCAGAAATATACTATTATTGCTGATAATAAATTTCCAATTATACCAAATGAAAACAAACAAACAAATAAATAAAAGTATGCATGATTCCAATAAAATTATAAAAATGTGTGAACTAGCCAAAGCGATGAGTACTTTCCTGGGAGTGTGACATCAGGTGCTTATCTTAGGAAAGGGGTACAAAGGTCCATGAACAATTCTTTGGGAAGATAGACATACGTTATATGCTGACTATGATTTGACAGGTAAATACATCAAGGAAGATCTTCCTTAAACACATTGATGAGGATAAGATCTTACCACATCTATTTTACCTGTGAATGAGAACCAATCAGATTTGTTAAATGTGAAATAAAACCTAGGGATATTAACTTAGTCCACAGTCCCGAAACATATTAATGACCAGATTCTAAACAGAGTGGCTGGCTTTAAGCCCCTCTTCAGCCCCCCCCCCTCCCGTGAGGTTCAGGCTTCAGCCATTTTGTACATTATAGAACATTTAAGATGGTCTAAAATGTCTTCCAGAAGAAATTGACTTGCTTGCAATTTGTATATATCTCCCTTTAATTTTGACAGCAGAATGGTCCTAAGGGATCATGGTTGATAGACAAATTCTGGCTTCCTAGGGCTTTAACAAGGGTATGATGTCACTCATTGGAGAGACTCCTTTAGGAGCTGGAGTGCCACCTTCTTCTATGGGAGTTCAGCCCTGGCAGTACTGTGATTTAGGTCATTTCTCCTGATGGTTTCCCATGGCTTATAAAACATCATACAGGCACTTAATGATTCTCTGGAAAGACAGACCAAGCTCTTTTCTGTTTATTTTTGATTTAGTATTTTATTTTTTTAAAACTGGTTTTCTGAGACTGTTGTCTGTGGAATTTGCGTTAGTTTATGCAAACAGATGACTTAACATGGAACCAAACAATTATAATCACTCCAAGTTCTTCACTGTGTGTGCGATGTTTATAATAAAACAGAAACGTGAAAGAATTCTCTAATAAATTAGATGTGATCTCTGCATTTATTCATGGACTACGTTATTAGAGCATTTTATACACAATCTTAAAAATCCATAATCTTAGAAATCCCTGCCTCAGCGGCATGCCACGAACATTGACTAAACATAATACGAGGTGTTTTCAAAGGCTTTTAAGATTTTAGCTTCTTTCCACAATAAATTAACGGGTCATTGTGAAATGCAAAACAGAAATTTATTCGCAAAGGGGAGATCTGTGGACCTTGCTCATAGAAGGGGTGTGAATTCTGCAGCTGCACTTCTCGGCAGCAGCACCAGGAGGCGCTAATGCACCGCAGTTCGTTGTCGCTTTGCCAGCCCAGGTGTTCTCAGTCTGCTCAGAGTTCAGAATGTTCTGAAGCTTCTGTACAACCCAGGGCAAACTGCAGCCACTGTCGACCTTAGATGGCGTTTACATAAGGGCATGATTTAGGTTCCTTGTGTATCTGAGAGGGGACTTCACGAAGTGAGGTGAAGGATGCTTTACTTTTTTTCTCTTTCTTCGTGGCAAGAATTAGTGGCTGAGGCCCCTAGGAGGGAGGAAACAACTCTTTGCATTTACTTGAATTAATCGCTGGCCATAAATAGTTTACAAAATTCAGGGACTTCAGGCTATGGAGCAGGAATTCTTAAGAACTGGAAGGAGAAGACCAAGAGTGTGAGGGAGAGACGTCTTTATTTCTTTAGAAAATGATGAAAATAGAAGATTGTGATTATGTGACCATATGATCACAATAACTATAACATTTTATTTTAAGAAAAGGTAAATTGTCTTGTGTCAGGCCGTGTCTCAGAACATGAGACGCTGGCCACTGTTATGGGTTTGGATCAAAAATGTTCAGTGGGAAGAAATAATCACTAGGCTTAAATTCCATAATCTCATTTCATCGCATGCATCAAGTAAGGCGACAAAAGCAAAGAGTATTTGTCCTGTAAATGATGTGAAACCTTCACACAGCACCAAGCATTCAGCGCATTTACTTTTTGTGGTTTGTGACATTTACGGGGGCCGGTCAGTCCCCAGGGATGTAACGGTAGAACTTCGTAGTTGCGGAATGTGGACGCCGGTGGATTCTGCAAGGACTGAGGTAAAACTCATTCTGCTCTTGGGGTTTTCTTAAACTCTGTAACCAAGTTACTTATCAATGGAAACGATCTGGTCACAATAACGGAGATGGACTCATGAACAGTAACTCATCTTATAGCGTGCTGAGAGCGTGGAGTATTGGCCCCCTTCCTTTCTCCCTCGCTCCCAACTTCCCTCTACCCCTTCTCCTGTTTTTGTCCCTTCTTTGCTGAAACTATAAGCATGTATTGTAATGCCTCCTGTGAATCTTTCAAATAACTGTAAAAACAGAAGGTTCTCCAACAGTTTCCTTTGTGTCTATTTTTGATTCAGGAGCTAAACTCTATGTCCTTTCTGCTTCCCAAACACATCCTGGAGCACCGAGTCTCACTCCCTCCCAGAAAATCTTATTGAAGGATAACTTTGACAAAATGTAATTGGTCATATGTTGTGGTTTATGTGTGAGATCCCAGCACTTGGGGGTCTGAGGCAGGTAGATTCTGAATTTGAGGCCACTTCAGGTGACATAGTGTGCTCCAAGCCAGTGTGGGCTAGACAGCGTGGCTCTGCCTCAAAGACAATCAAAGCACACAGAGAAATGCACCAGCATATTTTTGTTCACCAGAGTAGTAAGATGGATTTGTGACAGGGAACTGGGCGGTTAGGTCTATTCAAATGACCTATCACAAAGAGATACAAGTCAAGACCTTTCAATAGAAATTTATATCTCTGCGATGAAATAGTTTAGGTTATTGTTGAAGAAGTATTTTATACTCATTACTACTAAGCCCACTGCTTATAAATTTACACATGCAGGGGCTGGACCTAGGCCTTCTGCACATTTGTAGCAGATGTGCAGTTCGGTCTTCCCGTATGCCCCCTAACAATTGGATCAGAGCTGTCCCCAATTCTGTTGTCTGCCATTGAATCCCCTTCCCCTGGCTGGACTGCCTGGTTGGGTCTCAGTGGGAGAGGATGCACTTAGTCCTGCTGCGACTTGATATCCTAGAGTGGGTGGTAACCATGAGGGGCCTCCCCTTCTCTGAGGAGGGAGGGATTTGAAAGGGTGGGATTGGGAGGAGAGGAGGGAGGGGGCTGCGATCAGGATGTAAAGTGAATAAATAAATAAATTCTTGAAGAAAAATTTAAAGTAAGATAAAATAAATTTAACCCATCCCCCCAAAAAATGTACACACATTTATCAATAATGATCTAAAAGTTAGTTCATCAAATGGTGGCATCTCCCTCTGTGTTTACAGGAGACACAGCGCAGGGTAAGTGGGGTCAAGAAAATTGTGAAATAACATATGCTTCTTTGAAGTTTAAATGGAAGGTTACAGGCAGCGATGCTGACTGACTTGTTATAGATTAAGATGACCAGCCTTGGTACTTGATAAGGAGGAGAGGTTGCAAATCTATTCTCCTAATCGTTGTCTTTAAGATGAAAACTTTACAAACACATAACTCATTGGCACAATTTAAAAGAGAATGTTCAATGAGACAATGAGACTTTAAATGATCTTTACCAGAACCATTAAAACAGTATTTTTTTAAAAAAATTATTAAATTATTAAACTGATGTTTGGGAGCAATTTTTTTTTTAATGAGAAGTGTTTGAAAAACCCAGGATGACTAAGGAAAGTTTACACCCATCAATTTATGATTATTCTTGTGAATGCAAACAGAAAGCTGAATGAAAAAGGCTTTAGTGGATGAAATAAGAGAGCTCTCAACAGTGTGAATCAGCTCACCCTTTTAGGCTGTGAGACAGTTGTTTTAAAAACGCAGTGATTAAGGAGTTAATTTCTGAAGCCGTGACCGAGAGGCACACAGACCTCCCCTCAAATTTTCTTTCCTATTACTGTTCCATGCAATCACTTAGTGATCTTAAATACCTAGCTAATTTATACCTCTCCAAGAATATAAAGGTCCTACACTTATCTTGAATCTTTTATACTAAGACAGGAGGGTTATTGACACGTGTTTGGGTCATTTGGTTCTCAGAGCCTTGAGAAGGCTGTGAACTCTGAGAACATCATGACATCAGAAAACAAGAACTGGCTGGGTGGTGGTGGCGCACGCCTTTAATTCCAGCACTTGGGAGGCAGAGGCAGGCAGATTTCTGAGTTCGAGGCCAGCCTGGTCTACAGAGTGAGTTTCAGGACAGCCAGGGCTACACAGAGAAACCCTGTCTCAGAAGAAAAAAAGAAAAGAAAAGAAGAGAAAAAGAAAATGAAAACAAGAACTGCAGATGTGATCAGGGACTGAGCACATCTGCACTCAGGACCCTGATTCACGAAAAGGGACACGCATTAGGTGGATGGTTGACTGCATACTGAGGTGAGCTGGGCGGGGAGCCTTGAATGCTGCGACTCAGGAGGAAGGCCTGAGAAAACATCAAATGTCAGTGATGGAGGGCTCAGCAGTTTGCCCCCTGGATGGCCTGGAGTCCTTCATTCTGAGAGCCAGTCTTCTGGTAACAAGTCTGGAATAAACACATTGATGAAAGATTTTCACAAAGCTCCAAATGTCTCCTAATCCCAATCTCTTACAAGAATGGATGAGGTTGCCATCTGTTAGCCCACAGTCAAAATGTTAGAACTACAAGGGACAAATAATTGAAATACCTTAAGACGTCCAACATCGTTGATATTTTGTGTCATCTTTATCATCTTCCTCCTCCTCACCACCACCATCTTCCTTCTCGATCCATCAACATCTTCACCATCAGTATCATCATCTCTATCACCATCCTCTCCACCACCATCCCTCCATCATCAGCACTATTACCATCACTTTCTATTTCATTTCATACATCTGTAATGTCACATTAGAGAGTTTCCAAATGAAAATGTGTCAAGCATCAGCGTCAGTATCCTCAGCAATGCCTACCAATATTGGAGAACTGCACAACCTCCGCCCCTACCACATACAAGCAGAATTCTGAGTCTTTCTGACTTCTGATAGGATCCTTACATAATTCATTTGCAAACTTAAGCTCTTTGGAAATCCCTTTATTATGGAGTTTATTCTACAAGGGTGTTTGGGATTTCCCTATTTTTGCCAAGAGTGCCTTAATAAGTGCTCGATGGTTTTATGTCTGGACATGAACCAGAGTTGTGAGAGAGGAAGGAGCCTCAGTTGAGAAACTCTCCAGGAGATCCAGCTGTAAGACATTTTCTCAATTAGCGATCAGTGGAGGAGGGCCCAGCCTGTTGTGGGCAGTGCCATCCCCTGGGCTGGTGGTCCTGGGTTGTATAAGAAAGCAGGCTGAACAAGTCATGGGGACCAAGCCGGTAAGCAGCGCCTCTTCATGGCCTTTGCATCAGCTCCTGACTTCAGGTTCCTGTGCTGTTTGAGTTCCTGCCCTGACTTCCTTTGGTAAACAGCAAATGTGGAAGTGTAAAGCCAAATAAACCCTTTTGTCTCCAGCTTGTTTTTTTGGTCCTTTTCTATGAATATGTAATTTTAAAGAACACGGTAGAGGTTGCAATTTCTCTCATATCATAGACTTAGTTAAAACTCTTTAAGCATAAATTCGTTAGCACAGCGAATGTCAGTATCCCGAGGAAAGCCTGCTGTAACACGGTTTTCCTTGCTAGCGATATTAGGATAAGTCTGCTAGTAGGTGGGATCGACTCTCAGAGAGATACCACAGGAGACAGCACAGGGTTCAGTGTACGCCCTGACTGAGCAGAACCCAGAACTTTAAGGGAGGAAGATATCGCCCAGTCATGTGGATTGGTGGTACCTGATGCTCATAGTCAGTAAGGCTGTGCCCTGAGCAGGATGCCCAAGCATCACTTGTGGGATTGGATTTTCACACACACACACACACACACACACACACACACACACACACACACACACATCCCTTGACAAATGGACCAGCCATGTCCAGTGAAGTTACTTCACATATCCCCTGACTTAGAATTCAGAGCCCAGGATGGCAGCCTAGACACCCTTGCATTGGGCACTGACTCATTTCTCTGGTGCAGAGAGGGCATCTTTCATAGTAGTAAACTCTGGAGACAGCAAGGCTTTCTTCAACAGTAGAATACATCAAATTGTGATTTATTTTACAGACGGGTGGCAGGGACAAAGGAAAGTAAGAGAATCTTAGCTGTGTATCACCGCTAATGTTTTTACACACCACAGCAGAAGGAAAAAAGCCCTAATTTCCAAAATTACACGTAGAATAATTCTTCAGGCTTTTTATTAATGACCTATGCATGTATGTGAGGCTCATGTAACACAGTGTGCATGGATCGTTTATGTGGATTTCAGGGCTCGAGCTCAGCTGGTCAGACTTACATGGAAAGTGCCTTTTCTTGGTGAGACATCTCACCAGCCCTACACACAGAATAATTTTTACTAAAATGTGTAACACAATAGAATGTGGTAAGTATATATATATATATATATGAACAGGAGGGGAATGGAATAAGGGGATAATAACACCATATGGTGGGGTGCTGATTTTCTAAGCATTATGGGAAAGTACTGTGGTGACAAATGAGGAATGGGACCTCTGGGGCCTCTGTAGCCCATGCAAGAATGGATGCCTAATCTTCATCAGCTATGTGATTCTTCACATAACAATTTCTGGATTAATCGCATGCTGTCTTTGTGTTACAGCCTTCTTTGTATGGAAGCCACCTCACTGTTTAAAGATAAGAACAATTATGGAAGTATGTGGTACTAGGAAGTAATACCAGGACAAGTATTTAATACAAAATTTCAAGAAAAATAAGGTAGCACACACATGCATCACACCCAGTGCAGAAGCACTTAGCACTTGCAGCAGAAATCACAGAAAGAGTCACACACAGCTCATTTTCTTCTTGATAAAACACGGCTAGTCTGCTCCATAATTCAACCACCAGCTAATTATCACGACACCAACTCACGTGGGGTATCGAGGATAGCAGAAGGTGTTCTCGTTACAAGGATAGTTTAGTGAACACAACAAAATTCTGGTTCATATCTGGCTGTGTCTTCCTCCATGTCATGGTGTCATGACCAGCCTCTCCTGGCTTTTCTCAATCCTCAAAGCTCAAGATCTCTTGCGTAAGACGAAGTCCCGCAGGCAGCTGTCTGCACTTCATCCCTTTAACCTTTGTCTCCATCTCTGTGGCTGAGGACAGCTGCTGTGCAAGTGCTGAGGGACCTGTGGTGTTCATACTGGAACGTCACCACCCAGAAAAATAAGTGTGAGAGTTGTGATTATCTCCCCGAGTCAGATGAAGAATAAATAAGCCAGAGAACAGACACGGACAGAGTTGGTTCCTAGGCAGTCTAGCTGTGCACCCAGCAGACCCCAGGAACATAATAGAATAAGGGTAGAGTCAGAGGGAGGGGAGGAAGATAATGTGCATAAGATAAACACAACCTCCACAGAACAACAGCACAGGATATAAGAACCCAAAGATGGATGTATGCAAAGGAAGCACGTTGAGGAGAGAGGCTAAGGTTGGGGACTAATAGTAGATACATGAGGACTACAGACTCACAAAGCTAAAGTGATATGGAATAAACCAATGGGATGTTGTTGCTGTTGTTGTTTTGTCTTCTGGGTCTTGAGTAGTTGCCTTACCCCCTCCCCCCCAATACCTCACTAAATAAGTTATTAGAAGAGCCAATATTAGAAAATGGGTCTTCAGAATGAAATATGATCCAAATTTGAAATTCACTTTTATCTTACACTTGCTACTGTGTAAATGGTAAGGATTGCACAGGGATGGCAATAGAGAGAGAGAGGAGAGCTGAAGGTTGACTAGGCAGTTAGTGTGTACTCTGCTTTTCAAGGACCAGGGTTCAGTTCCCAGCAGTCATGTCAGGTGGGTCACAGCCACATAAAGAGGGTCCAGTGCCTCTGGCTTCTGTGGGCATCTGAACTCACATGCATATCCTTACCGACTTACCTTGCACATATACATAATTTTTAAAAAGTAGGATTACAAACTACAGTTTTTACCTTTGAAGACTTAAGACAACTTTGGTATAAAATAGATTGAGAATATAATTAGTATATCTAATTCATGAAAATAACATGCATTGGATATCAGCTGAGGGTGTGTTTGACATAAGCCACCTAACAGAATCTTTGAATTCCTTATCTGATTAGTCTTACACTTTATGTGGGCTGTGGGGTTCTAGGCAATACATCCAACAAACAAGTAAAGTTCAAGTGATAATTTTTGAAAACAGTAGAAATTCTGAAAAATAAGTAAAATAATGTAAGTTAGGTGAGCCTGCAAAATGTAAAGATGTGGGGTGTAAAACATTAGATTAGATGGTTATGACAAAACTCACCAAAAGAAAGTGCCTTTGAACAAAGACCAGAAATGGAGACATTTCGTGTTATCCACGAGGCTCTCTATGGGAAGAGAATCACAAGTTACAAGAGAATCTGTGGACATTGCTGGCACAAACATTTCTAAGTAGATAGATGGTGAGTTTAACCAAGTATCAGAGGACGTTACAGGACCAAGAGAGGGATTGACTAACTCAATGGGTCTACAAGTCTGGGCTTGTGTCTGGGTTTCAGGAGAGATGCCTATGAACGGTTGGGAGGCTTGGGCATTTATGCATCTTTTCAAGCTGTGCTGTGATGCCATGTCTCAAATGAAGTGTTCACGGGTGGAAGGAAACCAGCAAACAGTAAGAGTATGTAGCACACGAACTATGCTCAGTGACCGGCTCCAGACCCACAAGTATGGGGCACAAACTGGGCTGGGTTGGTTACCAAAAATAAGACAACATAAAGGTTGGAGAGGTGGATCTAGAAGGTGTTAGATGGAGGTGAATATGATGGAAATAATTTATCAATTTCTCAAAGCATTAAATATTTATAAAACTAATATAGTATCCCAGGAACCCATGCTAAGAAAGTGTCAAGTAAAAACAAGATCATAAAAATAGATATTAAGAATATGCTCAGAATTATAAAAAAATAGTTGAATATAGGAGGTGAGAAAGTGGAGGCATAGTAAAACAGTCAAACTGGTATTTGTAGGCAAATTAGAAGTAGAAATATAGTATATTCATTGTCTGGAAAATAAGATCCTTAGAAAAGGCTGCAAAATTGAAGGTCACTGGGCTAAAATACTTAACAAGTGGATCTAGTGGGTAGGAGAAAATGCAGGCATGATCTAGTAGGTCTGCCTACTTGGCACACTGTGCTTCTAAGTAAGAAACATGGCACACCATGCCCCAGAAGTCGGAATACTGAATCCTAAAGTAGCCTGTGAATAGCTGGTCTGTACTCTCCAGTTCTCCATTGGGGTGCTTCTTCTGCATAGACAACACGGTGTTATGATCACTCATTATCCAACCTGAGGTAATGTGCTAACCAATCACAGACAATAGGCTTTCACTATATACATGGTTGCTCGCCTGCAATAAAGCAGATACTGTCCCCTGAAACCATCTCCAGAAAAGTTTATCTTCATGCCCTTTGCCAACCCACCCACCCACCCACCCACCCACCCACAAGCATTGCTGTCTTGGAGGGGGACACCCTAGTCATGATGGCACTAGTCAAAGTAGAAACAGAAGGAATTCATAGCCAAAAAGGAGTGAGCAACTTCAGTGACCTTGGAGACAGTCCCACTGGCCCAACTTGTTAGTTGGAGTCTGGGAAAGGAAGGAAGAAGAGAAAGGAAAGACACTTAAGTTGCTGATTCCTGCCTTAGGTAAGGGATGTAAAGGAAGGGTCCCAGGTGTGGGGAGAGACAGGAAGGAGGCCAGAGGGCAAGGAGAACGAACGGAAATCTGCAGCTGCTGAAGGTGGGGGTGGGGTGGGGAATCTGCGGGGAGGACCGGATTCCTGGGATGAGGGAGGTTCCCAGGAGTCAGTGAAGGTGACCTTAGACCAGGTGCCTAACAGTGGGGACATGGAACCGGGAGAGGGCACTTCTTATAGGTAGGCAGGAGCCCCAGTGGAGGGAAAAGGACACCAACCCACCCACAAAACTCTCAACCCAAATTTGTCCTGTCTAAAAGATGTCAGGGACAAAGATGGAGCAGAGCCTGAAGGGAGGACTGGCCAACCAATAAAAGGCCCCTCTGAGGATGAGTTCTCAAGAAGGAAGGCACAAGCAAGGATGTCTGAGACTCCCTTAGAAGGGAAATAAAATACTCGTAAGAGGCAGATGGAGGAAGGAGCAGAGAGGGAGGAGGATGGGGAGGGAAATGGGGGGGGGTGCAGGATCGGGGTGAGGAAGGATAGGAGAGATGGCTAGATAGTCATTCAAATGAACGGAAATCTGCAACTGATAGGGTGAGGAGGGGGGTCTTCAGAGACCTGGGACAAGGGAGGCTCTCAAGAATCAATGGGTGTGACCTTAGCTGTGACTCACAACATTGGGGACACAGAACCTGAAAAGGCTACCTACCTCCTGTAGCCAGACAGGAACCCCAGAGGGAGGAGAGAGAGCGAGAGCGAGAGGGAGGAGAGAGAGCGAGAGCGACCCACCTGTAAAACTTTGAACCCAAAATTTATCCTGTTTACAAGAAATGCAGACATGGGGGATGGAACAGAGACTGAGGGAATGGTCAGTCAATAACTGCCCCAACTTGAGACCCACCCATGGACAAACACCAATCCCTGACACTATTAATGATACTCTGTTATGGTTCCAGACAGGAGTCTAACATGGCTGTCCTCTGAGAGGCTCTACCCAGCCTCTAACTAAGACAGATGCAGACACCCATAACCAAACAGTGGATAGAGTTTGGGAACTCTTATGGAAGAGTTGGAGGAAGGATTGTGGGTTACAAAGGGGATAGGAACTCCAAAAGGGACAAGAAGACCAACACAGTCACCAGGCCTGGACCCTTGGGGCTCTCAGAGACTGAACCACCAACCAAAGAACATACACGGGCTGGACCTAGGCTTCCCTGGACCTGCATAGCAGAGGGGCAGGTTGGTCTTCATGTGGGTCCTGAACAAGTGGACCAGGGGCTATCTCAAAAGTTGTTGCCTGTCTGTGGGATATGTTCTCCTAGCTAGGCTGCCCTGTCTGGTCTCAGTGGGAGAGGAAGTGCCTAGCCCCTCAGAGACTTGCTGTGCCTGGGGGGCAGAATGCAGGGGGCAGTGCCCGCTCAGAGGAGAAGAGGAGGTGTGATGAGGGAAGGATTATGGGAGGGCATGCCCAGTGAGGAGAGCAGTGATCAGGATATAAAGTGAATTAGTAAAAAATAAAATAAAATAAAAAGCAAAAAACAATGTTAAATAAATATATGCACAATTCGATTCTGCTTAGCCTAGAATGAAGAAAAATGTGAAATAAACAATATTCTTTAAATAAAGATTCTTAATACAATTTTAAATTTGAATATAACTTTGGTAAACCCTGACCCACTCTTTCCCTTAGATGAGACATAGTGTAATATTAAACAAACTTGTGGGGTTCCTTGGGTTATGTTATGACTATTGAATATTTTGTGATCACTAGGTAATAGGTCAAATTACAGAAATCGACTTAAAAGCCTGACTCTCATCTTACAGGCTCCACATAAATAACCAGGTTTACTAAAAGATGATGTGAATGGATCATTCATCCTGAGTACAACACTGCTGACTTAGACATTTTTAAAATCTAAAATGAATGGGTCAATTTGCATTCTTCTGCATGTTTACCTCCAGTTGAACCAGCACCATTTATTGAAAAGGCTATCTTTTTTCCACTGGATGGTTTTAGCTCCTTTGTCAAAGATCAAGTGACCATAGGAGTGTGGATTCATTTCTGGGTCTTCAATTCTGTTCCATTGATCTACATGCCTGTCATTGTACCAATACCATGCAGTTTTTAACACTACTGCTCTATAGTACAGCTTGAGGTCCGGGATATTGATTCCCCCAGAAGTTCTTTTACTCTTGAGAATAGTTTTAGCTATCCTGGGTTTTCTGTTATTCCAGATGAATTTTTGAATTGCTCTTTCTAACTCTATGAAGAATTGAGTTGGGATTTTGATGGGGATTGCATTGAATCTGTATATTGCTTTTGGCAAGATGGTCATTTTTACTATATTAATCCTGCCAATCCATGAGCATGGCAGATTGTTCCATCTTCTGAGGTCTTCTTCAATTTCTTTTTTCAGAGACTTGAAGTTCTTGTCATACAGATCTTTCACTTGTTTGGTTAGAGTCACACCAAAATACTTTATATTGTTTGTGGCTATCGTGAAGGGTATCATTTCTCTTACTTCTTTCTCAGCCTGCTTATCCTTTGAGTATAGGAAGGCTACTGACTTGCTTGAATTGATTTTATATCTGGCCACTTTGCTGAAGTTGTTTATTGACCCATTCTTATCTCCTTGCACTAAGCTCAATTCCAAGTGGATCAAGGACCTCCACATAAAACCAGACACATTGAAACTAATAGAAAGGAAACTAGGGAAGAACCTTGAATATATGGGCACAGGGGAGAATTTCCTAAATAGAACTCCAATAGCCTATGCTCTAAGATCAAGAATTGACAAATGGGACCTCATTAAATTACAAAGTTTCTGTAAGGCAAAAGACACTGTCAAAAAGACAAAGCGGCAGCCAACAAACCGGGAAAAGATCTTTACCAAACCTACATCCGACAGAGGGCTAATATCCAATATATACAAAGAACTCAAGAAGTTAGACTCCAGAGAGCCAAGTAACCCTATTAAAAAATGAGGTACAGAGCTAAACAAAGAGTTCTCACCTGAAGAATATCTAATGGCTGAGAAGCACCTAAAGAGATGTTCACCATCCTTAGTCATTAGGGAAATGCAAATCAAAACAACCCTGAGATTCCATCTCACACCAGTCAGGATGGCTAAGATCAAAAACACAGGAGACAGCAGTTGTTGGCGAGGATGTGGAGAAAGAGGAACACTCCTCCACTGCTGGTGGAATTGCAAGCTGGTACAACCACTCTGGAAAGCAGTCTGGCAGTTCCTTAGAAAACTGGCATGACACTCCCGGAGGATCTGGCTATACCACTCCTGGGCATATACCCAGAGGCTTTACCTGCATGCAATAAGGACACATGCTCCACTATGTTCATAGCAGCCTTATTTATAATAGCCAGAAGCTGGAAAGAACCCAGATGTCCCTCAGTGGAGGAATGGATTCAGAAGATGTGGTATATTTACACAATGGAATACTACTCTGCAATTAAAAGCAATGAACTCATGAAATTCCTAGGTAAATGGTCAGAACTTGAAAATATCATCCTTAGTGAGGTAACCCAATCACAAAAGAACACACATGGTATGCAGTCACTGATAAAGGGATATTAACCCAGAATCTTGGAATACCCTAGACACAATTCGCATATCAATAGATGTCCAAGAAGATTTCCAAGAAGATGGAAGGAGAGACCCCTGGTCCTGGAAAGACTGGATGTAGGGGAATGCCAGGACAGAGAAGCGAGAGGGGGTTGAATGGGGAAAAGAGGGAGGGAAGGGGGCTTATGGGACTTTCGGGGAGGGAGGAAACGGGAAAGGGGAAATGATTTGGAATGTAAATAAAAAAATTTAGAAAAAAAATTCATCTTGTCTAAAAAAAAAAAAGCTAAAATGACATATAATTTTTCATCTCGTCACAAGTCAGAGACCTTCTGGACAATCTGTTTTTCTCACCCATCTCTTGCTTCTACCTTGAGTTGTTTGCCTCCAGACAAATTCTTTGCTTGGGACAACTTTTCCTTATTTGTCTTTCTGTAGGGTCAAATACCGCCTGGTCGTCAATTTCCTGTTTCAATCATGCATCTCACTGATTTTCTTCCAGACTTCTGTAATATTATTTTCTTCTTATCTTGAATAATTATACAACTTGGACTTTGAGCCATGGAGTTTGAATATTACTGTGAGCTGGGACCTACTCTTGTGTTTCTTGAGTTTAACTGTTCAGACTTTCTAGAGCGAAAGGAGTTACAGAGAATTGCACAAGGCCAGAGGGCATGGTGAACTGAAGGCTCAGGGGCCTCCCTGCTGCATGGACTCTTCTGTCGGATTCCACATAACCCTTTCTCCCTAGACACCCAGTTGTTACAGCTCTCCACTCTGATCTCAGAATTTCACAGCTCTAGTGCTATAATATCACCAAGAACACATCCCTCACATAAGAGTAATTTCAAAGTATGGTACACAAACCAAGTTCATTTTGATTTCCTAGGAATTATAAAGGCCAAGAGCCTATGCAGTTATGTTTTCTGACCGACAAATTATTTCCCTGAGAAACACAGATGAGATTCCATGTTATAAATAGAAATGAATTTGGAGAATGGAGGAGCCAAATGAATGGGGTGAACTCACATAATCTTAGAATTTTGTGGTCAGGAATGACTGACATCATCTCCCACAGTATGACCTGCCAACTGGGCCAGGTTGCTCTTGTCTTTGGGCCAAACTATCTCTCTCCTGGACCAGTAGAAGACTATCGTTGGTTTTGGCTTCCAGTATGTATACTTTTATTATTTCTGGATAGAGAAAAAGCACGTGTTTGGATGACTCCTTTATTCATTTAGACAAGAGTAAAGTTTTCTGTGACTCAGAGGCATTGTTTCTGAGGCGAATAAAAATATTTCTGGTTAGGTCCATTAGATACTGACTTCATAATTCAATGATTTTTATTTTTACTGGTAAACTTTCTAGTGTATATAAGGCCTTATATCAACTTTGTCAGTGCTACCTTTTTCATGGACTGTTAGTGATTGTGTGTAGGGAAAAGTTGATCTCTGTTAAATATTTCAGATAGTTTATGGGCTTTAGTTGAAGGATGGATATAGTTAAACTTGGTTGATGAAAATATTAGGTGAGACATTTTATTTTGATTGGGTGTGTTCTCTCTGCATAGAGCCATCCCCGGTCATGTCCACTATTGAGTCTTGAACTCTTTAAAGTTCTGCAAAGGTTCCTTCTCACTGGCCTTGGTCGTGTGTGTAGTTTACTGTGTGACTTTCCTGCTTCTGCATGCTTAGAGTAGAACACTCTTTTATATCTGTGAGACACCTTTCATCTTTAGCCACCCAAGGAAGGAAGCATCTTTAATTTCCCATCTTTGGTAACTATATTCCCTTTTATTTCTGCTGGGGAGAAGAGTTACTTTAAAATTATTTTCAATTACAAATTTATTTTAAAAGTTTTATACAATGTTTTCCCCTTCCCTAACTCCTTGCAGATTCTTCCCAGCCTCCCTGCTGACCTAACTACATGTTCTCTCTCTCTCTCTCTCTCTCTCTCTCTCTCTCTCTCTCTCTCTCTCAACAAAATCCCCAAACATAACAAACCAGTAAGGCAGAAATGCTAAAGCAAAATAAAGAGAACTGAAAAGTCCCCCCTCCCATCCCAAGAAACCCCATGGAGTTTGTTTTGTGTTGGCCAGAGTGTGTGTGTCTGTGTGTGATTAGGTGTACAAAAACACGAGTGTTCACAGAGACCAGAAGAGATACTCTGTTCCCAGGAGCTGGAGTTACAGGCTCTTGTGAGTTGCCTGATATGGGTGCTGGGAACCTAGCTGGGATCCTCTATAAGAGCAGTGATCACTCTTAACCACTAAGTCATCTTTCCAGTTCCAAGAAGGGTGTTTGCCACCCCATAGGAAGAACAACAATATCAACCATCCAGAGCTCCCAGGGTCTAAACCACCAACCAAGCTGTACACTTGGAGGGAACCATGGCTCCACTGTATATGTAGCAGAGGATGGCCTTGTCGGGCATCAATGGGAGAAGAGGCCCTTGGTCCCGTGAAGGCTCAATGCCTCAGTGTAGGGGAATGACAGGGCAGGGAGGTGGGGGGTGAGTGAGTGAGTGAGTGAGTGAGTGGGGTACATCCTCATAGAGGCAGGAGGAGGGGGCATGGGATAGGAGGTTTCTGAGGGGGGAAATCGGGAAAATTTACTTGAAATGTAAATAAATAAAATATCCAGTAAAAAAAAAAAAGGACAACACAAAAAACAAGAAAGAAAAAGTGAAAATAACATAGGAGACACTTGTAATATTTGACTACCCTTTCTGTGGCTCTAGTAGTTAGATACTTAACTATAAGTGTATGTGAACATGATTGATATATCCATTTATATTTATGTGTGTTATGAATGTGATGGTTGGTGAGATTTGCAAATCAATAGACATTTCCTTGTGACTAATGTATACTGCCTCTGAGAACTTGCAATGGAGTTCAGTATACAGAAACTCAGAACAGTATAAAAAAGTACAAAGGAAATCCCCGTGCTTTTTCTACCTTTTTCTTCCATCCATGCTTCTAAGAAGACCACTGTTAATAGCTTCTTGTGATTCTTTCTAGAAAACTTTACTATTTTGAACCTTGCCTTTAGTAGCATAATTGGTGTTCTTTTTAATCTTAGGAATGGTTTTCCCATGGTATTTTGGAGGTACTTGTATTGATTTCAGTTTTCCAGTGGTTATCTTTAAGGTTTTATTTAATGCATAGAATGTCACAAGGTA
Source organism: Tokudaia tokunoshimensis (assembly GCA_036184795.1). NCBI lineage: Eukaryota > Metazoa > Chordata > Mammalia > Rodentia > Muridae > Tokudaia > Tokudaia tokunoshimensis. Next base: position 75,450,074 of record BTHU01000006.1, read on the forward strand.
ATTCTTCCAGAGAACACACAAATGCTCTTAAAACTGAATTGAAAGCTTGCCCAAGCTATGCAGTCCTGAGCCTCCCTGGTCTTAGCACAAAACCCACAACCTGATTGACACACTTCATCCTGTTAGCAAGAACAATTAGCAAGAAACAAAGCTATAGAAGCCAGAAAGGAAGTTTAGGGCATTTAGGGACTTTTTGGGAGATGTGGACCAGGTCTTCGATGGATTATACCTTTGTTCCTATTTTGGCAGGTGCTAGTTTCTCAGGTCAGAATGGTCCCTGGTATCAGTTGTGCTAAGGTCTCAGTGCCTGTTCCGATAACTTCTGTCTTTACTGTACCTAGTGTAGATGGGCTGTAATGCGTCCCTTCTGAGGAAAATGAGAAGATTACTAGACTCAGTTCCTGATTAATTTTCCACACACACAGCTCCTGCTATGGTTTATCCTTTATGTAATTTCATTTACAGATCTGCATAATCCTTCCCTGTATATTTCTCAACTAATTTCAATCCTTCCTATGAGCATAAAAATGGCAATAAAGGGATAAACGGACATCCAAAAAAAAACGTTCTTTCAGACATTTGTTTTAATTTTACTCATTTTAAAATTTAATTATTTTATTTTTATGTTTCCTAGATTGATAGTACTATGCTGCTAACGTGTTCCACACTTCTCTCTGCGGAACACGTTAACAATAAAAGTGTAATGTGTTCCTGGCTCGGTCCTATCTCAGATTTTTAAACATTTGAATCATACTCATGATTGAATATTTCTTTAAGATGTAGATGCTTTGGAACAAAGGATTACATTCTATCATGGCTGTAATGTAGCACCATTTCTAAAGAAGGCAGAAATACACACCTCCAGTGCTCCTGAAGATCAGCGTCCATCCATACCTTGGTGACTCACTGGAAAGCAGATGTTTCTGTCATGAATCTTTCTGCAGGTCCTCCTGTGGACGTGATGTGTGGTTCTGTCCCCTATCAGGGTCAGGGAGACGCATGCATTAGGCCTACTTGGTACCGATGGAATGACAGTGTTCTGGGAATGGACTTGAAGGTGCTTTCAAGAGCTGGCAATTAGATTTAAAAAAAAAAACTGAAGAAAAAAACAAATGCCAGGTAAGAATGGTCCGGACCAAGTTTCCAAAAACTTGTTTATTTTGATGTCAATGTTATTCCCCGCTCCATGCTAATTTAACTTCCATAACTACTAGTGTCTGGTTATATCACATGTTTTGGATCTCTCTGTTAGCAAGCACTTAGAGAAACCTGGAATTTGGGGCTTTAAGCACCTTCAACCCTGTGCGTATGTTAAGTAAATGAATAACTGGGCTTACATTACTTCCCCTCCCCCAAATCATTATTTAAGATCAATGCCATTACCCAGCTATGGAAGGATATTTCACTTGTGCTTTCAAGTTATGGAAATACTAAATAATATTAAGAGGCCTTTTATTCCTGCTTTTGAATTTTATCTTTCTCTTTTTAGTTTTGTTTGTTAGTTCCAGTTATTCTGGACCTCACTGTGTCGACCAGGCTGGGCTTGAACTCAAGAGATCTGCCTGCCTCTGCCTCTGCCTCTGCCCCTGCCCCTGCGCCTGCCCCTGCCCCTGCCCCTGTTCCTGCCACTGCCCCTGCCCCTGCCTCTGCCTCTGCCTCCTGAGTGCTAGGATTAAAGAGGTGTGCCCCCATACCCAGCTCGCAGGCGTTTTTCTTAAATCAACATGTGCAAAGTTAGACAGCAAATTGTGCTAAAGAATGGGTAGTATCTTGTCTATAATCAGAAAGGCAAATAAGTTAGATGTCTGCAATGGCGTTAAATCTTCAATTCCCATGTAAAAACGTATTTGTCAATATTTTCTGTAAGATAATTTATAGGAAAAGGAATTAATATTTTAATTTTAGAGGGCTGGGAAGCCCAGGATGAAGGCACTGACATCAGCTTTCCTTTACTGTAACAAACACACCCAGGGTTGTCAAATTACGAAGGGAAAAACCGATTTTAGTTCACATGTTTGCAAGTGTCAGTTCACACTTAACAGCGACACTGACTTTCTTCAGTTTCTTGTGGCACACCGGAGCAGAGACATGCAGTGGGACAAACCCTCCTTTCCTGCAGGGAAGGGACAAAGCAAGGTAGCAAGTCTTCGTCAAGGGCACATCTTCAATGGTTAGGCCATCCTACCTTGCCCTACCTTGCAAATCTTACATGACTCCTTAGTGCGCTAGACTGACAGCTAAGCCCTTGGGGACATTGCAGATATGAGCCATACTCAGGGAGAGGGCTTCCTGCTGCATCTTCTCGTGGCAGAAGTCAGAAGGGCAAGCTTGCTGAAGGCTGAGGCCTCTTGTAGAAGGACCTGATTACTAAAGGAGAGGGAGTAGCCCGAAGACCCGAGATCAGAAGGGGTCAGTCAGCTCAGACATATGGTTTTGCCTTCTGAGTTCACGAATGTTGTACTTACAGAGGTTCAGGTATTTTTGGGGTACTTGCTTATGCATAAGTCAAGGACCAATTTTCTAATTTTGGATTTTCCTTGCTGATTGCCTTTTAAGACTTTTCCCCACTAATGCTCCAGCTCTCTATTTGAATTAAGTTTTGGAAACATCTTCTTGCCAACATTCAGAGCAATTACTTCACATTTTGCTCTGAAGACAGCTTCATAATGAGAGTTTTCTTATCATTATCTGCAGTAAATTTCAAGATAAATTAGATTAGATTTTTTATCTCATTTTCTTTTGTACTGTAAACGATCAAGGTCTCTCATAGTTGACTTAGCTGATTTCTAGACCCTTCAATGGAAAGAAGAGTTATTTGCTTTAATATGTTTATGGAGGATGTTCACAGAAAGACTTAGCAAATAAAACATTAAATGTGGAAAGGCTTCCAAAGTTAAAGAAAGTTAAGATTTACTTTCTTTTCAAACTTTAAAAAAGTTTCTTTTGAAACTTTGACATTGATAGTTTTCTATGTTAATGTTGTGTGTGTATGTGTGTGTGTGTGTGTGTGTGGTATTTGCATGTGTGTGTGTGTGTTTTGTGTATGTGTGCATATGTGTGTGCTGTGTGCATATGTGTGTGGTGTGGACATTTTTGTGTTGTGTGCATGTTTGTGTTGTGTGTGTTGTGTGCATGTGTGTGTTGTGTGCATATGTGTGGTGTGTGCATGTGTGTGGTATGTGCATATGTGTGTGTTGTGTGCATGTGTGTGTTGTGTGCATGTGTGTGGTGTGTGCATATGTGTGTGGTGTGATGTGTGTGGTTTGTGCATTTTTGTGTTGTGTGCATGTTTGTGTTGTGTGTGGTATGTGCATGTGTGTGGTGTAGCTGGCTTTATGAATTTCCTTCTGCTACATCTGGTGTTTCTTTATGAATTGTAGCAGTATCTCCTCTGGGAGAGACTATCTCTCTGCTCTCAGCACTCCTTAGTAGCATGCAGTTCTTTAACAAGTGCTCAGCTCTGAAAATGACTACACACAAGCAACGTTATACAATCAGAGACAATTGTATTTAGGAACATATACATTATGTACATGTTACATTTATACTGTTGTGCCGTGAAACATTCGTGAACCCCCAAAAGGCCCACCAAGGAGCCCATTCCTATGCAATCACATTAGGGTCTCCTTATTCAAGCTTGACCTTGGGCTCCCTGACAACCCTGACACAGCGGGAAGATGGAGACCTGAACCTAGTTGTAGGCAAGCATTTATAGAGGCAAGAAGGGGGTATTTAGCCTGGTACACATCTGATTGGGGGTGGGAGGGGGAGGCATTATGGCCTTTAACATGATTGGCTGGTGCTGGGAACCAAACAATAAACTTAAGTTCTGCTTTTCTCCTGATTGGTGGTTGTTAGGAAGTGAAGTGTCAGGGGCAGGCTTGTAACCTAGGGGTGCAGATTTTTGGGGAAATAACCTGCAAACTGGTGCTAGATGTAGGTTTCCTTGTCGGATAACCTGGAAACTGGTACTAGACATGGGTCTTGTTGGGGAGTAGCCTGGAAACTGGCGCTAGGTACCACTGGCCTGTTAGTTTATTTGAGTTCAACCTTAGGTCAGGTTCTCTAAGATGGAGTCTGAAACTAAACCTTTGTTCTCTTGAAATTATATACTCTTCTCATCCTGGGGACCATCAGGCGAAGATATTTCCTTTGCTGTTCACTCTTGCAGTAATATTTCTGTCACCAAATCTCAGAACGGTGGCACCAAGTGACCATGGACCGAGAACATAAAACTGTATGTGACAATTAACCTCCCACCTGATAATCTGGTTATCTCTTGTACCATCAGTGTGACTTCTCCACAATGGTGACAGGTGGGAGGCTCAAATGAGTTTGTTCTGGGTAGGAACTATATGAGGCAGCATGGTAGAGAAATGAAGGTACTTGATACCAGGAAATCAACAGATCTCCAAAATGTACTATTTTCTAAGCAAACATCAGGATATATATTGTTTTAAAATTGATATTCCATTTACTCCTAATCAATCTGTCTGTCTGTCTGTCTGTCTGTCTGTCTGTCTATCTATCTATCTATCTATCTATCTATCTATCTATCTATCTATCTATCTATCTATCTATCTATCTATCTATCTATCTATCCAGATTAGCAAGATGCTTTGTTTTCTCGCTGAAGGCTGAGTTGGTCATTATACTCCATTAGACAAGCTTGAAGTAATTGCTTTTACCTATTGTTGTGTAGGTAAGTCTAGTTAGAATATCGTTGCACTATTATTTAATGCCATTGCTTTTATTGCCCATTCGATATTTCTAGAAATTGAGAACTTTTATTTCATGAATTCTGTCACCCTCTGCTGATGGCCTTTGAGTATCTGTACGTGTGCACTGCAACACATAGTACATCTCACGAGCCTTCACACATCCGCTTGTGCCTAACATAATAAATATTCATACCAAATCCTTCAGGAACCATTCGTACGGTTAATAAAAACTGTGAAACTGGGAAGGTACAAAGACGGGAGAAGCTCAATTGCTTTCCGCAGGTGACTAGCCAGATGGCTGGTGAGGTTGTTTGTCCAGCTGTGTCTCATAAAACACCTGCAAGGTGAGTCTCATATCCTATAAACCACGTAATGAGGTTTATCGTCGTCTCCTTCCTTTGGAGTCATCTTTGTAAAGCCCGGCTGTGTAAGAGTCATGATAGATTTTCTCCTTTCTTCTTGCCTCTTTCAGACCCATAAATAAGCTGTTATTGATCTGTGTTCTGTATAGCTGGCGTCCTCGCCTCTGATTTATACATCTTTGCAGCAATTTCAACTCCCCGGATTAATCCCGGCCCCCCACCCCCTTGGTTTTCTGAACCTGATGCCCATGTACTATTAGCAGAGGGGGTCTCTTTAACAGTCTCGAGGCTCATTTAAAAAAAAAAAAACGAAAACGAAACAAAATGCCCTGGATGCTGAAATGCGTTCTAGAGTAAGCTCATGGCGTAAGTGTAATGGTTCCTCAAACCTGACTCCAAGGTCGTTTACCGTTATTTGTCAGTGTGTTTGGTCTGGCTACTCTGCTTGCTGCACAGAGATAAAATAACCCCTTACCCTGTAAATGCCGCCTTTTACTCCTGGAGAGAGTTCTTGCTTTTATTATTTTGTTTCACCCTCATATCGCTTGGACCTTTGAGAATCATGAACTCGGGAAGTTCAGAGCACCTCAGTGCCAGCGCAGGGGAATCCATCCGTTGAGTGGGGGACTGTGTGTGTGTGTGTGTGTGTGTGTGTGTGTGTGTGTGTGACTTCACCTCTACATCTCTCCCAGCTGAGATGGGAATCCTGCACCTCCCAGAGCTCCGCTTTTCCTGCAGCGCAGTCTCCTCGGAATTCATAGCTCAGTGAACTAGAATATATGTTTGTCTCCCAAGCATTTGAAAAGCAGCGCTGTAATGTTCGATTTTAGTTTCTTTGTTTTTGAAGTGAAAATATTTCTCTTTCGTAAGCATATTACTCAGTCATCTCGGTGGGAGACAGCGGATTCATCGCCCATTGTTCATTTCCATGGAGGCTGTAATCTAGCAAGGAAATTGGCTGTGATCTGTTAGCAAACAGCAGGAGAGAGGATTATCATCTGCAGGAATATCAGTGATATCAGCAATGCTCTCTCTCCCCCTCTTCTGAACAGTCTTCCCTGGATCTCTGAGTTAAGCAGAGAAGACATGCATTAGTTTTGATTATTAGAAAAAGATGTAGATTAATGGCAGTGAGTGGCTTGCACATATGAGGCTATGGTTTGGTGACCCACAGTACACACACACATGCACACTGTCACACACGTATACACACACACTCTCACATACACACCTGCTTACAGACATAAAAACAAGCATGTATACTAACAAATATACAGACATACTTTACACACACACACACACACACACACACACACACATTCACCCCGTCCCCATCCCCATACCTGCCCACTATATAAACACAAAAATGTATATAACACAGACACACAGACATACTTCACCACACCTGCCTACACCCATAAAAATAAACATATACTAACACAGACATACTTCACACTCCCAACTCCACCTGCCCACGTACATGGACACAAACATATATACTCTAAAACGGACATAATTATACACACACACACACATACATAAACACAAACATGTATACTAATACAGACACACTTGTGCACACACATACAGTTGTCTCAGCAGAAAACAATATTTTAAGGTGTAATTAGAAAAATCATTTCTGGCTGATTGTGTTTGAAAATTGCCAAAGAAAGTAGCAAGTTTTTGGCATTACATTTTTTTGGTAATCTCCATTTTAGTTCCATTTCCTGTTGATGATCATTTCTGGAAATAAAAATTCTAATGATTAAAAAGTCTGTTTTATATATGTATATATATTAGTAGTATAGAATATATTTTATTTTTACAGTATATATGTATAGTATGGTCTGTTATAGATGTTGTAGTAAAGATATAGTTGAGAAAAAAAACATACCAAGGTGCCAATCATGAGAATGGGTGTGGCATATAATTGCATCCAGGATGATGATGATGATGATGATGATGATGATGATAAATGAGTAGGTTACTGACTGTGATGATTAATTTGTATCATTTACTTGATTGGGCTGAGAGACACTTAGCAGATCAGTCAAGAGCACTTCCGAGTGTCTCTATGAGGAACTTTCCATAGTGGATTACCCAGGAAGGGAGGGACTCACTGTGCTCAAGAGTGCCTCTCTCTCTCTGTGTGTGTGTGTGTGTGTGTGTGTGTGTGTGTGTGTGTGTGTGTGTAGCACCTTGTGGTAGCCTGAGGAAGCCTGCTAGCAAAGGCTTGCTCCCCCCTGCCTCTAGCAGTTTCGGCTGCTCTATCCCACCTGCTCGGGATTTTATTTTGCCTAGGATCCGGAAAGAACAGACTCAGGGTAGAAATGCATTAATTTTTTTTTAAATGTACTTGTTTTACTTACGAGTGCTGTATTCACACATTTCCCACTGCTTCTCCTGCTCATCTCATCCCAGCCCCTTCCCTTCCAAATTCATCTCAAATTCTGGCCACTTCTTCTACAATCATTATTGTTACATATATGTGCATATAAATATACTTTTTGGTATCCAGGCTTCCACTGAGAAGAATAGCACATACTTGTCTTTCATAATTTGTTCCTGAGTAGATTTCGTTATGTGTTTGGTGCGTTATCTGTGTATACAGTCACCAAAGCTAGGCTGCTTCTCATTTTACATTGTTGTCACATGTATGTACATATTAATGAAAACAGAATGGGCCCCCTTTATCTTCTGAAATCTCTGAACATAGGAGTCAACATAGACCCTTCCTCCTCTATGTTCTTTCTGTCAGGCAACATCTCAGCCATGTTTGCACAGACTTAGGTATTTATAATTTACCATATACATTTTTAACATTATTTTTTAAAGACATTTTTACTTGAAAGTTGACTGTGGACATTATGCCACTTTATGGACAGAGTTGCCTCACTCTTCTTCTCCTGCTTGAATGCAGAGGTTGGGTGTGGCACGGGATTTGCTGTCTAGCTTTGTGTCGGTATACTTTAGAAAATTTTGTCTGACAAAAATTGCCTAACAGTACCCTTCACTGAACTATGCCTTTGTTAAGGGGTATCTGGCCATACACATATCTACAGATGTCAGAGTCTTCAGTTATTTATTCTGACACACAGAATTTTGTCGCACAGATGTTTTTCAGTCTGTTTACTTAGTGGTCTTCTTACTTCCACTGGCAAAACACCAAGAATGCTTCCATCTCACCCCATTATAAACAGAGTGCTATACCCCGCTGTTCTAAGATGATGATTTTTTTTTTCTATTAGAGGGTAGAAAAAGATAATGGTGTTTGGGGATTTCTTTATGTTATATTACGTTGCAAATTGTATTGTGCATTTGGCAAATGTCTCATGGTTCTGTGAATACTTTAACTTCAACAATTTACATCGTATTCCTTCAACAAAACATGGTGTTATTGTGAGAAGAAATGGAAGCTATAGGATTACAGGATGATCATATTTAAGGGAAATATGAAACAATTGAGAAAATCCCCATTAAAAATGGGATACAGAGCTAAACAAAGAATTTTCAACTGAGGAATATCGAATGGCCGAGGAACACCTAAAGAAATGTTCAACATCCTTAGTCGTCAGGGAAATGCAAATCAAAACGATCTTGAGATTCCACCTCACTCCAGTCAGAATAGCTAAGATCAAAAACTCAGGGGACAGCAGACTCTGGCGAGGATGTGGAGAAAGAGGAACTCTCCTTCATTGCTGGTGGGATTGCAAGCTGTACAATCACTCTGGAAATCAGTCTGGTAATTCCTCAGAAAACTGGGCATGACACTCCCGGAGGATCCAGATATACCACTCCTGGGCATATACCCAGAAGATACTCCAACATATATCAAGGACACATGCTCCACTATGTTCATAGCAGCCTTATTTATAATAGCCAGAAGCTGGAAACAACCCAGATGTCCCTCAACAGAGGAATGGGTACAGAAAATGTGGTATATTTACACAATGGAGTACTACTCAGCAATTAAAAACAATGAATTCATGAAATTATCAGACAAATGAATGGAACTAGAAAATATCATCCTGAGTGAGGTAACACAGTCACAAAAGAACACACACAGTATATTCACTGATAAGTGGATATTAGGAAAAAAGCTCAGAATACCCATGATACAACTCACAGACACATGAAGCTCAAGAAGAAGGAAGACCAAAGTGTGGATGTTTCATCCGTCTTAGAAGGGAAAAACAAAACAATCATGGGAGGTAGAGGGTAGGAGGGACTTGGGAGGAAGAGAGGAGGGAGAAAGGAAAAAGGGAGGCTAGGATCAGGTCTGGGAGGAGATGGGGAAGAGGTACAGAGGGTCAGGAAATTGAACAGAGGTGTGTAGCAATGGGCGATGGGGAACTGGCAGTAGCCACCAGAAATTCCCAGATGCCAGGAAAGCAAGAGGCTCCCAGGATCCAACGGGGATGACATTAGCTGAAATACTCAACAAAGGGGAGAGAGAACCTGTAGATACCATATCCAGAGGTAGGCACAGACCCTGGTTGAAAGATGGAGCCACCGGCCCTTCTCAAAAATTATAACCCAGAATTGATCCTGTCTAAAGGAAATACAGGAACAAAGAGTGGAGCAGAGACAGAAGGAAAAGCCATCCAGAGACTGCCCCACCTGGGGATCCATCCCATATGCAGACACCAAACCCAGACACTATTGTGGATGCCAAGAAGCGCTTGCTGACAGGGGCCTGATATGGATGTCTCCTGAGAGGCTCTGCCAGAACCTTAACAATACAGATGTAGATGCTTGTAGCCAACCATTGGAATAAGCACAGGGTCCACAATGGAGGAGTTAGGGGAAGGACTGAAGGAGCTGAAGGAGCTTGCAACTCCATAGGAAGAACGACAATACCAACCAACCAGACACCCAGAGCTCCCAGAGACTAAACCATGAACCAAGAGTACACATGGAGGGACCCATGGCTCCAGCTGCATATGTAGCAGAGGATGGCCTTGTCTGGCATCTTTGGGGGTGGAGGCACTTGGTCCTGTGGAGGCTTGATGCCCCAGTGTAGGGGAATGCTAGGTCAGTGAGGTGGGAGTGGGTAGGCCAGTGGGGGGAGCACCTTCATAGAAGTAGGGAGTGGGGGCATGGGATGGGGATTTGAGGAGGGGAAACCAGAAATGGGGATAACATTTGAAATGTAACTAAATAAAATAACCAGTAAAACATTTAAAAAAAGAAAATTCATGTTTAATTTCAGTCTTTTACTGGTATAAGTTGTATCATTATGGTCAATAGTATTTGCCTTTGTATTTTAGTTCATGAAAGAGATGTGAGATGCACATAGCAAACCATGTCTGGAGAGGAAGGAGGAAAGGGTTTATCTTATCCCAGGCTGCCAGCTCACTGTTCATCGTTTTGGGGGTCAGGAACAGAATTGAAGGTGGGATTCTGGGGGCAGAAACTGAAGCAGGGACCATGGAGGAATTCTTCTTACCGGTTTGCTCTTTCTGGCTCATGTACAGGCTACTTTTAACCAATTCTAAAAAGATTTATGAGCACACTGTAGCTGTACTTATAGTTGTGAGCCATCCTGTGGTTGTTGGGAATTTGAATTCAGAACATCTGCTTGCTCTGGTCGGCCCTGCTCACTCTGGCCTAAAGATTTATTTATTATTTTATCTAAGTACACTGTAGCTGTCTTCAGATACACCTGAAGAGGGCATCAAATCTCTTTATGGATGTTTGTGAGCCACTATGTGGTTGCTGGAATTTGAACTCAGGACCTTCAGAAGAGCAGCCAGTGCTCTTAACCGCTGAGCCACTTCTCCAACCCAATCAATTTTTGTTTTAATTAAAATGTAACTACATTGTTTCTCTCTTTCCCTTTCCTCCCTACTGCTCCTTCCCATGTCTCTTCCCTTCAATGCCATATAATTGTCTTTCAAATTCACTATCATTTTTTTTCATTTTTACATATATGATTAAATGGGTTAGAGATAGATGTAGGTAAAGATACAGGATAGATGCTATAGATATTGATATAACCTGCGGAGTCCATTTAGTGTTGCTTCTAGGCATATGATTTCAGAATGGCTACTTGTTTTCATTAGCATGGATTATGAAGGGGTATTTTTAGAGCTGGGGAGAGAAGCTGAGACTCTGCATTTGGTTACACACTTACTTTGTTTCGAGCAATATACACATTTGACTCCTGACACCAAAAGACATTTTAGGAACCGGACACAGAGAGGTCTCCGAAGGTAAGAGCACTGGCTGCTCTTGTAGAGAGAATTTAGGTTCATGTCTCTGAATCTACACAGTGGGTCACAACTGTCTGTGCTTCTAGTTTCAGCGAATCTTATATCTGATTTGGACTTTGTGGGCCCCAGACACACACACATACACACACACACACACACACACACACACACACACACACACGGCACACAGACGTACATATAGGCAAAACACACATAAAAAGGTAAGATATTTAAAATCTTACATCACATTGGCTATCATTTGACCAATATTTTATTTACCTTTAGACAATAAAAGATAAACATAAAGCAACATGTTTTCTTCTTATTTCCATTTTAAAGTGTCATGCTCTATACATTGAATATATTGAAAGCTTTGGGGAATGGATTTTTACCTCTGCCTTTCTTAGTATTTTTACAAATTCCGAGGTTCAAACGTGCATCCCACTAATATGTTTCTTATCATGTAGTCCCTTTGGAAACACTAGACATGCTATGCAGTAGTGATGCTAATGGGCATGGCTCAACTGCATAGATACCAACATGCAGAAGTAGAGACATGCAACACAGCTTGTCACTGGATGATCATGCCTCTGAGATATGTTTGCTCCAGGTTTCACCAACACAGAAATGCTAGAAAAGAACGTGGCCGTTTGAATATGCTTGCCCTTAAGGAGTGGTACTGTTAGGAGGTGTGGCCTTGTTGGAGGAAGTGCATCACTGTGGGGGTGGGCTTTGGAGGTCTCCTCCTATGCTCAGGCTCCACTCATTGTGAAAGAGAGCTTCCTTCTACCTTCCTGTGGATGCCCATCCTCTCTTGGTTGCCTTCAGAACAAGATGTAGACCTTTCAGCTCCTTCTCCAGAACCTTGTCTGCCTGGATACTGCCGTGCTTCCTGCCATGATGATAATGGAGTGAACCTCTAAAACTGTAAGGCAGCTCCAATTAAATGTTGTCCTTTATAAAAGTTACCTTGGCCATGGTGTCTCTTCACAGCAATGAAACCCTATCTAAGGCAAAGAGAGAAGCAGAAATGTTTGCCATATGCCTTTAGATGTTCTAACAACTGTAATGTTAGGAATCCACAAATAAGCAATTTTTTCTCTCTACCCCAATCTAGCTCATCCTACACAGGTGTATTGGAAGAATTCTCTACTCCTGCTTGCTCTGAATTCTTACTTTGCAGTCTCACTTATCACCACATGGCAACGTGGGTTCCATACTTATTACTATATCGAATCTCTAATTTATAGGGTCACCATTGACATCTTCGTTAGAAGATAAGATTTTCCACGGTTCGTCCTGGTTGCGAACCACATGTTCCCAATTCTTTTTCTCTGCTGTTCTTTCCCTATCTCCTTTCCTAGTTCTTTTTAATCTTCCCTCTATTAAATACCCCTGTTCACGTGTTTCTGCTTTAAAGCCAGGTGCACCCTTCCCAGACCAAGCACAGGAAATGAGAACCAGGAAACGATCCACATGAATGGAATGAGCCAACAAAACGGTATAAGTCACGCTGAAGTTTGTAGCCAGTTTGACAGCTTACGACTTGCTGAATGACATTCAAGCTCAGTAAATAACAATTTTATAAAGAAAAAAAAACAGTGAAAGGAATCTATAGAAGGGAAACAAATTAACCTCGCTGGGTTGTTTTGCTCTTGGGTCCCTTCTGGCTTCTTTTCTGTAGACTGTAACGTTTATCTCCTTAACATCAACAGCTCTCTATGCTAACCCTATAATTCACAAATCTGCTCTTCACTTTCCTTTTGCAATTGAAGGCTGTGATCCAAATGAGGTCGTTCCACACTTCCTCCAGAGTCCTTCAGGAAGCCTTCCCCACACTGTGGGCCCATTACATTCTCTGCAGTATCTTCCATTGCATCCTGACCTCTCTACTTTTATGGTCTCAACCAGTCATGTCATGTCCTTTCACAGACTGCTTCCCCACAAGTGTCTATTTCTCTGATGTGTTTTTTGTTTGACAGCCTTCTTTTCTTTCATCAGGACTTCCGTCTTTACCACCGGAAATCTCCTCCCAGAATGCCCTTGTGCTCCGCTGTTCTTTTCCTCCATTGGCTGTATTCTTAGATCAACTTAAATACCATTGCCTCTAGAAGTCCGACCGTACATCCCACTGCTTCTCCTGCAAACCCTTTGCTGTATGGTTCGTTACTTGTTTTAGATTTCCATCCTCTACTGATTGTCCCTCATTTTAATTACACACCGGTCGGTCTCTCCTCTAACTGACTCTCACAAGTTATCGAGAGACAACTGGTTACCTGTGGCCAGTGACTTGTATAGATCCACATGTAATATATATATATCTAAGAGCTTCTCCCTCCACGTTTGCCAAATAAGTAAACATTATATTATTTTATTATTGTTTTCTCTAAATATTAGGCCTCTGCTTTAGCTTAAACATTTTCATAATTTTAAAAAATATTTATTTTCTATTTATTTATTTTTAATTTATTTACATTTCAAGTGTTATCACCTTACCCGGTTTCCCCCTCTCCCGGAAACCCCCTGTCTTATCCCCCTCCCCCTACTTCTATGAGGATGTTCCTTCACCCACCCACCCACTCCCGTCTCCCCACCCTTGATTCCCCTACACTGGGACATCTATGGAGCCTTCATAGGACCAAGGACCTCCCCTCCCATTGATACCTGACAAGGCCGTCCTCTGCTACATGTGCAGCCGGAGCCCAGCTTACTATGTGGTTGGTGGTTTAGTCCCTGAGAGCTCCGGAGGGTCTGTTTGGTTGATATTGTTGTTCTTCCTATGGGCTTGCAAACCCCTTCAGCTCCTTCAGTCCGTCCTCCATTGGGAACCTGCACTCAGTGCAGTGATTGGCTGCGAGCATCCGCCTCTGTATTGGCATTTTCATCATTAAAACAGACAGTTGATAAGATGGAGATTAGCAAGTGCTGTGAACTGTGGGAAAAAGATTAATGTCGATATAAGTGCCTCACATAATCTCCATAAGGATTACTTAAAATGAAATATAATAAACTATGTTAGTGCCTCTAAAAATTTTAATTTTGAAGACTGGAGCGATGGCTCAGTGGTAAAAATATATACTACTCTTGCAGAGGATCTGAGTCTAGTTCCTAGTGCCCATATTCTGGGGCTCACAACTATCGCTTCTGCTCCAGGGGATCGGATACCCTCTTTTACAGTCCATAGGCACCTGTATCCCCTTGTACAAGTGCATACACAGACATAGTAAACACTGACACACAAACATAATATAAAACTATGAAAATGATCTCTAAAAGTTTTAACTTTTATGTTAATGTGTATGAATGTTTCACTGCATGAATGTGTGCCTGATGCCCAAAGAGGCTAGGAGGTGGTGTAAGATTTCTTATCAGAAATGGAGATGATGGTGAGCTACTTTGTGGGTGCTAGGAACTGAACTTTGGGTCCTCTGGGAGAGTAGTCAGTGGTCTTTACCTCTGCACTACCAAGCTTCTTAAAAACAAACAAACAAACAAACAAACAAACAAACACACAAACAACGAAAAACCCTTAAACACATAGTTCAAATGCTGGTTATTATTAATTTAGTATTTGTAATTTCCTGGAAATAAACACAACAGTTAAAAGATAAAAAACATCACAGAACAAGAAGAGAGACTTATGTTTACAAGGAGATAGGAAACATTTACTAGGACTGCAGAACAAGGGAGGTGAACTGGCCCAGACTCCCCTCTGTTCTTTCCCATTTAGGCATGATGGCTTGATCTCCTATAAAGAATGTGTGATTTATATCTTATTTTTAGGACAACTTAAAATCATTATTGATGCAAAAATTGAGTAAAACCTGACAATGATTTTGATTGTGTATTTTAATGAGATTAATGAAAAATATTTTCAAGCATAATTACAACATAAGATATTAGGGACCTTCCTCATGTTAAACATTTTCCTGTGTGGCTTGTAGCTAAAGCCCTCCCCCAAAACTCCAGCCACATTCATCTGCTTTCTATTAGAGATGATTCAGCTCATGTGTTCTAAATCTCATATAAATGGAATAATATATTTGTATTATTTAGTATCTAACTTTTCTGATCGGTATACTGTTTCTGATGTTAGTCTGTATTGTCGTATATACTAAGAATTTACAATTTTAATTGTTGGGTATTATTACAGTGTACAGATATATAAGAACTTATTTATAAATGCATCTGTTAGCAAATGTTAGAGTAGTCCTTCTTTGGGACTATTATGAATAATATTGACTCAAATGACCATACACAAAATTCTGATTGGGAATTTGCTTTAAATACTCCTCAGTCAGTACCTTGGGCTAAGATTGCTGGATCATTTAGTAATGTATTTTAATCTTTATGAAAATGATGTGTTTAAATTTTAGATAATTTAATGGAAACCTCTCAGAGTTCGATTTCACCTCCTCATCTTGAGGGCTCAATATTATTAGTCTTGTGACAGGCCATTCTTGAGTATGTTTATGTGTGATGTTCTATGTTCGTTCTAACTATTGTTTCTGGAGTTTTGGAGTCATTCATTCATTCATTCTTATATCTGCTTTAGTGAGATGTAATTGAAAGAAAACCCCTAGATGGTCGTCCTTATTTTGAGTCCCATGAACTCTGGAGTGTAGTACTTGTAGAATATTGCAAGTGTTTTCTGACCCTGTTTTTTGCTTTTTCGTTTTGTTTAATAGAATGTTTGAACTTCTCTTTTGTTGGAAGCAAATTTATGAATATTTTCTCCAAGGAATGTTTATTGCTTCAAGGTGGTAAAAAACATTTTAATTTTAGTTTTTGCTCTTAGATCAGTGGGAAAAGTAGAATTTCCTTTTGCAGATAGTGTTTCTTTTTACATAAACCTACACAAATTCTTTCTGATTAACCTCCTCTTCAACTGTTTACCTGATTCTCACACCAAGATGTTACTAGCTGTTCTGCAGTTTTTCTTTGTAAACTCTGAAGTTAAGTCTTGATTTTGACATTGTTCTCTTTTTTTTTTTTTTTTGGTTTTTTGAGACAGGGTTTCTCTGTGTAGCCCTGGCTGTCCTGGAACTCGCTCTGTAGACCAGGCTGGCCTCGAACTCAGAAATCCGCCTGCCTCTGCCTCCCAAGTGCTAGGATTAAGGGCGTGCGCCACCACCGCCCGGCGACATTGTTCTCTTTATAGGTTTTTATCAATCAACTCTGTGCTTATCTCTAAAATTTTGTATGTAGGCTTTCCAATTTCTATAAAACTGGGATGAACTAAGCCTTCGATCGATTTACACTGCATTGGTAGATCAATTAGGAGAGAACAGATTCTGTAAAACTGTTGAGTTTTCGAGCCCATGGAAATAACGTTTCATGTCTACATATGTATTCCAATGTATTTCAAATGTTTTTACTTTATTTGAAAATGTTTTGCAGTTTTCAGTATCTTTCAGTCCTGTGGATTCTAATTTTACATGCCTCTAAAAACACTCATTTCTTTTTCTATATGATCTCCCTAAAATTTCAGTGGAAATAGCTCACTTTAAATTTTCTTTAAAGCCTGTCCCAAAGCTATAGTAAGCATCAATAATTTATTTACTTCTATTTTACTTAATTAATATTGAAATGCACTTAATTATCAACTGTTTTTTTTTAACCCAAATGGTGGTTAAATTCACTTATTATGTCTTGTAGCTAATTAGTATACTGTGAGAAAATTTTAGACACAAGAAAAGTAGTTGTATTCTGAGCCTCAAATGTTCTTTGAATTTGTGAGATGTTTTATATCTTTACATAAAAAGACAAAAATCTGGGCTGGAGGGATGGCTTAGGCATTAAGAGTGTACATTGCTCTTTGCAGAGGACCTGAGTTTTGTTTCCAACAACCATGTGGTAGAACATATCACTGCTTGTATCTCCAGCTCCAGGACATGCAAAGCCTGGACGAGTGGGCACCTGCACTTGTGTGCATATTACACAACACATATAATTAAAAAAAACTTAATGGCATCTTATAAACAACAATATACACAATTAAACGTAAGATAAAATCATACAAACACAATAGAAGCACTAAATATCTAGGAAAGATAACTGACTAGTATAAAGGGTCTGGTGTGGTAACCATGTAACCATACCTTGACTTCCTTTTCTTTTCTTTTTTCTTTTTTTTTTGAGCTATTTTATTATTTTATTATTTTCTTATTAGATATTTGCTTTATTTACATTTCAAAAATTATCCCCTTTCCTTGTTTCCCAACCAATAACCCCCTATCCCATCCCCCTCCCCCTGCTCACCAACTCCTCCTAGTTCCCCTTCCCTGTCCCAGTATTCCCGTACACTGGGGCATCGAACCTTCACAGGACTAATGGCCTCTCCTCTCATTGATGTCTGAAAGGGCTATCCTTTGCTACATATGTAACTTGAGTCATGGGTCCTTCCATGTGTAATTTTTGGTTGGTGGTTCAGTCCCTGGGAAATCTAGGAGTACTGGTTGGTACATATTATTGTTCCTCCTATGGGACTGCAAACTTCTTCAGCTTCTTGGGT
The DNA here is from genome assembly GCA_036184795.1 of Tokudaia tokunoshimensis. Lineage (NCBI taxonomy): Eukaryota > Metazoa > Chordata > Mammalia > Rodentia > Muridae > Tokudaia > Tokudaia tokunoshimensis. Next base: position 75,467,886 of record BTHU01000006.1, read on the forward strand.
TCTTTCGTTAGCTTCTCCATTGGGGACCCTATGCTCAGTCCATTGGTTGACTGTGAGCTATAGGTATTTTGATCCCCCTTCCAAGAAGGACCAACGTATCCACACTTTGGTCTTCCTTCTTCTTGAGCTTCATGTGGTCTGTGAATTGTATCTTGGCTATTCCTAGCTTTTGGGCTAATATCCACTTATCAGTGAGTGCATACCATGTGTGTTCTTTGGTGATTGGGTTACCTCACTCAGAGAAACAAATAACCCTATTAAAAATGGGGTACAGAGCTAAACAAAGAATTCTCAACTGAGGAATGCCAGAGGGTTGAGAAACACCTAAAGAAATGTTCAACATCCTTAATCATCAGGGAAATGCAAATCAAAACAACACTGAGATTCTACTTCACACCAGTCAGAATGGCTAAGATCAAAAACTCAGGCAACAATAGATGTTAGCGAGGATGTGGAGAAAAAGGAACACTCCTCCACTGCTGGTGGGATTGCAAGCTGGTAAAACCACTCTGGAAATCAGTTTGGCGGTTCCTCAGAAAATTGGACATAGTACTACCAGAGGATCCAGCTATACCACTCCTGGGAATATTCCCAGAAGATATTCCAACATGTAATAAGGACACATGCTCCACTATGTTCATAGAAACTTTATATATAATAGCCAGAAGCTGGAAAGAACCTAGATGTCCCTCATCAGAGGAATGGAAACAGAAAATGTGGTACACAGTGGAGTACTAATCAGCTATTAAAAACAATGAATTCATTTAGGCAAATGGTTGAAAGTTTTCTTCTGTAATTTTGTTGAAGACATTTATTGACCCTTTAAGCTGGAAATCTTTACTCTCTTCTGTACCTACAATCCTTAGGTTTTTTTTTCTCATTGTGTTCTAGATTTACTGGTTGTTTTGGGTTAGGAGCATTTGGCATTTTACATTTTCTTTGACTGTTGTATCAATATTTTCTATGGTATCTTCTGCACCTGAGATTCTCTCTTCTATCTCTTGTATTCTGTTGTTGATGCTTGCATCTATGACTCCTGATTTCTTTCCTAAGTTTTCTACCTTCAGAGTTGTTTCCCTTTGTGATTTCTTGATTGTTTGTACTTCCCATTTTTAGATCCTGGATGGTTTTGTTCAATTCCTTCACCTGTTTGGTTGTGTTTTCCTGTAATTCTTTAAGGGAGTTATTTATGTCCTTCTTGAAGTCCTCTATCAGCACCATGAGCTGTGATTTTAAATCCAAATCTTGCTTTTGTGGTGTGTTGGGGGTAACCAGGACTTGTTGTTGTGGGAGAACTGGGTTTGAATGATGCCATATCACCTTGGTTTCTGTTGGTAATGTTCTTGTGTTTGCCTTCCACCATCTGCTTATCTCTGCTGTTAGTTGGTCCTGCTGTCTCTGGCAGGATCTTGTCCCTCCTGTGGGCCTGCAAGCCTGTCTCAGCACCCCTGGGAGACCAGCTCTCCCCTGGCACAGAGGGCTGTGGGGCAGCCCAGCTCCTGGGTGCAGAAGGAGCCCGGAAGGACCCTGTCCCAGCTCTGACCTCCTTTTCACATTTAACAGAACTGTGTCATTTTGTCTAGTGACTAATGTCTAAAATAGATATTAAAAAAACTAAAACAAAACCAAACCAAAAAACCAAATGTGCTTGAATCACATAAAGATATAAAGAAAGATAATAGATTTCTTTGATAATATGAGACAATTTTGAGATTAAATTTGAAGATGTTTCTACTACTTAAGCTGTAAGAGGAAGGATGTATAAACAAATTCAAAACTAGCACTGTATACTGAGTATCAATTCATTATTCTGGGCATTGTCAATAGAATAGAAAGGATCAGTTCTTTGTACTAAAGCTTTTTAGTTAATTAATTAATTAATTACACTCCATATTTTACTCATCCCCCCACCCCTGTCCACCCTCTGACTCTTCCACATCCCATACCTCCTCCCCTCCCCCATGATGAGTGCAAGAGTCTTAAATATCCTCTGATCTGTGTGCACAGAGTGTTTGTCATTTGCACGGCAAGAAGAACACCACTGCAGTCTGCATTCACTTTCCAAAGAAGTGCAAAAAAGATGTTGATGGTAAGTTACAACTCTTTAAAAGCTTTGAAGCCATACAATGACCACAGCCATCAAGGATAGTCTAAAAGGGAGGATCCTTTCTTTCCCTTTCTATAGATGAAGAGTAGAAGTAACCTGAGAGAGAGAGAGAGAGAGAGGGAGAGAGGGAGAGAGAGAGAGAGAGAGAGAGAGAGAGAGAGAGAGAGAGAGAGAGAGAGAGAGAGAGAGAAAGGGAGGGAAAGGGAGAGAGGAAGGAGGAGGGAGAGAGGAAGGGAAAGGGAGAGGGAGAGAGAGAGATGGAGATAGAGGAGATCTCCAATTATATTTATTAAAATATAATTGCATACATATTTCAACTTTTGTTTTCCCTACTGTGAGGTATGATAATTTTTTCTGTAGTTATTATCAGTCATAAGTGTATAGCTGAAAGCATATACATTATTTTATATTTGGTTAATCTTACTGTTTTAAAAGCACCCAATACAGTTTCAGTTTCACTGGTCTGCTTTTCAGGTCCTTAGTCCATAAGTATCACAGTTGGCTTGTTTTGATAAAACAAACTAAGTTACAGTTAATATGGATAATAGCATGTCTTTACCCATATGTTAATGTAGAGGTCTAATGTTACTCCTTATATAATTCCATGATTTTGGAAAAAGTTTTGTTATATTAATTATAGACACATTGTTTTTTCAATCTCTAGAATTTTAGTACAGTATCCTTCTGTCTTTCAGGTTTCCTGCTTTAGTGAGAGATTCCTTTATATGCTGTGGTATATCATAGTGTTCTAAAGCACCACTCAGAACACCTCAGCAATTCATCACTTGCCCACAGTTACAGGTTTCTGTAGCCCCAGCATTAAATTTAATAACTCTCATAAATTTGCCATGGGCATTATAAATTTAGCCTGCCCCTTATGTTTTTTTCTATCCCAATTCTATGTCTTGGAGACAATCTTGCCAGCTTCCTATGTCTGATGATCTCAGAGAATAACCTTACTCATTTTCTCTACTGAGTAAAAGGCTGGGTTATCTATGGAAGTGGACTGACCCTCTCTTCGCTTAATGATCACATGGGACTGAGTGAGGTTAGGCTTGCTGTTGGAGAAATGAAGGATTTCCCTGCCTTCCTTTAGGGGTGGTGGGGTGGTAGAGCATAGACCTGAGGGAATGGATGCCGACCATTCAGCTATGGGGCATTCACCTCTCTAGGCAAACTGAACATGGACAATATGAAAAAGAGGAGAGAATATAGGAAAACCAATGAGCACATTCCTTGAGGCCAGTTAATATTTGTCTTTATCATAACACTAGTTTAAACTTGTAGTGATATTTATGAACTCCCAAGATCATTGCTGATATATGCTTACACTCGTGCCCAGGTCATCCTGTTGAAATAGTGTCTAAGTAGTATTTAAAATTACATTTAAATAGGTGTGTGTGTGTGTGTGTGTGTGTGTGTTATTTTCTATTGTAACCTAGCACTGAGTTTCCACAGCCTGTGTTGTTTATACTGCTGATTTTGAAGAGAGGATGAAGAGATTTTAAAATGTGAAGTTCAGTGCTAAATAAGTGAAGTTATTTGAATTAACTAAAATTGACATTTCCTTACTGCGGATCTTTTAAAAAAATGTTAGCTGTTAATGTGAAAGCTGAAAATTTTTATGTAATTCTTTATTTTTCTTATAATATATGGAAGATACATAAAAGATAGATAAAAGGATAGAGAAGAGAGGAAAGAGGAAGAGGGAAGAAAAAGAGGAAAGAAGAAGAGGGAAGAGGAAGAGGGAAGAGGAAGAGGGAGGAGGAAGAGGGAGGAGGAAGAGGGAGGAGGAAGAGATAACCTAAACTAAGGATAGAGAAAAAAGACATATGGAAATTGACTCCTATGGACTGACTCTGGGCAGGAAACTGATAGAAATTTTAAGTTAGGTTATATAATCCCCAATCTTTATGGTAGATGATGATACAAATAACACTCAAACTAACCAAACTAAGGTATCAAAATTGGAATGTGTGGGTATTCAGAATACCCTAGACTGTGACAACCTTAACTGTAAAGCAGATGTGAGTACCTGCTTGAGACTTGCAAACATGCACACACAAAATGCAAGCAAGCAGGAGGCAGAGTCCTTAGGAAGAAGGCATCAACAGGAACTGGGGTGGGTGTGAGAGAAGGCTATGAGGGGAGGGAATGAGGGGAGGGAATATGATCACAGCTCACTCTATCCAAGTAATAAACTACAGTCAAATTTTAAAAAGCTAATAAATGAAAAGCAGTCTCCTACTACAATGGTATGGTTTTATAATTGATGGGTTTTATTAACACTTGATCAGCCAAAATCCATAACTTTTATTACTTGTGTACCCATTCTATGGATTTTGATCAATGCATGCACCTTCTAGTTTAGCATTAAACAGACCATTTTTACTACCTGAAAGTCTTTTTTGGTAATTTATTTAGCCTTCCTCTTCTCTGACCTCTGGCAACCACATTGTCTTTGAGATTTTATTGGTTCAATATTTCCTATGTTTTGTATATTTTCAGATCAGGTTCCTTTGACTTGGTAATAAGTTTCTTCCTATATTTTCATAGATTTAAAGACCACTTCTTTTTAATATCAAATATCCTACTGTCTGGATATACTTCAACCCCTCTATTATTCATCTACTGAGGAATATCATGGTTCTACACAAATTTTGACAATAAAAGTAAAGCAATTAATACTGTCTTTTGTTTGGCAATAGTTAAATGAAGACAATATAAACAACTTTAGTAGAACAAGAATTAACAGAAACGTTGAAGCACAAAAAAAGTCTTCACAAATAAAATTGCAGAATCAGAGAGATTCAATGAAGAATTCTACCTGACAATTAAAGAAAAGCTTTACCAAAAATTGTTCCTTAAAATATGGAGGGAAAGTCGGGCGGTGGTGGCGCACGCCTTTAATCCTAGTACTTGGGAGGCAGAGGCAGGCGGATTTCTGAGTTCGAGGCCAGCCTGGTCTACAGAGCAAGTTCCAGGACAGCCAGGGCTATACAGAGAAACCCTGTCTCGAAAAACCAAAAAAAAAAAAAAAAAATATATATATATGGAGGGAAGGGACATCATCAAACTCTTTCATGAAGGCAGTATTATTCTGATATCAAAAGAGATAGGGACCCAACAAGATTGAAAACCATAGATCTATTTCTTCTGAGAAACATAGGTGAAAAATTATCAATAAAATAACTTGCAAACTAAATTCGACAGTACATTAAACACTAATGCACCCTGCCACACTCAAAATTCTATTCTGTCTTTAACATATTTCCTGAATGTGTTTACCTCTCTCCACTCTCAACATTACACTCTCATCTCTGTCTCCATCTTGCCCTACACAGAAATATCTTGTCTTTCATTTGATCTCTACAACCAAAATTCAAACAGGAACCAATTGGAAAAAAAAAAACAAAAAACGAAACAAAAGAAAAACAAACAAAACAAAACTAACCAACCAACCATAGAGATTCATCATTACCATTTAATGCCCATAAAAGCTTAAAAATATGATGAGGGAAATCCTGATCAATGGAGGCATGCGACATGCCTTATCATGTCACCTTCTGGGATAGGAACTTTTTGCACTACTCTCTAAACTTCTCATCCATTTGCTTTGCTATTTACATGACCTCTAATGTCCAAATATAGTGTAGTGTAATGTATCATAGTGTAGTGTAGTGTAGTGATGGTTTCACATACCATATCCCAAAACACATGTCACATACTTGAGTCATAATACATGAAGGACTCAAACTGGTTCCAGCCTTGAAGCTTCATTCCTACTAACTCATTTTCAGAGTGCTGGAAGGGTTCTACTTAATCTCTCAGAGGAAAAAAACATTCAAAATTCACATCCAGCTATGAATCCTAATGTCCCAGCAACAATGTATCTGGCAAGATATTCCCACTTCTACAATTGTGTCACTAGTGTTATGGGACAAACCAACCACCCCTTGAATGGCTTTGAAGCCAGCATCACATCACTCTTGGTATTGTTAACTGGGACAAATCTCAATAGTGGTTAGGCCATAGACCATAGGGGACAACTTAATATTTTTGTACTAGTAAATGAACACAGTATTAAGCTTAGTATACCTTTCAACACATAAGAGAAGCTTCTTTTTGCACCAGATGGTAATTAGCAAAAAGACCCACAACTGGTCTATGTGCAGAGAATAAAGGCTATGATATGCTCAGCTCTAAATGAGATGTCTATATACCCAATCCTACCACAGTTTAGGGCTCACTATGAGAGAGTTCCTAGAGGGATTATAAGAACCACAAGTAATGGACACCTGCAGTGAAACAATTTATGCTGGAAGTGACAGGCCTGTTGCCCACATGAGCTTATGGTGAGTATCACTGCATGCAGACACCTTTCTAAAATAACAGGGTTGTCAAGAGCTAGATAGACCTTTCAAAGTAAAATTGTTGAATTCCATGTATTTAAGGAAACATTTATTTTCATGTCCTAAGATCATGCAAGGAAACAGATGACTATTCTGCTTAATTTGTGTCACTTCAACAAGTAAGTAATATATGGATGTGATCAACTTTATAATTAAAACCAAAGTGTATTTCATTTATACTGTTTAGGTTTATCAGTTACTTATGTATGCAATATACCTAAGTATATGATTTAGTTTTAAAAAATTGGAAGCCATGCTTTGATTTATCAAGAGTGACAATAGGAATGTGAGTCTCTTTTGTCAGAAAATTTATGTGGGAGATAATTTCCTGGTAAGCTTTACATAATATAAGCCTCTGATTACAGCATGCCAAAGCTACTGAATTTCAAGGTGGAATTATAGCAGCAAAATTCAACTGGTAAGTTTTGTTTAGTGTCTTTTATTTATGACTTCTGGCTTTATGCTTCCAGAATAAAAATGTTCCAATCAAGAGAAGTAGTCAATGGCGAAACTAATAACAAACTATTCTCTGAAGTAAAAGCAAGGAGAAATATAAATACAGAACAAAAGATGCCTTTCAGATGTATGGGTCTCAGAGTCAATCTTTATGCATCTTCACATTCCATGATTATGAGACTGCAGTGAAAGATGGTTTGCTCTACAGGGCACACAGGTCTCCAGAGAATTCTCAGTCACACTTAAAACCAAGCAGAAGCAAGGAAAAGAAATTCCCTGCTATAAGTTTTATCACCCGAACACTCCGCGGTTGTAAGGTATATCGGAAAAAAACCCAATGTATGCATAAATTTGCAAAATGAATGTTTAGAAAGTCATGTTTATTCAGATATTCTATATTACATTTTCAAGCAGTCTCAGTAATACTTATTAATATACCCAAATGGCACATTAACTATTCAACTGTACTTGTCTGAAATTTTTAAAATATAGAATGCTGTGGTAATGGGACATATAATTTACTTTCCAACATTACACAATGGTACTTTAATGGAACCACCTGAAATTGTTAAGCAAGCTCAATGATATATAATACGATTCTGAATGCTTTGTAATCCATTTTGTTTCACATTCTATTATATGATGGTGTTTAACCAAATCTCCACACAAATGTTACAAATGTAGGTGTTTTAACGGTGTACACACTCATTTTAGTCCTATGTCCTTGGTGTTGGTCTTGAGCAGGTGAAGTCTTTGAGATGTAATGAGACCATAAAAGAATAGCCTTCACTTTTGGGACTAATGGTTTCAGAAAAAGATCCCCGTGCACATACTTTCCATGCCCTAAGGACTCAGAAAGAAAATGTTGTCTAAGTAATTAGCAGCCCTCACCAGACTTTGCAGAGCTTTGACTTGGCAATAGGAAATAAATCTGTGTTACTTGCCTGCTTACAACTCATGGTATTTAGATAAAGCATCCAGAACCAGGCTACGGCACATTTATATTGATCCAGGATACAATATAGTTATCATTCCAACAGTAACTTCTACACAAATTTCTATACTTCAAAAATTAAGCCCTTCCTTACAAAGTCAAATGTTTTCCTAGTGTATGTGGATAAGTTGAATGCTCACAGTATATGTTAGCTTTGTTTCTTAAGTATTTAGTCCATATAGAGTTAAATCTGAATGATTTGACAAGAAATAAGTCAATGCCTGGGAATAGGGAAGATTGTTTCTCAAGCTCCACTTTGGTTTATTTTTAGCAACATTTTATTTTTATAACTTGTGTCTATATAAGAAAGATAAAGGATAAACTTTAAACTTTAGTTGATTTGTGTAATTCTTTAAGAATGTATCTTCTAATTATTCTTTGTTATGTAATCCTGGATTTTTAGAGAGCCTAATCATTGTCTGCCCTTGAAATGCAGGTATATGTGATGAGTTTATAATTCTTGTTGCCTTATAGCCCAATGTTATTTCTATTTATTTACTCATTTCTGTTTTTATAATACCTTTGTTGATAGAATATAATTTTCTTAATTTTTTGGAAATTTTTATTAGTTATTTTTTTTATTTACATTTCAGATGTTATCCCCTTTTCTGGTTTCCCCACCAGAAACCCTCTGTCCCACCTCCACCCTTCTATGACACTTCTATGACAGTGTTACCCAACCCACCCACCCACTCATTCATCCCCCTACATTGGGACATCTAGCCTTCACAGAACCAAGGGCCTCTCCTCCCATTGAAGTCTGACAAAGCCATCTTCTGCTACATATGCAGCTTGGAGCCATGGGTCCCTCCATGTGGACTCTTTGGTTTGTGGTTTAGTCCCTGGTAGCTCTGGGATGTCTGGTTGGTTGATATTGTACTTATGATGTTGCTCTTCAGCTCCTTGAGTCCATCCAGTCTCTGGATGACCTTTTCTTCAGGTTCTACTCCACATTTTGTCTCTGTACATACTCCACTGGGTATTTTGTTACCCCCTTTAAGAAGGACCAAAGTATCTATGCTTTGTTTTTCCTTCTTTTTAAGTTTCATGTGGTCTGTGAATTGTATATTGGGTATTCCAAGCTTTTGAGTTAATATCCACTTATCAGTGAGTGCATACCATATGTGTTCCTTGTGATTGGGTTACCTCACTCCTGGTGATATTTTCTAGTTCCATCCATTTGTCTAAGACTTTCATGAGGTCATTGTTTTTAATAGCTGAGTAGTACTCTGTTGTATCAATGTACCACATTTTCTGTATCCATTCCTCTGTTGAAGGGCATCTGGGTTCTTTCTTGCTTCTGGCTATTATAAATAAGGCTGCTATGAATATAGTGGAGTATATGTTCAAGTTATATGTTGGAACATATTTGGTTATATTCCCAGGAGTGGTATAGCTGGGTCCTCAGGTAATACTATGTACAATTTTCTGAGGAATCGCCAAACTGATTTCCAGGGTGGTTGTACCAGCTTGCAATCCCACCAACAATGGAGAAGTACTCTTCTTTCTCCACATCCTTGCCAGCATCTGCTACAACCTGAGTTTTGATCTTAGCCATTCTGACTGGTGTGAGGTGGAATCTCAGGGTTGTTTTGCTTTGCATTTCCCTGATGAGTAAGGATGTTGAACATTTCTTTAGGTGCTTCTCAGCCATTTGGTATTTCTCAGTTGAGAATTCTTTATTTCTGTACATTTTTTAATAGGGTTATTTGGTTCACTGGAGTCCAACTTCTTAGGTTCTTTGTATATATTGGATATTAGCCCTCTATTGGATGTAGGGTTGGTGAAGATCTTTTCCCAATCTGTAGGGATTGACAGTGTCCTTTGCCTTACAGAAGCTTTGCAATTTTATGAGGTCCTGTTTGTCAATTCTTGATCTTAGAGCATAAACCATTGGTGTTCTGTTCCCAAAATTTTCCCCTGTGCCCATGTGTTTGAAACTTTTCCCCACTTTCTCCTCTATAAGTTTCAGTGTATCTTGTTTTATATGGAAGTCCTTGATCCACTTGGACTTGAGCTTTGTTCAAGGAGACAAGAATGGGTCAATTTGCATTTTTCTACATGCTGACCACTAGTTGAACCAGCACCATTTGTTAAAAATGCTGTGTTTTTTCCAATGGATGGTTTTAGCTCCTTTGTCAAATATCAAGTGACCATAGGTGTGTGGCTTCATTTCTGGGTCTTCAATTCTATTCCATTGACCTACCCGCCTGCCGCTATACCAATACCATGCAGTTTTTATTACTATTGCTCTGTAATATAGCTTGATGTCAGGGATGGTGATTCCCACAGAAGTTCTTTTATTCTTGAGAACAGTTTACTCTATCCTGTGTTTTTTGTTATTCCACATGAATTTGCAAATTGCATTTTGTAACTCCATGAAGAATTGATTTTGAATTTTGATGGGGATTGCATTGAATCTGTAAGTTGTTTTCGGCAAGATGGCCATTTTTACTATATTAATCCTGCCAATCCACGAGCATGGGGGATCTTTCCATCTTCTGTGATCTTCTTTGATTTCTTTCTTCAGAGACTTGACGTTCTTGTCATACAGATCTTTCACTTGTTTAGTTAGAGTCACACCAAGGTATTTTATATTATTTGTGACTATTGTGAAGTGTGTCGTTTCTCTAATTTCTTTCCCAGACTGTTTATCCTTTGAGTAGAGGAAGGCTACTGATTTGTTTGAGTTAATTTTATATCCACCTACTTTGCTGACGTTGTTTATCAGCTTTAGGAGTTCTCTGGTGGAATTTTTGGGGTCATTTAAGTATGATATCATATAATCTGCAAATAGTGATATTTTGACTTCTTCCTTTCCAATTTGGGTCCTTTTGACCTTTTGTTGTTGCTCTGGCTAGGACTTCAAGTACTAAATTGAATAGGTAGGGAGAGAGTTCACAGCCTTGTCTAGTCCCTGATTTTAGTGGGATTGCTTCAAGTTTCTCTCCATTTAGTTTGATGTTGGCTACTGGTTTGCTGTATATTGCTTTTACAGTGTTTAGGTATGGGCTTTTAATTCTTGATCTTTCCAAGACTTTTATCATGAAGGGGAGTTAGATTTTTTCAAATGCTTTTTCAGCAGCTACTGAAATGATTATGTGGGTTCTTTTCTTTGAGTTTGTTTATATAGTGGATTACAACCATGGATTTTTGTATATTGAACCATCCCTGCGTCACTGGGATGCAGCCTCCTTGATCATGATGGATTATCATTTTGATGTGTTCTTGGATTTGGTTTGTGAGATTTTTATTATTTTTGCATTGATATTCATAAGGGAAATTGGTCTGAAGTTCTCTTTCTCTGTTGGATCTTTGTGGGGTTTAGGCATAAGCATAAGTGTGGCTTCATAGGACCAATTGGGTAGCTTTCCTTCTGTTTGTATTTTTTGGAACAGTTTGAAGAGTATTGGTATAAGGTCTTCTTTGAAGGTCTAATAGAATTCTGTACTAAACCCATCCAGTCCTGGCCTTTTTTGAGTTGGGAGACTATTAATGACTACTTCTATTTCTTTAGGGGTTATGGGACTGTTTAGATGTTTTATCTGATCCTGATTTAACTTTCGTACCTGTTATCTGTCTAGAAAATTGTCTATTTCATCCAGATTTCCCAGTTTTGTTGAATATAGGCTTTTATAGTAGGATATAATGATTTTTTTTGGATTTCCTAGGTTTCTCTTATTATGTCTCCATTTTCATTTCTGATTTTGTTAATTTGAATACTTTCTCTATGTCTTCTGATTGGTCTGGCTAAGGATTTATCTAGCTTGTTGATTTTCTCAAAGAACCAGCTCCTGGTTTTGTTGATTCTTTGTATAGTTTTTTGTTTCTACTTAGTTGATTTCAGCCCTGAGTTTTATTATTTCCTGCCATCTATTCCTCTTGAGTGTATTTGCTTCTTTCTGTTCTAGAGGTTTCAGGTGTGCTGCCAAGCTGCGAGTGTATGTTCTTTCCAGTTCCCCCACCCCCTTTTGGAGGCACTCAGAACTATGCGTTTTCCTTTTAGCACTACTTTCATTTTGTCCCATAAGTTTGGGTATGTTGTGCCTTCATTTTCATTAAATCTAAAATATCTTTAATTTCTTTCTTTGTTTCTTCCTTGACAATGTTATCATTGATTAGGGTGTTTGTTGTTCAGCTTCCATGTGTATGTGAGCTTTCTGTTGTTTTTGTTGCTATTGAAGACCAGCCATGGTGATCTGACAGGATGCATGGAATTATTTTAATATTTTTGATCTGTGGAGGCCTGTTTTGTGACCAATTATATGGTCAGTTTTGGAGACAGTACTATGAGGTACTAAGAAGAAGGTATATTCTTTTTTTTTTTTAAGAATTAAATGTTTTATAGATATCTCTTAAATCCACTTGGTTCATAACTTCTCTTAGTTTCACTATGTTTCTGTGTAGTTTCTGTTTCCATGATCTGTCCATTGATTAGAGTGTGGTGTTGAAATCTCTGGAGTAGCCATTCTAGTATTGAGTAAAATCAACTTTCAACCAAAGTTATCAAAAAAGATAAGGAAGGATACTTCATACTCATCGCAGGAAAAATCTACGGAGATGAACCTCAATTCTGGACATCCATGTTCCAAATGCAAGGGCACCCATATTCATAAAAGAAACTTTACTAAAGCTCAAAGCACCTCACATGATAGACCATAATTTTTTTATTATATATATTCTTTATTTACATTTCAAATGATTTCCCTTTTTCTGTTTCCCCCTCCCCCTGAAATCCCATAAGCCATCTTCCCTCCCCCTGTTCCCCAGTCAACCCCCACCCACTTCCCTGTTCTGGTATTCCCCTACACTGTTGCATCAAGTCTTTCCAGGACCAGGAATTTCTCCTCCCTTTGATGTCCAACAAATCTATCCTCTGCTGCCTATGCCTCTGGAGCCATGGGTAATACCATGTGTACTATCTGGTTGATGTTTTTGTCCCTGGGAGCTCTGGGAGTACTGGGTGTCTCGTATCATTGTTCCTCCTAAGGTGCTGCAAACCCCTTCAGTTCCTTGGGTCCTTTCTATAGCTCCCCCATTGGGGACCCTGTGCTCAGTTCAATGGCTGGCTGAGAGTGTCCTCCTCTGTATTTGTCATGCACTAACAGAGCCTCCCAGGTGACAGCTATATCTGGCTCTAGTCAGCAAGTACTTGTGGGCATCGATAATAGCGTCAGGGTTTTGAAACTGTATATGGGATGAATCACTAGGTGGGGTAGTCTCTGGATGGTCTTTCCCTCAGACTCTGCTCCACACTTTGTCTCTGTATCTCCTTCTGTAGGTATTTTGTTCTTCCTTCTAAGAAGGACCAGAGTATCCATACTTTGTGCTACTGCTTGCAAGAGAGAAAACCACCACAAACTCTGGTAGCAAACATCAGGGATACACAGGGAATGTTGGATGACAGAAAAAAGTCAAGGGCTTGACATGAGACAAACTAGAAATCATGAGTTCATTAAATGCATAGGCTGACAATGCACAAGGTTTAATGTCATTGTGAATTAATAATAAAAGTACTACACTAGTAGTGTTAGCCCCTCCTATGACATCATTGCTTGCTTGGGGTTAAAGATTAAATTGTGCTTTTTAATGTGTATCACCTAAGATTGCCTGACTCACCTCTGCAATTAGGTTCGTTCTATACATAGCGTAATAGACATCTATATATTCCAAATCTTATCCAAATTACAGAGGTAATGCTTGTAGAATTATTTATTTCTAGTAAATGCTCTTCTTTAACATCAAAGATGATTTGAACACTAGGAAGTTATGATTTTTTGTTTGTATTTGTTTTTTATTTGTTTTTGCTTGTTTGTTTTTGAGTAGCACTGACTCATCTGACTTGTATTTGTAGCACATCCCTCTGTGTAGTAGGATTAGATTCCCAAGTACATCTCCGTGAAGGAATTTTTGCTTTGAAGGAATCTTGGCAGAACTTGGTCATTTTATAAACTCTATAGTATGAGTCTTAATATGTGAAAGTCAAGCTGTCAATCAAAGTTCTAGAAAGATCTGGGGACCATTTCCATTTTCACATCGTCTGCAAATGATGACAGGCTCATTTCTTTCTGTGTGACAAACAAGACACTTCTTCTTTTTATTCTTACCTTATTAACCTGGTTGGGATTTCTAGTTATGCTAGAAATAAGGTTAAAATACTACCAGGTGCTATCAGCCACTGTATGTCATCCTATGGCCATTTACATCGTAAAAATGGAGGCTCATCTGAAACCTGAATTCCAGAAACAGAAAACCCATTCTCACTCTTCATGAAGTGCAAAATGTGCTTGCATGCTCTGTAAGAGCTCTCACTGTGCATGGGTCACACATTGAAAAATGGTCCTTAGGCTACACATCTCTACTATATTATTTCAGGCAAGTCTAATGTTACTGTCACCAAACTCTTCTCACTTATCACATCAGACAAGATAGCAGGGTCTCTTCCAGTCCTACGGACCCATGACCAGATAATGTCAAAACTCTCTGCTGTTTAGAACATCTGGTCAGTAACCAGGTCATGATACCTGCTGTTCCCTAATCTCTGGTTGTTAAGTTTTGTTATCTAGCCTACCTACTTCTCCTATGTCTCAGGATCTTTGGATTCAGAGAGTACACATTAGCAATAAGACCTCCCATAGATGTTTCAGACCTGGAAGGGGAATCCAACACAGAGTTCTATTCAGTTGCTGGAGCAACACTCACTAACATGTTTCTCAAAGGCTTGATGGATAGAGCTTCCTTTGGGACCTAGAATTTCTGGGACCTCAAATTCCTATAGTGTGTGTCATCTTTGGGTCCAGGAACTAATAAATATACCATTTAGGCAAATTGCTAGAGACATTCCCAGACATCTAAGCTAATGCACTGAATACAGACTCTCTGCTTAGAGCACTTGTATTGACATGCTCAGTCTGAGGCATTGTACCATTCACTCAGATTCCACATTTAAAGTTCAACATCTAGCTAGCTAAATGGTTATTTGACATACATCTTGATAACTGCATTTTATCAATAAACAGACCACAAAAACAACCAAGGGTCAGCTATAAATCAACACTGTTAAGGGAATGGGTCAGTCACTTACCAAAACCTAAATACCTCGCTGCAACATTTGTGGACCTTTATTGCTGGAAAAGCACTAGAAAATGCTACTATAAATACAGAAGCATGGTGTCTTAGGGTTATTATTGGGGTGATGAAACACCATGACAAAGAGAAAGTTATATTGGAAAGGGTTTATTTGGCTTAAATACCCAGAGTAACTGTCCATTGAGAATAACCAAGGCAGGACTCAAACCAGGTGGAAACCTGGAGGCAGGACCTGATGTAGAGGCCACAGAGGGATGCTGCTTACTGAATTGCTCTTCATGGCTTGCTCAGCCTGCTTTCTTATAGAACCCAGAACCACCAGCCTAGGGAGAGTAGCACCCACCCAAGGGGTTGGGCCTTTCTTCATCAATGACTGGTTAAAAAGATGCCCTACAGCCAAATCTTATAGAGGCATTTTTTTGGTTGAAGTTCCTTCCTCTCAGAGGACTTTAGATTGTTGAAATAAAACTAGCCAGCACACACAGAATGGAGATTAACGCCAGGTCTACAAAGCAACAAATCACCATGATTTTGATTGTTGTTCTGACTCCAGATACAGGAATTTTCCTACTGTTTACACCCTTAAACTTGTTCACATTATATTCACCCCAGTTCACTTGACAGGAAGACACAACTCCTAGGAGGCATCATCCCATTTTAAAGAGGAAGGAAGTCCTATAAATATTTGATTAAAAAGAAAGCAGGAGCTACATATCAGTAGGTTTGTTTTATTTTGCATCGTTTCTTTCTTTCTTCCCACTTTTTCTTTTCTCACTGAGCTTAATTTAAAAAATCTTGTGTGGAGAAAGTTCAGTACAATTTAATCAGCAGGAAAATGAATTTATTATGGGGAGAGTGTTAAAAACAACAAAGAAACATGACTGCCGGGGGCATTTATTTTGGAAATACCACCCAGAGGGCTAAGGCTAAAGATTCAATTTACACTCAACAGGACCAAAGCAGCAAATGGAGGAGGAGGAGGAGGAGGAGGAGGAGTTGGAGGAGGAGGAGGAGGAGGAGGAGAGGGAGGGGCAGGGGGAGGAGGAGGAGGCAGTGACTTGGTTAGTGGGGTATTTTATGGCACAGAGAGTCCCTGCAAAATAATCAGATTGGCATGAAAGGGGGAATGGAAAATATGCATATAAAACAGAGCAGTGGGAAGTTTGTTCCTGTGCCCCATCATTAAAAGCCTGGATTTGCAAGGCTAAAGAATCAGACTTCAACTCTGACTCACATATTGCTCCATGGGTTAGTGTAAAATGGTTAAATTCATAGATGATGTCCTCTTATAAAAATGCTCACACTTTTATAGCACAACAAAGGAAGAGAAATTGCTAGCAAGCAGGTATCTGACGGGTATACACACTTCTTATATATGACCTTATGACTGGACATATATAGCTTCTTTTTTAGATATGGACTTTGAAATTGCTTTCCTTCCTCATTTCTGCTCCCAAGACTCTACATCTTATTTATAAAAAAAATTTATTGCTCTAATTTTTTAAAACCTTCCCTTTTAAAAACAATTTCTTTTTTTTTCTTAGATGATTTGTTACCCACTACAAAACTTGGTCAACTAAAGCTCTTAGAATATGTGTCTAGTACATTTTTTACATTGGTCTTGTTCAATATGTTTGATAAGCTGATGCTGATTTTAAGTGATACTTTTGCTCATCAAAAGTAGACATCGTTGTTATACACTGTAGGTTGTAAGAGTTAAAATCTGTCAACCAGTAAAGACAAATGGAGTTCAAATCCTTTCATCTCTTGATGTAGACCAGTAAACATATTTACTGTTGAAAAGCATTCTTCCTTAAAATTATCCTTAAAAAACAAGAACCAAAATAACACAAATGTGTGGGGTCCAGTCACTTTAAGATGTGATTAAGGAGAATGACTTCTTCAAAAGGTAGGGCTGTCTGTCTTGGTGGTGTCTGAGGAAGCCATTGCCTGAGTTTTTCATAGAAGTAAAGACAGTTTAAAAGGACTGAGCATTAGACTGTAGAGAGCAACAGATCATTTACTTGATTAGTGTTGATTTCATTATTTCCATAGCTTACATTTTTCCTACAGTCTATATTTCACAAATCTAAGACATTGCTCATAGAGGCCATCTTGCCTCCATAGACCCATGGATATTTACTGGACTTAGAAGATAACTTGATCCTTCCAACTGTTTTTCCTGTGTGGGAGAAAAGGGCGTCAGTATGTCTGGCCTAGAAAAACAGATAGCCATCTCTGCAGGTGCACAAGGGTAATCACAAACTTGTTTGGAAAACTCAAAAGACCTTTAGAGTGGCCAGAGGGTTAATACTGCATTATGTAATGAACAGGCTCGCTAGAGAAGACAACAGAGCAGGCAAACAAGTTTGCTCAGAGAACTGTGGTCAGAATCAGAGCCCATGAGCCACCAATGGCTTGCCTATATGCAAAAGTTTTTATTTTTTAATCTCAGTCTCTTTGTTTCTTTCATGTGTAAAATGAGACATAGAAGCCTATTTTACTCAGTTACGGTAAAGAAACGAACCAAACGAAATGAAATAAGATAAATCTCTCAGAGCCCATGGTAATTGCCTTT
Organism: Tokudaia tokunoshimensis; assembly: GCA_036184795.1. Classification (NCBI taxonomy): domain Eukaryota; kingdom Metazoa; phylum Chordata; class Mammalia; order Rodentia; family Muridae; genus Tokudaia; species Tokudaia tokunoshimensis. Next base: position 75,485,522 of record BTHU01000006.1, read on the forward strand.
CAACGACAACCCAATATCTTTTAGGCGTTTTGAATGTGGATGTGACAAACGACGCAGCATTCTTGTTCCGGTTGTGAAACAATTTGGTTTTCATGCACCTTTGCTGGCTTGCTGGAATCGAGAATTCCCTCACCTCCAAATCATTTAACAAGCAGCAAGGACAAGAGTATGTATTTGTACTGCCTCATGTTTCTTGCTTGCCTTTTGCAAAGTATCTTTTGGGGATGTGATGGACCCAAATGAAGTCTCAGTCTTTTTTTTTTTTTTAAGATTTGTTTGTTTGTTTAATGTATGAGTGCTCTATCTGCATATATACCCCACTTCCAGAAGAGGGCGTCAGATCTCATTCTGGATGGTTGTGAGCCACCATGTGCTTGCTGGGAATTGAACTCAGGACCTCTGAAAGAGCAGTCAGTGCTCTTAACCGCTGAGCCATCTCTCCAGCCCAGTCTTGGTCTTTTTGACATTCACCTTTTTATTGGTTTTCGAACCAGAGTAGCACAGACAAGCAAGATAATATTCCCAATTAAGCTAATTATGCTTCTTCAGTTAATCACAAGGTACTGAGACCCACATTCCCACCTGCATTGCCTGAGCACACAGGCTTCTTCTTGGAGACTGCACACTTCTCATTGGAAATGGAAACAATTGGGGACCAAATGTTTTTAAGAATTTTCCCAGACACAGTTTTGCTCTGCTATGGTTTTAATAGAACAAGTCTGGTAAGAATAACTCTGCAGTACATTGTCAGCAAATGCACTAGCTCCTAACAGTGCATATGATCAATTTGATCTGTTTCATTATCCTTGTAAATTAGAGGAGTTGGTCCAGCTAGTGGAGAGGTGATGGCAGGCAGGGGGTCACCTGCATTCAGGCTGACCTGATGCCCTGCATGGTTTCTACCATGGGAACCACCCACAGTTTGCCACCTCCATAGCTTCTTGCTGGCTTTGCATTTAAATCACTATTTTGGAAGAGTACAGTATGCTTTCTCTAACACTTGGTGTATAAGTTGCTTAAATATGAGTCTTTTCCATGTGGCCTAGATCTTCAGCTATACTCTTAATCCATCTCCATCTTTTTGTTTGTTTGCTTATTTTAAAATCAATTTGCTTTCTTTTTTTCCCATCAATTAATTTATTTATTCACCTTACATCCTGATTGCTGCCCCCTTCCTGGTTCCTCCACCACAGTCCCTCTTCCCATCTCTCCCTCTCTTTCTCCTCTGAAAGGGTAAAGGCCCATCTAGGGTATCTCCCAACCTTGTCACATCAAATCTCTGGAGGCTTAGGCATATCCTCTCCCATGGAGGCCAGACAGGGCAGCACAGTTAGAGGAAAGGATTTCACTGACAGTCAATAGCTTTAAGGTTAGCACCTGTTTCAGTAGTTTGGGGACCCACATGAAGACCAAGCCGCACATCTGCTACATATGAGGGCAGGGGGTCCTTAATACAGCTTGTGTATGCTCTTTGGTATGTGGCTCAGTCTCTGAGAACCATTAAGGGTTCAGAGTAGTTGACTTTGTTGGTCTTCCTGTGGAGTTCCTATCTCCTCAGGGCCCTCAATCTTTCCTTCAACTCTTCCATAAGAGTCTGCAAGCTTCATCCAATGTTTGTCTGTGGGTCCTTACATCTGTTGCAGTCAGCTGCTGGGTAGATCCTCTCAGAGGACAGTTATGCTAGCCTCCTGTCTGCAAGCATAATGGAGTATCATTAATAGTGTTGAGGATTGATGGGATGGGTCTCAAGTTGGGCCATTATTGGTTGGCCATTTTCTTAGTCTCTGCTCCATCTTTGTCCCTTAATTTCTTGTAGACAGGACAAATTTGGGGTCAAAAATTTGGTGGGGGGATTGGTGTCCTTATCCCTTCACTGGGGGTCCTGCCTGGCTACAGGAAGTAGCCTCTTCAGGTTCCATATCCCCATGACTATGAGTCTCAGCTAAGGCTACTCATATTGACTTCTGGGATCCTCCTCCAAACCAGGTCTAACCACATCCTAAAGATGCCATTCAACCCCTCCCCCTACTCCCGCAAGCTGCAGATTTCCATTACTTCTCCTGCCCCTCTGGCCCTCTCCCCTGTCCGTCCATTTACAGGATCCTGAGCCCACACCTATTCTTCTCCCCATCCTCTCTCCCACCCAGGTAGGTCCCTCCCTCCATCCTCCTCCTATGACTATTTTACTCCTCCTTCTAAGTGAGATTCAGGTATCCTCACATGAAGCATCCTTCTGGGTCTAGAGTGTATTGTAGGCATCTTATACTTTATAACTAATATCCACTTATAAATGAATACATACCAAGCATGTCTTTTTGGATCTGGGTTCTCTTACTCAGGATGATATTTTTCTAGTTTCATCCATTTGCCTGGCAAATTCACGATGCCCTTGTTTTTAGTAGCTGGATAGTATTTCATTGTGTAAATTAGCCACATTTCTTATATCCATTCTTCATTTGAGGAGGATATTATAGACAAGAATGGACATCAGGTTTCAGGGGGGTAAAAATGATGAAATGATATAAACTCTTATAGAACAAGGAAAATACTAACCACACCCACTAAACCACTGTTGTTTTTAGATGTGGCCCTTAAAGTGCTAAACATCAGATTTAGTTTTTTCATTAAAAAAACAAAACAAAACATATAGCACTTTCCATTGTTTCTCACACAGCATTTCAATATAGCCAACTTCAAAGAAGAAAAAAGGGGGGAAATGATGGAATAAAACTGAAGACTGCCATTTCATTAGCCTTACTTGATTAAGGAATACTGATTTTAAATCCATATTTTGTTGTTGATGTTGCTGTTTCATTTCATGTCATATTAAAGCATTCTGATTGGAAGGATCTCTCTCTCTCTCTCTCTCTCTCTCTCTCTCTCTCTCTCTGCCCTAGTGATGCCACAGATTGAGATCAGTTCAGAAAAGAACTGTCCATAAAGACATGTAACAGCTTGCATTCATAGGTGTTTCTCTACAGAACAAGACTTGCTATTAAATTCACTTTCCACAAGGGAGTTTAGCGTGTTTATCCATGCCCTAGGCAGTGTAGTCAATGCTAAGTCAAGTAATTCACTGCTCTGGTATACTTTAAGCTAAGTAGAGTGTTCAATCAGATGAAAGACACTTTCTGGTCTTTGACCATGGAGCTTGGTAGACCTAAAATATAAGGTGGGTGGTATTAATTTTCTTCAAGGTCCAAGTATCACTACCTTCTTTCAGGCTGTATTGTTGGTCCTGTAGAGAAGTCATGATATAGTCCACATGTAGCCAATTCATTCCCAGTTAAGCTTCTCAAATTCCTAACATTTTGTAATCCTAAGATAGAACTAAAAAGTACTGACTGCAGCTGCTGTTTTTATAAGCTATTAGTTAATGTTAAGCTGGTGGGTTCTACTAAGAATGACAGTTTTGCTGTTTAATGTAAATCTGCATTAGTAATGAATACGCAGAATGACCCTGTCAGCATGTGACATCAGGCAAGCTGTTTTACCTTTGTGCTTCTTCCTAAATCCAATAGATAGATTGGAGCAAACACAAATTCCCAATGTGGTAATTTTGAACATGTAATCAATAAAAAAAAAAGGTAAAGTGTTTTTGCACCCATGTGTTACCTGATGTTAGTGAAGAAGTATTATTTTCCCTAGTGCTCTTTTGAAAGAAATTCGTATAGTTTGCTGACCAGCCCCCAATGAATGAAAAATAAAAACAAATAAAAAAAAAAAAAAGACTGCACATGGACATCGTGATGACATCACATCGGGATTTCTCATCCTGTCTCTGCTTGGGCAGAAGGGTCAGGATGGTGGAGCGGGGATGTGGGATGAAAGCAGTGGATGCTGGAGCTTCATCATGTTCCATGCGATCCCCTGCTTCCCATTCTTCACACATGAAGAATGAATCTAGGAAGCAAAACACAAACAGATAGTAGGTCATCTTCTAGCTAATACTGTGAAAACAGCAACAGCACTGGCTGTCAGTGAGAAAGTTTTCATCAGTAAACTCCCTTGTTTTTCTTTCTAGTGAGGATTAATCTTGCAATTAAAAGAAAACCGAGGTGCCCATTTTTCTTTCTCTTGTTATTCTTAGCAGAATTAAATCTTCAAGCTTCACTGAATACTGGATGAAATCTCATTACTTCTGTGTCTTATCAAATTATTTACCTTGCCAGGCATTTGCCACCCTCTTTTCTTTTGGAGTTCTAGTTCAAATTTATTTTGAAGTGCAAATGTGTTACCCTTGCCTATGACAAAGTGTTTTAGCAGGGAAACCAAGAAGAAACGTATGAAATACTCATTAGAAGGAGAGAATTTGTTTTTCTAATGCCATTTAGGATGTGATGAATTTAATGGTGGGGGGCACTGACGGAGTATATAGGCATGCAAATCCAATTTGTGGGAAGAGAAATGGTCCCTTCTTCCAAGGATTCTAAATTCTCATTTGCTCAATTGTGGCACCGCATTTGTCTTGCCTCTGCCAGGAAATGCATTTGCAGATGCATCACATACTTAACATGGGTTTTTAAAAAGTTCATGGTATTGAGATGCTAGGCAAAAGCAGCATAAACGATTTTAAACTTTCTGTGTACCTCAAACACAAAATCTTATAAGACCAATCAGTTTTAGATATTTTATCCAGGCACTCACCCATCTATGGTGGTGACAATCTAGGGGATCAAAAGGGAGAAAATACCCAGGGTCAGAAGCATTTTTCATTATATTATATTTTTTTTATGATCCCTCATTCTGAGGTGGAAGGAGGGCAGTATACCTAGGCATGAAGCTCATGCACAGGATAAATATGCATTCCATATTTTCATGCTTCTGACTCTGGGCGTTTTCTCCCTTTTGATCTCCTAGATTGTCGCCACCATAGATGGGTGAGTGCCTGGATAAAATATCTAAAACTGATTGGTCTTATGAGATTTTATGTTTGAGGTACATAGAAAGTTTGAATTCGTTTATGATGCTTTTGCCTAGTACATTGTGAGGATTAATACTTGCATAACGAACTTGTAACAGAAAGGATAATCATGTTTTAAGAAAAATCCATTAAATTACAACATACCGGAAAACTCTCTATATTAGATTACTAAGGGTCATTAGACATGATCAGGAGAATGAGGGTGCCATTTGAGAGGATGTTCTTGAAAGTCAGGCATGATGTATATATGATTCTGCAGTTAGGAATCTTGCTAACTGAGCCTATATGAGGCTTAACTTACAGACTCTAAAATGCCCATTGGTGGCACTTGTCACTTAGGATTAAATATGACTGATGTGTGTGTGTGTGTGTGTGTGTGTGTGTGTGTGTGTGTGCGCGCGCGCACATGCACAATTTTATCTATATATCAGTTTTCTTTTGAGAAGAGGGAGGAATCCTTGCTTAATTTTATGTGTAGCTTCAGTGTTGTAGCAACAGAGCTGTTGCTTGTTATAAGGACATTGACTCAAGGCCATACTTCCTTCCTTAGGAGCCTGGGTGAGGGTCCTGGCATTACCCTCAGAGAACACAATTACGGGTAGCATTTCTTTGTTCAGCTCTTTGTCTCATCCAAGTATCCCACAACAGTAACAGAACCTGAAAGAAAAAGAAAGGAACTATCACAAAACAGAGAAAAGGAGAAAGGCCAATAATCTTAGAGATTGAGAAGGAGGTGTATCTATTGTAAGAGGACCAGCAACAAAGTAAGCTGAACTCTTGGGTCTGCAAAGACAGGAAGATGTGGCCAAGAGCCTCAAGGGGCAGAACTCTAAATGGCGGAGGAACTGGAAAACTCTATTAACCTAAAGACTGCAGCAAAAGATGGGGTGAAGACTTGGGTTCTAACTGTGGTTCTCCATATGCTCTAAGACCTTTTATATGATAGTCTTTCTCATTGGAGTTCTTAGGCAACCACCTTCTTTGCTTCTTACTGGCTACACACTCCCTCTTTATGTAACTCAAACTACAAGAAATAAAAAAGATATGACATGGATATTGAAGAGTTTGCTCTGAATAAATTGACAATTCAAAGAAAGTTAAGTGGATTGAAAGGGGGTGGGGCAGCTGGACAGCAGAGGAAAGTTACCTAGAGTGGGTCTGAGTATTAGTAACTGTGAGTGTTTAGCTGTGGACAGTCATCTGTGTTAGCCTCTTCAGGCTTTCCTCTCAGGAAATACTGAGGAAGAGGAGGCAGGAAAATTAAGAGCTGATGTGTAGAGAGATTCGCTTGTGAAGTATCAATACAAAAACTTTGGTTAATGAGCTGAGGTAGGAAATAAATGGTAGTTTTGGCAGAGAGAGAGAGAGAGAGAGAGAGAGAGAGAGAGAGAGAGAGATTGATTGATTCTGGGAAAGAGTCAGATGCAGGAGATTTGCCCAGAACACTGGAGGAGATAGACTCAAGAAGACCAGTCATATGGCATTCATAGAATAGAATAAATGGAGAGATTAACCCAGACACAGAAGAAGATGGTCACATAAAACTGAGGAGAGGTAACCAACTGTGTGGAAGATGTAGAAGAGTTGAAAGGGTTATATGAGTTATGAGCTAGTCAGGGAACAAGCCAAAGTTATTGGCCAAAGCATTGCATTATTCAGTTTATATATTCTCAGAGTCATTATTTCTGGGAGCAAAGAGTCTGAGTGAAAAGCCAGCAGTTAGTTACACTGTTGTATGTGGAGGAGGCTTTAACATGGTGGGTCCTGGATGTGACATGGCTATTATGCAAAGCAGCTCACAGGAGCTGTGGTTACCTGTGCAAGATCAAGCCAGTCAAAATTTCAGCATGCGTGGAGATCATGCGGCCTACCCTAGCTGAGGAGCTATTGATAGTTCATGACTCAGTAGAGTTGCTATAGTTACCAATAACACATAGTGTATTTGAAAATAAGGACAAGATTTTGATGAATTTTGTCATTAGAAAGAAATAATCAATGTCTGAAGTGATAGATATGCTAATAACTAAGCCACAATCAGTGCACATTGTTAGTTTCCCTCAGACATGAATAATAATTATATGTCAATGAAAATAAAACAGAAAATATTAATTACTTATATCTATTAATACCTCTGTCTGTCTATACCTGTGTCAACATATTCAGAAAGAGAAATAGAGAGATAAAAATGATTTGAGACAGAGATGATTAGCCATAGAGATAGCGCTAGAGACAGAGAGTTGGGCTTAATTTGGGCAGAAACCCAGAAAAACATCTAAACCATTTACCTGGGCTAGGTCCTGCAGTTCATATTTTAACTGCCTGGTTCATACCCAAAGTAAAGGGAGAGACGGATTTCAAGGAAAGACAAGCAACTCCTGAAGAAGAAAGAGCAAAAGTAGTGATAATATGCTGTGGGTGAGAAAAACCACAATTTGATATCTATGAAACAACCACTACCTGATCTTTGTAAAAAGAAGAGAAAGGAAAATCACCATTAATCATTACCCCTTGTTCCTCTATAAAGAAACACGAAGTTGGCATCATCAGTCCTCTTCAGCATTGGCAAATATGCACTTCCTACATAGTGGGACAAAAAATGACCTCCTAGAAATGTAAGTGTCAGCATCTGGCTTCAAGATGGTGACTGCATTCTGGTGTTTGGACTCATCTCCCTAAAGGTTCCTGGAATGAAGCCAATATAAAGATGGGGTCTCCTGTTCTTAGCAGTGGAGCCCACAGGTTAAACTGATGCCTATAGATCTCATTCCCTCCCGCTGGTCACTTTGCCCCCTGCATTCCTTGAAAAAAAAAAAAACCAAAACAAAACCAGGAGGCAGCACCTATGGATTATTGAATCTGCACCCATCTGCATCTCCTGCAGCTGATTCTTGTGATTCTGATTGTCATCTGTTGCTTACTGTTAAGCACTTGGCAATATGCCGGGGGGAATCTTGCTTGGTTCTTGTTTTCCTAGTATTCACAGTCCAGGTAACAGGCCCTGCCTGTACTCTCTTGGGAAGGTACGATTCAATTTTATTTCATCAGAGAAAGGATAAGTTCATTATCTCTGCCCTTGTTATTTACTTGAGGTTCAAAGCTAGCAAACTCTCTTCAGCTTTCACCCACCTGACAGCGGAGAGGACACTTAAGCAGAACATAATTATGCAAATCAGACAGGATCGAGTTTCCCTTATAATCATAAAGAAAAAAAAAGTGTGACCTTGCTAATTACTGAAAATGATTAAGACTTCAGATTGAGAGACTAGTGACTGCAGTCAGGAGCTGGCTGTTCCCATGCAGATGACATAGTGCCATCTGCTGGCTTGCCAATTCTGGGTTGACAGATGATCCCCCCAGAAAGCGTGTTCAAGATACCCACCGATGGAATGGGGACTCTGCTTCTAAATGATGGATAACCTCAAAATTCCTTAAAATATTAACCTTATTCAAATTAACAAAGAGAGAGGTCAAGCTAGTGTTTTGAAATCAGTCATTATCCTCATGTGTATCATATCCTTTGAGAATTTCTTGCATACATACAATGCATTTCAAACAGATTAATCACTCCCACGTCCATCCTCCAACTCCTCCAAGATTTCCCCCATGATTGCCTCTCGACTCCAATTCCTCTTTGTAAAATAATGCACTGAATTCAATTAGTTCTGCCCACAGGTATGAGGGTATCCACTGGAGCAGAGCCTACATAGCTAAAGAAAAGCGACTCTCTCTCCCTTAGTGACCACCAACTGTTAAAAGCTTCTCAGGAAGAAGTGGGGGCTTATAAACCCCTCCCCACCCCGTGCTAGAATGTTAAGTGGCTTGTTCTTGTCCAGGCAACCAGAGCTCTTGCTGGGCCATCGATGGCTGTATGGATTTTTCAAACATGCCGAGTCTTAGTTATCCCAACTCCCATTCTTCCTTCTGTCCTTCCATCTCTTTGAGAACAAGGAGATGGGCTAGAAATTATCTGGGTCAAACTATTCTGAGATTTGATGATAAACTGAGGTATGGAGACTGCATGTGACTTTTCTTAGTGACGCTATGATACAATCATGTTAATATTTTATTCCCTATGTTTTCTCTCTTAGTTGGCTGGCTATGGACAAGATAGTATGTTATGTATGATATATAACAAACATATAATATATACACATTAACAGTGTTTAATAGTTTATCGGTGGCTTGTTATGAATATTCTAGCCTATTTTCTCTTTTCATTTTACTGATGAAAGCTAAAAAAAAAGACGCCTTTACAATAACAGGCTGTAACTTTAGTTCTTTTAAACCTTATTTTGAGTGATGGTTCTTAAATGCTTTTACCTCCCTTGTAGCCTACCACCCACCAGAGGTAGCAGAAAAGATAGGTATGGAGGGGGGCACTATTTCCAAACAACACAGATGGGAGTTGCTCCAAAAAACAAAAGGCAGTTCCATTTACAGGTTAGCAGGTGGTGGCAGTTTGATCCACTAGCAAACACTTCACGGATACACCAGTAGTCTAGTTCAGTAGAGTCAGGTTAGCAACATCGGTGACATGACCTAGCAGAGACAGCCAGGCCTCAGCCTTAGCTCAAGTCAGCAGGAGGAACCAACAGGAACACTAGGAGAAGTTCTCAGCTGAGCTTCTCTCAGGGAAGTTGGCTGTCCTTCTCTCAGGCAAGCAAAGATCAGAGAAGACTCGAGACCCACAAGTGTTGCCCAGTTAGCTGTACCAGCACACCAAGCTCTCTCTAATCACTCTGTAGAGTCCTATTGATACTCTCCAAACATCACATGTCCTCCATGTGCCTTGACTCAGCATGTACATCCAATCCTTGGAAGTGGCAAGAAGCTGCAGTACACCACCAGAAGTTTTTTGGTGTATTTTTCTCTATGGAGTCTCAACAAATGCAGCTGAACTATGCAGTGTAAGGTGGACCAGTAAATGTGTGTTGTTAGCAAAGAATCCTTCATCACGTATCCTTTCAGGTGCTTGTTTTAGCAGAACATCCTTTTACCTGTGTCTGCTTTAGCTAAATGTTCATTCACGAGTTTGCCTTAGCCTTTCACCTGTGTCTACTTCAGGGAAAACCCCCTCCTTCACATGTTTGCCCCAGCAAAACTCCATCCAACTGACTTTCCAAAGAACCCTTAAAGTTCCCACTTCAACGGGCCACTACTTTTTTCTTTATTTTATGTTGCTCAGAAAGATTACCTTGAACACAAACGTTACTGGTTAACCACAGAATAAGGAAAGAACAGAACAAATGGTTAATTAAACTACATATCATGAATTCTTGACAGCTTAGATAATAAATATTGCACTTCTCAAGGGCTGTGTTTTCTCACAAAAGCTAGAATACCATGGGCTTAATTCTCCATTAATGCCTGGAAAATTGCTTGCTGATGTTGCCAAACGCATGGTGTGGTAACATTGACAGATGCTTCTGTATTGTGCTGCTTGAGGACCATAATGATTAGAGGGCTATGCTTTAAAATTTACAAACATGAAGCTAGATATTAATCTGGCTTGGCAGATCTTATTTGTCAGTAGTTTGATGGAGGCATATTCAGATGCTAACTGAAAATATGTATCCCATGAGGCAATAAACATTTCTCTATTCAGAAAAGATAAATGTTTATTCTCATAAGTAACTTCAAATGACATATTATTATTTTATTCCTTCTTTTATATTAGATATTTTCTTTATTTATATTTCAAATGTTATCCCTTTTCCTGGTTTCCCCTCTGAAAACCCTCTATGCTCTCCCCTCTCCCCCTGCTCACCAACCTACCCACTCCTGCTTCCCTGTCCTGGCAATCCCCTATACCGGGGCATCGAGCCTTCTTAGGACCAAGGGCCTCTCCTCCCTTTGATGTCCAACAAGGCCATCCTCTGCTACATATGCAGCTGGAGTCATGGGTCCCTCCATGTGGACTCTTCGATTGGTGATTTTGTCCCTGGGAGCTCTAGAGGTACTGGTTTGTTCAGTGATCTATTCCACATACAGTCACCAAACCCAGACACTATCATGGATGCCAACAAGTGCTTGCTGACAGAAGCCTGATACAGCTGTCTCCTGAGAGGCTCTGCCAGTACCTGACAAATACAGAGGTGGATGCTCTCAGTCAAGCATTGCACTGAGCACAAGATCCCCCAATGGAGGAGGTAGAGAAAGGACCGAAGGAGCTGAAGGAACTTGCAGCCCCATAGGAGGAACAACAATATTTATTCCTTAAAAAACATACTAATTTAATTGCTAGATTATCATTTTGGACTTGTTATGTGACAATTATATACACACACATACACACATTATATATATATATATATCCTATCCTATCCTATCCTATCCTATGTTGCCACCTGACAACCATGCTATCACATGAATAAAAGTACTCAAGAAACCTAGGACAAACCAGTTACAGTCATTACTAGATGAAAACTTCCACCTAGGCTTCTCAAATTCTGGAATTACAGATGTGAATCCCCATGCCCAGAGCAACACATTAAATCTTTTCTTTACTAACTCAATATTCTTTGAATATTCTGTTGTCTCATTAATGTAAATCTTTCCTCCTTTTGATGTGCTCCCAACAAACCTATTGATGAAAGTGTCTTACTAACATTTAAATGATTTTTTAGTTCTGATCTATATAACATCACCAGCAAGCTCATCACCTGAACACATTACAACTTTAAATCAAAACTGGTGACAGTCAGAATTGGCTTTAGAATCAGAGTAGATGAATTATCTTACTTATATCCGTACAAGGAGAATCTCTTGAGACAAAGGCTGCTGAAATAGTAATTTCCTAGGTAGGCTTCTAAGTTTTGTTTCTGCTTCTCAGTCAATTTCAGACTTTAATGATGTGATCCTTGACCAGTAATAAAGACAAGTATGCTCAGCTCCCAAGTGAAAGGATGACTAACAGTAAGCGACCACAAAGCCTGAGTCACTTAACGTTATCGAGGGAGACAACCAGAACTTGGGGATGGGCAGGTGGGTTTTTGTGAAGCAAACTGTTTAAAAATGATCTCTGATGGTATGCAAAGCACAGAGATGCCCACCTGAATTCGACCCAGTAGGAAAAACAAGAGGATGGTTTTCACAATAGGAGCAAGTGCTGCATCAAAACTAAAAGGAAATGTTTGGGAGGAATTTTCCGAGATCTGTGTCTGGGTGTTTATAACTCCAAATTGTGTAAGGAGGTATGAGCTCTGAACATTGTTGTGGCCACACATGGCTCTTTAAATCAATACCATAAGCCCTTACCAGGAGCCTAATCTGAATCACCATCAACATCAACTAAACTCTAGCATAGATTGTAGAAAGGTACAGGGCTTAAGCACCTCACATGTAGACACACACTTTATGTGTCATAGATTGACACTTATGTATGGACTTGTGCTTCATTCAGCTTTTATACTTATACATTTTTAAGGGAACCATAAAGTAGTAGAGATGGTGATAACATCCAGAGGATGGACATTCCTGAAAATCTTGTCCTAGGGCACAGAATGAACACACGTTGAAGGGCCTTAATCATATCCACTAAAGAGGCCATGATTAATTTTACTTGAGCACTTAGTGGTAGACCCCCACATAATATATCTGCTGTTTTTAACTTCTTATCCCATTATCTTTTCCTTTAAAAAAATGGAGATATAATTTCATTTTCAGATCTTGTGTCACTGGATATGTGATAAACTATCCTTAAATGTTAGAGACATTCTTGTGCCTATAGCATGAGTCTCAGCATGGTGCCCAGCATGACCTTCACACAGCTAGGTATTTGGAAGCTTTTTGCTCCCCTGTTCTTTTTGACCTAGGATTTAATATTCTTGTGCATTTAATATATAAATATATAGTATGTAATCATTTTTTGGGTGTGTGCATATCTGGTTGAACGTCCTTCCTAAACCATCTATGTTAGAACAAATGGACAGAATTTCCCATCTTTACTTCTTTAAGTATTCTATTGTATATTGATACCACACTTTCTTTCTAAGGAATGGAATAGTGTATAGGTAACATACATTCATTTTTTTCTGGTGAACTCTGAGTACATGCTGTAGCTATGAGTTTTTCTATCTGGCATCTTTGTTCCCAGAGTAACAACTCTGAGACTTAATTATTTATGAATAAATACCTAGGCCATAAACTTTGACTTGTTCCCTGAAAGCTTGTAACTTATACAGTCCATTTATTCTAGTCTATGTCTGCCCCATGGCTAGTTGCTTCTCAGTTTAATTTGTCTGTCTCCTCCAAGTCAGGGGTGACGTCTCCTGCTCTTGAATCTTTCCCAGAGTTCCTTTCTTTTTGCCAGATGTCCCACCTTCTTCTACTCCTGCCTTAGCTCATTGGCCATCAGATTTTTATTGACAGGAGATGCTTCTACATAGTGCACAAGAGATTGTCTCTACAACATGCTCTGAGTCTAACACATTGTTTCTGGTTTTTCCATCTTTCTGCCTTTTTCTCTTGGTTAGTGGATAGTGACTTTGAACTTCTTATCATCCCTGAAATGCTGTCATTATGAAGTTATGCTGTTCATCTGCTTGGGGATGGTTGCTTTCCCTTTCCCTTCTTTCTGGAAAACATCCATTCACTCGCAAACTTCCCTGTAACCACTTTGATGCTCCGGTCTGCTTCTCTAAATGTGTAGTTCAGAGGACTGACTAATTCCACCCACTTCTGGGTGCATGCTTTCTGTTCATTTGCACAACCTTAGGGAAAGAGCTAAGTCTAAATGGCATCTTCCTGCATGCCCCTAGGTATGGACTAGGAGCCCATGGAGTTGTTATCAGTCATGACTTTTTCCCATCTGAAATAGAACATGGCATTAATTTAATAATGTAAAGCCATAGGAAAGGCCCTACAGCAGAATCATCTGTATACATACAGACCAGCTGGTATCAGTTTGTTTAGCTTCTATAAATTTCTTTTGTTAAATAATCACTTTGATTTGAACAGCACTAAGAGCAACCTTACTGCTTTAATTCTCATCTCTATTTGACCTCGCTGGTTGCATCACTTAGGAGATGTCAGGTTCTTTGTTTTAAACATTGATATTCCAACAGGGGAAATAGCTCTTTGGGAATTATGGAGTTCCTTCCTTCTCCCTAACTTTGCTCCAAGGTGATAAGTTAGAATGAGAGAAATCCCTAAGCCAAATCCTATCTTTACATTATGTGTTACTAAGTAGGGACACTCACTTGCTGAATTACCAGGCAGTTCCATTATGTGCTGCAGGCACACCTTACAAAGACAGCTTCCAAAGTGTAGAATTCCATAGTATTTTGATGTCAGCAATGGCGTCTGACTTAACATTGAATCTAGTCAAAGGACTTCCATGAATGGAAGAGGTGTGAGCACTCTACACACAACAGGCTATTGCAATGGCTCTGGAGTTTCCATGCTCCCTGGTTTCTTTTATTCCATCCCTAGTGAAACAGAATCATTCCTGTGAGTCTAGGCATTTGCTGATTACAAGTTTTTTTGGTATTTTATAATACCCACTGCCCTTAGGAATTCCTTAAATATTGGCAAACATTTCTATACCTATACCACAAAACCTACAAGCATCACTGACGTGTGATCATAGACACAATACAATGAGATCCTTTTAATTATCATTGTTACCCCATCCATTTCTGAGCCTCTCCTTAGTCTCTGAACAAAAGAAGTCTTTGTATGACAGTCTTTGTATGACATCCGGTATTCAATGAAAATGAACAGCATTTTATTTGCTGTCTTATTGTTTATAGAAGACTCCACATCTGGGTTTGGTTTTAATAATCTTCATTTTCAGTTTGCCCGTGATCTGGTGGATTCATGACCTTTTGTTTAGTAGTCTTCTAAGAAATGTATCTCAGGCAAATATGTTGAACAACTGACCTGATGATACCAACTCTCTCTCTTTTTGTTACTCAGAGGAAGCAGTGAAACGTTTCCTCTTCCTGGAAACTGACAGTCTGTGGGAGGAAGTCTCAATCTATTGAAAGAATCATTTCTCATCATCATGAAGTACTTCACATAAAATATTAAAACAAACTGCTATAAAACCAAAACAAATAAAACCCCCAAAGTGTTATTTATACAAAGGATGTGAGCATATATTTACACTGTGTGATCATAGTCTCAACTTGGAATTAGTAACCACAGTGCTAAAACTTGCCAGTTCTCGTTCTTATTGGCATTGCTAATGCTGTTAATATTTGAATTTGGTGCTTCAACATTACAACTTCTCTCAACATTACAAAGCTGTAACGTTTGTTGGTAAAACTAAATATTTTTTCTCTATTTAAATGTCCATGTGGCCTGGTAGAATCTGTTAAAATGTTGGAGGAACCTATTGTGTTAAATTTAACTCTGATCCAATAGGTTACTTATGTTGAGAATTTAATTTTACAAATAACCCCCAAACATTATCTCTTTGTCACATGGCTTTATTTATTCCGTGAAGATTTAATCTTCCGAACTACAATATTTAGAACAATATCTATATGTTTCACTTAAGAAAAAAATTTGAGCCACAATGTGATTTTCATAAGCTTAAATACTGCTTTGAAAATATAGATCTGTAAGTTTATGAGGGCCAAATACAACCATGAAATCCATTTACACCTCAACAGACTTATGCCTAAAGAATAGGAAAGCTCATTGTTACCTGTTCTCTTAGACAGCTATACCACTTTGTATGTGCAATTATCTTTAGTCAGAACTGTCATTTTGTTTCATTAAATGAAATTTGAAGATGATAAAAATAAGTGAATTGGTTCCATCATAGCTGAGGATCCAGAAGGAACAACCCTGGGCTTGGTACCCAGAGGAGCACTCAGTGAGTTAAATGTTCCTGGTGGAATGTGGATGAAGGCCAGGGAATGAACTAGGCAGCTTCCCAGGATAATATATTCTTGTCTTATCTACAGTAATTATTAAACCAAAGAGTCTGATTTAAGATGTAAAAAAGACATTTTCTACCTGCTGATGGAAGGAGATAAAAGTCACATCTTAGAAGTTTATATGTTTCCAAAGGATGAAAATTTTGGTTATTTTCAATTTCCTTACTATCTCCCCCCTTAATTTATTTACATATTTATTTTATATCCTCGTCACAGCTCCTCCTCTCCTCCCAGTCCCACCTTTGTAAATCCCTCCCCACATTGGCCCCTCTTCTTCTTAGAGAAGGAGTAGCCCCACCTTGGGTACCTGTTGCCCACCCTGGGATATCAAATTGCAGCAGGACTGAGCACATCCTCTCCTGTTGAGGCCAGAAAAGGCAGTCTAGCTAGGAGAAGGGATCCAAGGCAGGTAACAGAATCAGAGATAGCAAACTTAAATTGTTAGGGAACCTGCATGAAGACCTAGCTGCACATCTGCTACAAATGTGTAGGGAGCCTAGGTCCAGCCCCTGCCTGATCTTTGGTTGGTGGACTCAGGTTATCTGGCTCTGTAGGTCGTCTTGTGATGTCCTTGACTCCTCCGGCTCCCTCAATGCTATCCTCACATTCTTCCAAAAGATTCCCCTGGCTCCACCTGATGTTTGGCTGTGGGTCTCTGCATCCTGTCTGCAAGCATAACAGTGTCAGGGGTTGGCTCTTTCCCATGGGATGGATGGGTCTCAAGTTGGGCCAGTCATTGGTTGGCCATTCCCTCAATCTCTGCTCCATCATTATCCCTCTGCATCTTATAGGCAGGACAAATTTGAGTTGAAGGTTTTGTGGGAGAAGAGACAGTTCTGACTAAAGATGTCCCCTCTCCCTCCTTTCCATCATGGTCAGTGTTCTATTGTTGTGAAGGGAACATGGCAAATCTTATGAAAGAAAGCATTTATCTGTGGCTTGCTTACAGTTTCAGAGGATTAGTCCATTGTCATTATGGCAGAAACATGGCAGTACATAAGGAGAGGTGCTGGAAAAGTAGCTAAGAGTTCTACACCTGGATCTGTAAAATGATAGAAGCCACTAGACTTGGCATGGGCTTTTGGAACCTCAAAACCCACTCTTATGACACACTTCCTCCAACAAGGCCACACTTCCTAATCTTTTCAAATACTGCCACTCCCTAAGCATTTAAACATATGAACTTATATGGGAGTTAGAGAAAAGGAGGGGGGGTTCTGGGTGGGGGGGGGAAGAGGAACATGATCAGATATGGGGGTGGGGGGGGAGCAGGAGAGAAGCCCTGAGGGCTACAAGTGTGAATGGAAATATGTAACCTGGAGGGGGGAGGTAGGGAGATCCTATAGAATGTACCAGAGACCTGGGAAGTCAGAGATTCTCAGGACTCAAAGGGAGGGGCTTTAGATGAAATGCCCATCAGTGGAGAGGAAACTTATAGAGTCCACCTCTAGGAGAAAGACAGGGTATCAAGTGGAGGAATGAGGTTGCCATCCCACAGTCAAAGACTCTGATCCAGAATTGTTCCTCTCTAAAAGAACTGCAGGGACAAAAATGGAGAAGAGCCTGAGGAAAAGAAGGTTCAGTGATAGCCCAACTTGGGATCCATCTCAAGGGGAGGCTCCCAGGCCTGACGCTATTATTGATGATATGGTGTGCTTATAGACAGGAGAGAGGCCCAACAAACAACTGACTGAGACAGATGCAGCTATTTACACACAATCATTGGACTGAAGTTGGGGACCCCTGTGGTTGAATTAGGGAAAGGCTGGGAGAAGCTGAGGAGGAGGAGGGTGACCCCATAGGAAGACTACCAGTCTCAACTAACCTGGACCCCTGCGATCTCTCAGACATTGATCCACAAACCAGGCCCCACACACTAGCTGATATGAAGCCCCTAATACATATACAGCAGAGGACTGTCTGGTCTGGCCACAGTGGGAGAAGAGAAGCCTAACCTTCAAGAGACTTGAAGCCCCAAGGAGTGGGGAGGCCAGGTAGTGAGGGGAACGTCCTTTTGGGGACAAGGGGGAGGAGGAATGGGATGAAGAACTGTGGGAGGATGGACCTGGGGGGGGGGACAATGACTGGATTGTAAAAAATAAAATAAAATAAAAGTAAAAAAAAAGTTGTTCTCAGAACAAGTTAATTTCAAAGGAAGGAATTTTTATGCTTTCAAAATGCAAGAAATAATTAAACCATTTTCATTTCAAATTCAGCCCTGGAGAAAAATGAGGAGATAATGACACTGGCAAGTTATAATATTTAAGAAATATGGTTATTATTGTAATGAGTTTGGGTATAAGCTTTTGCTCTATTTTTCATGACCACCAACTGTATTTTATCTTGCAGAACAAAATAAAAGACAAACTTCAGCTGTTTATGTGCATAAGAGT
Organism: Tokudaia tokunoshimensis; assembly: GCA_036184795.1. NCBI lineage: Eukaryota > Metazoa > Chordata > Mammalia > Rodentia > Muridae > Tokudaia > Tokudaia tokunoshimensis. The sequence continues at coordinate 75,503,728 of BTHU01000006.1, forward strand.
CTATAGCAGCTAAAGAAATCTTTTAAGAAACAATACAGGCATAATACATTATAAAAAAGAATCAGAAATGCAGCTGAAATAGTAATTACTCAAAAAACTCAGAACATTTCTTTTTAAATATTTAATGGTCAGTGCACTATGTCATCTGATGGTATGACAGGAAATTCCCAGCTAACCCATGATATAGAAGTAAATGAAGAATCACGTAGGTGTTTCTTTTATGTTGCCCGGGGAAACTCAGATTCCTGATTCAATCCCAGTGGTAAGGCACATGCTTGCATCTCAGCACTTCCCCGGGACCAGCCTACCAGAGCATAGCATATCCATCTGCATCTCTCCATTTCACTAGCTCAAGGACTGCCAGTGTTTTCCTGCTGAGCTTTCGTCTAGCTGATATTTGAATCCCTTGCTCTGCTATGGACAACTCCCAGGCTGCAGCCCCCACTCTCCACAGTTACTGGTGCCTTGGAATAATGATGGCTGCATTTGTGGAGATGAATTCCAGAAAGCTGGCAAGACAGGGTTTGGGATTTGACTCTCAACATTTACCTTTGGTGGCCTTTCCTATCTCATCTTCTATTCTGTGGGTGTCTGCAAAACTGTTGCCATGATGTGGATCTGGTGTCATGTCTTTGAAGTCCATAGCATGTGTCTTCGCTCTGTCTTGACATTCAGTTCACAATGAAGAGGCAATAATGGATAAGTCCATTTGATGGAAAGATCCTCTCCTAATCACTTGGGTACTTTCAAAACTTAATTGCTATAAAATGTTTGAGAGGAATTAAACAAGATCAAGTTCTTTATGGTGGTGAGTTGGCTTGCTCTCTCCCAGCTCATAGAACCCACAGTATATACAGATGTTACATATGTCACTGTCAATATAGCATAATACCTCAGCATCTGTCCTAAAATCAATGGACAGGGATAACAACTGTTAATACACAAATAAAGACTGCTGAACATTGGAAGTGTTTAAGCTTTTATAACTTCCCTTAATGATTAGTTGACACCAGCTTCTGACGATCACTTGTCCAGGGGAAAGCTAAGTTTGGAAGTCATCTGGCCTCACAGTACTGATCTTTAAAGGAAAACCAGAAATGCTTCTGACTTTAAAGAAACTGCATTTACAGCAAAGGAGTCCTCGACTGTGCCTGGTTGTTTTAAAGTAAACTACCCATAAGCATAAAACTAAAAGTACTAAACTACCTCCTTTCTGTGCCTTCTGTGGGAACTGCAATTAGAGAATCCAAAGAAAAGTGTCTGTGTTTTTTTTGTTTTTTTTTTTAAATGATTGAACTACTTATCTCAATGAATCGGGGAGAAAAAAAAAAAGAAAGAAAGCAGCAGGCAAGCCCCAGAGAAGACAATACCTTTGACAGAAAAAGAAGTATTTGAACGTTATGATGGAAAATACAATTAAATCGAGCTGCCTGTTGTCAAGGAGACAGAAAGTTGAAGTGATTCACAGGCCTGATGATGGGATGAGAAAGAGCAACTGAATGACTGATAAGCAAGATGGAGAATGGGGGAGCATTCAGTCCCTTTAGAAGGCACATCAGAGAGAGATTGCTATTTTTTTTTCCTTAGGGGAACAATGGAGATAGATGTCTGAAGACTTACTGGCTCCCTCCCCTCCGCCCCAACTAAAATGACGGATGTAGAATTTTTTATTAAGTAACTTGGTAGTGACAATTTCTGTGAAACTGCTGCCTATAAATGTCTTTAATAGGGGGCAGGAATACAGAAGAATATGCCTTTCTAAACTTAAGCAATTCTGTTTTGATGAGAATTCTTTTTTTTTTATAATTCTAATTTTATTTTTTTCAGTCATTCCACTTGTTTACATCTCAAATGATATCCCCCTACCCAGTTACCCCTCCACAATCCCCCCATCCCACATCTGCCCTCTCCCACCTCCCCTTTGCCTTTATGAGGGTTCTCCCCCACCCACCCACAGCTTCTGCACCACCACTCCAGCATCCCCCTATGTTGGGGTATCAAACCTCCACAGGATCAAGGGCATCCCCTCCCACTGATGTCAGACAAGGCCATCCTCTGCTGCATACATATTTGGAACCCTGGATCCCTCCCTGTCCTCTCCTTGGTTGGTTGGTCTAGTCCCTGGGAGCACTGGGTGGTTCGACCAGCCAACATTGTTCTTCCTATGGGCTTGGTTGCAATACCCCTCTGTTTCTCTGGTCCTTCTGCCAGCTCACCCACCATGATCCCTGAGCTCAGTCTGATGGTTAGAATCAAAAACTGCATTGGTCAAGTGCTAGCAGAACCTCCCAGGGAACAGCCACACCAGGTCCTATCAGCAAGCACCTCTCAGCAACAGCAGCAGTTGTTGGGTTTGGTATCTGCAGACAGGATGGATCCCCAGGTGGGATGGTCCTTGGATGGTTCTTCCTTCAGCCTCTGCTTCATTTTTTGTCCCTGTCTTTCCTTTGGACAGGAACATTCCTGGGTTAAAAACTTTGAGATAAGTAGGTTGCCCTGTCCCTTGACTGGGAGCCATGCCTAGCTACTGGAGGTGGTCTCTATAGGTTCTCTCTCCCCTTCACTGCACATTTTGACTAAAGTCATCCCCATTGGGTCATGGGAGCCTCTCTCTTCCCTGGCATCTGGGACCCTCCAGTGTCTACCCCAGTTCCTCATCCTCTACTGCTGCATAATTTTATTTGATTTTTCTGACCCTCTGTACCTCTTTCCATCCCTTCCAGTAACTGATCCTGCCCCCTTTTCCCTCCCCCTCCTCTATCCCCATCCCAGGTCCCCCCTCCCTTCACATCCTGAGAACATCATGTTCCCCCCTCTATGCAGGACTGAAGCATCCACACCCTGGTCTTCCTTCCTCCTAAGTTCCCTATGATCTGTGAGTTGTATCATGGGCATTGTGAGCTTTTGGGCTAATATCCACTTATCAGTGAGTACATACCATGTGTGTTCTTTTGTGTCTGGGTTATCTCACTTAGGATGATATTTTCTAGTTCCTTTCTCTTGCCTGTGAATTTCATGAAGTAATTGTTTTTAATAGCTGAGTAGTACTCCATTGTGTAAATGTACCACATTTTCTGTATACATTCTTCTGTTGAGGGACATTTGGGTTGTTTCCAGCCTCTAGTTTTTATAAACAAGACTGCTATAAACATAGAGGAGCATGTGTCCTTGTTATATGTTGGAGCATCTTTTGGGTATAAGCCCAGTAGTGGTATAGCTTGGTCTTTAGGTAGAACTATTTCCAATTTTCTGAGGGACCACCAGATTGATTTCCAAAGTGGTTTTGCCAGCTTGCAGTCCCACAAGCATTGGAGGAGTGTTTGTCTTTCTCCACATCCTCACCAGCATCTACTGTCACCTGTGGTTTGGGTCTTAGCCATTCTGATAGGTGTGAAATGGAATCTCAAGGTGATTTTGATTTGTATTCCCCCGATGACTAAGGATGTTGAACATTTCTTTAAGTGCTTCTCACCCATTCGAGATTTCTCAGTTGAGAATTCTCTGTTTAGCTCTGTACCCCATTTTTAAATAGGGTTTTTTGGTTCTTTGGAGTCTAACTTCTTGAGTTCTCTGTATATTTGGATATTAGCCCTCTATCAGATGTAGGGTTGCTAAAGATTTTTCCTAATCTGTAGGTTGCCATCTTGTCCTATTGACAGTGTCCTTTGCCTTAAAGAATCTTTTTAACCTTATGAGGTCCCATTTATCAATTGTTGATCTTAGAGCATGAGCCAATGGTGTTCTGTTCAGGAAAATTTCCCCTGTGCCAATGTGTTTGAGGCTCTTCCCTACTTTCTCTTCTACTAGATTCAGTATATCTGGTTTTATGTGGAGGTTCTTGATCCACCTGGACTTGAACTTCATACAAGGAGATAAGAACGGATCAATTTGCATTCTTCTACATGCCCACAGCCAGTAGAACCAGTACTGTTTGTTGAAAATGCTGTCTTTTTTCCCACTGTATGGTTTTAGCTTCTTTGTCAGAGATCAAGTGACCATAGGTGTGTGACTTCATTTCTGGGTCTTCGATTCTATTCTGCCTGTCTCTGTACCAGTACCATTTGGTTTTTATCACTATTGCTCTGTAGTACAGCTTGTGATCAGGAATGGTGATTCCCCTAGATGTTCTTTTATTGTTGAGAATAGGTTTTATTATCCTGTCTTTTTGTTATTCCAAATGAATTTGAGAATTGCTCTTTCTATATCTGTGAAGAATTGAGTTAGAATTTTGATGAGGATTGCACTGAATCTGTAGATTGCTTTTGGTAGAGTGGCCATTTTTACTATATTAATCCTGCTGATATATGAGCATGGGAGATCTTTCCATCTTCTGAGTTCTTCTTTAGTTTCTTTCTTCAGTGTCTTGAAGTTCTTGTCGTACAGATCTTTCACTTGCTTGATTCGAGTCACACCAAGATATTTTATTATTTGTGACTGTTGTAAAGGGTGTCATTTCCCTAATTACTTTCTCAGCCTGTTTATCCTTTAAGTAGAGGATTTGTTAGAGTTAATTTTATATCTAACCACTTTGCTGAAGTTGTTTATCAGCTTTAGGAGTTCTCTGGTAGGATTTTTGGGTTGCTTATGCATACTATCATATCATGTGCAAATAATGATATCTTGACTTATTCTTTGCTAATTTGTATCCCTTGGATCTCCTTTTGTTGTCTATTTTCTCTGGCTAGAACTTTGAGTACTATATTTAATAGGTAGGGAGAGAGTGGGAAGCCTTGTCTTGTCCCTGATTTTAATAGGATTGCTTTGAGTTTCTCTCCATTTAGTTTGATGTTGGCTATTGTTTTGCTGTATATTGCTGTTATTATGTTTAGGTATGGACCTTGAATTCCTGATCACTCCAATGCTTTTAACATGAAGGGGTGTTATATTTTGTCAAAGACTTTTTCAGCTCTAATAAGATGATCATGTGGTTTTTGTTCTTTGAGTTTGTTTATATGGTGGATTGCATCGATGGATTTCCATATATTGAACCATCCCTGCATTCCTGGAATGAAGCCTACTTGATCGTGGTGAATGATAGTTTTGATGTGTTCTCGGATTTGATTTGTGAGAGTTTCATTGAGTATTTTTGCATCGATATTCATACTGGAAATTTGTCTGAAGTTCTCTTTCTTTGTTGGATCTTCGTGTGGTTTAGGTATTAGTGTAACTATGGCTTCATGGTGGCACATGCCACTAAGATTTGCTGAAGGAGGCAGAGGCAGGAATCACGAGTTTGAAGCCAGCCTGGGCTACACATTTGATGAGAATTCTTAATCCATGACTTCTTTGAAGAAGATGGGATTGAAGATGCAATAGTTAAACGCACTGCTGGAAGGTGTTACTGTGTCTTTGTGCAGTCTGTGTAAGGGTTGGATTTTAACATCCCTTTCATAGTCTTCAAGTCTATTCTGTCTTACTAGGTAAATGTAGTTTAGTGCTTGTACGTTGACTAGTGACTAACTGTCTCTTTTGCACTGTGACAAGTGAGCAGCACTGAGAAAGGTGGGTAAACATGCACATAAGCATACATCATCTGCTAGGGCAACTGCCAAGGGGAACAGATGTAACATTCACTACCCATTGATAAATGCTTCATAAGCAACACAAGGGACAGATAACAGTGTTCTTGCATTTAGCTCTTCCTTATGCTGTTACAGTGCCCTTATGCTAACTGTATATTTATCGAAGTGTAAGCAATACACCCTAAAGTGGATGTTCAATTTGCATAATGAAGAGCTTTCACTTATAAAAACACTGGGAACCATCATAATCAGATTATATATATATATATATATATATATATATATATTGTGTGTGTGTGTGTGTGTGTGTGTGTGTGTGTGTGTGTATGCTCACATATAGAGGTCAAAGTGCAACATGATATCTCCTGTGAGCCACCTGACCTTGGTGTGGGAACCAAACTCAGATCCTCAGGAATGGTAGGCTGCAGTTTTAGCCACTGGGAAGTCTCTCCCACTCTGGGGGTATATTTTGAATTTTCCTTCTTGTATTTCTCTCAACTGCTCCCTGCTGGCCTTCTGTGAACTCGTAGATGTGCTTTCTATCAGTAAAACTTAGCTCACACAATCTGATAGTTGACATAAATCCGTGGTCATGCTGTGACCTTTTTCTATCTAGCTATTTTTATGGTTGCTATTTTGAGGACTGGCCATGTTCTGTACGTTGCAGGAACACTCCCTCTACTTCTAAGGAGTGTTTCTTTGTGTGAATATACCACAATTTGATTTATTAGTTTTCCTGATGGCAAATCTTTGTGTGTTATTTTAGTTTTGGTTTTAGAGCTCATAAAATCCTTCATTAACTGGTGGACATTGGAGAGTTTCTGCTGAACTTTATAAGAAACCGCCATGATGTTTTTCGAAATTACTGCCTAATACATTAATGTCATCTGTACAAGAATCCCTTGAGTCCCATAGCTCCTTAACACTTAGCTTGGTCAGTCTTCTAAAGTATAATTCTAAGCATGAATTCTTATACATGATCTGAACCTCTTGTGGTTTTAAAAATGTATTTTTTTCTAATTACTGAAAAGGCTTAACATTTTTCTGTGTTCTTTGTTCAACAACCTCTGGCTTAATGTATATTCCTATTTTTGCCCATTCTGATATGGTGTGGTTTTGTTATATTCCCTGCTTTGGTAATGGGTATATTCTTCACTGAATATGTGACTTGTGAATCGCTCTCTCCCATCCTGTATCTCTTAACAGAATTTTAATTTTAATTCATAATTATATATAATTATATATATAAATAATATATAGTAAAATAATATATATATGTACATATATATGGCTTGTAACTTTTATATCATGCCTCTGACACATTTGTTTGAAGAATTCAAATATTTAACAGTCCCATTTTTCCTTAATATGACATATGGTTTAAAGTTGCACATTCAAATCTACATTTTCTTCATATTGTTGCGTGCTGTGAGCTGCGTATTACATTATGATTGTTCAGTATTACTTAGTTTGGGTTTGGGTTTTTGGCATGTGTGTTTACTTGGAAACCTATCCTTTCTCTACTGACTTGCCTTTGCTGCCCAGTTGTAAAGACTTGATACATGAGTAGGCAGCTTTATGGTTTTGCATGTTCCATTAACCAATTTGTCTACACATCTACACATTGTCATTGTGAATCATTAGTTTAGTTTCTACTGTGATGAGAATATAAGGGTTAGTAAGAACCATAGAGAAGGGGGCAGACAAACAGTGTTTGTTAGGAAGAAAGGTGAGCCATTACTCTGCCCTAGACAGTCTAGAAAGACCTGTACATTCTTGAGGCTGGAGCATGGGCTTGGAGGAGTTTTAATGACACTTACTGTCCCTTGGAAGCCCTGGAGTGTTCTGATATGCAATTAAATGCCAGTTCCTTTGTTTTCTTACCTTTCATACATTCGCATATGGGAATAACTTCATTTATTTCTTATTTGTGTTTGTTTTTGAGACAGAGCTTCATATAGTCCAGGGTAGCCCATGTAGTCAAGGCAGACTCTGAACTCCTTTTGCCTCACAAGTGCTAGGATTATAAGCATATAATATACCGGCTATGTAATAATGCACAGATATAGTACACTGGGCTCCTGATTCTGTTCCTTCCCGCGTTGAATTTAGTTTTCCTCATATTGGTAGGCATATTCCTTTTTTTTTTTTCAAAAATGAAAAGCCTGAAATGCTCCAAAAATGTGTCCTGTATTTCCTACATATATGATCTGACATGTCTTCTCAGAACCTCAAGAAAAATAATGGGTTTATCCAGACATATGTATTTATATTATGGGAAATTGTGAGCTACTGTAGATGCTCAGCTAGCAGAGAAATCTCCACGTATGTTACTTTCTCCTGGAGATGGAACTAGACCACACATCACAAAGACTTCTGAAAGAGAGACCTGCATGCAGCTAATCTGTCCCCTTCCTCTGCCGACCCAGAGGGAGGCACAGCTCCAACCCTGGTGAGCAGCAGATAGCACCTTTTTCCATACTCTGACTTAATTTGTGATATCCTTTGAGTTGAATGAGATGTAGATCCAACTAGGCTTTTAAAAATCTGAAAGTCGGGTTATTCATTAACATCTAATCACCTTGAAAACTATGGAGTCTTCTTTTATTGCCATCTACTCCAGGGAAAGTGGAACTAACAAGGCTAAATTCAAAGGTAATTTAAGACAAAAATTATTGCTGACCCTCTTTACTCTGCAGTGTCAATAAATCTGAATATTTCAATTAGGGGTTTAATGATTTTGCTATGGCTTAACAAGAAAACACTCTAGTATGTGATATCTTAGCATTAAATCTGACTTTTTAGATCCCTTTTTGTAGTATTCTTACAGAGAAAAGAGGGAGGGAAGGGGGCTTATGGGACTTTCGGGGAGGGAGGAAACGGGAAAGGGGAAGTGATTTGGAATGTAAATTAAAAAAATAAAATTAAATTAAATTAAAAAAAAAAATAAAAATCTTTAAACTTTAAAAAAAAAAAAAGAAAAAAAGTGAATGAATAAAAACATCATTGAAATATCGATAGCCCAAGATTACACATATACATCATATCCAGTCGCTGACATGATATACATCAGCACCAGGGCACAGAGGAAAGTGGACCACCAGACTTTTTACAAGATCTAATAGAAAATGGTCAGTGGGGACAGGTTGGCAGCTCATGAGTCACAAGCACTTCTCCATCAACAATGAGCAGTTTACAAAAGGTTAGCAACAGCTGAGCGCTCCCCCCACTGTTTGCCTAATGGCTTGGGGAGAGTCAGGAACACCTATATCCACATGTGGGATTTGGTTTAAGACGTGGCCAGTCTTGGGTTTTTCACTTCTTGGCCAGGCTTTGAATCAATTTCTCACTTTTGTAGGTAGTACATAATTACAACTTCAGCAGCAGTTGAGAAAATGCTGCTCTACTTCAGAGCTAGTCACTCAAGTAACATGACTGAGTAGAAATTGCATAGAAAGAGGAAGATGCAAACATGTTTGTACATAAACGTACTTATCTTTGGGATAGGCTGTTTTTCCTGGTGCTGAGAACTAGACACTAATATAAATCAAATCAATTCAGCATGTCCTAAGTACTATAATTACTAAGCACAATATGTTACCCTAACAAGTCATCTTATAGACAGTTTTCCACAGTGGCCTATCTTCATCAGAATACTTAGAAACTGACAACTCAGAAATCTCAACATTTTAAATATTTTATGTGCCAGTACATTTGAAAACAATAAACAACTTGAAGCTTCATTATGTGAAAAGGAAAAAAAAAAAAAAACCAAAACCCTTACTACTGAGGAATGACACTTAAAACCAAATAGATACTGTCTGTTGTTTTTGCTTCATGTACTGACTGTAGTGATTTGTGGATTGTCAGCCATTGGGTGCCATTACTGTGAGGATTTGATTACATCTCAGTTTTACATATTTCTTTTACTTCATTAAAGTGTCTAAGGCCATTGACTTGGAGATACTTTCTTGGAGTATATGATTTCTCAGACTGGTAAGAATCTTGGGGGGAAGAAGTAGAATCACAAATGGACTTACCTGTAGAAGTAGGGACCAACCGATGGTCACCTCTGTGTGGAGCATAGATGCTCGCCTTGTCTTGAAATACAATAGAGCACAAGTAAAGAGGCAGAGGAAGAAGAATCAGAGGGGCCATCAGGACCACATTAGCTCTAAGGAGAAGTTCTGGAAGGCATGGCTTTCATCAAGACTGGAGAGAAAGCATTAGAGGAGAAGAGGAACACACTGCAAAAATCCACAATGTTCAGTCTCCTGTGATGGTTTAGGATGACAACTGAAAGGACTGAAAGAATTCACTTCATCTCTATCCATCCATAGGGATGGTAAGATCTCAAGGAAATAAAGGCAAGGTGTTCAACTGCCAGAATCAAGGAGATCTCGTGACTACAGCGATTGTAAGTTCAGATACCTGAACTTACCATGCAAATATCTGACTTGCAAGTCCCATGACCCACAGGAGTCATGGGGCAAGCTAATAGAGCAGACTGCTGCCAGGGGCCAAAAAGGAGGAGGGCTTAGGCAACCATCTTACAAGATCGATCTACTCTTAACCAACCCTAAGGCTCATGGAATGGGTTCAAGGCATTTCTGAACACTTCTAGAAGGATAAAGGCATGGAGTCTGTTCCTTCTATGAGGAAGACCATGACCATAAAATATTAAGTAATTGTGTATTCATTCACAAACCAAATTTCCTTATGATAATACAAATCACAAACAAACCAAACATTGGAACTGTTAGGAAACTGAGTTCAAACTTCAAAAAAATTTCAAGATAGGTAGTCTAAAGATGCTTTTTTTTTCCTTCTGGTATACTCTCACTATGCCATTTTGTGATAGGGAAATACCAGAAGATGGGAAGAAAAGGAGTTTTCTATGGAGCTGAATGGTTGAAGTGTCTGACTAGATATTCATTCAGACTGAAGGAGGCAGGAATGGATAGTGAATAAAAATCACCAGAGTAATGGGATCAGATTCAGACCCATGTGACATAACAAAGACAAGGATGATTGTGGCTGCAGAAGGAAGGGTACCCAAGCGATGCTGATGCTGTGGGGGGGTACAAAGATAATTATTTTAATATCCTTTAGATTATTGGCTTTGTATATAACTCCTGATGGAGGGAGAACATGTCAATCTCAAGATCATCCAAAATCCAGATTTGTGGTAGACTGGAGGCTTTGTAAAAGATGAGCAGAGAGTGACAGAGGGGGAGAGAGAGATAGAGGTATGGCAGGGAAGGTGGAGGGAGTGAAGGAGGGAAAGAGAGGGTGAGGGGGGAGGAGGAGGAGGGAGGGGGGAGGGGAGAGGGGGGGAGGGGATAAAGGGGAGAAGGGAGAGGAGGAAAGAATACTTTTGGGTGTTTGCAAGGCTAAAGAAGGGCTTCAGATTCTTTGGAAATGGAGTTACACAAAACTGTCATTCAACTGAACTGGATCCTGAGAACCAAACTTTTGTCTACTCTAAGAACAAGTGCTCTAACCCTTGAGCCACCTCTCCTGCAACTCATCCGTGCTATTTATGCTCATAAAAGTTCTAGTTGCAAGAAGTATGTTATGTCTGCAGTAGAAACTAAACAAGTGTGTTTTGGAATGCACACATGTCTATAAAATTGTAAAGTGGTGCACCAGAAATTTGGGGACAGGAATAGCTTCTAAAGAACAGAAGAGGGGACAGCCAGGCTCTGAGACAGACAGGTATAATATCCCTTGGGTCTCGGGCGGCTTGTGTGTATGCGGCTCCCAAGTGCTGGGCTGATCTGCAGTAACCAGCGCACAAGCTCTGCTGTGGGACTTCTGCCTGGCAGAGGGACCCAGCACTGGGCGGGAGCCTACCAGCTTCCCTTCCGCGACCTTTCTTCCCGCAGACTGCACTGAAGAGACAGGTACCCAGGCTCTCTCCCCAATATAACATCACTTGGGACACGGCCTGTTGGGGCTTCCGCCTGCGCCCAAGAACGGGACAGCTCGGTGGTTGTCTGGGTGCCAGATCTGCAGGCCATCACCTCTGCAGGGTGAGCAGCACCACGGAGAGAGTGCAGAGTGCACTCCGCCATCTTTGCTCCAGTGGCCGGAAGTTGGGACAGCCAGGCTCTGAGACAGACAGGCACAATATTGCTTGGGTCTCGGGCGGATTGTGTGTACACTGCTCCCAAGAGCTGGGCAGATCTGCAGTAACCAGCGCGCCAGCTCTGCTGTGGGACTTCTGCCTGGCAGAGGGATGCCCCCTCCCCCCCACTCTAGGAGAGATCACACACCCCTGCACAGGGCAGGAGCCTACCAGCCTCCCTTTGGCGACCTCTGCTCCAGGAATCCACTAGGCTGAGCCTTTGGATGTGCAAGGACTCCCCAATATAACATCACTTGGGGCAAGGCACATCAGGGCCCCAAAGTCACTCAGGAGCAGGGCAGGCCCCAGAAATCTGTGCCAGGGGAATCCTGGTAAACCAGGGGGGGCAGAAATAGCTTTGCAGGCTCACAGGAGGTCCAACCAACAGCCAGTGACAGCAGGACCAACTAACATCAGAGGTAACCAGATGGCAAAAGGCAAACGTAGGAATGTTACTAACAGAAATCAAAGTAATATGGGACCATCCGAACCCAACTCTCCAACAGCAGCAAGTCCTGGATACCCCACCACACCCGAAAGACAAGATCTGGATTTAAAATCACTTCTCATGATGCTATTAGAGGATCACAAGAAGGACACAAATAAATCTAATAAAGAATTACAGGAGACCATGAATCAACGGTTAGAAGTCCTTACAAAAGAAACACAAAAATCGCTTAGAGAAATGCAGGAGAACATGGATCAAAAGATGGAGGCGCACAAGGAGACAACACAAAAATCGCTTAACGAGATGAATCAACGGGTAGATGCACTCACAAAGGAATCACAAAAATTGCATAAAGAAATGCAGAAGAATATGGGTCAACAGATGGATGCCCATAAGGAGGCAACACAAAAATTGCTTAAAGAAATGAATCAACGGTTAGATGCCCTTACAAAGGAAACACGAGAACTGCTTAAAGAAATGCAGGAGACGATGCATCAACAGATGGATTCCCATGAGGAGGAAACACAAAATCGCTCAGAGAAATGCAGGAGAACGTGGGTCAACAGGCAGACATCCTAAAAGAGGTAATGCAAAAATACCTTAAAGAAATACAGGAAAATACAAACAAACAAGTGAAGGATCTCAGCAAATTCATCCAGGAACTAAAAAAGGAAGTAGAAACAACTAAGAAATCACAAAGGGAGACAACTTTGGAGATAGAAAAGCTTGGGAAGAAATCAGGAGTCATAGATGCAAACATCAACAATAGAATACAAGAGATGGAAGAAAGAATCTCAGGTGCTGAAGATTCCATAGAAAGCATCGACTCAACAGTCAAAGAAAATGCAAAATGCAAAAAACGTGTAACCCAAAACATCCAGGAAATCCAGGACACAATGAGAAGACCAAACCTAAGGATTATAGGTATAGATGAGAGTGAAGATTTGCAACTTAAAGGGCCAGTAAACATCTTCAACAAAATTATGGAGGAAAACTTCCCTAACCTAAAGAGAGAGATGCCGATGAACGTACAAGAAGCCTACAGAACTCCAAACAGACTGGACCAGAATAGAAATACCTCCCGTCACATAATAATCAAAACACCAAATGTTCTAAACAAAGAAAGAATACTAAAAGCAGTAAGAGAAAAGGGCCAAGTAACATACAAAGGAAGACCTATCCAAATCGCATCAGACTTCTCACCAGAGACTATGAAAGCCAGAAGATCCTGGGAAGATCTCATGCAGACACTAAGAGAGCACAAATGCCAGCCTAGACTACTATACCCAGCAAAACTCTCAATCACCATAGATGGAGAGACCAAGATATTCCATGATAAAACCAAATTTTCACAATACCTTTCCACAAATCCAGCCCTGCAACGGATAATAGGTGGAAACCTCCAATACAGGGAGAGAAACAACACCCTGGAAAAAATGAGATAATAACCTTGAATCAAACCCAAAAGTACATAACCACTCAAACATAAAGATAGCGTCAAGAATGGCAGATGGCAATAATCACTATGCCTTAATCTCTCTTAATATCAATGGTCTCAATTCCCCAATTAAAAGACATAGACTAGCAGACTGGATACGTAAACAGGACCCAGTATTTTGCTGCATGCAGGAAACGCACCTCAGTGTCAAAGACAAACACTACCTCAGAGTAAAAGGCTGGAAAACAATTTTACAAGCAAATGGCCCCAAGAAACGAGCCGGAGTAGCCATCCTAATATCAGATAAAATTGATTTTCAACCTAAAGTCATCAAAAAAGACACAGAAGGACACTACATACTGATCAAAGGAAAAATCCACCATCAAGAACTCTCAATTCTGAATATCTATGCTCCAAATGCAAGGGCACCCTCAGTCATGAAAGAAACTTTACTAAAGCTCAAAGGACACATCGCACCTCACACAATAATAGTGGGTGACTTCAACACCCCGCTCTCTGAAATGGATCGTTCAGGAAAGCAGAAACTAAACAGGGACACAGTGAATCTAATTGAAGCCTTGGACCAAATGGAACTAACAGATATATATAGAACATTTCATCCTAGAGCTAAAGAATACACCTTCTTCTCAGCACCTCATGATACCTTCTCCAAAACTGACCATATAATTGATCACAAATCAGACCTCAACAGATATAAGAAGATAGAAATAATCCCATGCCTCCTATCAGATCACTATGGAATAAGGGTGGTCCTCAATGGCAACAAAAACAAAAGAAAACCCACGTACACATGGACAATGCTCTACTCAATGATAACTTAGTCAAGGTGGAAATAAAGAAAGAAATCAAAGACTTTTTGAAAGTTAATGAAAATGAAGGCACAACATACCCTAATTTATGGGACACAATGAAAGCAGTGCTAAGAAGAAAATTCATAGCCCTGAGTGCCGCCATAAAGAAACGGGAGACAGCATACACTAACAGCTTAATGGCACACCTGAAAGCCCTGGAACAAAAAGAAGCTAATAGTACACCAAAGAGGAGTAGAAGGCAGGAAATCATCAAATCAGGGCTGAAATCAATCAAGTAGAAACAAAACCATACAAAGAATCAACAAAACGAGGAGTTGACTCTTTGAGAAAATCAACAAGATAGATAAGCCCTTAGCCAGACTAACCAGAGGGCACAGAGACAGTATCCAAATTAATAAAATCAGAAACGAAAAGGGAGAGATAACAACAGAAACCTAGGAAATTCAAAAAATCATCAGATCCTACTACAAAAACCTGTATTCAACACAACTAGAAAATCTTGAGGAAATGGACAATTTCCTTGACAGATATCAAATACCAAAATTAAATCAGGATCAAATAGACCATCTAAACCGTCCTGTAACCCCTGAAGAAATAGAAGTTGTCATTGGAAGTCTTCCAACCAAAAAAAGCACAGGTCCAGATGGTTTTAGTACAGAATTCTATCAGACCTTCAAAGAAGACCTAACACCAATACTCTTCAAACTGTTCCACAAAATAGAAACAGAAGGAACAGTACCCAACTCATTCTATGAAGCCACAATTACACTAATACCAAAAGCACACAAAGATCCGACAAAGAAAGAGAATCTCAGGCCAATCTCTCTTATGAATATCGATGCAAAAATACTCAATAAAATTCTTGCCAACTGAATCCAAGAACACATCAAAACGATCATTCACTACGATCAAGTAGGCTTCATCCCAGGGATGAAGGGATGGTTCAATATAAGGAAATCCATCAATGTAATCCACTATATAAAAAAATCTCAAAGTAAAAAACCACATGGTCATCTCATTAGATGCTGAGAAAGCATTTGACAAAATTCAGCATCCTTTCATGCTAAAGGTCTTGGAAAGATCAGGAATTCAAGGTCCATATCTAAACATAGTAAAAGCAATTTACAGCAAACCGGTAGCCAGCATCAATCTAAATGGAGAGAAACTTGAAGCAATCCCACTAAAATCAGGGACTAGACAAGGCTGCCCTCTCTCTCCATATCTTTTCAATATAGTACTTGAAGTTCTAGCTAGAGCAATTAGACAACAAAAAGAGGTCAAAGGGATACAAATTGGAAAGGAAGAAGTCAAACTATCACTATTTCCAGACAATATGATAGTATACTTAAGCGACCCAAAGAACTCAACCAGAGAACTCCTACAGCTGATAAACGACTTCAGCAAAGTGGCCGGATATAAAATCAACTCAAGCAAGTCAGAAGCCTTCCTATACTCAAAGGATAAGCAGGCTGAGAAAGAAGTATGAGAAATGATACCCTTCACGATAGCCACAAACCATATAAAGTATCTTGGCGTGACTCTAACTAAAGAAGTGAAAGTTCTGTATGACAAGAACTTCAAGTCTCTGAAGAAAGAAATTGAAGAAGACCTCAGAAGATGGAAAAATCTGCCATGCTCATGGATTGGCAGGATTAATATAGTAAAAATGAGAATCTTACCAAAAGTAATATACAGATTCAATGCAATCCCCATCAAAATCCCAACTTGATTCTTCATAGAGTTAGAAAGAGCAATTCGAAAATTCATCTGGAATAACAGAAAACCCAGAATAGCTAAAACTATTCTCAAGAGTAAAAGAACCTCTGGGGGAATCAGTATCCCGGACCTCAAGCTGTACTACAGAGCAATAGTGTTAATAACCGCATGGTATTGGTACAGGCATGTAGATCAATGGAGCAGAATTGAAGACCCTGAAATGAATCCACAGTCCTATGGTAACTTGATCTTTGACAAAGGAGCTAAAACCATCCAGTGGACAAAAGATAGCCTTTTCAACAAATGGTGCTGGCTCAACTGGAGGTCAACATGCAGAAGAATGCAAATTGACCCATTCTTATCTCCTTGCACTAAGCTCAATTCTAAGTGGATCAAGGATCTCCACATAAAACCAGACACTGAAACTAATAGAAAGGAAACTAGGGAAGAACCTTGAACATATGGGCACAGGGGAGAATTTCCTGAACAGAACTCCAATAGCTTATGCTCTAAGATCAAGAATGGACAAATGGAGCCGGGCGGTGGTGGCGCACGCCTTTAATCCCAGCACTTGGGAGGCAGAGGCAGGAGGATTTCTGAGTTCGAGGCCAGCCTGGTCTACACAGTGAGTTCCAGGACATCCATGGCTACACAGAGAAACCCTGTCTCAAAAAACAAACAAACAAATAAACAAACAAACAAAAGAATTGGCAACCATTTAAAAAAAAAAGAATAGACAAATGGGACCTCATTAAATTACAAAGTTTTTGCAAGGCAAAAGACACTGTCAAAAAGACAAAGCGGCAACCAACTAACTGGGAAATGATCTTTACCAACCTTACATCCGACAGAGGCCTAATATCCAATATATACAAAGAACTCAAGAAGTTAAACTCCAGAGAGGCAAGTAACCCTATTAAAAAATGGGGTACAGAGCTAAACAAAGAGTTCTCACCTGAAGAATATCTAACGGCTGAGAAGCACCTAAAAAGATGTCCATCATCCTTAGTCATTAGGGAAATGCAAATCAAAACAACCCTGAGATTCCATCTCACACCAGTCAGGATGGCTAAGATCAAAAACACAGGAGAGAGCAGTTGTTGGTGAGGATGTGGAGAAAGAGGTACACTCCTCCACTGCTGGTGGAATTGCAAGCTGGTACAACCACTCTGGAAAGCAGTCTGGCGGTTCCTCCGAAAACCGGGCATGACACTCCCGGAGGATCCGGCTATACCACTCCTGGGCATATACCCAGAGGCTTTACCTGCATGCAATAAGGACACATGCTCCACTATGTTCATAGCAGCATTATTTATAATAGCCAGAAGCTGGAAAGAACCCAGATGTCCCTCAATGGAGGAATGGATTCAGAAGATGTGGTATATCTACACAATGGAATACTACTCTGCAATTAAAAACAATGAATTCACGAAATTCATAGGCAAATGGTTAGAACTTGAAAATATCATCCTTAGTGAGGTAACCCAATCACAAAAGAACACACATGGTATGCAATCACTGATATGGGGATATTAACCCAGAATTTCGGAATACCCTAGACACAATTCGCATATCAATAGATTTCTAAGAAGATGGGAGGAGAGATCCCTGGTCTTGGAAAGACTGGATGTAGGGGAACGCCAGGACAGAGAAACGAGAGGGGGTTGAATGGAGAAAAGAGGGACGGAAGGGGGCTTATGGGACTTTCGGGGAGGGAGGAAACGGGAAAGGGGAAATGATTTGGATGTAAATTAAAAAAAAAATAATAAAAAAAAAAAGAACAGAAGAATAAAGCCAAGACCATGCAAAACTTTAAAGTTGGAGATTAATAAGTTAAAAGTTTGTAGTGGGGGTGGATTATGGAGTTTTGTGAATTTCTCACATAATTCTAATTGTCTTATATGCAAATAGCAATATTTTAATAGAAAAATTTGTTGCTCTTCAAGGATTTCTGTTCTATTATAATGTGAAAAGTAAAGAATTACTTGCAATAAAAAATTTTTGCTCAACCTTTTAATAAAGTGATGCTTCATTCGTCTTTAATGTAGGCAGATAAATCATTCTCCATCTTTCTTAAAGGAATATTTTATAATAGAGTTCTATGAATCCATCTTTGTAAAACTCAAGTAATGAGAATTTGAAGTAATCTTCGACCTATTATTATTCATGGACACATCTTGTCCATATCTCACAAAGACAAGGATATTTAGGCTAAGTGCATTTGAAGGACATTAATATTTTTTGGAAACATCTCATGTTTGAATGAGATAGAATATTCAACAAAGGAATATTCTATTAGATAAATAAAAGGACGACATTGCCCTTTGAACTTTTGGAATTTTGAGATTGCTTTCTTGCTTTCAGTGTAGTCTTCAAACTTACTGTTTAGTCAATAAAACTTTTTACCATTAAAATATGGATGGTAACAAGTAAAGAAAGTGACCATCTTTAAAAACCCCAAATCTCAATTTTAGCATTTAATGTATACACACATACATACATACATATATACATACATACACACCAAAAATTTTTCAATATTAGAAATATATACTATGGTCTCTGACTATGTAGTTCATTTGTAAATACGGTCAAGTGTTAGTCTGTGAAATGTTCTTGCTGGACCAGAGCCATCATCAATGTGTTAAGAGAATGACAGTCATTTTTAGTAGAATGCATTTATAAAGTCATCCTTGTTCAGATCTGTTCCTCATTTCTAAATTTATAGTCTGTGAATGAGTCTTTTGTTGTAGTACATATAAGTAACATATGTGTCTCTGCTGCTTCAGTGTGGGTTTACTATCTGCTCACATTTAACAATCCATGTCAATCAGGACTCAAAGGGTATTCTCTGTGATTATTTAAGGCCTTCATTGGACCAAATCAAATATGATTTTTCAGAGGCAAAGTCAGCTCCTCTGGACCATGACTAGGCATGGAGACGTGAAGAAGACTGAGAGCTTGGGAACTTTCTGTGACCCTTGAGTGTACCTTGATATTACTTAATGTACTAGTCTACTTGTTACTAGGTAACCACATCAGAATTGTGTTTGTTATATAATGTCCTTAATTTTACATTATTTTTTTCTTGTTAATTTAAATATTTATAATTTTACATTTATTATGTTTAGTAACTACAGAGTTATGTACTTCATTACCCCAAGGATAAAAGAGACCAAGGTTTAACAACTTATCTGAGGCACAGCTTAGAAGATCCCCAGTTCCCTCTTTTAATCTATTAAAGCACATATCTCCAAAGGAGTCAAATATTATCTCTGATTCATAGGATGGGTCCATTTTGGATCACTGTTACACTTATCAGATTTTTACCCACACATTTTTCTGACAGTTGTTTCCACCAGAATTTTTATTTTGCCTTCAGCCTGATCTGCCTTAATATGATTATCAGATACCAGGCTCTTTACAAATAATTATTCATGATTAGCAGAAAGAGAACCACTTGTGCCTTTCAGACTACATAGCAGTTGGCTTAAGCCCGTTCTTCTATTAAGAGTGAATAACTTCCCTTTAAAGTATTTGTATGGAAGGTAACCCAATCACAAAAGATCACACATGGTATGAAGTCACTGATAAGGGGATATTGACCCAGAATCTCAGAATACCCTAGACACAATCAGCATATCAATAGATTTCTAAAAAGATGGAAGGAGAGATCCCTGGTCCTGGAAAGACTGGATGTAGGGGAACGCCAGGACAGAGTAATGAGAGGGGGTTGAACGGAGAAAAGAGGGAGGGAAGGGGGCTTATGGGACTTTCGGGGAGGGAGGAAACGGGAAAGGGGAAGTGATTTGGAATGTAAATTAAAAAAATAAAATTAAATTAAATTAAAAAAAAAGTATTTGTAAAGCAGGCAGTAGGTAGACTAAACAGCAAATAAGACTTTTTAATAACAAGTTCAAGTCTATATAAATCAGAGGAAGGAGTTTATGTTACTACAGATTCGAGTCATGTAGATACTCCTAAACAAACAAACAAACAAACAAAAACAGGCTTATTATTTCCTAGTTCTATATATGTACTCTTTATGCTAGAAATATGCCTTGAAGATGCTTCACTTCTTTATGGTATGTTTCTATGGACTTGTTAATTTGTTGATTGGGTCATTTGATGACTTCATCAAAGGCAGTAAGGGGAATTATATTTATATGCAGGCAATACTCATCTCTCATTGCATTAAGGAGCCTGTGCTGTATACTGGTTGTGTGAAGAAAAATAAACAGGATCCCTTCCCCCCAGAGAAGCTTCTGATGACTATACAGTTAGGGTATATCATTTAATGTACCATGGAGACATGTAAAAAAAAATTAGCCACAGGAAAACTGAAGGCAGGATTAGAAGTTAGAGGTGATGCTTCAGGAGTCTTGATAGACAAATAAGATATTAATCTGCCAAAGGAAGCCAGAACAACTCTCATGGAAAGACAACTTGTTTGCAAGAACATGGGAATAGAAAAAAACATGGTGATCTTGAGAAGTGTGAAGAAGGGGTGGGACTACAACAAAGAAAATGAATGTGTTGAATTAGGACTAGACACAAGTGACATTCAAAGGGATTTTATCCTAAGCAATAAATAGAAAGTCAAAATAACCTTCCAGTAACAGCAGGTTATCAGTCATAATAATATAATAGGAAAGGACGCTGTGTTGCTGTGTTCATGGGTTTCTGAAGTAGATAACAGGGATGATTTGGGAGTAGAAATGGCAGATTTGAGACTGTTTATATTAATTTGAGGTACAAAGTATTATGTGATCTCAGGCTTTCTCTAGATCAATGATTCTCAACCTGTGGGTTGTGATCACTTTAGGAGTTGAAGGACCCTTTCAAAGATGTCACCTAAGACCATAGGAAAACATAGATATTTACATTACAGTTTATAGTAGTAGAAAAAGACAGTTATAAAGTAGCAATGAAAGTAATTTTATGGTTGGGGGGTCACCACAGCACAAGGAACTGTATTAAAGAGCTTTAGCATTAGGAAGATTGAGAACTACTGCTCCAGATGAAATGTGGCATTTAAAATTACTTTGTTCTTTTTGTTTTGTTTTCCACTCAGATAGTGGTCTCATTATCATCCTCTCATATCTCTCCTGGCTCCCTGGTCCTTTAGGTTTTGCTATATTGTTCTTTAGTTGACGAAGATTGTCAGAAGGATCTAAATCAAAACACCAGTTACTTGACTTTTCAAGGGAAGTAAATGAAAAATAAGCAGAAGGTTTTTAAGACGAGTCATTCTTGAAGTGGTGTTGCCTAGTATTTCATTAATAAGAATACATGTATGTCATATCGATTGATTGAACTACTTTCTATTGATCAATTGATCTATCATCTATCTGTCTGTCTGTATATCTATCTATCTCTATGTATCATCTCTCTATCATCCATCTAGCTATCAATCATCTATCTGTCTGTCTGTCTGTCTGTCTGTCTGTCTATCTATCTATCTACCTATCTATCTATGTAAAAGTAACTTTTATTTGACAGGTGTAATTCTAGTCCCAGAGAATTACTGCTGAATAAGCTCATTCTTTCTAGGTTTTTCTTAACTCTGGCTGGCTGGCTGGCTAAACTCAACTATTCTGGCCCAAACTCCTTTTCAAGCTAACTGATTAAACTGGCTTCTCTCAGCTTCTGACTGAATTGGTCTACTTGGCCTCATACTAGCAAGCATACTGGCAAGCCATTCTAATATTCTGGCTCTTTCTCATTCTTCTGACTCATTCTGTCTTCACCTGCAACCTGTTTCTGTAAAACTGTCCCAGTAAATCTCTCTCTCTCTCTCTCTCTCTCTCTCTCTCTCTCTCTCTCTGTCTCTCTGTCTCTCTGTCTCTCTGTCTCTGTCTCTCTCTATCTTTCTGTTTCTCTCTCTCTGTGTCTCTGTCTCTGTCTATCTCTGTCACTGTCTCTCTCTATCTTTCTGTCTCTCTGTCTCTGTCTCTCTGTCTCTCTCTGTCTCTCTCTGTCTCTCTCTCTGTCTCTCTGTCTCTGTCTCTTTCTGTCTCTGTCTCTCTCTGTCTCTGTCTCTCTCTGTCTCTCTGTCTCTCTCTCTGTCTCTGACTCTCTCTCTCTCTCTCTCTCTGCTGCTTTCTTAGTTCACCTCTCTTTCCTATCTCTTCTCATGAGAGTTGGGCATGTCCTACCTCTGACTCATTCCGTTAAATCTTTCTCTGATTCGTTATGTTGTCTGCCCCTCAATTAGATATCATTTTCAAACATGGCTGCTTTCTTCTACAAACTAACCTTACCTCCATTATTTGGGATTAAAGGTATGTATGAAGGGTGTGTCTATATCCAGCCAGAGGTATATCATTCTAGCCAGATCACACAGACCTAGAAGGTCTTTGGATGTGATCTATTGCCAGAGCAGCCATGTTGCTTGATTAAAATTTCTTATCTGTCTATCTATCTATCTATCTATCTATCTATCTATCTATCTATCTATTTATCTATTATTTAACTCTCTATCATCTATCATCTATTTGCCTATCTCTCTATATCATATATATGCATATATATAATATATAACCAAATAACTGTGCATGTGTGTGTATGTGTGTGTGTGTACACTCTGTGATATATACTCTATATATTATATGCACACTGAGTATATATGGGAAAGTCAGGAAGATAGTGAGTATTTGCATACTAGGTGAATAGTACCCAATACTAAAAATGATTCTTGTTTTCACAGACTATAGGATAGTGGACGAAATGCCAGATGATTATATTAATATAATCTTTATTATGTTCTTTAATTTGAAGATTCTGTTTGAGGACTTACCATTTTGAAATCATACAATTATCACTCACTCATTGTGTGTGTTGGGCATTATCCCTAAGCATGAATATGTACATGGTGGCAGAAATATTTAGTGAACTTTGTTTGCTTTCCAGGCTAAAGTCAGGCAGGGCAAAGCTCTAAAAAGGAACTTGTTTTAGTTATTATACTCTCAACAGATGTCCTTTTCTCTGTTTTGATTAGGCTGGTTAGCTTGTTCCACAGATTCACTTTCTCCAACTACCTTATGCTAAGACAAGTAGGCCACTGTGGTTACCCAGATTATATGTGGGTTCTGGTCTATATCAAGCCCTACTCCTCATGTTTGTATGGCAAGAGCTTTATTGGGTGAGCTAACTCGACAGTCCTGACTTTTTTATTTTTTATTTTTTAGCTTCTCAACTTAGTGCTGAAGTATTGTGTTATATTCTTAAACACAGGGAGGCTGTACAAGGGAAGCATGAATATTAGGTAATTTTTAATCAGGCATAATTTGTGGTGTTGTTGACTATTTTCAGTGCTGAAAAGTCAGTGCAATACTGTGTCATTGAATTGAACCACACAGCACAGAGTTATGTATGGACTGATTGATGAAAGAGTTGTCTCTGCAGGCTCTCAGGAACATAAACCTGCTTCTAGTAGGAATGGATTCATCATCTGCTAGTTCATGGCTTATGGAAAAGACCTGATGTGAATAATGGGAACTGACTCCATAAAAAGTACAGTTATGGTAAGTACTTCAGGGTTAGTAGCTGGAATTAGTTTGTATTTCTGTTTTGTGTTGAAAATGCAGATGGATTATTGAGATGAGTGATTGGAGAAAAAATTCCCAAGGATACAGTGGCCTGTTGAAATTTTGAAAAAGTGTTGGTATCTTAGTTACTTTCCTATTGCTATGATAAATCATGATGACCAAGACAATCCATAGAACGAAAGGTTTATTTGGGCTTATGGTTTCTGAAGGTTGAGAATCCATTGTGGTAGGGAAGTGTGGCAGTAGCCACGAATACAAGTCAGAGCAAGAAGATAAGGACTCACACATAAGGACAATTATGACGCAGATAGTATTTACAAGAAGTGAGACCAGAATACAAACACTTGAAGTCCTCCCCTAGTGCTGTTCTTCCTCCACCTCCAAAGATTCTTCTATGTCCTCAAACAGTGCCACCAACTGGTGACCAACTGGGGACCTACTGAACACTGAAGAACATTCTTATTCAAACTACTTCTAAAATCCCAGCACTTGGAACACAGAGGAAGTGGGGGGTTGTGGCCACTGGTGTGTTCCCTGTGTTCCAGTGGCTCATTCTACATACACAAACTGATGGTCAGTATATAGATCATATATTTTGGTTGTCTGAAATGGTGATGGTGTCTAAGGACAGGCAAGGATCAGCAAATACATTTGAGAGTTTATACCTATAATCAATTCTAAAAGGGAATGGCCAGAACAATGATCATATCCTTTTATAAATATTCATTTCATTAAAAAAATTACTTTACATGTAGAACATAAGAGTTCATTTTTCTTCTTAAGAAGTAATTTGCAAAAGAATAAGCAGTATGGACTCCTAGCATGCAAAATTACTTTCCTTTCATGAATAAAATATAATTAAATGCAAGCAGTTTTTAATTATAAGGAGTTGAAGACTTTTATTTAGTTTGTCTCATTTTGAACCTAGTGGCAGTTGGTGGTTAAATCCTCTGTTTTAGGATATTTCATGCTGATATTACTTCTTGCTTGTTCTTTTGCTTTTGGTTTTTTTTTGTTGGTTTGTTTGTTTTGAAACACAAATGCTTTCTTCAACTCATTAATATTATTTCCCTTTTTGAAATTCTTGGTTATATATTATGGCTTTTAAAGAAACGTTTCCATGATTCAAAAAGACAAGTTTTGAGTCAGAGATTAATCATATGAAAATGATTTTCTTTTCCATTTTGTGTATATATATATATATATATATATATATAGAAAGATCTCCAAAGGTAAGCAAGGGCAAGTCTTTACTTTTAGAGAAGAGTAATGTAAGGCCCCCCAAAATGAAGGGAACTTGATAGTGGGGGGTTGGGACATTCCTTGATAAAGTGGTGCTGCACTGTACTCTCTAATGTTATGGAGAAGCCTCAGAGCCCCTGCAGAAGTTCCCAGGAGGCCCAGGGTCCTGTGCGGATACAGTGCCTGTCTCCTGCGGCAGATGGATGATTCAGTTACTACACTCATGCCCATCTATCATCCTCACAAACTCTACCAAGGCACAGTTTATTTGCACCTAGTATCATCAGAACTCATCCATGCAGTGCAATAGTTGAAAAGGCAGAAACCTTTCAGGACGATTAAAATGAGCACCCAGGAAAAGAAAATGTGGCAAGCCCCAGTGGCCGCTAATTAGCCAAGTGCCAGGAAGCTTCAGTATGTATAACATTGCTGCCTGCACAAAAATCTCTCTTTTAATATCACTCTTAACCAGTGAGGGATATAAAAATCAGAAAGGAGATTATATCTTTTGTCACGATGTGGTGGGTGGTGACTTCCCAGGGTGCAATAGGTGACTTTCAGAGAGATGAGGTAATTATTTGCCTAACCCTCTGTGCTAAGCACACTGCCTTCCTTTGAGATGAACTGTCTCCAGCATTGAACAATTAACTGCTATCAGCTATTGTGTGTGATTCATCCCAGCCGAAGGAAGAAAGAAGCAGGACCTGTGAAGAATATTTTGAAACAATCCACAGTTTGAAATGCAACAGGGAATTCAAATATCAGTTCCCAAGTGGGAAACAGGCATTCAGACCCCATGAGATGTGTGAGTCTGTGGCTCCTCATGGGAGGTAATGAGAGGAAGAAGAGTCTAGCTTTGCTTTCAAATTACAGGTTATGCTGTTGGAGTCAGGATATCACAATTTATTTTATTTTATTATTTTATTTTATTTTATTTTTAGAAATCTCAAGCAACCACACTTCAAAAATGCCCTGAGATTCAGTTTGAGGGAACACCATTTTAGAGGAGTTGTTTAGGAGTGATGTGGGTTTTGAGTCCAGAAGCACTTCTGATTTCATGTAACGTTTGCGAGGTTATGTGCCATCTTTACTATTGGTGTTCTCAAGTGGCTTGCTTGCTTTGCAGGGCTCTTTAAATACCTGTGCTCCCAGCCCCTCTGTTTTGTTCTATTAAAAAAAATCATTTCTAAAATTCAGTTCTTGTGTGTGCTTGGAGGGCTCGCTGACATTCGTGGTATTTATTTGTCGGGATTGTAAAGTCTCAGGTCTCCAAGTTAGCTCTGGAATTTAAAGGCTATACATTTCCCTGTAAGGAATAGTGTTGTGTGCTTAAATATGTGTGTGTGTGTGTGTGTGTGTGTGTGTGTGTGTGTGTGTGATGGTGTATATTTACATGTATGTTTACGAGTATAGAGGCCAGAATATAACAGTGGGTGTGTGTTATCTTCAGGAATACTGTCCACTTCCTTTGAGACAAGGTTTCCCATTGGCCTGGAGCTCACCAGTTAGGCTAGATAGGCCAGTGAACAAGCTCCAAGAATCCTTTTGGCTCTACCTCCCAATTTTTGGGATTACAAACACATGTTATCAAGCCCTGCATGTGTACATGAGCTCTGGGGATTAATGTGAGATGCATCTGTCTAGCCCTACAAATGTAGTAGTAGTTGTTGTTGTTGTTTTGTGTGTATGTGTGTGTAGGCATTTAGGAAAACTGTTCTTTCCCATATTGCTTTGAAGCAGAGTCTCTTTTATTATTTCTATCAATGTCTTTTGTCCTCCAGGCTAGGAGCTCAGAGAGTCCAGTTTATTTTCTTGTCTCTGACTCCCGTCTTGCGGTTAGAATGCTGGGCTTACAAATGGATGTAATCACATCCAGTTTTCTATGTGGGGCTTCAGGTATTGAATTCTGATCATCAGGATTGTAGAGTACAAAATTTACCTGCTAAACCATCTCCAAGCTTGATGAATCTCTTCAGCAGTGAGTAGAATCAATTAAGTAGAATCATTTTCTGGGAGGTACCATTAAGCTTAATGGCAATAACACTACAGAGTTTCTTTTATAGTATCCATTCCCAGTTAGTTCTTAAGAGACACAGGGTAAAAAAAAATGACCTGTTCGTTGGCAGGTAATTTAGGATCTATGCTGATTGTATATACATCATATTGATTGGATAACCCATAAGAGGGATCTGATCTTCCTCTTTAGGTTGTCCACGAGCAGGAAGTCAGAAGCAATGGCTAGCACACTCTGACCCTTCTGTAGGCAGCTGACCTCTCACTCAGTGCTTTCCCTCCGCTCTTCTTTGTTCTGGTTGTGGAATTCCTCACTTCAGTCTGCTGCTCACTGAGGATCTGTCTGTCCTAGCCAGTCCTCTATAGGTACAGAACCAACAATTCTATGTAATTGCAGAAGGCAATTTAGCAGATTTGCTTACCCAGCCAGAGGGTGGACAACACCACAGTAGCAGAATTCAGGTCAGGGAGGAGGTGAAACTGGTCACTCAAGTAGAAGAATGTGGAAGGGTTAGATTAGTGACTCTCAACCTTCCAGTGCTCCAACCCTTGTCTCTCATGTTGTGGTGACCTTCAACCATAACATTATTCCATTGCTACTTCATAACTGTAACTTTGCTACTGTTATGAATCTATGAAAGGATCATTCAATACCCAAAGGGGTTGAGACTCACATGATTAAGAATGGCTGCACTAGTCTGTGAGAGCCAATGCTATAGCTTTTGTCCTAGGCTTAAGACCTGAGAGTTCTTTCAAGAGTCACTGGTATAAGTCATTGTTCAAAGGCTGGTGAATGGGCTGTCTCATGCCTAGAGCATTAATCTCACACACACACACACACACACACACACACACACACACACACACACACACACACACCCCTCTATGAATACACAGAAAATTCCTTTCCTGCCTCCAGTCAGGGTCTCAGCCTATCAGACAGGTTCATTTACAACCAGAGCAGATCTTCCCTGTTCAGTTTCCTGAATCGCATGTCAATCATCTCTGGAAATACATGCCCCAAATCCCACATTCCTGCAAGCATAGAATGCCAGTTCTCTGGGCAATAGTCAATTCAGTTAACTTGGCTGGTGGGATTAACCACCACAGGATTTGATATTTGTGTTTCCTTCAGACTGAGGCATCGTTTCCCACTGATATTTGGATTGGGCATTTGTCAATTCCGAAGGAGCCCACAGACTGTTACACTAAAATACTATATTTCAACATGCTGATCATTTAAGATGAAGACCTTTAGAGTCGAGCCGACTGATACTCTATAGCCTCATATCTGCTTACAGACAGAGTCCAACAAAGAAGCAGAGGACTCCCTCTGTGTTCTCTGACCCTAGTTTTTTAAAGGAAATGTGTAAGTCAGAAAGAAAGCTTGAGGGTATCAGCATGTCTGTATAGACTTCCCCATAAGCTATTTCCTATTTGCTTGACCTAATGGAAATCTTCCACAAGCTATTTTCTGATCCTGAGGGCTATCTTCCTGTACAATCATTAACCCCTGGTGTCCAGAGTCACCTACAACCCCCAGCTTCTCTCTCCTTTATCTAGGACAAATGAGCATGTGAACCCTATTGTGTTAAACAGTAATCTCGCCCCTGTAGTTTCCTCTGTGCAGGTTGATAATTTCGTGTCTCACCTTTGCTGTCAATCTGTCTACATCAGCTCGTCCAACCAGACACAGGCTTCATTTTCCTATCTGCCTTTCTGTTACTGCAGCATGCCTTGCATTTACTTAGCTTCAGAATGTTGTCTGTCTGGCATCATTTTTTAGTCTGACGGTTGCGATTTTTATTGCTTCATTTCACGGTGCCAGCATGGCGCTGACTCTCAGAAGATAATCTTTTTATGAATGAATAACTGAAGGACTACAGTCCAAGGAATGAAGAGCTTGGAAGAGAGAAGTTTTACTTCAGGGTCTCAGGCACAGTGTGTGAAAAAGGTATCAGAGCACAAAGGATTTGTCATGAAGGGATAGAGTATTGTACACTATAGGCAAATTCGTAATTTTACCTGGAAAGGTAAAAATATGTATTGATGTTTTATATTTTTCTTTCCACAGCCCCATGTGCTTATGCAGAGGATGCTTAGATTCATTCTTGGATAAGAAACATATCCCATTTTTATTAGCTACTTGGGTTGCTGCCTCACAAGCTAATTCATCCGTATCAGATAGACCCCATATCTTCCCCATCACTAACAACGCAGTCTGCTTCTCTCTTTGTTTACCTGAAATAAGAGCTAATTCCAGCAATGTCAGTGTTTCCTCTGGGAAACCAGAGACATGAATTCCACAGTGGCATCAGTGGCAAACTAGAGGAAGAGGCACCTGTCTTCTCCAAGCAAGATAATTGCAGTGTCTTAAGTAAGAGTCAGGTACTTGTTGCCAATTTTATTTAAAGTGCACGGCAATCCTGCACTGTGTGTACTGTTCTTATAACCATCGTACTGGTGAAGGTTTGAGACACAGTTACTCAACTTGCCTAAGGTTATATAGAAGGATCCAGAGCCAGGAACTCCTTGCCAGCAGCCTGTCTCAAGACCGGAAGCTTTCAATAACTTCTAGAAGATAATATTTCTATCCTTTCTCCTCTATAACTTCTTCATGTGTATGCATGAAACCATGGATGCTTTTCCGTTCATGAAGATTTTTTTCTTCAATCGTAATATAAAACATTCTAAGCATCTACTTTATGTTGGGTTTTGTTGAAAGATTTAAGCCTTAACAATAAATTATTTGTTCCTTTGATATTCCTGGGGTCTGATGGATTACACCTTTTAACAAAGAGTAGATTCTGTTTACCCAAGTGTTATTTAGCCTGCTACATGCATTTTTCGTCGATGCGTGATTTTACTCTTACATAATGTCTTCTTGGCATTCTTTATTAATGTAGTAGTTCACTATTTCTCTTGTTTCATATGCTATGAGTCCTAATCAGCTAATATCCATGGGAACTGTCTCCTGGGAAGCTTGAAATCACTACACATATAATATTTAAAAATCTTTAGCATTATTGTGTATGTTCACACAGCGTGTGTGGAGGAACATGCGTGCTACAAGCATGAGATTGGAGGACAACTTTTATTTCTATTTTTCCAATTTGGATTCCAGGGATGGCAATCAGGGTGCTGGGCTTCACAAAAGCCACGTTTACCTGCTGAGCCATTTCTTATACTGACTACTCCCTGAATTACTTTTCTTAAAATTTAGCAACTATAATTACTAGAAAAAAAAATCTCACCTCTACTTTATAATTATTTGCAAGCTTCTTTAAATTCTGTCTATGGGCCTCTTTGGTAAATTCTGTCTTGGTAAAGGACTGATTCTCCTGGTATTTATTTTCAGGGTGAGAATGGATTCTCACTTGGGCAGTAACCATATTTTACCCAAACTCTGTGCATACTCCACACCTGAAGATGAAAAAGGAGTAAAAGCTAATGGTAATAGAATTAAAATCTCAACAACTTGGACCCTTAGATAATTCTAATGAATAGCTACAGTTGGTGCAATATTTTCCAAGTTACATAGATTTAGCTATCAACAAACAAGTTACTTAAAATGTATTTTTTTATGTATTTCTTTTTATGTGTGAGTGTTTGGCCTGTATGTATGTCTCTGCATCACATGCATACCACATGCATTCCTCTTGGAGGCTCGAAGAGGGCATTTGATGATCTGGAACTGAAGCTACAGATGATTGCAAATTGCCATGTGAGTGCTGGGAATTGAACTTGGGTCCTCTGGAAGAGCATCCAGTGTTCATATTTCTGAGGCATCATCTCTCCAGGTCCCAATTATTTTTTTGATTTGTGAACATTGCATGTTATTTCGCTTTATAGAAGAAATCTGTTTTGATACCTAATGTTTTATGCACTTAGACCTTTGAGTGCTATACACTTCTCCAGCAGAAACGTGACCCAGTAGGATTGTATTGATGCCTGGGGATTGGAGCTTACAAGAATGTTTTATGTGAATGTAACAAGTCTATAGGCCAACAACACAAAGCAAAAAATATCAAATCCAGTGCTGCCATTAGTTTAATGACAACGTTCAATGGAGTTTAGACTTATTATTAATCTATGTATTCATTTTCCTTGGTAAATGCCTAATTATGAAATTTTATCTCATATTAATTACTAATGAATATTCTATCATGACTGCAATATTTTCCATTTATTCCTCAACAATTCTGCTTCTAATCCTCCTGGCTCAGAGTCCTTCATTTTTTAAAAATTTTATTACTATACTCTAAGGGGTGCCAATGGTTTTCTTTGTTTGTTCTTAACAAGAGAATATGTGTTTATTGGGCATTTGTAAAGCCTACCTAAAAACTGGTATGATCAGGTTTATGCTCACTGCTCTTCAATTGTGTGAGCTTGTAGGAGCTTTTATTTGTTCCTTGTTTGTTTCAAATGCTAGTATGGCGGGTGGTGGTAAAAGTAATATGTTAATTAATCTCTCTTTATTGCCTGTACTGGTTGCCATGACTTCAGTAT